>CM073572.1:145576220-146776220 GCA_037074715.1 Magnolia kwangsiensis
TGTCTTGTGCCCTAAAATGATCTCTCCAAATGGATGAACGGTGTGGATACAACACATACATCATGGTGGGGCCCACTGAACTTGGTGACGTCACTTCAATGTGAGCCTCGCTACTCAACCCGTCAGTAGCTAATCCGCATCGCAGATTGGGTAGCCGGATATAGAAGGTCTTGTCGGGGGCTCTGTAGGGCCCACCATGACGTATGTGTTTTATCCACACCATCCATCCATTTTGATAGCTTATCTTAGGGCATGAGCCCAAAAACGAGGCGGATCTATGGCTCAAGTAGTCCACGCCCATGGAAGTCGTGGTGACAATGATGCCCACCGTGATGTTTATTTGCCATTCACTCTGTTCATAAGGTCTGACAGACTTGGATGAAGAGAAAACATAAATATTAGCTTGATCCAAAAATTATGTGGCCCCCAAGACATTTTCAACTGTAGTCGTTCAATCCTCACTGCTTCCTATGGTGTGGTCCACTTGAGCCTTAGATCTCACTACTTTTTTAGCTCATTCTCTAAAATTATCTATTAAAATGAATGGATGGCGTGGATAAAACATATACATCACAGTGGGCCCCACAAACCCCTAACAGACCGTCCCTCTCTAGTTGGGCCCTACTATGACGTTCACCCACATTGTGCGTCACCCGCGAGTCCCTACGGATTGGGTATTACCAGGGTAACAGCCATGGGTGTTACCCCTACTATGGGGCCCGCCTTACTGATGTGTTGTATATCTATGTTGCCCATCCGTTTCTCCAACCCATATTAGGATGTGGTCCCAAAAATTAAGCAAATCCAAATCTTAGGTGGACCACACCATAAGAAATAGTGGTGATTGAGTGCCTCACTATAAGAAATCCTAAAAATTAAGCAGAACCAAATCCCATTGACGCATCATTAAAAACTTCATATGGACCATGTTTCCAAAGGCATGGTCCACATGAGATTTGAATCTGCCTCATATTTTGGATTATGGCTAAAACTATTTGGAAAAATAGATGGACAAAGTGGATAAAATGTAAATATTATGGTGGGGCCCTCAAATTTGGATCCAGTAGCTACTGGCTACTGACAGCGTCAGTAGGCAATCCGCATCTCGTCGGGACCTAGTTAGAGATGGATGGTCCTATGGGGCTCATGGTGGGGCCCACAGTGATGTTTGTGAGAAATCCACTATGTCCATCCATTTTTCCATAGCATATTAGGGCATGAGACCAAAAATCAGGCAGATCCTAAGATCAAGTGGGCCGCACAACATGAAACAATGAGGATTAAAATCCATCATGCCCCAAAAATCAGCTAGTCACATCATTGATGGGTATGTTTACAATTTCTACTTTTTTATCTTTTTGAATGAATTAATTGTGTTTTCATACATTTATTAATATTATGCATTCAATTTGAATATAGTTGCATTAGTTCAGTCAACCAGCACATAGCTTAGGACCCTTTACAAAGGAAACCTATTATGTACACTTCTTTTTTGAGATTTTATAATTTAAAAGTGTGTATTAAGGTCTTTTTTTAATTATCCCCGAAGTTTCATTGAAAAATTCAACAAATTTTCCAATGTTTCCCCATGTTTCTCAAAAAGTGCAATAAATTACGTGATACAAACAATATATCCCGTGCGATAACCGATATGTATTTGTATCCCAAGGATGCGATACATGGTGCGATACCGATAGTTCGAACACTGGTGGAACCCAACATGATGTGTTGATAACATCCACTCCAACCATCTTGCAAGGCATGCCTCATTAGGCCATAGGCCCAAAATTCAGGCTAATCAGTGATCAGGTGGCCACACGAATTGGAAGAGTTGAGGGGACGCCCACCCTAGATTCTCGTAGAGGGTCCACTTTGTTGTGCATATGACATCCAATTCATTGATATCAAACATCTACACCAAATGGTGACAACTCAAAAATCAGGCCATTCTGAAACTTGAGTGGGCCCCTGTATAAATCAGTGGTAGGCGTCCCCTTCCCAACAGTTCCTACTCATATGACCTACCAGTGTCATGGACGTGTCGGATTTTTAGGCCAATAACCAAACAAGGACAGCATATAAGACAGTCAGAGAGGATGTCATCAACACATCACAGTGAGCCCTGCACAACTAGTTTGCATTATAATTATAATGTGACATTTGAACTAGATAATATCCCATATATGTGCATGGGTATGTATGTATATAGGCTAGCTGAAAGCTAATACTATGTTTCATCTATGAGAAAAATATTAGAACCTATGTAGCCTGATGGAGACATTGTCCAGCAACCTACATGTTCTCCTCAAATTCTGGCCCAGCATTCCACCGATCTATAGCAGCAGGGGCAACATTGAGATCACCAACAACAAAAACCCTCCTTCCTTGACTTAAGAGACTCTCCCATCTTTTCTACAAGAAAAAGGGTAATTGAATCAATCAAACAATGGTAAAAATGAGCAAAATAAAGAAAATTATAAAGATGTTAATTGCAAGTGTGTTAATCAAGGATTAGATCAGTGTGTTTCCACAGCAGCAAGAGGAACTTTATACTGGACACAACTAAATCCATTATAACATGATAAAAAAAAACCACAACTAGAGTAAGCAAGATATCTGAATTAGTGTGAACGAGAGAGATGTTGTTGATCAATAGTAAATGGTACTAAATACCTAAGTGATGCAATTGTGTTTATTAAGTATCTCGACTCAGCCCCAGCTAAAATTGATGATCTACACCAATATCACCTAAGAACATTGATTAATCAGAGTTTGACCATATATGTCTAGGATCTCCACCCCATGACGACATCATGTTTATCTTTCTTAGTCTAATCTCTCATGAAGAGATTACTTTCTTTTTTCATAAGAATGGTAATAAAAAAATTATTAGCACCACTCAAAAGAAGCAAGCAAGACATAAGATCTCCTAGAGCGCTTCAGGGAGAAGCTCATTCCAGTTTCACTTGTTTTTCAAAACAATCAACCCTAATCAAGGACAAGCCCCTGATCTTCTACATTGCGGCATGTGAGAACTCTCTCTGAACTCTATTGGCTCAAAATATTGAGGGGGTAAAGGACAATGCCCTATACTATCTAAGTCGAAGTCTAGTGGTGGCAAAAACTACTCGTCGATCGAGAAGATATGCCTGGCACTGGTCTTCACAGCCCAAAAGCTCCGCCACTACTTTCTGGCCATGAGATCACTCTAATATCGACAATTAACCCAATCAAATTCTTGACATCACAGCCCATGCTCTCCAACCGTCTAGCTAACTAGCCATATGCTGTGTGTCTAACATTATGTATATGCCTCAAAAGGCGGGCGAAGGGCAAACCCTCGCAGACTCCTTAGTTACAAACAACCTTCCAAACAAGCAACTGCTGCTAACTCGGTGCTCACCCTGGGAGTGGATTTGGTGAGGTTGGGGCTTCACCAAACATGGTAAGGCCCTGACGTGGCCAGGTTTGATTGGGTCAGCCCCATGTGATGTCGGTCAAGTACATACTCAACCAAACCACTTTCAAACATGCCTTGTGTGGCCCAATCAAACCTTGCCACATAAGGTTCTTACCATGTTCAATGAGGCTGGGGCCTCACCAAATCCGCTCCCACTCACCCTGTGGCAAGTGTAAATCGATGGAGCCGCTCGTGCAACCGTCGCCGGTGTAGGCATTATATTCATCACTTCTCAAGGGGATCTCTTCCCATATTCCTTCCTCTTACACATGACCTATTGGCACAATGAGGTGGAATATCACACAATCCACATCAGCCTTGAAATCACTCAAGAGATGAAAGTGCATGCCATTAGGGTCTACAGGGACTTGAAGTTCATAATCAACCAGCACTACAAAGTATGAAGTTCACAAGCCCAGACTCATGCACTGCTGCAAGTAAGCACAGTAGCTCATTGAAAGCTTCTGAGATATCCATATCCAACACGTCCCTTGGCATAACAACAACAAGGCCAATGTGATAGCTAATCTTACCACAACACAAGCCTAGCCATCCGAAAACCTCTTACAAGTCACCAATGAGGAGCGATGATTCCTACTGCCCCTCAATCCAATCAATGAAATCCTCCTTGCACAACTAGTCTCTTACCTCGTGGTAGACATCAGGGATTGGACGCAACCTTTTGCTGAAAGATTGTTAGTTGAATAAATTTATAGCCTGAGATGAATAGCTGTGTACGAAGAGATGCATAAGGGGCAGCAATGTAAACACACACACACACACACGTGTGTGTGGTTCAGAACCCAAAAACTTATGGTGAATTTGCAAATGAGGAAACAGTTTGAGGATGATTGTTTTGCTGTGCAATTTAGTGTAGAATACATGTCCATCTGTTGCTCTGAAACATTGGGTATGGGGTTGCCAAAAGGAGTGGAAGATTAGAAGGGTCGAGCATAGAAGAAGAAGTGCCTGTGTCAAGGAAAGCAATGACAGGAATGGGGAGTTAAATGTCCAGAAAGAGGTAGGTTTGGACAAGGGGAACTGGTTGGATGGGAAACAAGTTTGTTGGGACAATTGAGAAAGTGTTGATTTCTTCTTCAATTAGAAGAATCGCGCCCCAAAATTCATCACTTGCATCGGTTTGGAGAATAAATCGTTCAATTGAGCTAGGAATTTCTAATGGTGGTAGATGGGAGAGATGGGTATCAGGCAGTAGAAAATTTGTGCAACCGGTATAAATTCATGCGTTGAATCGAGCAACTTGGCAAAAGATTAGGGCATGCGTGCGATTATCCAAATCTCTCTATCAATTGCAATGATCTGGCAACTTGCACCAATCAATACTAAGAAGTAATTCCATTGCAAGAAGCTTAAACACTTCTTCCGTGATCATCACTCCCTCCAGAAATTCAGCAAATAAAGCTTTAAATGGAAGTTTCTTCACCCCAAAAAAGTTTCGACACCACACTATCGATCGGTGTTTGCGGCAAGAAAGGCCATTTTTCCAAGCAATGTCCGCAAAGACTCAAAAAGAAAAACATTGCCCTCTTTCAAAGGGCAAAGACATTGCTCATACTGACTTTTCGGATCTTGAATATGCATTTTCTCTAAATGATGATTATGATCCTCAGTCAGTCCTTGCCATCCACCAGCCAGAAGAACCCTCTTCTCCTCTCTTCGCCTGATCCTGAAAAAGAGTTTTGCCCACTTTACTATACTTTGGTATAGTACGTGACATTCTGGGCACTGTTCTTATAATCTTGAGGACAACCCATGGTGAATACTATTACAGAATAGTTATTATACAATGACAGCAAAGTCATCCCCTAATATCCCTACCCAATTCCGACCTTATACATCTTCATTCTGAAGCCTCTCATCCTCTAAATTCAATCATCTCTATGAAATAGAATACCAACCTCCTGCAAAGAAAATCCCAGCCACCAACTATCCAGCGGTCAGCCCTTATGTTGTCTATGCCAATCCTCATGATAACTCTACCAAGAAGATTATCAAAAAGTTAATGGCCCTAAAGCATTCCAACATCATTAAAGAATATGCTTGTGCCTCAAAAGTTTGATCAATACCTCATCCATGCCAGAAAAAGAAAAAAGAGTCTTTTATCACTCTAAACCTACCGGCTCACCTTCATCCAAATGGCTTGCAGACGGATTCACTCATCTGCATATCGGTGCTATCAAAAATGCCCTCACTTTTCATGCACGTCCAGGTCTCGAAGTAGCCAGTAATATTGCAATCTTGAATACTCGGTTCAATCAATACAGCCAAGCAGTGATCGGCACCATCCAAACCACGTCAAATGCTGGAACAATGTCCTTTACACTGTACCCCATTTATAATCTCTCTCAGCGATCCATTTCTTCTTGAAGCCCTTAAAGCCCAAATTCAAATTACTGGAGCCCCTCAAACTGATGGCGTCATGGCCGCCACATTACACTACCAATTGGCTTTTAGACTTCAGAAACGTTCATCAAAGCTACTGATCACTGGCATCAGTCAGACATAGGAAGCTTTACTCCTTGGTACAAAACACGGGTACCACACTATACGTTTGTTCCCCAACAATTATCAAACGAACAGTTGGCAGCTATTCTTTCGATGTGATGGATTACAGCATATGAGCAGCATCAGTCTGCCACTGAAGTAATCCAGAACACCCAGCCTGAGTATATTTGCAGACAGGATGGCAATGTTGAAACACGTTTTCCAGTGGCCTCCAATGAAGAGCAATTTTTCTCCACCACTTTGCCTGAAATCAAATTTTTCTCTCTTGAGGACAATGATCCTGGTGGCGTCCTCTACAACAAGCAACTTCGACAGCAAAATAAGAATATCTGGTGGGATGTGTGTGAATGTGATTGTTCTTACGTTGATCAATTTGAAGACGAGAATCACTCAAGGGCACAACAGTCTTCTTTTCAAAAAGAGCTCGCTCGACAATGCAAAAATGGTGATCCAAAAGTGGGTCTTCTTGGAGAACCATCCGGAAATTTTGATTACTATGTACTTCATCCAAAAAAGAAATCCTCAAAATCGTCTCCATCACCACCCCAAAAACCCTTTGAACCCCATTCACCTCCCCCTAAGCCTACCCTCACTCCATGTTACCAAAAGGCCTCTCCTTGCTGCAAAGATTTCCTTCTCTTTGCAACTCGAAGCCCCTTTTCCCCATTGCCACAGTGCCTGAAGTTTGTCTTATGAACAACCAGCCTCTTCCAGATTCCTCAATACCAAATTCACATTCCTTCTGCTCTTTTCCCCCTGCTGAGGATTTCAAACTTCCCCAAAAGCAAGAAAAGCACGTTTGGAAAATCAAAAATTCTGCAGGCAACATTGCTGATGGCACGCCAAAGAAGATTTCGGCTGTTGAAGCCACGTTCAATTGGCAAGCTGAAAATGCTATTAACCAGAACCTGACTCTGCAACAAATTCTTACACAAACAGGTGCCAACTATTCAAATTTGACCACCATGGTCCAATTAAAAATTGCTACCCTTGAACAAGAATTGCAACACATCGCAACTACTGTCTCAGATTGGAAAATTGCCTCTGCACTCATTGTTCCCAAAGAAAAAAAGAACAAGTCTTTGGAATCCCAACTTGCCTTGATTATGTCCATGTCAACTTCTCAACCCTCATTCCTCCAAGCTTATCCACCCATCCTACAATCTCCTCCTTTACCTTATACTCTAAACCTCCAGCTACAGCCTTTGCTTGTTCATCCACCCAGTGCTAGCCCATTTAAGGAATCTTTTCCGCCATCCCTACAGGCTTACCTCCACTCTCAAAATCCTAGCTCTCACAAATGTAAATCCCTTAGCCAAGCCTCCACCAACACCCCATACACTCCTCCACCAGCCTATGTCTCTAAGGATATTCTAGCTACCTCAATACCCATTGAAACTCTTCCTACTAGCTCTATAGACCTCAACCTGATTGCTTCCATCCTTAAGGCCATAGCCATTAACCCTGCTTCGCCGCACTCTCCCTCTATCATGCAGATGCAAGTAGAGGATAACACTGTCTTGACGTCCTCTTTAGAAACAGACTCAAACTCTCTTCCCAGGTGTTTCATGCAGCATGGCACTATCCATAATCCTTCTTATTCTGAATCAGACACTGGGCAACAACAGCAACCACCCATTCTGGTTCAAGTTCACTATGCTGAGACTATTGACAAGAAGCATCTCTTCACTCTCGTGATATGCCACCTTCCCAATGGCAAAACAGAATATTTGAAATGTACTCCTAGTGTGCAGCTAAAATGCATACCCCAAATGCCACAAGTCCCCGCACCATACAGAAATTCATAGACAGACTGGCATTTGAAATGTACTCCTAGTGTGCAGCTAAAATGCATACCGCAAATGCCACAAGTCCCCGCACCATACAGAAATTCATAGACAGACTGGCAGGATGGTTACGAGAATGGTGGAATAGCCTTGGAGAATATCGGCAGCTACAAGCCCTTCAGTCTCAGACTTTTGAAGCATTTATGGATCTCATCTATGCTGAATTTATTGATTCTATTGAAACCTACAGCGACTTAGCCCGCAACAAGTTTCTCAAGATCAAGATCTACTCTTTCAAAAAACGAGACACTGAACAACATTACAACAATATGTTTCAACAATTCTAAATCCTCAACGCTATCGATGATGTGAATCTCAAGCAGACATATCTCAACTCTCTCCCAGAACCATTAGGAGAGGAAACTCAAAGGTTGTTGACCCTCAGAGGTCTTAATTTGCAGCAAATCTCATTAGGGTTCATCCACCAGTACAACCTTCAGGCAGTTGAATATATTTGATGCATGACTACACTGAGTTATTTGATAAATTTAAATCCTTTCGTGCTGAAATTAAAAACCAACTCCAAACAAATATATAAATTCGGTCTAACAATGCCCAAGACCACATGTCTCATGCCTTTCAAGAATACTTAACGTCTGCTGGCATTACCCATCAAACATCTTGTTCATACACCTTTAAAAAAATGGTGGCTAGAAGAAAAATAGGGATTCGTTAGAGGTTGCCCATTCTTTGCTAACACACATGCATGTTCCAAAACGTTTTTGGTCTTATTCAACTGTCCTTCAAGGCCGCACCTTCTGCACTATTTTCTAATTCCAATCCATTTCTTCTACCTGCCCAAGTATTTGGTTCTACCGCCCTTATTCAAAAATTGGGAAACACGTTACAAAGACTTTCTTGGATACTCGTACCCAAAAGGTTATGCTTGCTTGACCCTTTGACTAATAGGGTACATGTTAGAGCGGATGTCACCTTTTTTTTGGATATTCCATTCTTTCCATCTCTTTTCATCTCCACTATCACTCTAACCATTACCACCCCACATCCATCCCCAATCATTTCTCCATCCTCCCAGGATGGCAGTACCGGCCCGTCCGCCTCATCACCCCTCCTATGGTTCCTACTGAGGCTCCTGTGACATCATCCACCTAACCTGACCTCGATCTTCTGATTGTTGTTAGCAAAGGTAACCACTCTTGCACCTTATCATATGATAATGTAGACTGCATAAGATCTCTAACAGACAGGAAATACACCTCTGGATTCTGTATATTTGTTCGAAGAAATCTTGTAATGTGGAAGAGCAGGAAACACAATATGTTGGCTAGGTCCAGTACCGAAGCTGAATACAAAGCTATGGGTCACACCGTTTGTGAGTTATTGTGGGTCAAGTCCCTTCTTCAGGAACTCAAGCTGTTTGATGGAACAGCATTGACCCTTCACTATGATAATCGGGCCACTGAAGACATAGCCAACAATCCCGCCTTCCACAAAAGGACCAAGCATATAGAGGTGGACTGCCATTTGATCATTGAGAAGGTCATGTCCAAGGAGATCATCATGAAGTACGTCAGCTCGAAGGCACAACTCAAATACTTTTACTAAGGCCTTACCTCACACAAAGGGTATTTTCATTTATAAGAAGCTGGGTATGATGAATATATATGCTCCAGCTTGAGGGGGGTGTTAAAAGGTTGTGACTTGTGAGTTGAATAAGTTTATAGACTGAGATGAATAGCTTTCTATGAAGAGATGAATTAGGAGCAAGAATGTAAATACTCATTGTGTTGTGCCCAGCTAAAAGAATAAAATATATGTGGTGGAGTGTTAGGGTTTTAACCTAAGCAACTCTCTCTCCCTCTCATCTTCTATTTTCCAAAACCTCCATTAGCATCTTCATCTCCAGCATCACCACTACTGGACATTTTTTTCTCCTTTCATCGACTATATCAAATATGGGAGTCTTTTAGATGACCCCAAGTGAAAGACGGAGATTCAGGAACGGGCCGATATTTCGTCTACCACAACAATACCATGTACTGTCGGTCCTATGATGATGTTCTCCTGAAATGATTGGCTAAGCAGGAAGCCCAACATGCCCTATGGGGAAGCGCCCACCAGGTTGGTCCTAAACTATATCAACATGTCAAGCACATAGGATACCGCTAGCCAACAATGATTGTTGACACCCTACACTTTGCAAAGACAGATGGGCGAAAGGTGTAACACAGAACCATCTCTGATTCTTGGACAGTAGTTAGTTAATGTATTTGTTTGGGGCAGGTGATTGTCTTTGGGGAGGATGATTGTTCTTTCTTCACTTTGCCCAGCAGGCTTTTTTTTTTTTTTTTTGATAAATTTGATTCAATTCATCCAAAAAAAAAACGTTAATGTATAATGGGCAATCTATTTTCTAATTCCCATATCCGAAAAATCTGTGTCAAACATGTCAACATAACTACTAGAAAAAAAAAAAAATGTATTTTTAGCAATATTGATATGTTATATATACAGTTGAAATTTATATCTAGTTATATAGAATATTCTTCTGTATCTTATGCATTTAGGAATAAATCTGTATGGACATGTTAGTATATTAGGTTTTCCAAGGTCCATCGTGTCAGACAGCTCAAGTTAGCGTCCAAGTTACATGGATGTAACCTGCCTGCAAATGTAAATCACTCCCTTCCCTGCTATGAAGAAAAGGAATAGATCGCTGCTGAGGATCCAGGAGTGCAGCTTATGTGCATTAATGCACAAACTCCCAGAACACCTTCAGAAACTACGTTCTGGACTTATTCAAATACCAAACTGGACCATTAGAAGGCACGTTGGCAGTTCAGGCCTAGAGAGAACCAAGCAATGCTGTAATCAAGTTTAAGAACTTGCAAAGGCCATCAAACAAGCCAAAAGGCATCAAAGATCGAAACACAAGTAAATCATCGTTTTTTTTTTTTTTTTTTCCTTGAGATGTAGCATCTTTTATGTGATAGGATGACAAAAGAATATCAAGACAAATGGGAACAAGTTCACAATACAAAGAAGAGGCCTAAACACAATTACTTTGGGCAACAAATTGGCCAAGTCATCCACCACTCTTCCCACAAGGGTAAAAAGAAATTGTTTAGCCTAGAATATGTCCCCAATTTCATCAAACACAGAAGCTAAGATCTCTGTGTCCATTTAATGACATTCAACAAATCCCTTTTTAATTCACTATGTTATTACTCGCTATGGATTTGTCATACGAGAGATATCATCACCCTTGCCTACTTAAATGTCAATTAGTATTACAAGAACAAGGGAGAGTCCAAAACATGATCTTTCACTAAGAATACACTGCAAATACTGCATAGCATGAGGTGATTTGAAGGAACCAACAATCCAGTCAAAACAGCTGTTTTCTTCTTTTAATCATACATATTTTTAACTGGAAAGGACAACAGCGGAGTACCTGTAATGTCTTGAAAAAATTGAACTTAAAATCAATCCTTCCCTTATCATCGCAGTCTGCTCGTGGTCCATATAGATTGAAAAGAACTGCCAAGGGTCATTAGTTTGAGTTAGAAGTAAAATGCTAAAATACTCTTTAAGATGCCTGAAGATACTGAAATGAACCCTGCATAATAAAGAAATTTGAAATAAAATAAATCACTGATGTAATATCATTCTCAACTCCACCAGTATGAGTTTTGCACTCTCACTGCCAGTCCCAAGCCCGGATAAAGGAGGGTTGTGTCAGGTTGGCAGCCAGTATCAAGCTTCCACCACAATTTTGATCGACACTATATTATCATTCTCATGAGCATTGAATCTAAGATCCAGCATGAACAAATTTCAAGTTGGTTCTTAAAGATGGAGCTACAGTGTAAATTGTTTTCTTTGTTACTCTCCTCCTAATAGATCGCTTGAGACAGGTTCTACCATAACATGCTAGCTCACCAAAATGGCCATGATCTGTGATGATACAACGCCCCTCACTGTCCATTTTAAGACGGTCCTCTTTCCTTATCTCCTCTAGGCCCTCCACTTCAATTGGCATTTTAAGTGGGCAATCTCCCATCCTGTCATCCCCACTTTTAGAATGTTTTAGGAGACCTGTGAAGCCTTCTTCTGCTGCAAGTGGCAAAGTCACTTCATCGCTA
Organism: Magnolia kwangsiensis; assembly: GCA_037074715.1. NCBI lineage: Eukaryota > Viridiplantae > Streptophyta > Magnoliopsida > Magnoliales > Magnoliaceae > Magnolia > Magnolia kwangsiensis. The sequence goes on from CM073572.1 coordinate 145,588,160, forward strand.
GAAAATGCTGATTTTACCCGGCAAAATGTTGCTACACCTGCACAAAAAAAAAAAAAAAGAACCACATCAATAAAAGCATAAGGAAAAGACATCATGGTCTAATTTCACTGTATCAGAAAGATGCAGAAAAGACAAGTAGGCATGGTCCTCTTTCTTTAGAATTTAGTCCTAAATCTAAGCAAATCGACAAACAAGTTAGCTGATAACTAAAGGAGGATATTCTGGTTTTTTACAACAAAGACAAATTGGAGGATCCTCAATCAGAGCTTTGTATGGTATACAAAGATTCTCAGTTCTGCTAAATGAGCCCGTGGTTAGGGATTCCAGACCATCAGTCAGTTGCAGCCTTGATTGTCCATGCCGAAAAATCTACCAAATTGGAAGATCCCAACAATCTTGGGACATTTTTTAGTTGAATGTAGGCAGTTTCTATATTTCTCTTCTTAACCTTACTTTTCTAACCACGGAGAAAGGTTAGGATTGTCCTACTGAGGAGATCTTTAGGGTGTGGTCCATTCCAACAGTGATGTGACAAACCAACATCTGGATCACCAGACCACAGGTACTACTTGGCAGAATCGAGAACCCAAGTATCCTGTCCAAAGCCTCAGGTAAAGGAGCCTGTATGTAACTCCTTCCATCGAATCTGCAGAATGGCAAGCTTATCATACTGTGCTTTAAAGCAACAAGCAAAGGAAGTGAATGCCAATATTCAGGGGAAAGAAAGAAGCAACTACATTAGCTCAGTTAGCTTCATCACATCAATTGGCAGATACCAAATGATGCAAGAATGAGGAGCATCTTCTGAGGGTGAGTCTACAAAATCACATCCAAACTAGTCACCTTGCTAGTTTGCAGGCATCTTATGGAACATGTTGAAGAGCAAAAAGTTAGCTACTAATAGATTAGCGCACGCAGCTAAAACTTAGTAATCGAACATCTAGTGAATGCATGGATCGCCATTGGTTTGTGTAACTGCACATTCTCTACAACTAGTTTGAGGATGGGTACTTTTACTACATCAATGACACAGTAATTGCACCAACTCATATGGAGAGAGACAAATGAGTTTGGGAAATCTACAAAGCTATCTCACACTGTCTCCAAGTAGAAAGGCAAGCAGTAAAAGCTCACATGAGTCAATACTTTACCAAAACAAGAAGGCACACCTTGGGGAAAAAATGTAAATTTTTGAAAAACTAGAAGAAGAAGAAGAAGAAGACTCGTGACTCAATAATTTGTGAGTTCATGAATACTTCAATAGGTAACAAGATGAGGGAAAGTAGACTTGCATGAGTCTTCTTCTTCTTACATGTGCAATGGAAATGAAGAACTGCGCCAGTTAGAAGGTGTGAGTTCATACAAGTTGGAGGCTCTAAAAGGGCAAGAGGAAGGCCTAAAAGGAAGAGGTAGTAAGAAAATATTTAATGGCCTATGGTCTAACTGAAGATATGGCTCTTGATCATGGTGTGCCGTAAAGGCCGTTATGGGGCCATAAAGGTAACAGTGGCAACTGTTACACATTACAGAGTCATAACGGCCGTAACAGCCGTTATGGAAAAAAATGACTTGTAATTGCCGTTAACAGCACGTTACATCCCCTATAAATACCATAATAGCCCCATAATGGTCTATCACAAGACATACAAGTTTTTCATACTTTTTAATCAACATTACGAAGCAGATATGGGCTTTTTGGGAGTTTTTTCAATGAATAAAAAATAAAAAAAGAGAGACCGTAACGGCCATTACGGGGCCATAACAATCGTCATGCCCCGTATCGTAAAGGTAACGGTGGTGGCTGTTACGGCCACCGTTACCGTTACAAAGCACCTTGCCCTTGATAGAGTGGTATGGTGGAAGAGGAGTCATGTAGCTGATCCAAATTAATTGGGATAAAGCTCAGATAATGATGATGATGATGAATACTTCAATAATCATGTGCCTTACTATTTCAACAAAATTGTTTTTAAATAATAACTAAATTCTTAACAAATTATTCCTGAGGCATTCAGTAATTCTGAAAAAATCAAGAAATTTTGGACTTGTTTTCCTTTTTTTTTTTTAAGGTAACACTACCAAGGTTTGAACCCTAGATTACACTGTCTCCACCATCTCATCTAACAAGTGGGAGATTGAAAATTTTTTTCCTTGAAGAAACCCTGAATTTTCTTTTCCCCAGAATTTTCTACAATCGCAATTAATTGCCTTACAGAATCTTTATAGAATCTAAACTTTGTACAATGAAACAAGGGTAGGCATTGCTAATAATTGTTTGGATCTAAGAGTTTTTGATGTCTTGAAGTTGTATATGTGCATCAATACTGAATGTTGTAACATGCATTACAATGTTGAATTTTTTTTTGTAGAAATTATGGAGAGAATCCATGTATGGGGATTGGTCTGAGGTAATTGATTCTGAGTATGGTCTTCCCAAAAAACAAGATGCAACATGGGCAATCTATTCATCATCGTGCTATAGAAGAAATGGAGGTTAGAAACGACGCATAAGTGAGATGCCTTATTCACCTCCGACCTCTTGGATGGGATCCAGGGGATTGCAGCATCTTGAAAGGAGGGACAGGTCACTATGAGACAATCAGAGCATGAAATGGAATTTGTATTGAAGATTGCAAGACGCTTGGAGGAAGCAGATAGTTGTGAACAAGGCTAAGCTTTGTGTATAGCATTGCAGAGGGCAAAACATAATCGATTAGTTGTGGTGTTGGTTCCAAAAATTATTTTAAATGGTGGATAGATTGGATATTTTAACCCAAATGATGGTTGTACAGCCTTAAAATTGAAGAAAAGAGAAGAAAAGGATAAGAGAAAGAAAAGAACGATGAGAGAAGAGGGAGAAGGGCTGTGGTATTAGCTCACACACCCACATCCCTCACTCCTATTATATTAGGGCTCTCATTATTAGAAAGAACATTACAAACTGCCCATCTTTACTTAAATATTACATAAACTAAGCCTATGGGCATAAAACTCTAACCCAACACATATTTTTAGACCAATAATTACAAGAGACCACTCATGAGACCAAGTCGATCCACCCGAGTGATCACAACAGCCAATTTAACACTCCTCGAGTTAGAGCATAGATACCATACATATTCAGCTTGGAAATAAGCTTTTCGAACTAAGAATTCCCAAGAGCTTTATTAAACAGATACGCATATACAGAGTACAAATTTCTTTCAGAGAAACCTTATCACGAATGAAGTAGCAGTCAACCTCTGTGTTTTGTTCTTCATGAAACACTAGATTGTTGGCTATATGCATAACAACTTGACTATCACAGTATAAAAACATTCAAACTCGGAATGCAAATCCTAACTCTTCCCAAAGTGATTTCATCTACACAAGTTCACTAGTTTTACGTCAACACTAGACCTAGCAACAACATTCTGCTTCTTGATTTCTAGGTAACTACATTACCACTAAGAAAAGTATAGTAACCTTTAGTCGACCTTCTATCAAATTTTGACCATTCATAATCTGCATCAAAAACCCTACTATTTTAAGATGGTCATGAGATCTATATAAGATACCTTTCTCCGGTGCATACTTCGAATATCTATTAATCATAATAACTACAGCTAAATGTGAAGCTCTGGGAATTTACATAAATTGGCTAAAGCACATTTACATAGAATGTAATATCAGGACTAGTAATGACTAAATAAATGAGCTTCCCAACAAGTCTTCTATAGATACCAGGGTCTACCAATAACTCTCCTTCCTTCGGATTAAGTCTAAGATGAGGATCCCTAGGTGTATCTGCAGGTTTGGCACCCAACATACCCATTTCTTTTAACAAATCACAAACATATTTTCTCTAGCACAAATGTATCTGCAACTTTAGATCTCACCACTTATGTACCCTGAAAATAGTGAAGCCAAGGTCTTTAATCTAGAACTAGGAGTGAAGATACAACTTCAATTTGTCAATACTCACCAAGTCACCACTTGTAACTACAATGTCATCCGCATATACAACAAGCACAATATGATCCGATATAGTAAGCTGAAATAAAACCGAGTGATCTTCTTCTCTTCAAACCATATGATATTACCGATTGTTTCAGCCCATAGATTTATTAAATCTTCCTTTTCGTTCTAGAGTTGATGAACAAAGCACTGTTCCATCTAAATTACTTCATATGATGTGTGGGGACCAGCTCAAGATCCTAGTCTGTTAGGCTTTCAATATTTTGTTCCTTTATTGATGACTATTCTAAAATGATATGGCTATATCTTATGAAAAATTGGTCAGAAGTTTTGTATTTCAGAATTTTTTTAGTGAAACAAAAGTCAATTTGGCTTAACTCTTTGCATAGTTAGATATGATAAACATTAGAATTTGTCTCGTGATTTTCAATCCTATTTGCAATGTTATAGTCCAATTCATCAGACCTCTTGTGCTTACACAAATAAGTAAAACAGGGTGGTTGAACACAAGAATAGACATTTGATAGAAGTCACACGTGGTTTACTCTTGCAAATGAATGTTCCACAGTTTTTCTAGGGTGATGCCATACTCTCTTTCTTTTTTTTCTTTTCTTTTTTGAAAAGTTGGGGTGATGACATAGTTACATCATGTTATTTGATAAACTCAATGCCTTATTATTTCCTAATAATTCAATCTTTTTTACTCTAAAAGTTTTCATATATGCTTGTTGGTTGACCTATTTGAACCTGGCCAAGATAAACTTGATGGGTTCATGTTTGTGCCTAAGTAGTTGACTATGTGCATCTTAACATTGAGGTCGGGAGTTCAAGCCTATCCTTGCCTAAACGAAAAAAAAAAAAAAAAGGGAAAAAAGGGACTTTCATACTCAAAAAGGTTATAGATGCAATTGTCCTTCACTTAAAAGGCATTTTGTGACAATTGATGTAACATTATTTGAGAACATCTCATTTTATGCTAAAACTGAGCATGCTGCAAACGCCACTCATCTGGAAGTTTTATTACCTAATGCGTTCCCAGCGGATCTTGTTACTTAAGCATCGCCACCTCAAAAAGATTTCACGTAGATTTGTTACAGGAAAAGGAGAAAATACCAAGTATTGCAATTGTTTCTTCTCACACTACACCTTCATCCCCTATTCCTATTGAGGTTCCAATGTCTCCAGTGTCTACCGAGATTATCGATGATCTACTCGGTTTGGCTTTGGACAGCATTTACCTTTTATGAACAACAATAGGTATATTATTGACAACCATGGTGATGCGGACATTAGTGGTGCACCATTTAGAGTGTACCAGAGCCGACAGAGTACCGAAGTGGAGGGATTGATGTGGATGGACGTTGAGTCCATCGGACCCATTTTCTGACATGTTACAAGTGTAGGAGCGGCATGACCGCACCCTGACTATAGAGTCATAGGTCGGATTTCACACCTTACCACACGAGTGTTTTAGTTTTAGGCGTTTTTTGTTCTTTTCCTTATTTCAGGAGTTTTATTACACTTTCTTTACTTTTCATCTTTTTTTTATTATTTTTTTTATTTTCAGGGGCTTTAGTGCATTTTTACTTTTTCCATAGCTTATATATACGTTGTGAGAAACCCTTTATTCAGGAGATTAGGGTTTCAGGATTGGCCCTTGGGTGTTGAGGATTCCGCCCCAATTCCAAGTTTCCTTCTTTCTAAATCTTCGAGGTGTAGGAAAAGGTAAGAATCATCTTCCTTTTCTTTTGACGACAAAAGGACCCATACTTTCCTCATCTCGAACCCTTTGTTTTTCACCCCTTTCATTCCTCTCTAAATACCCCCTTTCTAGTTTGAACAAAAAAAAAGGGACAGTTAGTTAGTAGAATCAAATCCAAACTTGATCGTGGACTAACTTATGTTGGATCTGGGATATTCTCGTATCCATAGGTCCTCCATTTTTGTTGTTTACATGATCTTATGCTAAGGGGTATGATCCTGATGAAATAACATCATCCTTGTGTTGAGATTTACCTAATCCCTTTGATTGGAAATGGTTAGTTAATTGGTGTATTTATTTGAATATTCTTTAATCTGATTATACATGCATCTAAGGTTAGGTCATCACATGTCCCTGTATCACATGGTAGACACCGGACATGCTAGAACCAGTGTTCGAAATATCTGCACCTCATTACGTATCGCACCCTTAGGATACGAACACGTACTGGTTATCACATAGGATATATCAGTTGTATCGCATAATGTATCGTTGTTGTTGGAAACATGAGGAAGCATTGGGAAATTAGTCGAATTTTTCAATGAAACTTTAGTGATTGTTAAAAAAAAAGACATCAATGTACACTTACAAATCAAAACATTATAAAAAACACGTGCACATAATAGGTTTTCTTTGTATGGGGTCCTAATCAATGCACTGTCTAACTGAATTGATGCAAGTAGATTCAAAGTCTATTCATATAATTTATAAATGTAAGAAGACATGTGGAAACACAAGCAATACATCTAAAAGCAAAAGAAGAATTACTAGATCAGGTTACATACATGTTTGATTTTATGTTTGGACACAAAGATTGCAACCGATTTTTGAGAAATTGGAAAATTTTGATTTTTTTTTTTCAATTTTCCTCAACTTGGCTCATCCCTCTAAATCTTGAAATCGAAGCTTCCAATCCATGATTTTGCATGCAAAACATGAAAAATCTTGGATTTTTAACAATTTGACACTGATTTAACATGATTTACAGAAGGGAAAAAAAAAAGATAAAAAATCGAACATTTGAGATATATTCCACTACTTGTGCATTTCATATCGCACAGGTGAGATACAAGATATATCGTGGGATATATCGATTGATATCATCAATACTTAAAACACTATGATGGGGACATTAGAAGACCTACTCAAGTGTACCAGAGACGGAGATGACCACCCACATCAGCACAACTTTCTTTGTGGATAGGAGATGAGTTCCAAATGGTGCCCGCCGAGCCATTTTAAAGACCCCACATGCATTGGACGTGCATCAGGAATACCCCACTTTGGGATGATACATGTAGGTTGCTTAGGAGATCATTTTAATCATAAGATTTCTATTTCGTGTCAATCCAACCGTTAGATCTTGTCGGTCAGGCTATTAGGCCACCAGATCTTTTAGATTTGGACTCCTTGAACTCTGATCTTGCTTTCATTATGTATGTTATTATTTTTTGGATTTATTTGATGGTTGAGATTAATAATAAATGTTTTAGTTTTCTTATTTTGGACAATGGGCCACTTCACTTAAGTGGCATAATTGTAATTATGCTGAATTTTTAATTCCGAATTTTTAATAATAAAATAACACAAGGGGTGGAGTTCCAACCCTATTGGAGTTTGTGATTAAGAGAGAGAGAGAGAGAGAGAGAGAGAGAGAGAGAAGCACTTGTTTTCTTCTCCCATCTTCATATAATTTGAAAATACTTTTATGCGATTTGGAAGAAAGATTGGTGCGAGGCTAATCTTCATCAACAAAGGTACGAGGTCTCCACCTATCCCCACACCCTCTTCTCTTTTCTCCCCCATCTAGGTATTTTCGTCAGCTTCTTCATTCTTTCCATCCCAGATCTTCATCTTTTCCCAAACCCTACTTTCCCATACCTATCCAAAATCCAAACACTAACCAACCTAAACTCATCTTCCCACGCCACACATGTGACTGTACGGCCACACGTGTGAATCCCACTTAGCCCCTTTTGGCATTCTATCATCCTTATATCAAAACTCCTTTCTTCCATTCCCAAAACCCTAACCCTAAACCTAAAGTCCCTAACTTTCCTAGATTTTCCCCAATTTCTAAAAAAACCATAATTCCAAAATTCTCAATTCCCATGAACCCTAATTCTTCAAATTTTAGATATTTCACATCCTAACCTTAATCATAAAACCTACAAATTTGTCTCTTGAATGTGGAACGTGCCTATTCTAAATTAGAAGTTTTATCCTTTCATCGGTCCTAGTTTTAATTGATTTATGTGGTTTCTTAGCATACGAGCATGTGATTTAGGTTAAATCAAATTTTATTTCCTATTGTTTACTCTTAATTACTTGGTAGGTTAGCATGTTTTGTTAAATGAATTACTTTGTGGACTCTTTCATAATCTCCACGTTGCATGCTAGCATTAAATCATACGTCCTGCATCACACTGGCTAGAACCTCCATTGGAGCAAGGACGACGGTGTAGCGTGAGAGGAAACAGTCCACAATACTTGGCCTTTTCTCCCTTTTTTCTTATAATAGGTATGCGACAAATCTTTCTAAGGCAGTAATGCCTAAATAATAAGATCTACTCAGAACGCATTAGATAATAGCACTTCTAGAGGAGTGGCTTGTACAACATGCTCAATTTTAGCATAAAATGAGACATTCTCAAAGAAGGTTACATCAGCTACCAAAAAATGCATTTTAAGTAAAGGATAGTGGCATTTATAACCCTTCCAAGTATGGGAATATCCAAAAAAAAAATCACAAAATGTGGATCAATTTTATCTAGGCTGGGAAAAGATAAGTGAACAAAACAAGTACAACCAAAGACTTTATAAGGAATAAAAAAGAATGGATTATCGGGAAACAACAATGAGAATAGTGTTTTTCCATGCAAAAAAATAAATGCATTCAATTTATCAAATAACATGTTAAGTACTGCATCACACTAGAAAAAAGTGGAACATTAATTTCCAAGAGTAAACCACATGTGACTTTAATCAAATGTCTATTCTTACACTCGGCCACCCCGTTCACTGAGTTGTGTAAGCATAAGAAGTTTGATGAATAATACTATAACATTGCAAATAGGATTGAGACAAATTCTAATGCATTATCAAATATAACTATATGCAAAGAGTCGAGCCAAAGTCCAGTGTTCAAAGTATTGGTATTGCTACAAGTTTCACTGGCTAGGGATACCAAAACAATATCAATATCCCTATAATATCGCCAATTTCTAGAAATGCAGGGAAGCATTGAGCAAACATGGGGAAAACATTGAAATTTTTCAGTGAAACTTCAGGAGATGCTAAAATACACATTTGCATATTTAGGAATAGAAATTTACAAAAAGAAAACGTACAGAATAAGTTTCCATTTAATAGGGCCTAAAAACATGTGTTATCAACTTATCAAAAGAAATTAGTCCAATAATAACACAACAATCACTAAAATCTCATTAAACCAATCAACAAACAAACAAACATGCATAATGCATTCCATTCATATATTATATATCCATGCATGAATAAACATATAAACACAATGCACGTGCATAATGATCCAATTATCCAACCATCAATCCATCCATTCAACCACCCCATCCATCCATCCATCCCATCTATCCAACAAAACATCCATCCCATCTATCCATCCATCCAAACACTTTTAATAAATAGATTTTTGAAGATATCGATACATTGACGATATTATTGAAATATCATCGATACACTAGTGATACAAGCAATACCTGGAATTTACACAGTAAAAAATATTGGCAATATTGATACATTGGCGATACAAGCAACACGTAGAGTTTACATAGTCGAAAATATTGGTGATACATTGGCGATATCGATACATCTGTAATACTTAGCGATATATCTTTAATACCTAGAATTTCTGATACTACCATTGTAATTGGTATCACTATCAGTGTTATCGGCATCACCAAGCTGGAGATACAGATAATATCGGGGATATTATCATAATATCGGTGATACTTTGAAGTCTAAACAATGAGCCAAACTGACTTTTTATTTCATTAAGAAATGTCGAAATACAATAAAAACAAATAATTAAATAACTTCTTAATAATTTTCATAAGATATAGCCAAATCATTCTAGAATAGTCATCAAAAAAATTTAAAAAAAAAAAAAAACAAAATACTAAAAACCAAACACACTAAGAACTCGAGTTGGTCCCCACACATCACGACGAACTAACTTAAATGGAAGAGTGCTTCATTTATCAACTCTAGAAGGAGAAGGCATTCTATAATGTTTACTCAACTAGCGGGTTTGCAATCCAAACTTGATAATTTCAGAAGGGATGGAACAAAGCTCTGTAATTTCTAAAGAGATAGATTGTCCAAACGACAATGCCACTGAATGGCAGAACCTTCAGGTAGCACCATAGCACCCATCGATTCTCTCTCTCAAGATAGTACATACCATTCCTCTCATGTCTTCCACCAATCGCCATGCTCATCTTGAGGTTCTAAAAAATACAATGAGAAGGGAAGAAGGTGATACAGCAGTTTAAAGACTTTGTTAGCTTCCTCATAGATAAAAGAATGAAGGGAAATATAAGGGCATATAAGACGGAAGATAATGACACATGCATTAGGCTGAGCAATACCAGGTCTAATAACATTGGAGGTACCATTAACTTAGGCAACGGATATATGCAAGAAGTGAGACCAAATGAGAAGAATAAACTATGATTACTGATAATATGATTCAAACCCCAGAAGATGTGGCGTATACATTATTGAATGAAGGACAACTAAAGGAGAGGAACCACGCATATTCTTATCCTAATAATGTAACATTAACCTCATCACCACCAATATTAGAAACAATCGAAGATGCAGGTCTACCATCAAATGGAACATCATCAACAACTAGTGCTTGATTGGCCCTTGTCAAATAACCACTTGCTCTAAAAGCTCGAACCGTTAAAGGATGGTGTATCAATGTATATCACGGGACTTTGATGAGGACCTCCAAACACCTTTTAGAGTTTATCAAAGGATTAGGAGAGTTGCCCTAGTTTCTTTATGGTTAGGTGATCATTTCATGGAGCCCAGTGGACCCAATTTGAGTACCTAGCCATGTTAAAGACCCCACGTGCATGATTGTGCATATTTGAAGACCCCATATTAGGAAGATGCATATGAGTTGCTTAGTTGAGAGTATTTGACCATTGGATCAATTGGATACAACTATTGGACCATTGGATTTCGCATCGAACCGTTAGATTTCGCACGATGGGCCATCTTGACCGTTGGACCATTTTGATCGTTGAGTCATCTTGATCATGGACTCATATTGGACACTAGTTTTAGTTATTTTGTTTAGTTATTCGATTTTTTTTGTTTATTTTTTTATTTAGTTGATATTAGGGATGTTTTGAACATTTTATAGTATTAAGGGTGTTTTTGTAAAAATACCCCAAATTGAGCATATAAGGTTTTTGTAAAAATACCCCAAATTGAATGAAATTACTCTACATTGCTTCTTTGAGCAAGAAAACTTCCTGTGAATGGAATTTGGAGTGATTCAAAGTTATCTTTCTTATACTTATCCAGGTATTTTTTTTCTTCTCTCTCTCTCAAATCCTCTCTTCCCATTGAATTTTTCTCTCTTCTCAAACCCTGACTACATCAATCCAACCCATCACCGACCAAACCCACCACACCGTCCATACGATTGTACGGACATTCCCGTACACTACACAAATTTCTCTGTACAGCTTCAATCCAACCCATCACCAACTAAACCGACCTAGTCCCACCACACCGTCCGTACGACTATATGGACATTCTTGTACATTACATGGATTTATCCGTATAGAGTCCGTATAGCCAATCACCTTCCCCCTCATTGATCATTTTCTCTTCTTCTTTATTTTATATAACCCTAACACTAACCCTAGCCTTTTATAAAACCCTAAATTCCCAATTTTTTATTTCAAAACCCAAACCCTAATCTATTCAATCCCTAGCAAAGCGTAATTGAATCCTCGAATATAGAACAAATCCTATGCTGGATGGAAGTTCTACCTTCCTTTGGGGCATTTTCGATCAATAGCCTTCAGGATCTATTTTGCGGGATTGTGATGTAGTCTTGAACTTGAGCTTAATTGAATACAAGGTGTCCTGTATCGGTATCGGTTGGCATAACGGTGCCCTCCGAAACCAATACGGATACGGGGGCGTAACGGCCCATAACGGAGCAAAAAAAATTTTTTGCCAAAAAAATATGAAAAAATATGAATTAAATCCGGAATATTCTAAGCATTCCAAATATGCATTCATTTATAAATTGGAACATGTTTATGGTGGTGTAACGGTCCACTCTTTGGTCAGAAGTTGTATCGGACTGTCTAATGAATTTATGAACCAGATAACCTAAATTTTACTACAAAATTCATATATTTAATTTTCTAACTATCTACTATCAATGATAGATATATTAGAATGAATGTAATATGAAAATATCTTACATTTAGGTGTTTGCAATTATTTTTGAGGGCCAAAATTCATGCATAAATAGAAAAAAAAATAAATAAATAAAATAAAATGGCACCCCAAATATGTAAAATGCACATTAACAAATTCTACTACGATTAACACATCACATGGCATCATTAAAACAGCAAAAGAAACATTAAAAAATGATTTTTCGAATTTTCAAAAAAAGGGCCAAAATAAATGCGTAAAAATATATATATATATATATATAAAAATATATAAAATGGCACCCCAAATCTGTAAAATGCACATTAACATGTTCTACTATGATTAACACATCATATGACATCATTAAAACAGCAAAAGAATCATTAAAAAATGATTTTTCGAATTTTCAAAAAAAGGGCCAAAATAAATGCGTAAATAGAAAAAAATATAAAAAAAAATATAAAATGGCACCCCAAATTTATAAAATGCACATTAACATGTTTTACTATGATTAACACATCATATGCCATGATTAAAACAACAAAACAACTATTAAAAATTGATTTTTCAAAATTTAAAAAAAGGGGCCAAAATTCATGCGTAAATAGAAAAAAATATAAAATGGCATCCAAAATCTGTAAAATGCACATTAACATGTTCTCCTATGATTAACACATCATATGGCATCATTAAAACAGCAAAAGAATCATTAAAAAATGATTTTTCGAATTTTCAAAAAAAGGGCCAAAATAAATTCGTAAATAGAAAAAAAATATAAAATGGCACCCAAAATCTGTAAAATGCACATTAACATGTTCTACTATGATTAACACATCAAATGGCATGATTAAAACAGCAATACAACCAGTAAAAATTGATTTTTTGAATTTTAAAAAAAAGGGGCCAAAATTCATGCGTAAATAGAAAAAAATAAAAAAATAAAATTAAATGGCACTCCAAATCTGTAAAATGCACATTAACATGTTTTACTATGATTAAAACAACAAAACATATTAAAAAACGTATAAATACCTATTTTTGATGAATTTTTGAAAAATGGCTCACCGAGCTTTGATTCAAGAAAATCCATAATATAATGTGTTTTTATCTCAAATACCCAGCCAAGGTTGGTCGAAATTAGTAGTAGAAGGAGTGAGAAACAGTTTGGAAGCAAGAAGTTTCAAAAAAACAGCAAAAACAAAGCTTAAAATGGAAAAAAGTCGATACGGGCCTGTTACGGGCCTGTACAAAAAAACGTATCGGCCGATACGGCCTCCAAACGTGTAACGGTCACCACCGTTTCCGTTACGTATCGGCCGTATAACCGATTTGGCATTCCATGATTGAATATTTGATTTCTATCGATTTATGATAGATTGTTTTATTTTATGCTTTAATTTACTCTGGTAATTTGTTAATTAATTTATTTGCATCAACCTAGTTTAGGTCATCCATCCTGCATCAAACTTTAACACTCCCCCGCATGTATAGGGTGGAGTTCCGCACAAGAACATAATGGGCAAGGGTGGAGAGACACTCACGGCATAAATATGCCAGACTTGATTTTCCTGGCCCCTCGTGGGAGATTCGACCACTTGACCTTCCACTCTAATACCATGTCAAATAACCACTTGCTCTAAAAGCTCGTGCCGTTAGAGGATGGTGTATCAATGTACATCAAGGGCCTTTAACAGCCCTTTGAGGTTTCCTACGAAGGTTCGAATAGAAATCCATAAAATGATTAGTTAGCCCACGGTGAGTGATAAAAAGGTCTCCTCTACCCTACAACCACCTCTACCTTCATTTAAAACTCACCTCTGCCACCACAAATACCACCACAACTTCCATGCATACCAGTGTAACCATACGAGGTTACCACAGCTGATTTATCTGTTCTATTAACCTGAATACTGTTAGAATCATTTCCAATGGAAACTCTCCAAAGTCTAGCATAAACTTACACAACTGAAGAAATCGAAACACCACCAAAATCTAATCCTTCGTGAATTGTTACTCCTTTGGCAAACCAGTTAAGAGCTTCATCAGTTTCACATCTTCCATCTGCTTCTTCATAAGTGTCACATCCAAAAAATGGGATAATAGAACAAAAGTTTTTTCCACATACCAGAAAGTTTGGCAAAATACTCACCAAGAGATTTATCTCCCTTTTAAAGAGAGAAAATCTCTTCGTACAACTGATACATCCAAGAAACATTCTGTTCTGAAGAGAACATTATTCTAACCATATCCCATACACCTTTAGTCGTATTAAAAAACAGCAAGTTTGAACTGACTCCAGGCTCCAAACTATTCCCCGAACAGGACCTAATTTGAACATCATCACACATGCACTGTTTATATTTAGGATAGGATTCCTCAAATTTGGATTCCGTAAGGAAGTGATTCTTCTATCGGGCTAAAAGAAACACTCCACAAATTTAGCCTAAAGTACTACCCGTTAATTGATGCATTAAATGATGAATTGCGACTCTCACCCAATGATGAAGAACCAACAACCATGCCATTAGGCTCCCTAACCCACTTATAACAAAATTGATTCAACTAGTGTTGAAAAATATTGATTTATAATCAGATCCACACTCAACCAGTGTTTCAAATATCGATACTATCGGCCGATATATCGGCCGATATTATCGGTATCGGCCCACTGCGGGACGATATACTCGTGATAACGTCGGGAAGATACCAAAAAATCTCAAATCCAGATATCGGCCGATATTATCGGCGATATCGCACGAAATATCGACGATATCGTGCCATTTCCTCTCCTTTATTGTCGGACATCAACGCACGGACAATCACGGGTGGATTGCAGGGGATTCACAAGTCCCACTGTAGCTAACTACCCCCACACACCATAAAATTCGGAACCGAGCAATGGAGAATCAAAAAAAAAAATTGAATTAGAAAAAAAAAGAAATAAATCAGAGCGTACCTGGCTGTAGCGGTGATCGGAGGTGGGCCATTCGACAGGTAAGTGCGATTTTCTTCTTTTTTTTTCCTTCTTCCCTCTTTCTCGGAGATTCTGGCGAGGAATCAGGCCGGATCGACTCACCGTTCCTTCCGAAACGAGATTTGAGGGGAGGAAGTGGGTCGGACTGTGTGGATGTAGCCATGGACGCGAAAATGAAGAGGGAAGATGAAAAACTGCGTGGATGGAGAAGTCGGGTTGCGTACTAAGTTACGTAAGCTCTTATCCTACTGGGTAAATGCCGTAAGGCCCATTCGTCTCCATCTAGTTCATCCACGCCGTCCATCCGTTTTTTCAGATCATTTAAGGGGCGGAGCCCAAAGATAAAGTATATCAAAATCTCAAGTAGACTATACCAAAGGAAACAGTGGAAGTATTGATTTCCACCGTTGAAAAATTTATACAGCCCTCAATGATGTTTATTTGTCATCCAAACTGTTCATAATATCACAAAGACATGGATGAATGGAAAAAACAAATATCATCTTCATCTAAAACTTCTGTGGGCCCCCAAGAACTTTTCAACGGTTGACTTCAATTCAAATTGTTTCAGGTGGTGTGGTCAACTTGAGCTTTGGATATGATTAATTTTTTTTCAAAAGCCCTAAAATTATATAGGAAAATAGATGGACGGATTTGATGAAATGCATGAATGACAGTGAGCCCCACAGAGTTTACTCAATACACAGTGCGTAATCCGCTTCGGCGGATGGAAATGGGATAGCGTACTAG
Organism: Magnolia kwangsiensis; assembly: GCA_037074715.1. Taxonomy (NCBI): domain Eukaryota; kingdom Viridiplantae; phylum Streptophyta; class Magnoliopsida; order Magnoliales; family Magnoliaceae; genus Magnolia; species Magnolia kwangsiensis. Next base: position 145,604,056 of record CM073572.1, read on the forward strand.
TTACACAGTATGCTTTTATCGTACCGAGTAAACTCAGTTGTGGTCCACCTTGAATGTGTACGGTTTATCCAATCCGTCCATACATTTGTTCACGTAATTTTATACGTTGAGCCTAAAATTGAAGCATATACAAAGCCCAAGTGAACCATACCACTGGAAACAGTGGGAATAGTGATTTCGACCGTTGAAATCTTTCCAGTGCCCAAAGTGATATTTATTTCTCATCCACCATGTTCATAAGATAAAAAACATTTGGATGAAGTGAATTAAAAAATATCAGCTTGATCCAAAACTTTGGTGGCCCCTAGAAATTTTCAATGGTAGACATTCATTTCACACTATTTCCTGTGGTGTGGTCTATTTGATCCATGAATATAAATTTTTTTTTGGTATATGGTACTAAAATTAAATTTTAAAATGTATGGACGGTGTGGATCAAATATATAAATCACAGGGGATCCCACAGAGTTTACTCAGTACGCTTAGCATACTGAGTTACTCAGTACGCAATTTGCTTCCTCGCCGAAGGGGTAAATGGTTTCCACCGTTGAAACCCTTCTCAGCTGATTTCTATGGTGGGGTCCACTCGAGCTCTGGATCTAAGCCATTTTTTGGCTCATGCTATAAAATGATCTCTTCAAATGTATAGACGGTGTAGATAGAAAAAAAACATCATGGTGGGACCCACATAACTTAGTGACCCATCGTGCCCCCGTCACATGCGGGCAGTCGCATTGAATTGCGTACTCAGTACGCTCTTATCTTACTGAGTAAACTCAGTTGGGCCCACCGTGATTACACGTGGTTTATCCACGCCGTCCATCCGTTTTTAATGATCATTTCAGGCGTTGAGCCCTAAATTAAACCATATCCACAACTTAATTGGACCCAAGGTGTCCCGTATCGGTATCGGTTGGCGTAACGGTGCCCTCTGAAACCGATACGGATACGGGGGCGTAACGGCCCATAACGGCGCAAAATTTTTTTTTTGCCAAAAAAATATGAAAAAATATGGATTAAATCCGAAATATTCTAAGCATTCCAAATATGCATTCATTTATAAATTGGAACATGTTTATGGTGGTGTAACGGTCCACTCTTTGGTCAGAAGTTGTATCGGACTGTCTAATGAATTTATGAACCAGATAACCTGAATTTGACTACAAAAATCATGTATTTAATTTTCTAACTATCTACTATCAATGATAGATATATTAGAATGAATGTAATATGAAAATATCTTACATTTAGGTGTTTGCAATTATTTTTGAGGGCCAAAATTCATGCATAAATAGAAAAAAATGTAAAAATAAAAAATAAAATGGCACCCCAAATATATAAAATGCACATTAACATGTTCTACTATGATTAACACATCACATGGCATCATTAAAACAACAAAAGAATCATTAAAAAATGATTTTTCAAATTTTCAAAAAAAGGGTCAAAATAAATGCGTAAATAGAAAAAAATATAAAAAAAATATAAAATGGCACCCCAAATCTGTAAAATGCACATTAACATGTTCTACTATGATTAACATATCATATGACATCATTAAAACAGCAAAAGAATCATTAAAAAATGATTTTTCGAATTTTCAAAAAAAGGGCCAAAATAAATGCGTAAATAGAAAAAAATATTAAAAAAAATATAAAATGGCACCCCAAATCTATAAAATGCACATTAACATGTTCTACTATAATTAACACATCATATGGCATGATTAAAACAACAAAACAACTATTAAAAATTGATTTTTCGAATTTAAAAAAAAAGGGCCAAAATTCATGCGTAAATAGAAAAAAAATATAAAAATATATATAAAATGGTACCCCAAATCTGTAAAATGCACATTAACATGTTCTACTATGATTAACACATCATATAGCATCATTAAAACAGCAAAAGAATCATTAAAAAATGATTTTTCGAATTTTCAAAAAAAGGGCCAAAATAAATGCGTAAATAGAAAAAAATATAAAAAAATATATAAAATGGCACCCAAAATCTGTAAAATGCACATTAACATGTCCTACTATGATTAACACATCAAATGGCATAATTAAAACAACAATACAACCATTAAAAATTGATTTTTCAAATTTTAAAAAAAGGGGCCAAAATTCATGCGTAAATAGAAAAAAATATTAAAAAAATATTAAATGACACCCAAAATCTGTAAAATGCACATTAACATGTTTTACTATGATTAACACATCATATGGTATGATTAAAACAACAAAACGTATTAAAAATATATAAATACATATTTTTGACAAATTTCTGAAAAATGGCCCATCGAGCTTTGATTCAAGAAAATTCATAATATAATGTGTTTTTATCTCAAATACTCAGCCAAAGTTGGTCGAAATTATTAGTAAAAGGAGTAAGAAACAGTTTGGAAGCAAGAGGTTTCAAAAAAACATCAAAAATAAAGCTTAAAATAGAAAAAGGTCGATACGGGCCTGTTACGGGCCTGTAACGGCCCGTAACGGGCCCATAACGGCCGATACGGGGGCGTATCGGCCGATACGCCCCGTATCGGGCCCGTATCGGCCGATACGGCTACAAAAAACCGTATCGGCCGATACGACCCCGTAACGTGTAACGGTCACCACCGTTTCCGTTACGTATCGGCCGTATCGGCCGATACATAACCGATTTGGCATTCCTTGATTAGACCACATTATAAGAAACAATGTTGAATGAACATTGACCGTTGAAAATGATGTGGGGCATAAAAGCTTTGGAACAACCTGATATTTATTTTTTCCCTTCATCTGGGTCTTTAGCACCCAATTAACAGATTGGATGTCAAGTAAACAGTACAGTGTGCCATAGGAGGATTTTAGAGGTGGATATCCAATCATTATTTTTTTTCCTTTGGTGTGGTCCACCTTCGATTTATATCCCTTTGATTTATTGTAACAATACCTAAAATGATCCGTAGAAATGTATGAACGGAATGGATGAAACAAATACATTATGGTGGGGCCAACAAAGCACCGACCACAAGCCATGAGGCCAGTGTCAGGCAGAGTAACCAATCCGTCTCCTTGCGCCATGACGGGTTGCGTAGCCAGACGGCTGAAGTGACGCACCAAGTTCTGTGGGGGCCACAAAGATGTATGTGTTGTATCTACACCGTCCATACATTTGGGAATATCATTTTAAGGCATGAGACAATGAATGAGTAAGATCCACTGTTCTCTAAGCCTTAGAAAATTTTAATGGTGAGCGTCACTCTCTCCACTGTATTCTATGGTGGGGTCCATTTGCGCCTTGGATTTGACTCATTCTTTGGCTCCTGCCCTAAATTAAAATCTTCAAGTGAATGAAAGGTGCGGATACAACAAATATATCATGGTGGGTCCCATAGGACTTGGTCACGTCACTTCTGTAGGGGAGGGAGTAGCTACTCTCAACCTGTCAGTAGCTAATACGCCTCCCACACGCAACGTGAAAACGTGGCGTGCAAGGATGTGCGCGTACGCGCCTCGAGCTTTAAGCTCTGAGTTGTACGAACGGTTCAGATGAGATCAAACGTACATGGCCCACTACAATGAAGTATATCCACTCCGTCCATCCATTTTAACAGGTAATTTGAAGGCTTGATACCAAAAATGAAGTATATCAAAGTTCAAGTGGACCTCACCATGGGAAATGGTGAGAATTGAGATTCTACCGTTGAAAATTTCTTGAGGGCCCATCATCCATGTCTATGTGATCTTATGAACAAGTTGGATGATAAATAAACATCATTGTGGGCCGCAGAAAGGTTTCAATGGTGGAAATCATTATTCCCACGGAAGCGGATTGCGTACTGAGTAACTCAGTACCCTTAGCGTACTGAGTAAACTCTGTGGGGCCCACCTTAATTCATACAATTTATCCAACCTGTTCATCCATTTTACCAGATAATTTTAGGGCTTTAGCCCAAAAATAAAGCCTATAAAAAGATCGAGTGGACCACACCTACGTAAAAAGTGTGAATTGAACTTCTACCGTTGAAAAGTTCTTAGGGCCACAGAAGTTTTAGATCAAGTTGATATTTATTTTTTTTCCCTTCATCCATTTCTATTCGATCTTAGTAACAGGTTGGATGATAAATAAACATTACTACATGCCTCAGAAAGGTTTCAACGGTGGAAACCAATACTTCCACTATTTCATGTAGTATGGTCCAGTTAAGGTGTGGATATACTTCAATTTTCATCTCAACGCCTAAAATGATCTCTAAAAACGGATGGATGGCATGGATAAACCACATGTATTCATGGTGGGCCCAACAGAGTTTACTCAGTACGATAAAAGCGTACTGAGTAACTCAGTACACAATCCGATTTCTATTCCCACTGTTTCCTGTGGTGTGGTCCAGTTGAGCTTTTCAAATACGGAAACGAATTGGCTACTCCCCCTAACACCAGCCCCGAAGCTGGTGGTCGGTGCTCTGTGGGCCCCACCATGATGGATGTGTTTCATCCATTCTGTTCATCCATTTTTAAATATCGTTTTTATGTCTTTGTTCCAAAAATTAGAGGGATATAAGTCTTACGTGGATCACACCACAGGAAAACAATAGTGATTGGATATCCATCATTTAAATCCTCCTAAGGCCAGTTGTACTGTTTATTTGACATCTAATCCGTTTATTAGGTCATAAAGACCCAGATTAAGGGAGAAAACAAAGATTAACTTGATCCAGTACTATTATGGCCCCCAAAAAGTTTTTAACGGTCGAAGTTCATTCAAAATTGTTTCCTGTAATGTGGTCCACTTGAGACTGGGATATACCTCATTTTTTTTATACTATGATAAATTGATCTAGAAAAATAGATGGACGGAATGGATGAAACACATACATCATGGTGGGCCCATAGAGCACCGACCACCAGCTCCGGGGATGGTGTCAGGGTGAGTAGCCAATCCGTTTCCTTCAAATACTTCAGTTTTGTATTCAACCACTGAAATGAGCTCGAAAAACTCATGGACAGCGTGGATAAACTCAATCCGATTTCATCACTTACTCCATGTAATTTGCCAACTTGGATTATCACTTACTCCAACTTGTTCTAGTAGATGGAAAAGTCCAAACCGCATCAAAGTCCTATGAAAAAATAGTAAAAGAAATACTAATAAAAATTGTAGAGAAAAAAAGGGAATCGACCAAAGTCCTGATTTTTTTAATTAAAACTCTTTCAAAAACTTACAGAAATAATCTCATAAAAATTGCCATAAATCTTTTAAAATTGTGCTCTTCTAGATCTTGTACTTTTTCATCTGACTGTACACCACTTATGTCACTCGTATAGACGATGATGTCAGCAATAAGCCCCATGAAAAAGAACTCATGGTTCCATGTGGTGTGGCCCATCTGAGTGGTGGTTGAAATCTGATTTTGACTCTATCCAATCTTAATGAATAGATAAAATATTATTTTACAGATAAAATATTATTTTACAGATAAAATATGTCGGGAGGAAGAGGTGGGAGACTACCTGATATAGGGTGGACGTACGGTCGGCCCATTCCCGATAATCGATTTGGGAGTATTTGTGATTTATATGGCCATGTTTCGAGGAGTGGTGGGGTAACCCGCTTAAAGGAGCATTTAGCAGGAGGGTATCGCAATGTTGTGGATTGCCCTAAGTGCCCGCAAGATGTGCGAGAACAGATAAAGACTATATTGAAAAAAAATGTGAAGTCAAAAGATGAACGACATGCGCGGGAGAGGGAGATTAGGGAGTAGGGGCGACCACCATATGCTGGTGAGGATGATGTAGTGGATCTCGATAATGATGATTATCCCGAATACAAACGTGCAATTCAAGAGTCCATACGGGATCAGTGGGAAAGGGATCAGGATATGAGGTGGGACACAAGTAGGCCTAGATTTGAGGGGTCTATCCATGAGCGTGGTGAGGGAAGTGGAGCAGGGAGTGGAGCAGGGGAGAGTATTAGGGGTGGATCAGGGGAGGGTAGTAGGCGGGGAGGAATATGGGGCATGAGCAGGAGCAGTAGCATGCGGGTGCCGGATCTACCTTCAGATCCGAGGATGTACAAAGAGGCAGGAGGGACACAAAAGAAAATAAAAGAGATGTTTAGTGGAGGGGATGTGAGGAAAAAAGTTGAAAAATTTATAGCAAAATTTTTTATATACGGTTAAATCCCGCAAATGCCGCAGCAAGTCCGTACTTCAAAAATATGATAAGTGAAGTGCAGCGTGGGGGTGAGGGTGTGCAGCCGCCCACACCCGCACAGATCATGGGGAAATACTTGAATGATGAACATGCAGAAATGAAGACATACGTTGATTCGTATCGGCAGTCATGGGAAATGTATGGCTGCACCGTCATGTGTGACAGTTGGACCGGACCGACGAAGATGTCGATTATAAATTTTATGGTCTATTCCAGGGGACGAGCGGTGTTCCTAAAGAGTATAGATGCGAGTAAGATCAAGGATCATAACTACATTTACAAACTAATGCACAATGTCATGCAAGATGTTGGGAGGAGAAATATTGTGCAGTTTGTTACGGATAATGGGAGTACATTTGTTAAGGCGGGGAAGGATATTCAGAACAAATATCATATGTATTGGACCCCCTACGCAGCCCATTGCATCGATCTCATGCTCGAGGGGATCGGGGATAGGCCGTCGGTGAAGACTGTAATTACTGATGCACGGCTCATCACAAACTTTGTATACAACCACGGCTGGTTATTAGCCGCAATGCGCGAAAGGTGTGGTGGGGATATAGTGCGCCCCGGAGCGACGCGGTTCGCCACAAATTATATCGCTTTAAGTAGCCTTCTCAAACACAAACAGGGGTTACGAGAGCTTTTCGCCTCTCGTGATTACGTAGAATGGAAAAAAAGGTTGAGGAAAGTAACCTATAGAATTGAGGAGTTGGTGCTGGAAAATTCATTTTGGGATAAAGTGCATGGTGTTGTGGGTATTCTAGAGCCCATTTATGTGGTGTTGAGGATGGTGGATAATGAGACAAATCCGTCGATGGGGTCGCTGTATCCATCTATACAGCTGATGAAAGAGGTCATCATGGTTAAAGCTCCCAATGCATATAAGTGGGTGCACGCAATAATAGACAACCATTGGGAAAAGACGCTTTCTCACCCACTACATCGGCTGGTAAGTACCTATATAAATTTTTTTACCATGTGCAATAATAAACGAGGGTTGTACTGATGTGTATATGTTGGTTTTCAGTGTATTTTCTGAATCCCAAATACCACTACAGCCGGAACCTCTTCGAAGATAATTCATTAAAGAGGGTTGTGCATGAGGTGTACGACCACTTATTCCCCGACTGTCCGGGAAAAGGCACATTTGGTAGTGAGGTAAATATGTTCCGCACTTATATTCTCCTTATCTTCATCTCAATCATTAAATAGTTATTCTGGTTGCTATACACCATCAATAGATTGTTAAATTCCGCGACGCGGTTGGGATGTTTGGGTGTCACCCTGCTGTGAAGTCAAGGAATGCCATGATGCCATGTGAGTCACTGTAGTAAACTTAACTTTTATATTATTTTGAAAAATTTAGGATAATGAAAGAATCTTATGATATGCAAGCGAATGGTGGTCCATGTATGGGACTGATCGCGAGGTTTTACAACGACTGGTTGTCCGTGTGCTTGCACAGACGGTGTCATCGTCATCCTATGAAAGGAATTGGAGTACATTCTCCCTCATACATACAAATAAACGTAATAAAATAGGGTATGAGAGGCTTCAAAAGCTAGTGTATTGTCACTACAATATGAAGTTACGAGAGAGGTTGCTCCGCTCGGAAGGAAGAAGAAAAGCACATGAAGACCCACTGGACCTGATGACAGTCGGACAACATACTTATGCTACTGATGCGGATGATATATTTTACCAGTGGGTTAGGTCGGATGACTTAGATACCTCGGATGGACAACCAGAGCCACATATTGCGGCAGAAGCAGAGACACAAGGGATTAATGTTGACAAACATGTGGAGCAGCAGAGGTCTCCTGATGAGGCATTCGACCCATTAACGAGGAGTCCAGAGGGCAGCCCGCGGCAGTCACTATCACGCGGGACACGTGGCGGGGAAACATTATCTGACACCGAGACTGAGTCAGAGAGTGATGCGGGAAATGAGTCCGGTGATGATGATGGCGGCGATAAAGGTGACGATGACTCTGATGACAGTGAGGATGATAATGATGATGGTGGTGACGATGGGGATAGTGGCGACGCGGGTGGGAGTCAGGATAAGAGGCCTCTTAGCCTTTTTATCGGGGAGGAGAATTTCGATCATTCCACGTAGGACCCTGACCATAGTTCTCATCCAGGAGAACCACAACCTCGTCTTGTTTACAATAAGACATACACGCGTCAAAAGCTACTAGAGAAAAAGAAGACTCATAAACTTTCAAATTCTGAGGAGCTGCTGGCAAAATGCATGAGGGACACAAGCGTTCGTGGCAGGCGAGGTGGCTCTAGATTTGGATCACGGACGATGAAGGGGAGCTCGAGTTACAGGCCACAACATGAATCTGGATCGCAAACACTGGAGAGTAGCTCGAGTTATGTGCCACAGTATGGGCATGGATATGGACCCAGTGGATATGCAACGAGTGACTCCAGCAGTTACGGCACATCATTTTTCAACCCTGGTCAGGAGTTCACTTCTGCATATGGGCAAGGATATGAGCAGCAGTATGGATATGGCCAACAATATGGATACCAAGGAGCTTCATATGTGCCCTTCCTAGATCCATATCAATTACAGACTGTGACGATTACGCAATACCCACGAATGGGCGTATTGATTCAGTTCGGAGAGGATGAGTACCAGCGTTATGTCAGGGAGTATCTTAATTGGTACCACTCTACTATGACTTGGGTACAATATTGTAAACTTGTGGAGGAGCAGTACTATGCCCAGCCCCGTCAAGATGGAGATGATGATTACGAGCCACCACGCAACTCTATGTGAGTCTAGACCACAACTAGTCCCCATCATTGATATGTATATTTATCAAATTTTACTTCTTCAGTTCTTGTTTTGCTTTTTAATGAATTGGTTGTGTTTTCATACATGACTATGATATATTTATAAATATCATGCATTCAATTTAAATATAGTTGTATTAGTTCAGTTACACATCGCGTAACTTAGGACCCTATACAAAGGAAATTTATTATGTGCATCTTTTTTTTGAAATGTTATGATTTAAAAGTGTGTATCAAGGGCCTTTTTAACAATCCCCAAAGTTTCATTAAAAAATTCAACCATTTTCCCAATGTTTCCCCATGTTTCCCAAAAAGTGCGATAAACTATGCGATACAAACGATATATCCCGTGCGATAACCGATACGTATCTATACCCCAAGGGTGCGATACATTGTGCGATACCGATATTTCGAACACTGCACTCAACTACATCCAGATTATGTTAAAGATAACAAGAATATACTCAAAAATTGTCTTTTACTGCAAAGTAATTGAGGGATAACAATTGCAACATCACCTTGATATAAAAAGTCAGCAAACTTTCATCTTCCAGGCCCAATTTCTCACTTCCTTTGCAAAAGAAGGCACTCACCTTAAAATGATTGCAGAAAACATGAAAAATGAAGAAGGATCCTCTCTTCTAGGGTTCAATCACCACTTTAGGGTTTTTTAACAATTCCCCTAAAATCTTTAATAGGTTAGGTTTTGAGAGTAGAAGATCCAGATTTGAATCACGTCTCAATGTGCTTTGATACCATGTAAAACCTTACGATTGAAGAAAATAGAAGAAAAGGAGAGGAGAGTGAACAGGGAGAAGGGCTGCTCGATATATATTCAAACACCAACACTCCCCTCGCTTATTATATCAGGGCTTTCATTATTAAAAAGAAAATTACAAAATTGCTCCTTTATACTTAAATATTATATAAACTAAGCCCATGGCCTAAACTCTAACCCAACACATTTTAGCCCAATAATTACAAGAGACCACATGGGAGACCAAGCTGGTCCACGCGAGCAATCACAACAGTCCATTTGAAAATGATGAATTGATGATGATGATGATGACAATCATCAACAATGATGAAGACTTTGATGACGTTTTTATTTTATTTTTTTGAAAGATGATGTTAATGACAATTAATGACAAAAATTGCAGATTTGATGGATCTTTCCATCACTAATGGTAACCAAAAAAATCCAAATGAGGACCAAATATCCAGATCTAAGAAGAAGGAGAAGAACAAGAGCTTAACCGTCTAATATATTTATAGAATTTAAAAAAAAATAAAATAATCGAACTCACGACTGGTCAAATCAGGAGACACCTCATCAAATCAACCTGGCAATTGACCAAGTCCTGAATCCTGATCCCTTTGATTACAAAACTATGGTCCCACTCTCCCAAGTATTCAAAGGAGCTTCAAATGTTGATTTTTTTTGTGATCAGAGTAATATCATCAACGTTGTCCGGATGTTGTCCCTCTAGGTAGGTCGAAGGTAAATGTTGAATGAAGTTTTATGGGCAATCTCCACCCAATCTTCCTTGTTGGCAGATTTTCATCAAGTTTAAGTGGATTTCAAATGCTTACAACTTTCGTCTTCCTGTGAGAAAAACTTCTACAAATGCGAGTCATTGTTGAGGATGAGCACCATTTTAACTTGATTATTGTGATTTGGAATTTCATGGACTTAGATGGAGTTAAGAGATTGCTCTTAGTGTCACTTTTCCCATCCATTTTATAAAATAAAAAAGGGACAAATTAGAAAAAATAAAATAAAGGGAGAAGTTAGAAATGTAGAGTAATAAGAACAATATAATACCAATTTACTACTTCAAAGAGATGCAAAGAGATGACCTCCACCACACAAGTACACTAATATCCCATGATCACTATTGGACATGACAAACTCTTCATACACATTCACAATCTCCACACAAAACTTAATCTTCAAATATGACAGTAGAAGCAACATGACCAAATTTAAACCATGATCATTGGTTTAAGGTGAAGTGAGCCTTATGCACTCCCAACTATACAAACCACCATATGGCCTTTGTATGATAAGAGATTTGCGTAGATCAACCCCTAAATAAATTGGGATTTCACTTGGGAAAGGAAGAACAATGGCACAAAGAATCTTACCAATCCGATGCAATGTTTCATGAAGGAATATAGAGAAGAAAGAGATGAGAAAAGAAAGAGAGCTTCGGGTGCCCACGCCCACCTCTCTCCTCTATTTTATTATTAGAACTCTTATAACACAATGTGAAATTACAATGATATGCCAACTCTGAAGTATACCCCACAAACTAAAGAATATAACAACTATTTTAACCATAGCCCACAAGGAAAGGACCACTCATAACCATCTCATCATTGTCATCAACATGGTGGGCCACACATGGTGGTCATCATCAATCACGTTCCATCAACACTGAGAATGTAAATTATTATTTTTTTTTACTCTAAAGACTCATTTGGCATCTCTACTCTAATCTAATAAGAGCTTTTCAAATAAGAGTTACTCTAATATGCTCTTTTTGTTCTAGCTCTTGTTTTAAATAACCTCGTTTGGTAAAATCACATTTTCAAAAAAAAAAAAAAAATACAACTCTTATTTGAAATAAGTATGTTTGGTAAAACGTTCAAATAAGAGCTTTTTTAGAGGTAGTTGATGTCATTTTTAAAGATTACAACAACTCCATTATAAGAGCAATCGAGACAGTTGTTTTGATGGATCTTACCATAGATTGATCGTGCCCCAAATGGCAAAAGAATGGATAGCTACAATCTTCATATTTTAAGACATTTGGGTCGTCCCTTATGTCAGACATTAGATGTGGATCGTCCATCATATGAAGCCCACCTTTGATGTGGATCGTCCATCATGCGAGCCAAACCTTTAAAGTGGGTCGCCCATCATACAAGGCCCATCTTGGATGTGGACGGGTCAAACAAGAGGAATCGAAGAATGCATATCGATGTAAAAAATGGATTTCATTTTGTGAACTAGAGACTTAACATTGCTATCACAAGAGTTGCAAAACCTTATGGACACCCAAATATTATAGCAGAATATATAGCTCTACAATTAAAGAAGATTTTTTCCTTTTGAAAGGCAATGAAAAAAGCTATTGAATAAACTGAACAAGCGGACAAAAGGAATTCAAGTGCAAATTGCAGGGCGTATCGACGGAAAAGAAATTGCATATGTCGAATGGATCAGAGAACGTAGGGTTCCCCTACAAACCATTTGAGCTAAAATTGATCATTGTTCCTATAAAGTTCGAACTATTTATAGGGTATTAGGCATCCAATTTTGGATAAAAGTAAACAAGCAATGACGGGCCTTTCCTTTCCTTGTCGTTCTATCCAATGATAGAACACAACATGACACTCTTTTATTTCCCTTCCATTTAGGGTTGACCTTTGACATGGATCATCCATTATGTGGGGCCCACCTTGATGTAGTCATCCATCATGTGGGGCCCACCCACCATCAATGTTAATTGTCCTTAATGTGCGGCTCTGCAATGTCCACTACCCACCACATGGAATCTACAATTAATGTGTCCATCGTGTGGGCCCCACTTTCGAAGTGGGTTGTCCATCATGTGGGGCCCACTTTTGATGTCCACCATCCATTGTGTAGGCGCACTTTCTATGTGGATAATGGCCACTTCTATATGGGTCGTCCATCATGCGAGACCTTGGATGTGGACCATCCATTAGGTGGGGCTCACTTGATGTGGATTGTCCATCATCAAGAGGCGACACTTTGATGTGGGTCATCCATCATGTGAGGCCCACTCCGTTCATTATGTGAGCCACCTTGATCTGGACCATTCATTGTGGGGCCCCACCTTCACTACAGGTTGTTCATCATGTGGGCCCACCTTTGATGTCAACCATTCATCACATGGGCCCACCTTTGATGTCCATCATCCATCATGTGGGTCCCACCTTCGATGTGGACCGTCCATCAAGTGGGGCCCACTTGACGTCCATCATGTTGGGCCACACTTTAATGTGCGACATCCATCATGTGGGACCCACCATTGATGTCAATCGTGCTTTATGTGGGCCCACCTTGATGTGGAACATTCATCATGTGGGGAGCACCTTCAATATGAGTTGTTCATCATGCAGGCCCACCTTTGATCTCCACCATCCATCATGTTGATCATTCATCACATGGGACCCAACCTTCAATATGGGTAGTTCATCATCTGAGCCCACCTTTGATGTCAACATTTCATCATGTTGTCACACCTTCATTGTCCACCATCCATCATGTGGGTCCCACCTTTGATGTGGAGCATCCATTGGGTGGGGCCCGCTTGATGTGGATTGTCCATCATGTGGGCCCACACTTTGATGTGGAGCATCCATCATGTGGGGCCCACCTTTGATGTGACAATGCATTATGTGGGCCCACCTTCAATATGGGTTGTGTTCATCATGTGGGCCCCCCTTAGAGATTGTAAAAAGAAGAGGGCAAGATGGGAATTACTTACAAAGTTTAAGGACAAACTTATCATAAAATTAGCTAAACATATCTACTCACTTAAGCCAAATAAGCTCTTGAAGAAAAAATGACCTCCCCCATCACTTATTTTTTAAGAGCTTTTTCGTTGGTTCCTAAAAAAATAAGTGGCAAAATTAGAGCTTTACCAAAAAGTCTATTTCCAAAATAAGAGTTTTTTTTTTTTAGAATAAGTAAATAAGCTCTTATAAGTAGAGATGCCAAAGCACAAAAGAAATTCAATAAAACTAGAAGGATATTTAAGCCGTTAGCAGCGCACAACCCTGAATTTAAACAATTTCATGCTCAGATTCTTGGGTACCAAACTTTTCCCAATCTTAACAATGTGATGCAGGACATGATTTAATGCTAGCATGCAACGTGGAGATTATGAAAGAGTTCATAAAGTAATTCAATTAACAGAAGATGTTAACCCACCAAGGAATTAAGAGTAAACAATAGGAAATAAAATCTGATTTAACTTGAATCACGTGCCCGCATGCTAAGAAATCACATAAATCAATTAAAACCAGTGTTTTAAATATTGACGATATCAATCGAAATATCCCACGATATATCTTGTATCCCACCTGTGCGATACAAAACACACAGGTAGTGTCAATATATCCCACCTATTCGATCCAGTGAGCATTTTCAATTTTTGATCCATGTTTTTGTTGTAAATTACGTTAAACTAATGTCAAATGGTTACAAATCTATGATTCTTCATATTTTCCATGAAAATTTGTGGATTTGGAACTTTGATTTCGAGATTTGGGGGATATGGGTCGGGTTGAGAAAAATTGAGGGAAAAAAACAAAATTTCTCAATTTCTCACAAATCAGTTAAAGTCTTTGTCTCCAAACACAAAAGTAAACATGTATGTAACCCGATCTAGTGATTCTTCTTTTGCTTTTGAATGTATTGCTTGTGTTTCCTTACATGTCTTCTTATGTTTATAAATTATATAAATAGACTTTGAATATACTTCTATCAGTTCAGTTGGAAAGCACAAATATTAAGACCCCATACAAAGGAAACCACTATTATGTGCACTTTTTTTTTTGTAATGTTTTGATTTCTAAGTGTGTATTGATGTTTTTTTCAACAATTCTTGACGTTTCATTGAAACATTCGACCAATTTCCCAATGTCCCCGTGTTTCCTAACAACAACGACACATTACGTGATACAACCGATATATCCCATGCGATAAACGATATTTATCCGTATCCCAAGGGTGCGATACACTACACGATAACGATATTTAAAACATTGATTAAAACTAGGCCCAACAGAAGGATAGAACTTCCAATTTAGCATAGGCACATTCCACACTCAAGGGACAGATTTGTAGGTTTTATGATTAGGGTTAGGAAGGGAAAAATATGAAATTTGGATAATTATGGTTCATGGGAATTGGTGATTTTGGAATTAAGGTTTTTATAAATTGAGAAAAATAAGAAATTGGGAATCTAGGGTTTAAGGTAGGGTTATGAATGGGAAATCAAGGAGTTTTGATGGGAAAGCAATGGGAAATCAAAGGATTAAGCGGTTGTCCATACGGTTAGCTTAGGGGCTCACACGTCTGGGTCGTTGGCTAGGGTTTGTTGGGTCCTCAATGGTTAATTTCGATTGGGGTTGAAGTTGGATGATGAAAAGTTGAAGAAAAAGATTATTTTGATGGTCTTGTATAGGAAGGAAAGAAGAGAGACGAAGTTTATGAAAAAATACATCTTTTGGATAGAAAGGAAGAGAGAAGGAAGATGAAAGATGGAAGCCTCGCACTTCCGTTGAATGGGAAATGGAATCACACCACACCCAAGCTCCAAATCACATGGAGCATTCTTCAAATCATATAAGGAAGAGAAAATGCAAAGCTTTTTTTTTTCAAAATAATGGCATTAGAGCTTCACACACCCATACTTCTCTTTTATAATTGTAGAAAAGACCTTTTACAAAAAGATGCTCTCAGATAAGATTCTCAACATAAGAACGCTTAATAAATTAAAAGTTGTTCCTAACTCCCTAATGTCATCACAAATATAAATTGTACCAAAAATAATGAAGCATGTAAATAATCTAAACAAATAAACTATTTCGTAGCGTATGGGGTCCATGATCAAGATGTCTGATGATGATGATCCAACAGTCCGATCATTGTGTCCATTAAGCTCCTATATGCAGCCCACGTGCATCTTCCGAGTGTGGGGTCTTCAAAGATTCACAAACATGCACGTGGGGTCTTCAACATAGCTAGGAATGTGAATCGGGCCAAGTAGGCCCCATGTAACGGTCGTCTAGCCATAAGGAGACTGGCTCAGCCCTCCTCTGGTATGGTGCTCGGATGTCCTTATCACAATATGTGTGTGTGTGTGTGTGTGTGTGTGTGTGTGCTCTTTTTGAGTGATGAATGGTGAAGAAATGTGACAGGCATGTTACTCCATCCATATTAAGACTATTATCACAAATGGAACTGAAGACCATGGAAGATAGATTGTGATTTTATGATTCTAGTGCGCAAGGTGGTGGCAGAGGGCCATGGCAGAAGCAGAGGCTCTAAAGATGGATTTTCTACTCATTGCAAGCAAACAGATCATTGCATTGATACTTGCTGGAAATTGCATGGTAAACCCTCCATAATGCCAAGATTTAGGGCCCATAGTGCTTCTACAGAATCCAGCAAATTCCCTGCTACTAACAAATGCAATCCTTTTGGTGAATTGCTTCAAATCTCACAAAATGAATATGGTTCCATGCTTCACGAGATGAGTGATCTCTACGGTACCACTTGTTTTGAAAAATCACCTACTACCCTTGCACAAACAAGTAATTCCCTGCTCTTCATGTTATTTCTCTAGCAGTCCCTAGGTGATTGACCTAGGAGCGATGAACCATATAACAGGTACATTAAACTCTTTTTCTTCTATTATTCGAATTACCAATGGATATCGAGGGTCGATAAGAGGCACTCCCAAATCTTCCTCGCAAACGGACAATGGAGGAGGAATAAGTGATCCACTTATTCAACATCCCTCAAAGACATAACACATGTTACGGAGCACCATAGATCTCTTAACGAGATTATCCACGGCGAACCTTCATTCTTCCCACTAGATAAACAAAAGCAGCAAGCTTTGTGTGTGTGTGTGTGTGGGGGGGGGGGTGCAAAATCAATAGTTGTGAGGATCAACCGAAGAGGATTGGCTGAGCATACTGTACAAGGATCGGACCAAAAACCCCCTTGAAATGTGAGCACGCTACACCACCGATTCTTCCACCAACACCCTTGGCACGAAAAGCTCAAGGCTTTCTAGAAGGCTAATGAAATCAACTACTTCCTCATCATAATTTCAAAACCGATAGTGTGACCGAAGAGGATTGGATGAGCATATTGTACAAGGGTCAGACCAAAAACCCCCTTGAAATATAAGCATGCTACACCACCAATTCTTCCACCAACACCCTTGGCACGAAAAGCTCGAGGCTTTCCAGAAGGCTAATGAAATCAACCACTTCCTCATCACAAAGGCCCCTCCAGCAAGGTGGTACCCGCACCACCTCATCATTGATCTAAGAATAACATCGAGCTACTGGAATATTCCTCTCTGGTGCAATAATGGCTACCCTAGGGAATACCTCCTTTAACACATAACCGCAAATCCTCTCAAAAACAAATGCAACTACTATCTTCCACAGAAAAGGACTCCTTCCTTGAATTTCAGGGCCACTGAAAGAATAGCCCTCCACAATTTAGAAGTTGGTACCACGAAGAATCCTTAATCCGCCATCTCCTCCAACAAGTCTCATATTTACTCACCATCACATCTCCGTAGCCAACAACCACCCCCACCCCATTCTTCTAAAACATGTTTGCACACCTTCCCCCACCTCAGAAGATGGAATTTCTTTTTCTCCTCCACAACACTCCATAAGAAGTCTCACCTAAGCTTTTCTAGCTTATCCAACACAAATCAAGGGCATCTAAATAGAGACATGAAATAAAATGGACTATTTGAGAAAACCACCTTAATCAACGTCAAGCAACCTCCCAAAGACACGTGGTGGCTCTTCCATCTAGAGAGCTTCCTTTCATTGCTTTCAACCACCTTGTCCTTAAAATGTCTTGTAGGCTTGCCGATGCAAAGGAGCAAGCCAAGATAAGTCGAAGGAAAGGACTCGACTCCACAAACATAAGTCTCAGCTAATCGACGCACCTCCTCATCGAGCATCCGAACACCAAGCATTTAGCATTTTCCAGAATTCACCATCAAGCCTGAGACGACTTCAAAAGATATCGCAATCTTTTGCAAATTGTCCACCTTCGAGACAACTGTATCACAAAAAGGGACAGTATCACCCACGTACTGAAAATGGGAAACCAGGGTTCCTACCGCGAAAACCTTAAAGACTAATTTCTTAACCTCTTATGCATTTTGCCAAGCGCGTTGACTACAACCACAAACAAGAACAGGGAGATCAGTTCATCGGTAGCATTATCGAAGTATCCCCGATTTTATCAATAATATCCCCAATTTTATTCATATCTCCAACTCAGCGATACCGACAACACTAGTGTTAGAAATTCCAAGCATCGGTGATATATCACTTAGTATTGCCAATGTATCACCAATATTTTCCAAGTATCAATAATATATCACCAAGTATTGCCAGTATTTTCGACTATGTAAATTCCAGGAGTTGCTTGTAATGCCAATTTATCGATATTGCCAATTTATATCTAATATTTTCAACCACATAAATTCCAGGTGTCACTTGAGTCACCAATGAATCAGTGATATTTCGATAATATCGCTAATGTATTGATATTGCCAAAAACATGTTTATTAAAAAAATCCACTTCGAAATTTTTTTTATAGGTGCATGGTTGTGTGACGAAATGCATGTTTGTATGTTTGTATATGTATGCGTGCATGCACGGATGGATGGATCGTGGATGTATGTATCTACATATGTATGCACGGATGGATAGATGGTTAGATGGAAGTGTGTGTGTGTGTGTGTGTGTGTGCGTGTCTATGTGTGTGTACACACAAAAGCATGGATGAATGGATGGATCATGAATGTGTTTATACGTATGTGCAGGCATGGATGGATGGATCCACCATTTTCTTCATGTTTCCCTAAGTCAATGGTACATGCTTTTGGGTCTCATTAAAGGAAAACTTATTATTTGATTCCTAAATATGCAAATATGGATTATTTTTGCTATTATTTGATTCTTAAATATGCAAATGTGTGTATTTTAGCAACTCATGAAGTATCATTGAAAAACTCCACCATTTTCTCCATGTTTCTCTAATGTTTCCCTAAGTCGGCATTTCGTACTTTTAGACCCCATTAAAGAGAAACTTATTGTGCACATCTTTTTTGCAATTATTTGATTCCTAAATATGTAAATATGTGTACTTTCACATCTCTTGAAGTGTCATTGAGAAATTTCACCATTTCCTCATCTTTTCCCAATGTATCCCTCTATCGAAGATACATTTCCTGGTATTAGCGATAATATCAGTGATGGCGATCCATGTTTCTATATCCCCAGCAAGCAATACATGTAACAATACCGATACTACAAATATTGATTGGAAGTCAATATGAATTGGCCCTTAACTTGATGTAAAGAATGCATTCCTGCCAGGAGGTATGCAACAAGAGGTATACATGTCACCACCACCTAGATTTACTTGTAAATGGGAGGAACAAAAGCTTCATTGTCCTAAAAAGGTAATCTATGGGCTAAAAACAATCAATAAGAGCTTGGTTTGACAATTTTAGCAACACTCTCCTAGTATCTCCACCATGCCATGCTAAGAGGAGGCCAACCATAGATCCCAGCATCATCCAAAACGAACTAAAGAAAGCAATAAATCCTACCCATGCCTTCCTAGCAAAAGGACAGTGAACAAATAAATGATCTATTGTCACTAACCCTCCCATGAACATGACACAACAGTTAGGAATAATAATTGATCTCTTCTGACCGTTGTCAATCGTATGGATCTTATTCCTACCTGCCAACTGATGCGGGACAATTAACCACTTGCACTAAAAGCTTGAATTGTTAGAGGATGGCGAATTAATTTCTTTATCTCATAGCTCAGGCCTCACATCGCATGGGTTAGAACCTCAGCCGAACCGCCTTCTTGGGCCCCAAATCACATGGACCGCCCACCCCGAGTGTATCCCCGCATCCCACGATCTACCCCACTCAAGCCCGATGTGAAATGCGCATTAATCACCCCCGGTGAGGAGTCTCGAACACGAGACCTCCCCCGGGGGCCCCAAATCACATGGGTTACCCACCCGAGTGTGTCCTTGAATCCCACAGGCGACCCCACTCGAGCCCGGTGTGAAAATTCCCCTACATTAATCACCCCCGGTGAGGAGTCTCGAACATGAGTCCTCCCGCTCTGATACCAATTTGATGCAAGACAATTAACCACTTGCTCTAAAAGCTCGAACTGTTAGAGTATGGCAAATTAATCCCTTTATCTCATAGCCCAAGCCCCGCATCGCATGGGTTAGGACCTCAGCCAAACCCCCTTCATGGGCCCCAAATCACATGGACCGCCCACTCCGAGTGTGTCCCCGCATCCCACGGGCTACCCCACTTGAGCCCGATGTGAAATGTGCATTAATCACCCCCGATGAGGAGTCTCGAACACGAGACCTCTCCTGTGGGCCCCAAATCACATGGGTCGCCCATCCCCTGTATGTCCCTACATCCCACAGGCGACCCTAGTCGAACCCGATGTGAAAATGCCCCTGCATTACCAACTATGTAAACATCGCCACTTTTGGAAGAGCATAGCAAGACCAAACAAACAATAGTCTCCCACTATCATTGTGCGGAGTTGGGTTACCTAGTGAATCAAGAAACAAACCATAAAGAACCCTGACTTTTCTAGCAACCACACCATGGAATCATTCTCACCCAGTTTCCACTTGAGACAATGAAGCCATTCTAATAACCAAGCATACTCCTCCACTTCTTCGTGTAACAAATTTCTTCAGCATGGGGGAGCCTAAACGACAAAGTCACCAACAAAGGATACACACCTATTAATAGTCATCTCCAAGTCCTTGTCTATTCTGGTTGTGGATAGGAATACAATATAAAGCAGGCTCTCTCCTATCCTTGGATCCTTCCAAAATTGAATTCTTTTCCCATCACCCCACGAGAATTGGATCCCACCTTAAACTTGTTAATCATAGATGTGATTCCCTTCCTCAACCTCAACACTCTATAGAATGATTATGTTTTCACCCACTTCCCACCATCCTATAGGCCATATTTGTCTACTATTACTTTCCTCGACAAGCTCCCTTCCTCCCTCCCAAACCTCCATAGCCATTTAGCAAGGAGTGCTTCATTTACCTGCCCTAGCCTACGTACTCTCGCTCCACCTTCCTCATATGGCTTACACATGTCATCCCACCTTAGAAGGTGGAACTTATGCATCATCGTTGCTCCTTGACATAAGAAGTTCCTTCTTAGCCATTTCAATCTATCCACCACCGAAGCCAGGCACATGAATAGTGACATAAAACGCACGGGTGGATTGGACATAGCAGCTTTTATTAATGCAAGCCCACCCCCTAACGATAGGTGTTTGCTTTTCCGTGTAGACATCTTCCTCTCTATCCTTTCAATGACCTTATCCCAAAGGTGTTTTGGCCAGTTTACCAACGCACAAGGAGATGTCCTAGGTACTTTGATGGAAATGAACCTACCTTGCACCAAAAAACCTCCGCCAAAGCCTCTACCTTGTCGCTTGTGTGCACACCAAACAACTCACTCTTGGTTATGCTCACTCTTAGGCCCGATACCACATCAATCTTATCAAAAGATTGTTGGAAAGTTGATTTATCTTACTATAACCAGACCAAACGTTGCTTATGCTATTGGAGTGATCAATCAGTTTAAGTATGCACCTCGAACAACACATCTCAAGGAGTAAAATGGATCATCCAATACGTAAGAGGATCTCCTCACATAGGCATCCTCTATGCTTCTCATGCGCACTTATGAGTTATTGCATGTTTTGGCAGAGCTTACTGGAAATCACAATGAGAGATGATTTACTTCATGGCTTGTACCCCTTTGTTGTGGGAGCCTAATCAAATCCCCCCCCCCCCCCCCCCCCCCCCCCCCCCCCCCCACCAAAAAAAAAAAAGAACTAATGTGGCTTAAGAAGATGTTAAATTAATTGGGGTTTCTTGTTCAAGAACCTATTGAAATCATCATCTAAGCCTTATCCCTCATCATCGTCTACGCCTTATCCCAACTAATTGGGGGCAGGCTTAAGAACCTATGGAATGAGATGTGAT
Source organism: Magnolia kwangsiensis (assembly GCA_037074715.1). Lineage (NCBI taxonomy): Eukaryota > Viridiplantae > Streptophyta > Magnoliopsida > Magnoliales > Magnoliaceae > Magnolia > Magnolia kwangsiensis. The sequence goes on from CM073572.1 coordinate 145,625,955, forward strand.
AATTAAGCAGCCGAATGGCCCGAATCCAGTGTTCCATGAAAGTCAACTACTAATTAGAACGAAATTTGTTACTAAAGAAATCACCAGTCAATACATCAACTCAAACATGCAGTTGGACGATGTATTTACCAAATCTCTTCCAAAAGCACAATTGATGAATATCACAAACGAGTTGAGAATAGGAGACATTTATGGTCTAGCTTGAGGAGCTAACACCTGTGGAGCACCATGTTAAGAAAAGTAGGGTACAAATTTCTATACTAGTATGATATGTAGATATTGTATGATATCTTGTAACTCATGTAACTCATTGTGTAAATATCTTGTAACCCATCTACATGAAATCCATATATTAGGGTAGAACTCCAGCGGTTTGGGTCAGTTTGAGGGTCAACCTAACCTCAAGAGGACCCAAACAAAAACCCAACCCAAATTCCTCCATACTCGACTCAACCCAACCCAACCTAAATTCCTCTATTACTGGACTCAACAATCCCTGACCCAACCCAAATACATGTCATTATTCCCAACCCAACCTAACCCAAATTTGCTCAACCCGATCACAACGTAATATCAAATAGGGTTGGTAATTTCCAACCCAAACCCAACCCAAGGACCTTGACAACCCAACCCAAACTCGGGTTCGGTCAATCAGTTTCAAGTTGAACCGAAGTCAAGTTGCAGCCCTACCATCAAGGATAATAATAAAAATTCACCCCAATCTTTGACTTAAAGCCCACAATGATGAGATAATTGATTCTTGTAGAGTTAAGATTCAAGAATCCGGACTAATATTTTGTATTGCAAAAAAGAAAATACACAGATAAATCATATATGCATGTTTGTTGGTCTTAAGCACAACCAAGCATTAAAGGAAGATCTACAAACCACAGCCAATGATAACTTAAAAATGAGACTCAGAGAGCACTGTGAGAACAGCAATATAATATTATTTTACAAAATGGGCTATGAGAGCCTGAGAGAAGGTATGAAGTAACCTGCAATCCTCTGATTTATTGCCAGATCTGCTCTTGTTCCAAAAGCAGCATTAAGGTTAGTTGCAACGTATTTCTATGGTTGTTCACTTCTTAATACAACCTAAGGGATTGGACATATTTCAAAAGGGATGCCAGAGGCATGACCATTTTTTTAACTAAACAATTGCTTACCAGAATAAGCAACACGTCCTTGCCCAAAAGTGCGAGTGCAAGAAAAGAATGCTTCATATCCCTCAGCCATAAACAAATCTGCTGATAAATCATGCCTTGATACCTTTGTCTCCTGGCAGTTGTCATTGTTCAGCATAAAATAATATTACAAGGCCACAAATTTTTGCATGAAATAAACAGTCTTATCATTTGTAAAACAAATTCAATTCAACAAAAAGGCACCATAGCATAAAAATGAAGAACTATTCAAGAAAAAAGGGTGGCAGTGAGTTAAGTTCAGGCTAGGTCAGGCCAAGACCAACCTGTTCACTAAATGATTGGGAAATCTCGCGCACACGTACGCCCCCCACGCACGTACGCAAGGAGGATGAGGGGCCCACCGTCGATCTGGATCGATGACGACATCCATGGAGGGCCTCCTAGTTAGAAGATTGTGTTTTGGTTCCTTAGAGTGGACCCGATCGTCATGTGGATCCCACCATTGGATCTCATGATCGTGGTCCACTACTCTAGATGATCTAGTACTTTGAGTTTTGCTTATTATTGTTATTAAGAATATCATGGACGGTTTAAATTGCTTTGATTAGTTGTTATTTTTCTTACTTCGTCTCCAAGTAATAGGATGCACACATGGCGTGGCTTTTGGGGTATAGGTTTTTCTTATAAATAGGCAACCCCTTTTAGGTTTTTTATCATTGAAGATTATGAATAAAATTCCGCATTTTTCTGTTTCTCTAATTCTCTTAGTTGTAGAAATCTAATTGAATGTGAAACCCTCCCTTCTTTGAAGGGCTAAGTGTCGTGATGCGAAGACACATCCATCTCAAATCACCCCCACCTCCTACCCTCGATATTCATCATCTCCCACAGTCATCCCATCTCCAAATTCATCCCTTTTTGCAGCTAATCCTTCCTCTACAGCAGATTTGCAGAATAAGGCCTTGCAGGTTAGCTGAAACTTGGGCGGAGCACCGTGCACAAACTGGACATTCAATCGTCTCGAAATTTGGCATGAAGGTGGACCTCCCTTGGCCGACTAGACCAAAGTTGGCCGATTTCATATTCGTGGGCCCCACACACATGCAGCCAAGATCCCATGCACGTGTGTCTGAGCCCGACAGATGTCCACACATGTAGATCACCTCGGGTTCGTCTATTTCCTCTATTTCACTCCTTTCTCACCCTATTTCCCTAACCCTAACCCTAGATTATCTTAAATCCCAAGTTCTATTCCTCTTTTACAACCCTAGGGTTTCCCGAATTGAAACATATGAATCCCTTGGATTGGGGAAATAATCCTTTGCATGTATGGATGAATCTACTCTCCTTATCTCCTTTGATCATTGTTTGGTCTATAATTTTAATTGATACAACCCTAGCATGTGTAGGCTTGGACCCTTGTAGATCCCCCTTGTTGAATGCTTGAATTTATGTGGGATGTGGAATTTTTGTGATTGTTTCTAAATTAGTATGATCTAAAGTCTGAAATCTTGCATATCATATTTAATTTCCATGTCCTGCATCACTAAACCGACCAAGACTCAAGCCAAGCCTAACCTGTGACCAAAAACAAGATGACAAGGCCCAACACAATGCTGATTTTCAAGCACAACCTAGCCTAGGCCAACAAAGTAACCAAAACAATGGAATGAGAAGGCTCAAACCCAAGTACCAATTGACAGGTCTTTAACACTACAGCAAACATGCATTCATCCATATTTCATCATCATCATCTAAGCCTTATCCCAACTAATTGAGGTCAGCTACACAAATCCTATCCCACCATTCCACTCTATCAAGGACAATGTCCTTAGACCAGAGGTCATCAAATCTTTCATTACTAACTCCACCAACTTCTTTTATTTATAAAACACTACCTCGATGCACATACTTCTGGGCCTTCCCCTTCCCCATTTACAACCTTCAACTTGAACCAACTGACTCCTAAGTCCTAACTGATGTAGTTCTTGCTCTCTGATACCCCCAGCCAAACCATTTAAAGTATATTTCTTCTCATCTTATAACTAACTAGGTCTACCCTTAAGTTCACTTAAGATGGGTTCATTACTTTCTATCCTTCCACATCTTAGCACTCATCCATCTCAACATCATCGTTTCAGCCACAATCATTCTATGAACATGTTGTTCCTTGACTGCCCACCATTCTATCCCATAAAGCATGGCCAGTGTTATAGTTTTCCTATAAATTCTCCCCTTCAGTTTTATTGGTATGTACGCTAACTTAAAACTACAAAGGTGCACCCCAACTTCCTCCACCCAGCTCTAATTCGCTTTCATTCTAATGAACTATTGCCCCAAGATATCGAGAGTGGCCATTTTGGGGTACTTTTTGGCCATCAATCTTGACTAATTGTTCACTTCCACTCATTGTTCAAGGTATCCCCGATATTATCGAAATATCCCTAATATTTATCCCCATCTCCAGATCGACGATACCGATAACACCAGTAGTCTCAGAAATTCCAAGTATTGGCAATGTATCGCTAAGTATCACCAATGTATCGATATCGCTAATGTATCGCCAATATTTTCAACTGAGGAAATTCCAAGTATCACTTGTATAGCCATTGTATTGGCGATATTTTGATAATATCGCCAATGTATCAATATCGCTAAAAATCTATTTATTAAAAAACATTTCATTTATTTTATAAGCGCATGGTTATATGCGGTGTTAAAATTGTTGACGATACTATCGATCATATCACGATATTATCATTATCGTAACATGGGCAATATCAAGACCACAATCTTTTATTTCCTTTCTAGTTATCGATGATTTCTCAACAAAATTTTATTTGTTGTGGATATTGTGAAATATCAATAGATATTTGGATGGAAGGTTGGATGGATAGATAGGATGGAAGGGATGGTTGCATTAGTTTCTTACGACAACACATTCTTTTAGGCCTCCATTAAATGAAAACTTATTATGTATGCGTTCCTTATGCAATTTTTTTTATTCTTAAATATGCAAAATGTGTATTTTAGCATCTTCTGAAGTTTCACTGAAAAAATCCACCATTCTCCCCATGTTTCCTCAACTTTCCCGTTATCGGCGATATCGATATTGTTTCCGTTATCCTAGACCGGCGAAACTTGTAGCGATACCGATACTTTGAACATTGCTTCCACTCTAGTATTACTAAAATTGCATTTCAAGTACCCCTGTTCTTAAAAATAAAAATAAAAATAAAGACTATGTTCTTCCATATTTCTTATTTATATATATGGGCAGGTCTACTTGAGTTAAGGCTAACCCTCGCCCAACTGATTTACTCAACTAGGCCACATTTTCTAACCTGAGTCTAGCATGAAACCCAAAAAACAGAGCCCAAGCATGTCTTTTTTTTATAAGCTGGCCAAATTGGTAGTCCAATATATCAACCCAATCATCGCCATCCATAGTTAGAAAGACACCTTGTCTAACCCAAAGTTATGGTAACAAAGTGACATAAATCGAAGCAATGCAAAGTATTGAACGGTACATTTATACAACAACGGCTCCAAAAGAATGCAGCAGAGAACTTAATCTTCACCCTCATCAATGTCCTAATAGCCTTAGCATAACTACTTGGGGCCAGTTTAATTCTCAAGATTGCTTGGCAAAAGTTAACTAGTTTCTTATAACTTCAACAAATGACACTACAAAGAGAAAAATACATACCAATGCTTAGAAAATAAAAACAACTAATCAACCTAGGAACAGGCCTCATCACCTCAGATAAAGCATGGCCGGTCTTATAGTTTTCCTATAAAATCCCCTTTGGTTTGATTGGTATGCGGCACTAACATAAAATTATTGAGGTACATCCCCACTTCCTCCACCCAGCTCTAATTTTATCAGCCACCAGTCTCAATCTTCTATCCTAATCAAGGTATTCAAAATAGGTTACATAATGGTAATGGTCATAACCGTTACACGTTACGGGGTCAAAACGGCCGTAACGGACGTTACAAAAAAAATAGGCCATAAAGGCCCTGTAATGGTCCCATAACGGACACTAACAGCCCTGAAACGGTCCCATACAGCCCTATAACGGTCCTATAACAGTTATTTCAGAAAATAAAAAAGGGCCATAACGGCCGATACAGCGCGTATCATAACGGTAACAGTGGTGACCGTTATGGCCACCGTTACCGTTTTCGAACACCTTGATCCTAATGAATTATTGACCCAAGATATCGGAAATGGAGTGGTCATTTTGGGGTACTTCCTGGCCATCACTCTCAACTAATTCCTCATTTCCACTCCATTATTACTAAAATTGCATTTCAAATACTACAGTTACTAAAACTATGTTCTTCCATATTTCTTAATTATTTATATATAAATATAATATATGGGCAGGTCTTCTTGAGCCAAGGTTAACCCTTGCCCAACTGGTTTACTTAAATGGGCCATATTTTCCAACCCAAGTCTAGCATGAAACCCAAAAAATACAGCCCAGGCATGTCTTTTTCAAGCTAGACAAATTGGTAGGCCAATAGATCAACCCGATCATCACTGTCCATAGTTAGAAAGATGCCTTATCTAATCCTTAGTTATAGCAACAAAGTGATATAAATCAAAGGAATGTGAAGTATTGAATGGTATGTTAATATAACAACTGATCTAAAAGAATGCGAGGAAGAACATAATCTTCACCATCATCATCATCCTAATAGACTTGGCATCAATATTTGGGGACAGCTTAATTCTCAAGATTGCTTGGTAAAAGTGCAAGGACTAGCTGCTCATAACTTCAACAAGTGACACTACAAAGGGGATGAATGGAAGATACGGTTGCACAGAGAAACTCAAAGCAGAATCCGAGAATGGACATCTTGAGGAATGGATGATAGTCTCAAGGAGAAAGAAGAAGGTAGGATTTGCTTACATGAAGGGGTCAAAGGGTCGATCAATTAGAGACTTCCGAACCATGTCCATAGAAAACTTTCCACTTGAACGGAACCATACCCAATTGTAGAGTGTTTTCCAGCAAAGTGGTAAGTATATGGAATCACCACCCGAGAAGACAAAAATGCCCGAAAGGTTTTGCATTTGTTCAAGTACAGACTCCAGAGGAGCTAGCTTGAGTTGTAGAGAATCTCAACGGAAAGCCCTTCCAAGGTAGGACTCTCCTCATGCTGAAGGCTCCCTATGAACCGGGGTCAATGGATATTCAGGACCAAAAGTATGGGGTTAACATAGGGTATAGGGAGGAAGAGACATCAGCGGAGGCCGCAGGAGGGGACTCTAAGGCAATAGGAAAAAATGGAGGGGGACGAATAGATGCAATGGATGGTAAAGCAATGAAAGAGCATGGGAGGTTGGGTGGGGACAAAGGGCTATGGGTAGCAAAATCTTATGCTGAAGTAGTCAAAGGGGGAAAAGGGTGGCTTGTCTGGGGCTCAAAGAGTATCTTAATCTAAGGAAGGCATAAGGAATCAGATGGATAGGCGTGGATGGGGGTGGAGGGGACTCCAGTGGTCAAGGTGAACCTGGAGATATTGAAGAAGGCATCTCTTCAGCTATTAAGTTCTCTTCTCCTTATATCCAGAGAAGGGGCTTTGATATCCGAAATTAAGTGCTAGTTTCTTGCCTGCTATGGGTTGAAGAATGAGGATCGTGTTATCCAACTATTAGGTGGGATGGAGTTTTGGGTATTTTTTATAACCAATGCAAACACAGATCAAATTCTTGTTGTAGCAGTGCTCTTCAATGATCGTCCGGTCAGAGCAATATACGAATCGGAGGAGAAATCCTTCTTTAGGGTGACAAAGGTCTAGTACTTGCTATGTGGAATACCATTAGAATTGTGTGTGAAGGAGGTTTTCCAAGCTCTAGGATCCTGTTTGGGTGAGGTGGTTGCCATCGATCACGATATAGAGAAGGGGGAGCAGATAAGCACAGCTTGGGTATGTGTAGGAAGGAGAAGTATTCTTCCTTATTTGGACTCAATAGCAGCTTTTGTATGGAAGGAAGGATTGGGGGTGGGGGTGACGAGGGAATTCCAATGGAGGGTTCTGTTCAAATAAGGGAAGGAATGGAAGACGAGAGAGGCTAAAGCCTAGGTGGAGCAGGAAGGTCGCCTCTAGATGATCCTAAACCTATAGGTAAACCTTATTAATCATTCATTAGCCTTAGAAGCTTAATTGGAACATGATAAGGTTAAAAGAGGTGCAAAGCTGCTGTGAAATCATATACCCAAAATAGCAGTTTTCGAGTGGTCCTCGATGAGACTCGATGGAATCGAAGGACCACTCGATCCAATTGAAGAAACAGTACAGCAACCTCGATGGGATCGACAGAAGGTTCAATCCTGTCGAAGGACCTTCAATCCCATCAAAGGCCCTTTTGATCCTATCAACAGAGCCGTTTACTAGCCATTTTATAGTCGTTGTAAATCAATTTCTTAAAAAAGGGTATTCAGTTCTTGGGCATGATGATGGGTTTTTAGTACAATAGAAGCTTAAGAGATTCCACACTTATATCCCACATTCCAAGCCTCTAAAACCATGAGATCTAAGTCATCTTCCTTGTGATTTATCACTTGAAAGAGGATTCCAACCTCAAATGAAGATGATGAACTTAATTTCCACCTTGTTCTAGATATTAGACTTAAACCAATAGTCAAATCCTTATCTAAACCCTCCAGAACACTCATCTAGATGAATCCCCTAGGAAATTACAACATTCCCATGTATCGTAGGAGATTCATCCAACCTCTCATTACCTTGGTCACCTCAATGTAGCATCGCAAGTAAGGTGTTTGATCTTAGAGCTAAAACATTGGCAAAATATCAACGCCAACGATCAAGGGGAGCTGATTGAAGCACAGGAAAGCATCGATCAAACAACCCAAGACAGCGTGTCAAAGAGGCTTAATTCAACAAGTGTCATTTAGTGAGTTCATACTCTCCTTCCTTGTGTAGGATTAAGGGTAAGAGTTTGTGACTTAAACTCGATGGATTCTTGTGTAGGACCTACGATCTTGTGTAGAGTCGAATTCACTAGATACAGATGTATACGTGTTAGTCTTCGTGGGAGCTTCTGGCGGGAGTCAACGTACGTCCTTGGACAAAGACCAAAGTTGTTGGTTAGCTGATGGAAAACCAACTAAAGTCTCTTGCGAGAGTCCAGCAGGAGTGTACGATAGGTCCTTGTATAGGGTTGTAAAGGTAAGACATGATGATGCAAGACATGAAAATTAAAACATGCTATGCAAGATTCCAAGCTTTAGATCATACTAGTTCAAAACCAATCACATACAATTCCACATCCTACATAAAGTCAAGCACTCAACAAGGGGAATCTATGCGGGTCCAGGCCTACACATGCTAGGGCTGGATCAATTAAGGTTATAGACCAAACAATGCTCAAAGGAGAGTAGATTCAGTCACACATGCACAAGAATATTTTACCCGATCCAAGGGATTCACAAGTTTCAATTCAAAAACCCTAGGGTTGAAAAAAAGGGCAAATAAATTGGGAGTCTAAAACAATATAGGGTTAGGGTTAGGGAAATCAGGTAAGAGAGGAATGAAAGGGAGGAGAAAGTGAACTTGAATCCCACCCATGCGTGTGGACAACAAGCCACACCTGACGCACGTGCGTTGAGGGTTGTCCGCACATGCGCGGGGTCCACGCACCTAAAAACCCCCTCCTTAGGGCTGGTCGGCTAGGGTTGGGCTACAAACCCCCCCAAGTTTCGGCTCGATCCAACATACGGTCCATGCGTGGTGCTCTGCCAAAGTTTCAGCAATGCTGTAAGGCTAGATTCCAAAAATCTGCTATAGAGAAAGAACGGCTGCAAAATAACAATGGATTTGAAGGTTGAATGGCTGTAGAGAAAGGTGAATATGGATGGTAGAAGATGGTGGCGAATCGGGATGGGTGTGGCTTCGCACCACGGCAGTTAGCCCTTCAAAGAAGGGAGGGTTTCGCACCCGATTGGATTTTAACAACTCAGAGAGGAGTAGGACAACGCAGAAATTTTATTCAATCTTCAATGAGAAAAAAGACTACAAGTGGTGCCTATTAATAATAAAATCTTATATCCGAAAACTCGCGCCATGTGCGCATCCTATTACTTAGAGACGAAGTAATCACAAATAACAACTAATCAAAACAATTTAAACCGTCCATGATGTTCCTAATAATAATAATAATCAAAACTCAAATTACTAGCTTGTTTAAAATAGCAGGCCACAATCATGAGAACCCATGGTGGGATTCACATGATGATCGGATCCACTCCAAAGAACCAAAACGCAGTCCTTTAATTAGGACCTCCCTGACCCTCGTCATCGATCCAGATTGATGGTGGGGCTCTACTCCTCCTTGCAGGCGGGTGATGTCCCCATAAGGTGAACCGAATTTAAAATCTCTAATAATGAAATCCAGTACACTCAGGGAGAGTGCATCCGTCGAGAGTGGAGTAGGGAAACCAAACCATTATACATGTGTTTAGGATTGTCTTTTGTGCACTTTTCTATTTATGCTTATGTGATTGATTAGTGAATTATATGTATGCATGATTAGATAAATACTAGGAAATTGATAGTTAGCACATCTCACACACACATGTACACTATCATTTATAGACTAGTTGCTTAAAGGCTTATCTATTGTAGTCTATGTAATTGGACCCTCTATTGGCTTGGAAGCATTAAAGTTAATTGCCTTACCTAATTTAAGTTGGCATATTTGTTTAAGTAAGCAAATGTATGTTAATTGGCAAATTTTTATTTGGACCTAATCAACCCCTCTAGGACATAGCATTCATTCCTTAGCTCCTCCAAGCTTCCACGCATAGTCATGGCATCCTACACCACGTGCAATTTCAATCAGGGGGGATGGATGTGTCTACCTCTCTAGGAGAGTGTACGAGAGTGGGTGTAATAGCATGGGTCCATTGAGATGAGCAAACAGATGCTTTTATTATGGATGCCATGGAGCAATCTAGGCCATCCACGACTTTTGATGAGGCAAGAATGGTGAGGGAGAAGGTCGATTTAGATCAGGAGGCTTGAAGGCTTTTATAAGCTTGGACTTCGCGTGGATGTCTTTCAACTTGATTTAAGGCCCGAGCGGGAGGTCTGGATTTTCATTCGATTCCAAACCGAAGGCTTCTCCTAATACAAGTATGGTGGAGATTGCTAGTTCGCTCAAGGCCCTGACTCATGCGAATCATGCTCACATTATAACAAAGAGACAAATGTTGCTTTCCATCAGTAGGGGTTAGATATCATTGACTAGTCGATGAATCTCATGGCAACATGTGTTAATGATGTTTGCAAGAGTCAACAAATGCCTCTCTCAACCCAGGAGATGGAGGGATGCAGCATAGGTGTTTGAGGGGGGGAAGGTGTCCCGTATCGGTATCGATTGGCGTAACGGTGACCTCCAAAACCGATACGGATACGGGGGCATAACGGCTCAAAATTTATTTTTTTGCCAAAAAAAATGCAAAAATATGATTAAATCTGGAATATTCTAAGCATTCCAAATATGCATTCATTTATAAATTGGAACATGTTTATATTCGTGTAACAGTCCACTCTTTGGTGAAAAGTAGTATTGGACTGTCTGATGAATTTATGAACCAGATAACCTGAATTTGACTACAAAATTCATATATTTAAATTTTTAACTATCTACTATCAATGATAGATATATTAGACTGAATGTAGTATGAAAATATTTTACATTAGTTGTTTGCAATTATTTTTGAGGAATTTCTCGAACATACCTGTGCATGTGACTGTGATTCCTGTCTATGACCTGTCATCCTCAAGTCAAGAATATTAAAATAAAATAATTAAAAAAAATAAATAAATAATTAGTAGTGTCTGATATACTCCCCTACAACTTGATTAAGGATTACTTGATTGGTTGTCAGGGGAGCTATTTTAAATACGAGTTCAGCAGTGTCAAGTGTTCGCATGATTACATGGCTTCTTGCAATAATAGTACTACTGTGAGCTGTCTGCTGCAAATACTTACCTTAATACAAATATATACTCACAATCACAAGTCACCACCCAAATGAAAATCTACTTTTTTATGGTTGGTCGACCTCCACATCATCGTCATTGTCACCATCAAGCTGAGGCTGTCCAATAAGTGTAGGTGCTGCATATCCATAATATCCAGTACCAGAAGGAAATACTAGATCAACGAAACTAGAGGATGACTAATCCTAACTGAGCAACGACTCTGACCCCGAGTAAGGATATCCATCAGTGCCCATCGAATAACCATACTGGTGCCCATACTCAGGCTATTGAGAATCTTGAGATTGAGAGTGCGTCTGCTATGATGAGTAACTTGGATTTGGATCTAGATATCTATAATCATATGGATATTGATCGGGAGGGCTACTCCAACATAATTCTTTAAATGAATAAGTGCAAAACAACTCCAATTCCTTTCGCAGCTATATGAAGATGTTGTCTGGTTTAAAACTTTTACTGCAATTTTTTGGAGAACCTTCGTACTCTCTCTGAAATTAATCCACCATTCGGTCGGTTACAACCTAGATACTGCATGTTGTGTAAGAGCATTTCCAAAGCTACCAAGACGATTTTCAAATATATTTAATTCATTCAGCGCTTTTATTTGCATATCTAAGTCAGGCTCGAATCTCTTTATCACATTTTTTAGTCCGACACGAACTTCATCATCCTCAACAAATGATTGGGCATATTTATACCTAGGATTCAGATAGTAACCTGCTGTATGAAGATCATGATGGAGTTATCTTGTCCATCTCCTGTCGATCATCCTCCAATAAGACTCAACTCCTACAATCACATTGAATTGTCAACTCTCCCCTATGCTGGAATAAACTCTCTAATGTTATAAAGTTTGTTGCGAATCTAGTCGCCGCAGGCCTCAACAACTCTCGTCCTTTCGTGAACTTTCTCATTATTGCTACTTGATTATGGTTGTAAATAAACGTCGTCACTTCTCTTGCCCTTTCCACTATTTCCTTAACATTCTTCTTCTTCCCAATATCTTCCAATATAAGATCAATACAATGGGCAGCACATGGTGACCAAAAAAGATGTTTTCTCTTTTCCATCAACAAATGTCTTGCATGCTTATATGATCTTCATTATCTGTCACAATCTGTACTACATTCCCCTCCAATCTCTTCCACAACTTTATCCATTAGTCCAGTAATATAATTAGAATCTTTTATTACCTCTGAGGCATCAATTAACTTGTGGTATATAGTTCTTAAGTGGCAGTACACCATGAAGTTGATCATGTTGTGTCTGGTTAGGCCAGTCCAACCATCACATGATCGTGCATCCTCTAGCTTACCATACAGGTTTAAAAGTAGCCACATATGCTTTCACATCCGCATACTCTACATCTGTCCATTTTTCCGTAATCTCCTTAGCTATGGGAGCTTTTATTCATTCACCTGCTTCTGCTGCTGCATCAATTACCACCTACCAATATGGAGACTTGGCCGCATTAGGAGGTATGTTGGCATGTATAAATAACTTTATTACTGCTCTACCTAATTTATCAACGAAAGTTCTACTCCACATTTATTTTATCTTCTTTTGTTTTATTAATTCTTTCCTAAACAAGATTGGATCAATAGAGGGTCTCCTAGGTTCATTTACTTCTTCATCCAAACATATAGGGGCATCACGTGAAGATGTATGTCGTCGGCTCCCAAACACACGTCGTAACTCACCAAACCTCCCCCCCCCCTTGTATCACACACTGACCCATGCGTGCCAAACATGCAGCGACATTCTTCCTCTTCACGAGCTAGACGCAAGCTCCCTCTCCTACCTATTGTTAATTCTCAATCTGAATCTTTGTCAGAATCAATAATATCTTCATCACAAACGCCCATATATTCAGGACCAAACACCTCCCGTAATGCTGCATCCAAAATATCATCTTTCTTCTTTTGTACAACAGCACGTTTACCCTTCGACTCATTCAGACTAGCTTGTATTAAAAGCATTATCTCTTTCGGTACTCTACTACATGGCGCAACTTGACCCTTTCGATGTGACAAATGTTGTTTAAGACGGGTAATTCCAATAGTCACTAGTCTATTACGATACTTGCACTTCATTTGGTGCCTAGTACCACCAACCCTCTCACAATGTTGTCATCCAATATCCTCACTTGTTGTTGGCCAAACCCAGACATTTCTTTAGGTTTAGGTAGATACTAGATGATTAGATATGAGTATGAGTGTATGTCTGTATGACCTATGCTAATAAAGATGATCTTATGTTCTAACTAAACCCTAAGAAACTCCAAGGAAAAACCTGTCCAATATAAGCAAATAAAAACATAAAGTCACTAATTCAAAAATAGAAAAAAAAAAATTTATAAAATAACACTACAAATCTGTAAAATGCACATTAACCTGTTCTACTATAATTAACACATCAAATTCTATGATTAAATCAACAAACTATTCATTAAAAAATGATTTTTCGAATTTTTTTTAAAAAAAGGCCAAAATTAATGCATAAATAGAAAAAAAATATAAATATATATATATAATGGCACCCCAAATCTGTAAAATGCACATTAACATGTTCTACTATGATTAACACATCATATGGCATGATTAAAACAGCAAAACAATCGTTAAAAATTGATTTTTCGACTTCTAAAAAAAAAAATGACCAAAATTCATGCGTAAATAGAAAAAATATAAAATGGCACCTCAAATTTGTAAAATGCACATTAACATGTTCTACTATGATTAACACATCATATGGCATGATTAAAACAGCCAAACAACCATTAAAAATTGATTTTTCAAATTTTTTTTTAAAAAAGGCCAAAATTCATGCTTAAATAGAAAAAAATATTAAATGATACCCCAAATCTGTAAAATGCACATTAACATGTTCTACTATGATTAACACATCATATGGTATGATTAAAACAACAAAACAACCATTAAAAATTGATTTTTTGAATTTTTTAAAAGAAAGGGCCAAAATTCATGCAAAAATAGAAAAAAATATAAAAAATATTAAATGACACCTCAAATCTGTAAAATGCATATTAACACGTTCTATTATGATTAACACATCATATGGCTTGATTAAAACAGCAAAACATATTTTAAAAAAAAGTATAAATACCTATTTTTGACGAATTCGGAATTTCTGAAAAATCGCCCACCGAGCTTTAATTCAACCAAATCCATTTATTAATGTGTTTTTATCTCAAATACCCAGCCAAGGTTGGTCAAAATTAGTAGTAAAAAGAGTGAGAAACAGTTTGGAAGCAAGAAGTTTCAAAAAAATAGCAAAAACAGAGCTTAAAATTGAAAAAAAAAAAAAAAAAAAAGTTACCGTTATCTGATCGTTACGGGCTAGCCGTTACAGGTCAGTAATGGCCGTTATGCCCGTAACAGGCACGTATTGACCGATACATGCACAAAAAAGAGGAACGGCCGATACGACCCCGAAACGCATAACGGTTCCCACCGTTACCATTACGTATCGGCCGACCAATACGTAACCGTTTTGGCACACCTTAGGGGGGGGGGGGGGGGAGAGAGAGAGAGACTCGCACTCATGTCCCATTCGCCAAGTGCAGAAATATGTGAAGCTATTTCGCATGCATCCCAATTTTTATTTAACACTCGCACGTGGCAGATCAATCAAGTAGTTATAAATAGAGGGAGGCTTTTTGAAATAGAAGCTTTGCATGAAGCACGACCCTATTTCCTCTCAAAAAAGATATCGGCCTCAATGTGGGACACGTTGGATAGCATAACGATGCGGGGCAGATCATCCCCTTTGAGAAAGGGCCAGTGGAAGATCAATGGCAAGCAGAGAAAGAATGAGTTGGAACTGTATACTCAAGATGATGAGGTAGCAAGCACTAATGTCTTTGACGATGCTCTAGATGTCACTCCGCTTCAGGCTGTGAGAGAGCTACCTTCAAAAATAGTCTCAAATCTTCCCATTCCTGCCGAAGTTTCACAGGAACCTAATGGGGAGGCTCCAATATCTAGGGAACATTTGGAATGTTATCACGACATGATAGAGAGGGGGTGGGTTAAGTCAATGGATCTTAACTTTAGTGCCAATAATGACAATGTTCATGCTTTCATTCATTTTGTTAAAGACCGAGGATCCCAAAGGACTTGGGGTATGCGATTATAGAAGGTGAGACCAAAAACTCTGAGAGGGTGGAGAAAGTTGTTAAATTTGGAGTGTTTCGTCAATTATGACTCTCATAGTAAACACTTTGATGAAAGGGAAGAGGAGCTCTAACGGTTTCCCAATGAAGATCGTAAGTTGGAATGTTCAGGAGCTGGGAAGCTTGGATAAAAGGAATCATGTCAAATATGTGTGGTAAATATATGGATTAGATAATAGCTCTTAAGGAACGAAGCTTGATAAGATTGTAGAAGCTTAGGAGGGACTTCTTGTGGAAGGACTTGAATGAAGGGTACATATTCCATCTTTTAAAGTGGGAAGATGTTTGCAAGCCTATCATCGACAGAGGGGCTGGTCTAAGAGACCTTCTCAACATGAATTGCATTCTTGTTGGGAAATGGTTATGGCATTTTCGCACAGAGGAAGGAAACTTCTAGAGGGAAATCATCACTTCCAAATATGGGGTTACAGTCGGGGGGTTGGGAAGCTAAGGAGTCATCTCTCTACAAGGTTTCAAATCCTTGGAAGTCGATTATGTCACTCAAGTCATAATTCAAGAAAGGCATTTCCTTCTCTATTGGCAACGAGTCTAGAGTTTGATTTTAGGAAGATGAGTGGTGTGGTGATCTACCCCTATCACAAGTCTATCCCAATTTAGCTCGATTAGCACCTTCAGTAGATATTAAATTGGCGGAGTGCTTTTCGACTAGGGGTCTTGAAGTATGTTGGACTCAGTCCTTGTAGAAGGGGCATGACAGATTCAGAAGTGGAAGAGTTTGTGTCTCTTTTGGAGATGCTTCACTATGTTTCTACTCCCAGTGGTACTGATGAAATGGTTTAAAAGCACATAGTTCTGGGAAGTTCTTGGTGGGCTCGTTCTATAATCTAATCCACTCCTCCACGAGGGGTGTCGACACTGGCCAGGCCTAACACTTTTGGCATTATGATATCCCTCCCAAAGTTGCAACCTCCACTTGGTAGGAAGGAAGAAATTTTTAACAATTGACAGCTTGCAACAACAGTCAATGGTCATCTCGAATAGACATTACCTATGTAACTTGTAAGCAAGTAGCGGAGCATCCAAGGTGTGGTCCATTTCTTATATTTTTTCAACTCATGGGCTATGCTAGCAATGCATGGGACCTCCTTTAGGCATGGTATGGTGGAGGTTTGAGTATAAAGGAAGGAACCCTTTGGCATATGACTCTCCCACTTGTTTGGTGGGTGACATGGAGCGAAAGGAATAGGCGTTGTTTCAACAATGCTTCATCGTCGATTGAGACAGTGATTACATAGGTGAAGGATCTTGTTTTTTAATAGGCCTCCCTCCTGAAAAACCTAGAAGACTAGAATCGTTTAATTCTTCTTTTTCTTTTTCTACTTCTTCCTTTCAGGACTTCGTTCCCCTTTGTATTCTTTTCTCACCGGTTATTGTTGGTGGACCTTTAACAAATTCCCATTAACCTTCAAAGAAAAAAAAAATGATTGATGACAGACTTCTTGATATAATCTGGGAAGTAAAGAACATGGGTTGGGTTGCACTGGATGCAAAAGAAATGGTGGGAGGGATTTTGGTGGCATAGAATAAAGATTTATGGGTGATGGAGGACAGTTTTATTGGTTCCTTTTCAGTATTTGTATCTTTCAAAGACAGTTTCTCTAGTAATAGATGGATATTCACGGTGGTACATGGGTCGTGTTTTCCAAGTCGCGGACAAGTCTTCTAGGTAGAGCTGGATGGGAACAGAACTCAATTTAATATGCCATGGTGCGTGGAAGGCAACTTCAACGTCGTCAAATTTGCATATGAAAAAATTACCAAAAGTCAGGTGAAAAAGAGCTAAATTCACATGGTCTAATAGGACAGTGCCGGTTATGTGCCATCTGGACAGATTCATGCTTTTAGCAGATTGGGTTGAAGAATACTCATTGGTTCATCTCCAAGCTCTGCCCAGACCAACATTTGATCACAGGCCCTGGAAGATAGCTAGGGGTCGAAATCTTTCTGGTTTGAACTAATGTGGCCTGGAAATGGACGGCTTGCCAGACCTAATTAAGGAATGGTGGTAACCCTTCGATATAGAAGGCCCGACTTGCTTTGTGTTGTTTTAAAAACTTAAAACTTCTTAAAAGCAAACTAAATGTCTAGAAAAAAGAGGTCATGGGAAGAAGAAATGATGTGTAGAGAACATCCTAAATGAAATTCATGGGTTGGACATTAAGGAAGAGGCAAGTGGGCTTTCTTATGAGGAACGGCACAGATGCACAAAACCATCGGCAGAATACTCCAAATAGTTGAAAGAAGGGGAAATAAAATGGCGGCAAAGATCTATGGCCCTTTGGCTCAAAGAGTGTGACAAAAATACTCGTTTCTTCTAAGTATAGCCATTGCAAGAGCAAGAAATAATCGTATTAGCAATCATATGGTTGAAGGAAGAAGAGCTGAAGACAAGGAACAAATTTGCTCCTCAATGGTACAATATTATTCGCAGCTCCTTTCTTCTGGCTAACGGAGTATACCAAAGTTAGATAACTAATAGTTTGAAAGCTTATCTACCAAGGAAAGGGAATCTCTAGAGAAGCCTATCACTAAAGAAGAAATTAAACTGGCTATTGATTCATTGGGTAGTCTAGATGGGTATCCCATGGCGTTTTTCCAAGTCTTCTAGGAAATGCTAAAAAGAGAGGTGACTGATTTTGTACAAGGGTTTTTTTTTAAAAATGGTAGCTTAGAGGCAGGAATAGGGGCTACCTTTATTGCCATTATTCTGAAACAGGTGGAGAAACATTAAATGACGTTTAATTGGAAGTGCCTATAAGATTGTTGCAAAAATCCTCTCACCCAGATTCAAGGTGGTGTTAGTTGAGGTGATATAGAAAAATCAAAGAGCCCTCATGGCAGACAGGTAGATTTTGGACAGTGCACTCATAGAGCATGAATATAATGACTCTAAAAATAGAGAAGGAAAGGTTGGAATAGGATGCAAACTTGATATCGAGAAGGCCTACAACCATGTGGATTGGAGGTTCCTCAAGCACATGTTGGGTAGGATTGGATGCGGAAGCAAATGGATTCGTTGGGTGCGAGAATGTGTTTCTTCAGCTTGCTTCTCAGTGTTAATGGTTCCCCTAAAGGTTTCTTTAAAGCTTCAAGAGGTCTTAGGCATGGGGACCCACTCTCGCCTTTTTTGTTGGTAGTGGTGGCGGAAGCCTTAATCAAAATGCTATTGAAAGGGCAAGAGGCAGGCCTTATTTCCGGTTTTAAAACATCACACGGGAGAGTAAGGATATCTCATTTACAATATGCAGATGACACAATACTATTTTGCAATATAGAGCTATTCAAGGTCAATAATTTGAGGAAAATAGTGGGGTGCTTCGAAGAGGTTTCCAATTTAAAAGTTAATGTCAAAAAAAGTGAAATGTTGGGCATCGGATGAACTAAGAAGTTCGAGAATACGCACATGTATTTGGATGTGGAGTTGGGTGTTTCTACTATGAGGAGGTGGTTTCTTTATATGTTATCCTTCAAAAAAAAAAAAAACTCTTGTTACAAAAATTGTTCGTCTATATTTCTTATTTATTTATAGAAATAATATATGTGGATAGGTATACTTGAGCCAAGGTTAACTGATGCAGCCCGATGCGGTCACAATGGACAGCTTAAATACACTAACTTCAAAATAGTGTCTCTTCTTGAATACAAGTCCAATTGAGGTGATTTAAAAGCCAAAATGAAGCTTGATGAGACTTGTTTCAGGGAAAAATAAAGAAAAAAATAAAATCCAAAGTATAACATGGCTGATTTTAGGATGTTTTGAAACTGTCCAGAAAATGGTTGGTTTCAGGTAGCTGGTACTTCAAGAATTTTTATATTGTTTTTGGAACTCAGAATTGAAAGAAATTTTATGGTATGAAAGCAGACTAGATGATGAACTACTAGAAAAATTATATAAATAATTCGTTGATTAAAAGTGTCAAAAACGTCACAAGAAACACACCTGACAGAACTGAAAATTTCAGCAACTACAAGTTGCTGATAAAGCGGACAAGTTAGCAATGGACCGGGAATCACTCCACCAGTATGGGATTGGAATCACTCACGACCAAAGAGGAATCACTCAACTCTCTCTTCTGCTGGAAATTTGTAGGATACAATATGTTTTTTATTAACTCAAAAGAGGATTCTATTTCCCATTGCAAATGGGTCATTAAATAGACCAATTACAACCACCTCTCATAAATGCATTAATGACAACCATGGGTTCCCAATGCATGATACACTTTTCTAAAAAGAAAAAATACAAGTTTCTAAGCCATGCAAAAACACATTTCCAAGACATACTAAAAGGCTATTCATGCATAATTACAGCATTTGATTGCAAAAAGTTAAAATTAAAAAAAAAAAAAAAATTTGTAAGTTTAGAAAATTCCAGCATAAACAGGAAAAATAAAAATAAAAATTCAAAAAATCCCCAAATCGAGAAGAAATGTGTAAATCTATAGTATTGAAAGCCTATTCATGCATCATTACGGCATTTGATTGAAAAAAGTCAAAAAAAAAAAAAAGAAAAAAAAACAAAAATGTTCAAAAAATTCAGCATAAATAGAAAAAATAAAAAGTTGAAAGAAAAAATCCCCAAATCAAGAAGAAATGGGTAGATCTATAGTATTAAAAGGCTATTCATGCATCATTATAGCATTTGATTAAAAGAAGAAAAGAAAATCTGAAAATTTAAGAAAATTCTAGCATAAATAGAAAAGACCAAAACATCAAAAAACAAAAAAACAAATCGAGAAAAAATCAGGCACAATTCCTTCGATTTGGGTTTCTAATTTATTTTCAACTCAATTTCAGCAATAATAAAATATATATATATATATATAGGCATTTTACCTTTCCTTTATTTTTCCCAAATTGGGTACTGGCACTTCAATTCTTAGATTTGATTTCAAAAATGATGTTTTGATCTTCAAGTGTAGTGCAAATCTAGTCAGAAATGGGCTTCAAACAATCTCTAAGGTATTTTAAAAAAATTAATTAATTAATTAATTAATTAATTAATTAAAAATAATAATTTAAAAGGGAAAGGAGTAGAGAGGAAGGGGGAAATTTGAAAAAGGAGTGCCAATTGCAGGGCTTTATGCCCAAACTGATACAAGTACAGCATATCAAGCTGATACAGGTTCGATTTTTTTTATCGAACCAATATGGACCCATATCGTGTACCATCTCATGCCAATACGGATACAATATGCCTGTATTGGCCGATAAAATACCGATATTTAGATCTATGCTTATCATAGATATTGGGGGCCAGCTTAATTTTCAAGATTGCTTGGCAAAAGTTTAATGACTAGATGCTTATAGCTTCAACAAATGTCCTTACAAAAGGGAAAATACATACAAATGCTTAGATATAAAAACATCTAATCTAACTAGGATTAGAGCCCATCACCTCACATAA
Source organism: Magnolia kwangsiensis (assembly GCA_037074715.1). Taxonomy (NCBI): domain Eukaryota; kingdom Viridiplantae; phylum Streptophyta; class Magnoliopsida; order Magnoliales; family Magnoliaceae; genus Magnolia; species Magnolia kwangsiensis. The sequence continues at coordinate 145,646,770 of CM073572.1, forward strand.
ACCCCCATTGAAGTAATAAGTACAAACCAACTAATACCACATAAAGAAGTGGCTGATTATAACACAACTTGGTTGCAAGTTGCTTCCAACTTGGCAAGCCTTCATTTTATTTTATTTTAGGTTTCTTCAATTTGTTTGCTGAAGCACCAAGTTCATACACCAGCTAACTTGATTAACCAAGGGTGAGAGATGAATTTGGTATATGCACATATTGACATGTAGTAACTATGTAATGAAGGTTGTGGTCTATTAGTCGTAGTGCTAAAGTGATTTTTTTTTTTTGCTTGGGCAACATGGCATTCTTTTATTTTCTTGTTCAGAGTGGATGGTCTTTTGCAGCTTTAGGAAATTGACTGTCATTGCTAGTCTGCGACTAAGTTCCAGAATACACAGGCTAATCCATAGGTAAGATAAAGACAGCCCCCTATTTGAATTAGGCGGATTGTGAGCAGTCAAGGTGTTCTAACAATGCTGAAGACAAATAGCATGAAAACCAACAATAACTATTCTTGTAATCGCCTCTACAGTCAATAACAAATCAATGAGTTGCTCGTCGGCTGCCATCTCAATCCAGACAACAGGCCCTGCCCATTTATAGGAAATAACAAATCCATGCATCGCATTCATCAGCTGCCATCCGAATTCAGGAAAACGGCCCCGCCCATTTTCCACCATCATCAAATGGACAAAACTAGATAACCTAATTCAACCAAAGTTGAATGAATTTCTTGTCTAAAGACCCAAACTGAATATTCCCTCCCATATAATATCCAGTCCTATGCTTTATAAAACCCATCCATTCCATTCGAGCAAACGCATCTGTTTTTGCGACTTACGTGAATAAAGATGAAAAGAAAGAATTAATAACACCAAAAATGTTTTTTTTTTTAAAGGAAAAATTCCAACCTGAATGCAAATGATGTCTGCTTGGAGGGAATTCAGGAACTTTAATAGAGAGCCGTATTGAGCAATTCTTTGCTTGAGGCCGTTCACATTGTATGTGACAATCTTCATCCCCATCCTATACAAATTTCATGAATATCCAAGGAAGACAAAGAATTGCTTTCTTTTGGGTGGATTGAGAGCGGAGAAGAATTATAGGATCCTCGACGCGAGGATTTGCTCAGTATAGACGAACCTTTTGTTCTTAAAGGTGCGTAACTTGGTTCGACTATCTGGACCATTCGTCCGTCGTGTCCCAACGTTAATCGACGATGCCCTAAGGGCCCGTTTGGGAGCGTGGATTCGGAACCCCTAGATTTGAAACCCACTAATTGTGTTTGGCATCCTAATTCATAATTAACTTTAATCCAAAAGTAGCTATGCATATAATATTTATAAGGGCTTGAATTTAATTGTTAAATCAACTTTAATATCTCTGCATATGTAGGGTTTGAAACAATGGTTATAATAAGCCCTTTGAAATACATACTTTGCCCGAAAATGTAACATCCCGAAAATCGGGGGGTCGAGCAAAAACCCAACTCCCGAGTTCCAAAATGTTATTTATACAACATAGATATGTATGTTTGAATGTTGTCTGTGATAATGTATTAAACATGAGTGAAATTAAGCCAGAACAGCATATCATACTCCAGAGACAGTTAAATTAACCAGCGGAAGTCTGTAATAGTATGTATAACATATATAAACTGTTGTATGTCTCCAGAGTGTGAACATGTTACCAGGTTATACACATACATGTATACTCCAAAAGTAGATGAAACGAATATACATGAGTGCGCTAAAAATATAATATGACAAATGTCAAAGTATCTAATCAACCTCCCTGTAATCCCGTCGATCATAACATGCATAAAGGAGGGATCCTCATCATCATCAAGTCCAGCTCCGCCTCGCAGGCCGCGCCATCATCTGCAATCACAAAAGGTCTGGTGGGTGTCCAGGAACACCGTCCTGTAACGTGGGAGTGAGTAGCTAACTCAGTGGAATAATAGAGCAAGGATTAACATGTTCTCAAATCAATCACGCGATAATAGTAAAGCAATAAATCAAACAATCCTAATACTGTTGTTAATGCAATTATGACATGACGTGATGTATGCCCTCACCGACGATCACCCTCATGCGGCAACATCTTACGACTGCGGCATGCCACACTCCCTAGAGTGCTCCACATCTTCCAGGCACATGCAATGCTATGGTGATATGAATTCCAAGTTGTTATTAGTCCATTCAAACAGCAGGATTGGGAAACTAAGGTACTTCCCTTGTATCAATCCCAACATAGATCCTGTCTAGGGTCGTCACTCCTAGTAATCTCATACGATGTATATTTCGTAGGTCACTGCAAGGGCTGCCAGGGCTGTTGCACGCACTCGTTGCTCCGCTCCCCCATCACCTTATCAATACAGGCCTACTGTACTCTACTGCTACTGAAGGGTCGTCGCCTCCCGTAGACTCAGAATACGCTCACGGTCACTACAAAGGACTCGTCGCCTGATCAGTGTAGGCCGACAGCTAGAATATAGTGTCTCATACCACCATAATCTGCTCACGAGTCTAGGTGCTCACTGGTCACTACGGGGAGGTTTGTGGCCCCAGCGTAGGCCGACAGCTCGACCACGGTGTCCCATACCACCATGCCCGGCTCATGAGTCTTTATGGATCAAGGTACCATGGTTAACAGGGTTTACAATGGTAAGTTTAGTACCCTAGGTTCAAGCAGTTATGACTCATGCAGGGTGAACATACAATGGCCAGTCGGGTTACTTGACGGCTCGACTAGCGCGATCGCATCTCAAGTTGACGACATGAAGTGCGTAAAACACTTCGTGTGGCCTAACCACTGCCGCCAACTCCAGAACACGGCTCGCGTTCATCGACGCGTCGTTCGTGGCGAAGATAAACTAACCACGAATTCGCTCGGTTACCGACTGCCTGGACTAAGTATAGTCCCAAACAATCATGGAATCATGTCAGCATTCATGTAAGAGTAATGGAAATGAAATACAATCATGTGAGCATGTTAACACCTGTTATAACGTACAGCTTAAGTAAATCATCCTACACATGTCTTTCACACATATAATGAAATTATGCATATCGCCAAGATATAGGAAATCCTCTCCATTAGCCTATTAATTGAGAATTCAATCTCAACTAAACCATAATGAAATCATCAGTACATGTTATAGCATACCACTTAAGTGCAACATCCAACATATGCATTTCATACATATAATGAAATCGTACATACGGCTAACATGTAGGAAATCATTTACATCAGCATATTAATTGAGAAATCAATCTCAAATTAATTCATAACACCATTTAATTCAATACATACTAATACAAGCATTTATACAAACACTTACACTACACACTTGAGTCTACATATAGTATGTCGACCCGAAATGCGCATTTAGGCGAATCTCTTCGCCAAACTAATTATGCACGCATTCCTAACATTCTAATGCGACAACAAACCATGTCAATCACGTCAGCAAAATATGAATGTAGACCGTACTTCCTACAAATGACTAAAATGCCCTAAATCTCATATTCTTCGTTAGTTTACGAAACAGGAAACGGACAGCATGTTGTACATGTCAAACGGCATTGCCGTCAAGAATCTACTATTAAACGACATTGAAAGCTTTGGAAACAGTCAATCAAAGCGTCTAAAATCCGCACCTTTTCCCTTTTATGGATGAGAATTCGAACGGAGCGTATACGCTTCGTCTACGGCGAATAAGGAACCTAATACACGAGATCCATAAGTTACATCGCTATGGAAACAAAGGAAACTCAAATCAGTAACTATTTAGGGTACTTTCTTACCTAGAAAAGCGGAGAAATCACCGGCAACGTGATTGAGTTGCGTTGCTTAGGCACTTGCAACAGGTAGCACAAGCGGCAAGGAATTCTCCTCCAATCTCTCTCACAAACTCTCACCTTTTCTCTCTCCCAATCTAGGGATTTTTGCAAATTCGGATGGGAGAGAGGAGTGAGGGTTTCAACCCCTTTTATAAGCCTAAACATGCCCAAAATAGGCTCCAAGTCAAGGTATACTTAAAGTATATCCAAATCGGGGCTGTTTCGGTCCAAAAGAGCATTTCTGGAGGTCCCCTGGCCAAATGCGGTCGGACTTAAGCTCGTGCATACTGGATCTAGCACGCATCCAGATTTCAGGCCGGTAGGGTTCCCAGATCGCACGTGGCGGCCCAGTTTCAGTTTAACGGTCACCGCACCAAGATCAGGCCTATAAGTCTCGTGATATGTAATAGAAATTTTTCCTGATCAAAGGGTGTAATTTGGCTGTATTCTGACGGTCAGAATGCTTAATACTGATGCGTCAAATTTGTGTGCCAGATTTGAATTTGAAATTCCAACTATGTCCCTATTCACACTCTCTTCGGTCCGGGCTCAATGAAATAGCCTGTGATCGTCAGTTGGACTTGATATTCGAAACGATTGCCAAGCCCAGCTAAGTGGTCATAACGGTCTAAGATGGTAGGCATCTGACTTACGACGCGCGGTCTAGATCCAATACAAAGTTTCAAGGAGGTCCTGAGAACAAACCGGCTTAGAGTTTGATCCGAGGCTTTAGAGCATTATAGGGTCATTGGTTCCACTCGCTTTGGGTCTGGTAGAACGTATTTAAAGTGGTCCAAGTTAATTCTACTGAGTATTCAGTTTGGTACTCAACCAAATTCTACCTTAATTATGGCAGAATACGGTCCTAGGGCCATTCTATCCCCCATTTTGGGAACTTCTAGGTATCATATTATTTTTATTATTTTTTTAGGGGTTCATCATTAAGTTTACCCTAACTCCTCCAAATTTCATAAGATTTTGAGCTGTAGAAAAATTCTAAAAATTCCAGAAGCAGCAGCTGTCCAACAAGTGATTATCAGACAGTTGCTCACAATGACCTACTTTAAACTATATTAAATATTTTATTATATTTTTCACATATTTTTATATAAAACTAGACTCATTTAGCTTTAATCTGGTTTTTGAATCACCTAAATCGGAGTTATAACGAAGGAGATATGATTTTTCAAAGTCCGAAGAAACGCGCAGGAAAAAGGGTACAGAAACTCGCTGTACGGACGAGTTCGGCGATGCATCGCCAAACCGGCGATGGCATCGCCGACCACTGACCTGTTTGGGGTGGTTTTTCCGTCTGATATTTGAAATGGGTGTATTTTAGAACCTGGGATGAGTTATTTGACATGCAATATATGATTTTGGGGTAGGAGAAGCTGATCTATCCAATTAGTCTACTTATTTAGTGAGACTTCAAAAGGTTAATGGCTAAAAACCCTTTTCATTTATTTATTTACTATTCATAGTACTTTTTAGCTTAAGTATTGATCAACATCACCTAAACTTTAAGATTTGTGTCTAATGTGAGAGCTCTTAGAAAATTTTGAAGGATAAAGTAGTAAAAGGTGAGATTTTCGAAGGAAATAAGGATTTGAGACTTTTGTATTGAGTTTTGAGAAGTTAATCAAGTGTTAGGATAGACTCATTGCCTAAGGACGTCCAATCCCAAGTTGGCAAAAATCCGGGGTGTTACAGAAAATGATGAAATTCCAAGTCTCAAATGGAGTACAAGCACAAGATCATGTACAACTAACTAACCAATGATTTTTAACAGTTGATTTACATGGACAATGTTTAGACAGCACTGATCATCGTATGAAAGTAATTATAGTGATGCAATTGATAATCTAAATATTTTGGGATATCATTAGTGGGTCATGTGTCCAATAGATTAATAATATAGTGACCGACATGTTACAAATGTAACTCTTGGAAAGATTTTAGATGTAATCCAAGATTTCACCATGGATTTGAAACCCCCTAGATTTGAAACCCCAATTACTTTATGATGTCAAACAACTGGAAGATTTGAAACCCCCTCAAATTCTCTCAAATCCATGGTGTCAAACTAACCCTAAGAATCTCCAACTCCAAGATTCTATATTTATCTTGTTAACTAGAGTTTGTAAGTCAAGGAACGAAGGGTTAGGATTGCCCACGAAGTATGCTTTTTTGGGGGCAAATTGGCTGGGACACCAAAACCAGCCATGTGGGTGGCCGACTCGAATACGATAGTGACACCGCCAGTCCCCCCTCCGTAACCAGCCATGTGGGTGGTGGACTCGAATGCGGTAATGACACCGCCAGTCCCCCCTCTATACTGATCGGTGCTGGAAAAGCTCTGTGGGCCCCACCATGATATATGTATTTCATCATTTCTATCCATCCATTTTTCGAGATCATAGTAAGGAATGAGCCCAGGTAGATCCAAATCTTATGTGGACCACACCGTGGGAAACAGTGGTGATTGAACGCCCACCATTAAAAACTTCTCAAGGACCACAGTTCTAGATAAGCTGATTTTTATGTTTTACCTCCATCCAAGTAGGGGTGACTTATTCAATGGGTTGGATGGCAAATAAACATCATAGTGACCATAGAAAGCTTTTTATGATGGGCATTTTCTGGTGGTGTGATCCACCTGAGATTTAGATTTGCCTCAGTTTCGGGCTCATGCCCTAAAATGAGCTAGAAAACGAGTAGACTGCGTAGATAAAACACAGTTTACGATCGGGCCACGGAGCTTTTCCAGCATCTACACACCTAGATATTGGTTCTAGAGGGGTCACTACCAAATCTGAGTTCATGGGTGGTATCCTGACTGTATAAGGCCAGTTTACAACTATTTTGGATGACACTAAGTGATTCAATAGCAAACCAACACGTGGTGACACATATTTGGCATGCGTGGAATTTGTAGTTGTGCCTAAAGAAATCTTCAGTTGATTTTTTTTTAGTGTCATGTATTTCATTATTAATACAATGGCACAGACCCTTACACATGATTTTAGGGGATGAATCATCACATACCACATGGCCATGATCAACATACCCGTTAATGAGGCACCATACATGTCACTGATATAAAAAGACCCATCGAAAGAACAAATCTAATCACAGATCTGGCTATAATATTCTTGGTGAAGCCGTCTCTCACAATCCTACTAAAATGGGAGATATTTCCATAGACGTTTGGAGAGCCAATAACACTCAAGACTTATTGCTAAGTAAGGTTGCCATTTCGAGATTTGCAAGCCTATCACAAATACAAAAGGAATGATCAGTGTCAAATTATAAGTCGGCACTAACAATGTTATGGGAGCGTTTTTCGTTATCGAGACAATCACCAACTACAGCGTGCTCCTTGGGATAACCACCAACTATAGCGTGCTCCTTGGGAGAGATTGGATTCATTCCAATCGATGCATTCCTTCATCCTTGCATTTATTCTTAATCCTTTGGAATGGACCCAAAAATGAAAATTATTTAAGTCGACAATTGGTCATTTAAGGTATACTCAAACCTCGCAAAGATAAAGTTTTACAACGGAAAGGTTGACCCATTACGCATGATTGGCCGAGAAAAGAATGGTCGACCAACCAGAGTAATAGCTACAATGGACTCTTCACAAGATCTAAATGCGCTTATCGCAGCTAGTCCAGCTCGAGATTGGGACTCCTTGGTTGTAAGGACCAAATAGGTGAAAGCTGAGGCCAAAGTAAACACCCATGTAAGCAACATGATCGCAATAGTGAAGAACTTCTTATTGGTGCCAGTACCTACACCGATTCGGAATTGGCCCTGCCCTCTAGTCATGACAATATTAAAGGGTTGGTGTTGAGTTTTGACTCTTATCTCACACCACTTCGATGTAACCCCGAGCTATGATAAACCAAGATCAACCCTAGGTACTAGAAATTCATATCTAATACCATTGTTAATCTGTACGCTTTGTGGAAGCATGTGCAACAAAGATAGAACAATCAAATAAAAAATAACAAACCAAAGCAATCACACATAACACAAGATGTTTAACATCAAAAACCCCTTGTGGGAAAAAAACCACAGCACAAAGCGACAGAAATTCATCTATAATAATAAAAATAATTTTTTTTTTTAAAAAGAACCTTAGAGTTTACACCATTCACTTTCTTCAATTATAGATGAAACTGGATCTCTCCTTACGATGCACACCTAAGAAAACCCTAGCCCCTTAAGAAAATCTCTTCCTAAGCCCTTATAAGTGTCTAGAACCCTCTCACCTCGCAAAACCCTTGCCCTTATAGAGAAAACACTTGACCATGAGAGAAACCCTCGTCTTTAAGAGAAAACCCTCTCTTCGAGAAAACCCTCGTTACTATCTCTACAAGCTCCAATCACAGTTAGGACTTAAATGCCCTTATTTGCGCTAATTTGTGTAAACTGTTTGGTCAGACTGAATGGGAACTTTTGTCGAATCGAGCCAAACCGATTCACACTTTTCGATCAAACCAAAAATGCGTAAATCTTCACAACATGCAAACTAAGAATCCACCTAATTTTTGGTTGGACTGAAAGAGACTCTAGCAAACCGAGACAGAGCTTTTTTGCACCAGCAAATTAGCAGAATCCAAAGCATCCTGCACAACAATCTCCATCTTGACTTGAATTCTGCCTTGTCACCCTAAAGACTTCCCATGCAACATCTACCTTGAGTATAGACTGGTCCCTGCATTCTCCACCTAGAATGCAGCTCCATCTGCACCCCTATGCGGTGCCCAATCTCATCAATGGCTAGAGAGATTGATCAAGCCAAAGCAATGTTTGAACTTCTCTATAGTCAGCAGATTCGTCAACATGTCTGCAATATTCTCTTCCATGTGAATCTTTTGAAACTGAATCTCTCCCGAAACAATGAGTTCCCATATATTATTGTCAACGCTGACAAGAAATTTTCCCCCAGGCTGCCCATTAGGCATCTGGGTCGGACCATTTGATAATTGCATGAGTTGAACGATGGATATAATATAATATAATATATATCTGCAACGATAAATATAAAACTCGAATTTACTCAGATTTTTGATGTGACAGGATCTGAATACCCGATAAGTCATAGAGCATACATCTTTTGTAAATGTAAAATATCGTTTGCTTAGTTGATACGAGTGATAACATGTGAAGGCCCATATATGAAGTCTATCCAGATCCAATGAAACCCATAGTTAAGACCTCCATACCAGAACCTCATGAAAGTGTTGACAAGAGAGATTTTATGTGCTTAATTGATAGGGCAGTAGTGTATTTAGTCTTACAACGAAAGTCTATCTAGATCGATTATAACCTATAGCTAAAACCTCCAAACCCGAATCTCATGAAGGGGTTAAGAAGAAAAGCTAATAATTATACTTATACTGTTCGTAACCCCTCATGAAACATGCTTGTATCCTCAAACACTGACCCCTGGGGGTATGTACTTGGTTTACAATAATCTAGTATGGTTCTAGGGTTGAACACTACCTTTCACAAGACTGATAGAATGGCTCGACTGAGAACTATTTTGGAATCACCACTAACTAAAATAAAGGCTCCAGAATCAACGGCAGACTAGAATCGGTGGAATTGCCTTAAGATCAGGAAAATCGAATAATTCTTAACTTGAGTAACTCCTATTTTGATCTACACCATGGGTTTAAAATTGTGCGTTGTGGGATGCTCACGGGCTATATGCGCGGTAGCATGTCAGAGCTAAGGAATGATTATTATGTCCTAGAAGGGGGTGATTAGGACAAATTAAAACTTATACCATTTAAATTTAATTGCCTACTTAAAATAATATGCAATTTAAACTAAGGTAATTAACTCTAATGTTTTCAAGCCCTTAGAGGGTCCAATCACATAGACTACAAACGATGTTGCAATAAGCAACTAGTCTATAAACATGATAGTATACATGTGTGTATGGGATGTACTCACTATCAACTCTTAGCATTCATGTAATCATACATACATATAATTAAACATCCGCACATAAGAAAAATTAAACAAGTGCTTAAATAATAATCCCAAACATAAGCGTCTATAGTGGTTCGGTTTCCTTGCTCCACTCTTAGCAGACACACTCAACCCATGAGTATACCGAATTTCACTATTGGAGGTTTTTAATCTGGTTCACTTCTAACCTTTACAATCCTACATAAAGGACTGACTCCCGTAAGAGACTTTTCATAGTTTTTTATAGGCTCACCATGAGCATCGGTCCTACACAAGAACCTACTGATGTACACTATCGTCGAAGGCTCCCATAAGAAACTTTAGTTGATTTTCCTTAGACTAAACAACAACCTCTGTCCTAATCTAAGGACCTACATTTACTCCTACCAAAGAATCTCAAAGAGAATAATACGTATGCACCTATATCTGGTGGCCCAAATAAAGACTTTGATTTAGGCCCTCCATGAGGGTTAATGTCCTATAAAAGAACCTAGCTGAGTTTGACAATTTAAACTTTTAAACTCAATCCTACATAAGAAAGGTGTGTACACAGACTCTTACACATAATAACTTACTTGTCAGATTAGGTCCTTTTTACAGCACCTTTTTGGGTTTCTTGATTAATACTCTTTCATAATTCAATTAGCTCCTCTTTACTCCCTCGATCATGATGTTGATGCTTTACTTAGGCTTTAACTCTAAGATCAAATACCTTGCATGTGATGCTCCAATGTGGCGACTAAGGTGATGAGAGGTTGGATAAAATCTCCTACAACTAATGAGAAGTTGTAAACCGAGTCCGAACCACATGCAAATCGAGCCTGAACTCACAACTGGTGGAGTGTTGACCGATTTTGATCAAAACTAGCTGATGTTTTGCCAATTTTGAACCAAAACCAGCAGTCAATTGTGCGTCCACCAGCTTTAGTCAAAACAAGTTGATGCTCAGCCGATTTTGAGCCTGTTTGGGGTGTTATATATGCCCCTCTTTGGCAAAGGTTAGGGGACAACTAAATGTCAAAGAGAATGGACACCCCACATGGATTAAATGGAGAGGCAATTGGTTCTTCTACTTACAAAAGTGTCGTGATCGAGAAGCTTGCTTGGTTTAAAGCTTAATTGAAAAAATTAGTGAGGGTGGGGAAAAATAATGCAATATCTTATTGCAACCCTTTTACACAATTGATCGGCATACATATCGAAGAAATCTGCTAGGTTGGATGTTTGAGTGGTTAGAGATCATACGCTCGTGGCCCTACGAGAAACACACGTTATATATGTAAATAGTAGTTTTTTCAATGTTGTAGATCCCATAAGATTGTTTGCAAGCATATTGTTTATAATGGCAGTTGCATGCGTGCCCGTTTCATGACTTTATGGATCTCTCTCATTACAATGCAATAGTTTTACAGGAGTCTCAGACTAGAGTTTTCTGGAATATGCTTTATCCAATTAAATTCTGAATTTTTTCATCGTGGTTTGTAAAAACTCATTTTGCAAGTTGGAGTGCAATTAGGCTAATTTAGGTATCCAAGCAAAGTATTCTCGATTTATCCTTTTCTTAGGATGATCAGCCTGTACCCGTGAGGTTAGATACCATCTTATGTATGCTTCTTCCTTTTTTAGATTTTAGTTTTTTTTTTTTCGTGTGTTGAGCAAACATACCTAACTTTTAGCATTTGCATTGATGTCGCACTTGCAGAGTTTGGTCTTGTGATATGGCTAGAGATAGATTTGATCCATCATACAACGTCCAATAGATTCCAATTAGAACTTTGGGCAGTCAAGTTTTGGGGTGATCGATATGTGTTGATCCAATCTATCATATTGTGTCTAATGGCCTTGATTAGTGCATTAAGTGGTCAAGATCGGAGATGCTGGGTGAAATGGAATGGATCTTATTTGCCATCCAGCATCTAAAAGGTCTTTTTAAGAAATTTTGATGGTTGGAATAAGGGTTTGATCAATGCGAAAAATGTGGACCCAATCCGTTATACGACGTCTAATGGCCTCGATCAAAACTTTAGACGGTCAAGATCGGAGATGTTGGATGAAATGGAACGAACCTGATTTTCCACCTGACATTTCAAAGGTCTTTTTGGAAATTTAGATGGTCAGAATCAGGGTTCTCTTATTGAATGAAGCATAAAAATGAGACGGATGTAAATGTATGACATGATGAAATAGTGGTCATGATGTGATGCAAATGCGTGGTATGATAAAATGCATGCCATACATGAAATGATAAAATAGAATGAATATGATCTGTCAGTTAGCATCCAAAGGGCTCCAAGTGGATGCGGGATGATGAAGACCGGGTATCCACTGGGGAAATAAAATAAAAAATACGTGGAATGAAATGGAATGGATCTGATCCTTCATCCGACGTCCAAAGGGCTCTAAGTGGATCAAGACGGTCAAGAACAAGGATCCTGGTGTCTATCAACCTTTAAAGCATCAAATAAGGAGAATTCCCTAGGAGTTCAACTTCTCATTAGTTGTAAGATATTCTACCCAATTCCCATCACCTTTGTCACCTCAATGGAGCATTGCATACATGGTGTTTGATCTTGGAGCTGAAGCCTTGGTAACGCATCGGCATCAATGATCGGGGGAGCAAAGGGGGAGCTGATTGAAGCATGTGAGAGCACTGATCAAGCAACCTAAGAAGGCACTACAAAGAGGGTTCAGTCTGACAAGTAAGTTATCAATTGTAAGAGTCCTCACACTCCTTTATGTAGGATTTAGTGTAAAGTTTGTAACATAAAGTCTTGTAGGTTCTTGTGTACGACTATATCACCACCAATACAGGTGAGTATATGTGAAAGTCCTTGTGTAAGCCACCAACACGGATGTGTACATGGGTCAGTCCTTATATAGGCTACTGACACAAGTGTGTACATGGTTAAGTCCTTGAGTAGGCTACAAACACAGTTGTGTACATGGTGAATCCTTGCATAGGCCATCAACATGGGTGAGTACATGGGTAAGTCCTTGTGTAGGCTTCCAGCGGGAGTATATGCTTGTAAAGGTTAGAGGTGAACCTTATTTAAAACCTTTGATAGTGAAAATTGATACACACATGAGTTGAGTGTGTCAGTAGGGAGTGGAGTAGGGAAATTGAACTACTATACATGCTTGCATTTGAGATTGTTATTTTTGCACTTTTCTAATTATGCTTATGTGGTTGATTAAAGAATTCTATGCATGCATGATTGGATGAATGGTAGGAATTAATAGTTAGCATATCCCACAGACACATGTATACTATCATTTATAGACTTGTTGCTTAGTATGTTGTATCTTTTGTTATATATGTGATTGGACCCACTATTGGCTTAGAAGCCTTAGTGTTAAATTGTTTTACTTAGTTTAAATTGACATATCATTTTTAGTAAGAAATTTTATTTTAATTAGTAAAAAAATTATTTGGTCCTAATCACACCCTCTAGGACATACCCTTCATTTTATAGCTCCGCCTAGCTTTTGCTCGTAGCCTTGGTATCCAACCATGTGCAATTTCAAACATATCGGATGAAGAAGAGACATCCTCCTCTAATAGTAAAGATGATGTTGAGGATGCAAATGTCAAGTTGCAAGAGGCATATGACCAACTTTTCAAGAAAATTATGAAAATGATAAAAATGTTGGGATTAGTAAAGGCTTGAAAGATTCAATTGGTTAACCAATTAGAATAAATTAGATATGAAAATTCTTCTCTCACACAAGAAAAGGAAAATCTTAAGTCTAACCTTAATGAGAGTGAGTTCGAGTCTTAAATTAGAACTTGATATAATTAAATATGAAAAGCAAAACTTGAAACTTCAAGTAATAAACTTGAAGCTTATCTTGTCGATACCAAGGTAGCCCAAAATGAGTTTATTGGTAAATCTTTTGATGCATGTAAACCTTGTGGGGATAATAGAGGTCTTAGAAAGAATAGGATTATTCATGTTAACATATTCGTCTTAGTGGTGACCCAAAAGGACTCTACAACATCAGAGAGAAAATCTAAATCCTCTCCCGTATGTTACCCTTGTGGAGACATAGGCCACTTGAGATGTTGAAAGATGAGTTATTAATGTCCTAGAGGGGGGGATGAATAAGACTAAGTCAATTCCTTATAATAAATCATAGAAAATATATTCTCAATCGCACAAAGTATTGAAACCTTCATTCCAATTTATTTGTAGGACAATCTTTACCTAAAATTTTAGTCAAAATAACCCTATTTCACGACGTCCTTAAAATCAATCTTTCAAAACAATAAAGGCACTGAATAAGATAAAAAATCACCATAAATACAAAGAGAATTATACTGGTTCAATGTTCAACACATACTCCACTCCCAAAATTACTACCCACATAATTTTGGCTTTCCAATATTTTAATATTTTCATAGGTTCACCTTAACAACCTCTTACAGTTCATGTGATTTTCGCATGCTTACCACAATAAAACCTCTTAGTGATTTTTCATGGGTTAACCACCAATCAACCCACTGAGATTTCTGGGCTATCTCAACAAACCCAAATAAAGTAATAAACCGAAATAAATACTTATCTTTAGATGACGAAACGTCAATCTAAAGGCATTTGATGAAGTTGAGACTTCGATCAATGCAACAATCTTCTTTCTCGGATGACGATGAAGCAGTGTGTGCTCACCTAGAAAGGATATATGGATCTAAAGTTTCTTAAAGAATAAAAACCCTAACAATTGCGAATTCAATTCTCTATTCTCAAGTAGAGTATAGCTTACTCTCTAATTAAATTTAAAACTAACTTGAGAAAGGGAATTGAATAAGAAAAAATAAAGTAAGAATTACCATACAATTAGCTTTGAAAGGACATGAGTTTCTCTCTCTACTTGAGGATGATTTATCACACTTATTCATATATCAATACAATGAGAGAATGTCCCTATTTATACCCAAAGGATTTCAAACTTTAGTTAGCCTAAGAATAGCTTTGGCTGACCAAATTTCAATGATATTGTTCCAGCAACTATCAAATTTTGTGAGATAAGATATATCAAAAATTTGGCTGGCTTGAGCGAAAATTTGACTGGCTTGAGTGAAAATTCGGTTGGCCGAATACAGGGTTTGGTTGGATGAATCCCCTTACAATATGAATTTTTCCATTGTTGGAAACCGGGTTGGCCTAAGCCAAGTTCGGCTAGCCTAACCCAGAGTTAGGCTGGCTGAACTTGCAAAAGAATTTTCAATTTATTATTGTTGTAAACTTACCAAGGCTGAGGTAAGGCTAGCCGGACTACATTAGGCTGGCCGAACTAAAGGTTGGGTTGGCCGAACATTAGCAATTTTACATAATAAATTTTATACATTCAAGTATATAATGGCTATGTTAAAACATGTCTAACCTAACGTTTTTACTTAAGGTCATTTTACCTGATGGTGGGCATACATAGTAATCTTTCACAACTTTCACTTGTAACCATACCGAATCTTATATTTTTGTGATATTGAGCCACTCTTCATGAAGTATCGTAGAGGATTGAAGTGTGTTGAAGATTTAACCATCATTTTGTCTACGAAATTTGACAATTACATGTGTGCTTTGAATACAAGCACTTACAATATCCCCTTTTGTCAATTTCGTGACACAACACACTACACATCACGTCATACACAATTATATTAAACACATGGACTCAACCATCAACTTAAATCTTCGGATCAAAATCTTTTAGAAGATCAAATTTGCACACCACCTGTTGCTCCTCCTGAGAAATATACTCAAGTTATTTTCCAAATGCATACACAAGATATATCCATGTATAAGATTAAGAAAAAAAATTCATATTCTATCTATGCATCATCTCATATATCTATGCATCTCAATATTTCATATATTTATGCATCTTAATCTCATCAATCAATGAATCATTCTCCCCATTCTTATCACAAGTTGACAAAGGAAGATTAAGCAAAGGAAGCAATATTACATAGGTAGATTAATGAAGAACATCAAAGAGAATAAACTTTCTGAGAAATAGAACATTATAAGTACTGAGTTAAAGAAGTCAATAGTATCAAGTTGTGCCACACCAAACTAAAGATAAAGTTATTACAGACCACATTTATTCAAAAACCTTTCAGACTTATAGGATAATAGAGTTGGAGTCTCAAGATTAAATATTCAAACTCTTGTTAAAGCGATGGAAGTACTTTTTCATGTACTTCATATTTATTTTCTAATTTTTAGCAAGAGATTCCTGAGACACATGCAGAGCATCCATCATCTACTCTAAAGACGATAACCTTTCATCGAAATTAGAAGGTTGATAGTTTGAATATGCTGCATCTTTTGCTGATTCTTCTAATTCATCAAAAATGTCATCCATATTTATGATGCCTTCCTTTCTCCTAAACGCCACATTGCTTGGGAAGAGGTAATATATTTATCATATGAAGATTCGAAGAATTAAAAAACAATTTGGATTCAGGTGCTTCAATCGACGGTATTTGGATACAGAATTATAAAGCAAGAGATGTCATAAGATGAGCGAAAGGAAGGGAACCATGTCTAGGATGCAAGCAATATTGAATAATCTAATAGTAAATTAAAAAAGGAAGACATATTCTAACACTTTTAGCAACAACATGAAGAGTACGAACCATAAAGGGAGTGGGATCAGTCTTATTCCCCACTCCTGGATAAACATTTGAAGTAAAAATTCTATAGAGAATGCGGTATTTTGAGAATAATCTACTAATATGCAAGTCATTACCGGATCTCCATTTTACATTAAAACCACATAAAACATGGGAAATGGACTCTTTTCCTGAATTGGACATTTTATCAGAAAGTATCTCTATAGGAATCTGTCTTCCGCCATATCAATTTCCATTAACGATGCGATGGTGGCAGGTATAACAGTTACGGTTTCTTCCAAAATCTTCACTTTAAAAAATAATTCATTTTCAGCAGAAACTTCCAAAATTAATGCATACATCACTTACACAATAGACCGGTAAGCTGTCTCACTCTATTGTAGAATTTTCTCTAATCCTACCTCAGATAGGAGATCAAAAAGTCCATACTTAGCAATATGCCTTAGATTTACAGACTGTATTATGATGATTCCCATTTTTGTAAAATCTTGAATGTCCTTGGGGTCATCCTTGAGTGGTCTATGGACCACGCATCACGTGGACTAGACCAGGATGAGGAATAAGCTTGTACTTTACATATAGTACGTTTGATTCTAGGTTCCATGGGTTTAAAGAAGAAATCAAGAATAGAGTAAGAATAACAAGATGATTAGATTTTTCAAGAAAAAAACCAACAAATGGATTTCTAGATTCAAGAAAATCAACACAAATAGGATGTAAGTGAAAATAGGAACTCAAATCTACAATAACAATGACGAAATTGCATTTACCAAGGAGTATTGGAAGATGAGTTGGCCGAATGGAGCACCAGTGAGCTGAAGGAGTGGAATTTTGGAAAAATGAAAATTTCCACCTTTTTGAGGGAGTCCACGCGCTACTCGGCTGGCCGATTGGCTCGATCAGTGACTGACTAGTTGAAAAATCTAAAAAATCTCCATTTTTTCATTTTTAATATTTTCTTTCACATATTATTTTTCTTTAAACATATAATAGAGAAAATAATGATAAATATAATAGTACTTGAGTTATTGTAATATAAATTCATTATATTTTGAACAATGCCGTAATCAACTAGCATACATTTCATCTTCATAAGTTGAGTACAGGAATTCCCTATAGCGATGTATTCTGCTTTTGTAGTGAATAAAGATACTGAATTTTGATTTTTACTCATCCACGATATAAGACAGTTTCTAATGTAGAAACTGTAACGTCTCGAAAAAATCCGTACAAAGACTCGAGTACCACCTCAGGTAGAAATCACTAAGGACCAAATCCTTTAGAAATTAGATGAGAATTAACTAAGTGTTAAACTAGATTATTTGTGAAATTAGCTCTAATCACTTTAAATATGATCTGTAAGATCCAAACCGGGTAGAACCATTGACGCTACATTACCTAAAAACTTAGGATCCATCTCAAAACCCAGTTGCTCTCGAGAGCATCATGAAACTCCGTCTCGGACCTAGACCGCGCGTCGAAAGTCTGATTACCCTGAAACTATACGGTTATGACCACCTTACTGAACTTAACAACCACCTCGAAAATTAAGTCTTAAAAGTATCTAGAAACACACAACTTGAGCCCGGAGCGACGTGTGTGAGAAACACGAATATCTTTAGGAAATGAATTAAAACTTTAGTGAATTGAGTTGTTCACTTGTAGGCCAAATCTAAAGATTCAGACTGTTAAAATCTGACCTAATTACACCATCAGATCAGGAAAAATTTCCAACACATGTCAGTGTACTTGTGGCCCTGATCGAGTACTGGTGACCGTTGAACTGAAACAGGTCCTCCAGGACCAATCCATTGATCCGATCGGGCCAAGATCTTAAACTAACTTAGATCCAATGTCAGGAAGCTTAACCCCGACCGTATGCAGAAAAGGGGTCTCCAGATCAGCTCCGTTAGACCGAAACAACTAGCTTTTGGCTATAACCTAAGTATACCATGGCCCTGGGGCCATTCCCATCAGTTCTCGGCCTATATAAAGGCCTTAAACCCTCTCTCTCCCTTCATATATGAATTTGCAACCCTAAGAGAGAGGAGAGAAAAGAAAGAAGGAAACAGAGAGAAAGTGAGAGAGAAAGTGGAGGACAGTTCCTGGGATCTTTCCTTGCCACTCTATGTGCTTAACCACTGCTTCTGTATCGCTATACCGAAGATTTCGATCCTGTTGTTGGGTAAGAAATCCTAACCCTAATCTGTTTTAGATATTCAAATAGAGTAAATGGTGAAATACCTAACCTATTCCATGCTATAGGTTGCCATCGTGCTATAGACAAAGACTTAGGGTTTAAACCGAGTTCGTTATGAGTCTACCGGTGAAAGGTGCGGACTATAAATGTATAGGTTATGGTTTTCAAGGCTTTCAATGTCAGTAATAATTTATGATTGACTTGATTGCTGTCACATGTGTGTAAATATAACATTTTTCATATACTATATATCTATGTAAACTATGTTGATTTCAATACATTCCACGTGTTTGTTGAAATGTTTGAATGAGTATAGAATTATGATTGATGATTTCTATGTTTATTGATTGAGAATACATGATTGTTGTACGTATGGTGAACCCTTTGTAAAGAGATTTGCTATAACGTTTGTTATAACTACTTTATTACATGTATATGATCTTTGTAGCCTAAGTGTTTGATAAAATGCCTGAATGTGAAAGTACTTGTTTAAATACATGTAATGAGGGTGTTGAGATTGGATTCTCAATTTCCTTATATATGGTTATAGTATTCTTTATATAACCTATCTCACTACTATGTGAGTTAAGGATGAAATGCCTATGTATGGTAATATGTGTAGTATGTATTTTGTCGAATTGCTCAAGTAAGATTTATATTTGATTTTAGTTGTTACATGTTGTCTTTGGCTACTACATGCATATACTATTGCTTGGAGTGTGTTTGGGGCTACAGTGTAGTCTAGGCGATCAGTAATGATTTCTGAGTAGTGGTCGAGGTCGTTTCGCCACACCAGATAGGTTCGAGGAATCTAAGTTGTACACTGCTTGTCGACAGTGGTTAGGCCACATGCAGTGCTTACTCGCTCCATGTCGGTCAACTCGATGTATGCTCATACCAATCGAGCTTGTCAAGCAGCCCGATTGGCCTAATGTATGTTCACCATGTATGGATGCTACTATTTGAATCTAAGGTACCAACTTACCAGTGCAAAGCCTGTTTAACCTTAGTACCTTGATCTGTTAAGATTCATGAGCCGGGCATGGTGGTATGAGACATCGTGGTCATGCTGTCAGCCTATGCTGGGGTGACAAGCCTCCCCGTAGTGTCTAATGAGCAACCCAGACTCGTGAGCCAAATACGGTGGTATAAGACACTGTATTCGAGCTGTCAGCCTACGATCAGGTGATGAGCCTGTAGTGACCTCGAGTATAATCTAGGTCTACGTTGAGGTGACGAGCCTTTCCGTAGTAAACTAGAGTATAAACTAGGCCTACGTTGAGGTGACAAGCCTCACCGTAGTGACCTGGAAATTACCCATTGTATGTGACTACTAGGATTGACGACCCTAGATAGATCAATGTTGGGGTCAATGATATAAAGGGAGGTACTTTAGTTTCCCAATCCTGCTGTATGAATAAGTCTAATTAAGAACTTGACTAACATGACCATGTATCGCATTGCACGGTGCTTTGGTAAGAAAGTGCACAGAGGAAGGGGTGCATGCCACAATTGTAAGATGATGTCATAGAAGGAGTGCAGGCAAGGGCATGCATTATTATCACATACCATCTTTGCATTAATAAGAGTACTTAGGACCTGATTATTTTATTGCTTTATCATTATTGCTTGACTGAATAGATAACATGTTAACCTTTGCTTCATAGCTCCACTGAGTTGATCACTCACTCCTACATTCTGGGATGGTGCTTTAAACACCAACCAGACTCTGTGTTAGATGCAAATACTGGCGCGACATATGAAGCCAAGCCAGACTTCTACGATGATGTGGAGGAGTTCTCATACATGCAGTTATCAGGTGGGTTTACGTAGGCCACTCTGATCGACGGGATTATAAGGACATATGATTAGTGGGACATTCACATTTTATCAGTTTTTATCTTTGGAACAAATATGTATTTATTCAGCTCAGTAATGCCATTATACTCTAGAGGTTGGGAAACACGTCTATATACCTTATATATCTATTACAGTCTTCCGGTTGCGTAAATTGAAATATCTTTGGAGTATGATATGCTGTTTTGGTATAATCCCACTCATGTTTAAGGCACTAATATCGACAACATTTAATCATCATTATCTATGTTGCATAAGTGATGTGTTGGAACTCGGGAGTTGGGCTCTTGCTCGACCCCCAATTTTCAGGGCATTACAAGTTAGTATCAGAGCATGATTTGGATTAAATTGGACCTAGGTTATGGTCACACGATGCATACTGATGTATTCTGACTTAGGAGAGTGCGATATAACATAGAAATAGTTGTAGGATCCCTAGTTTCGCCCATCGACGGAATTGATCGAAATTGACCCTTAGAATTGGGGCCCGTATAATCTGAGATTATGCGTGGTGACCCCAGATCTTTGCTAGAGCGTCAATTGACAGGTTTAAATGATAAATTAACATGTTCCAGTCTCAAACAACTCGGAACGCGTGAAGATACGCGAGATAGGATTCGAAACAACTCAAACGGACTAGGAGGCCCAAATGGTACAAATCGGGGGATCTAAAGTGGACCCTGCACACATACGGAACCTCGGGGTGGGGATGCCATCGTCCACGGGGCGAGGGCTCGCCTGGATGTCCAGTGGCTAGTGATGCCATCGCTGGATAGCCAGGCCTCGCCACCCGGACGATCCGGGCCTATCAGGCCAGCTCGTGTCCATGGAAATGAGGCCCACCAAAACGTGTGGGGACCCCTATAACCTCCCAATTTTCTCCCCTCTTCCCTCATACACCCCTCCAAGCTTTCCTTTTTCCCTAAAAGTTCTTTTCCCCTCTCAAATCTCCCCTCTATTCTCATATTTCCTCTCTTTTCTTCATTTCAAACATCCCTCCACCACCTTCATCAAAACCTATCTTCTATCTCCTTCATTTTCCTCCTTTTTTGAGCACATAAGGCCATATTTGTATCTCATACATCTCCAACTCCAACAACCCATCTTTCTCATTGTTATTTCACTCAAATGGCTCTTTTCGAGCTCGTGGCAACGATCTTCTCCATTTCCACACTTCTTTTTCTTATGGGCAAGAAGAGGGCTTCCACGGATTAAGCCGGGCCTAGTCACCCTACTCGATCAAGGAGGCAGTGTGAGAGTTGATCGGGAGATAAGGACAAAGCAGGATCTCAATCCCCAAGCTCCCCTCAAAAGGGCTCTGTTAGCGGAGTTGTCTCATGAAAGATTTGAGGGCCATAATGTCCTTTTTGAAGCACACGTGGATGAGAGGCTCTTTGGGTAATATCTGGTGATGGACCGCCTGGTGGATGCTGTGTGGGGTGCCATATTTGAGGGTAAGACTTGGGCAAAGGTGAACACTGTCTGAGCCTTCTACGTGCATATATGGGAGCCAACACTGAAGCCTTTACAGTTCAAATTTCCTATGAGAAGGTGAGAACTCCTAGTCGATGTTGGCTTGATAGCCTGAATCATGGGAATGCGGCTTGACCAGGTTTATGCCAGTGAGAGGAGTCTTGTGAGTGTGCATGAAAGGGACCGTCGCACGCGATTCCTTTGTGGCCAACTGGTCCACTGGAATCCAAACAATAGCCTCCTAGTGTCTAAAATGACCAACGACTTCCACCTGCTCTACCACATCTTCACGTATAATGTGTACCCCAGGTGGACTAATTGTAACAGTGTATGCGCTTGATGATGGACTTCTTATATCGTGCTGGGCAGGGAGACAAGATATGCCTACCTACCTTTGTCCTATAAGAGATAGTCCTGACCGCACGCTCTACTAGGACGACCATTTCACTTCCATTTGGTCGACTCATATGCAAGCTTGCACATGAATTCAGCTACAGACTTGGCACAAAAATTTCGGTGCTGATCCATTTCATCAACGACACTACTCTCAACAACATGGAGATTGGGCCACGACAGCATCGAGTCTTACTCAACAATAGTGAAGATGAGACGGAGAGTGAAGAGGAAGAGAGTGATGAAGGTGGCGATGAGATAGAAGAAGGGCAAGAAGGAGAGGAAGAGGAAGCCCAAGACAATGATGAGGGCTCTCCTCCCACTGCTACGTGAGATCGTGACAGTGATCGGGCTGCTATAGAAGCCCGCTTGGCTCAACTTGAGGAGGGTCAGGTCACCCTGCGATAGGAGGTCAGTGAGACTCGGGCCTTAGTGAAAAGAAAGTTCAAGAAGGTATCTCGTGCTTTGAGGGCTATCCTGTGCTATGTGCAGGACAAGAGTGCACCTTCATCATTGCCAGATTCTGACAACTAGTCACACATGTAGTCGCCTTTTGGGTTTTCTTTGTGTGTGTTTCTTTTCCTATTGCTATGTATAGTCTGGTTAGGCATAGTAGTGTGGCAGTGGTTAGTATGTTTTAGTGTTTGAAACCTTACTTATATTAGCTCACATGCATCTTCTGTCATGATCTATGTAATACTGCATCTCATGTATTATGACAATTTTGGTCAATGAAATGCATGAAGTTTCTTTAAGATGTATGTGAATGCTATGTAGTTGACTTTATGAGTATGTTGAATTTGACCTGGGATACACCGTATGTTGTATATAGAGAATGCCACCTAAGGCCACACGGACTACGACATGTCTCACACTTGGCGACTCGATTAATGGAGCACCTCCCCTGAGCAATAGTCAGACGGACCTCAGTTTGGGCCCGACTCACGACACTATGCAGGATTCTCAGCCTGCCACTGGCCCCACAAATGGGCTGACACCTGTTGCACCACCGGTTCCAGAGCAGAACCGTGCATCTACTTTGATGCTGCACGTGCCTCAGTCGGCTCCCCTTATTGATAGGTTGGAGCAGATGATGCTCTTGATGTAGCAGTAACAACAGTAGTAGCAACAACAGTAATAACATTTTTTGGCCACCATTGCAGGGGTCTTTGCCTGGGGCATGGGTGTGGTTCCACCTGCACCACCCATGCAGCCTGCTGGAAATATGAGTGCTAATAGCCTCTTTGAGCTATTCCAGCACTTCCGACCTCTTACTTTTGCAGGTACTCACAGACCCGAGGAGGTCGAGTATTGGCTTGACCGTATCTCTAAGATACTGAAGTCGCTGCACTGCATTAAGGCAGAACAGGTGGAACTGGTCACCTACATATTCGAGAAGGAGGCCAACCTTTGGTGGGACAGCGTCCTTCGGACCATTGCTATTGGATATGTCTGGATGTGGGAGGCCTTTGAGACCTTCTTCCATGAGAAGTGCTTTCCCCTCACGTATTTGCATGAGAAGGAGAGTGAGTTTCTTCACCTCCATCAGGGAGGGATGACAGTGGCAGAGTATGAGAACAGATTCACAGAGCTGGTTAGGTATGCTCCGTTGATATTAGCTGATCAGCCGATGTGGATGCAGCAGTTTTCTAAGGGCCTGCGACCCGAGATATGCTCGAAGATGTATTGTGCTAGCATATTTACCTATGCAGAGTTAGTGGGCATGTCTCTGCGATCTGTGCAGGATGGGGATAGATTATCCCGCACACGCATGCCTATGCTTCCTAGGTCGTGACTAGATTTGTCAAGCAGGTCATTCCTCGGTAAGAGGCCCTGTGTAGACTCACCTCCTAGGCTCGCAGCTCTACCAACCCCTGTGAGACGACTAGACTTTTGGTGTACTTACTGCAAGAGGTCGGGCCATGTAAATACCTAATGTTTCACCAAGATGAGGGATAACGGCTTCTCACCACCTCAAAGGATCAATTGCCAGCTTCCTCAGATGATTGCAGCTCCACCTCTGCGGTCAGCACCAGCTCATCCATCTTTTTCGTTGCCTGCACCTCGATTCAAGCCGCCTCATCGACCTATGGTACTACAGCCCAACCGTTCTCAGCAGGCGTGAGTACATGCTCTTACAACAGAAGCATCTGATTTAGTAGCTACAGTGCCTTTAGCTTTGGAGGTCACTGCCCACATCCAAGGTACCCCCGTATTTTTGTTGGTGGATACCCGACTAGTGATAACTCACGGACCTGAGGGCATACTTTTACATTTCCTGTGTAGGTCAGTTCCCCTTTTCGAGTTCTTTGTTACGCTTCTCTATTGGAGAGTATTGATGGTCCGATGCTTGGGAACACGCCTGTAGTTCAGGATTTTGAGGATGTGTTCAATAAGATACCTGGACTACCTCCTCAGCGCGAGATTGATTTTTTAATCGATCTAGCGCCTGGTGCGACACCCATTTCATTACCGACTTATCGCATGCCTCCATGTGAGATGGAGGAATTGAGAAAACAGATCGATGATCTATTGGATGCCAGCTTCATATGACCTAATGTGTTTCCATGGGGAGCACCTGTGTTGTTTGTGAAGAAGAAGGACGGGTCACTGCGATTGTGTATTGACTATCGCAGGTTGAACCAAGAGAAGGTGAAGAATAAGTATCCTTTGCCCAAGATAAATGATCTATTCGATCAGTTGAAAGGGGTACAATATTTTTCAAAGATCGATTTATTGTCAAGGTATCATCAGTTGTGTATCAGAGATGAGGACGTGCAGAAGATAACATTCAGGACTAGCTTTGGGCACTACGAGTTCCTTGTGATATCGTTTAGACTCACAAATGCACTGGCTGTGTTCATGGACTTGATGAATCGGGCATTTTGGCCGTATCTATTCCAATTCGTCATCGTGTTTATAGATGACATCCTGATATATTCCAAGAGTCGGGAGGAGCACAAGGAACACCTACGAGCAATTTTTGATACTCTCAGGAAGAACTAGTTGTTTGCACAGTACAAGAAGTGCAACGTTTGGAAGGAAGAAGTTAAGTTCCTGTGACATGTGGTGTCCAAGGAAGGGATAGCGGTGGACCTTGCTAAGGTAGCTGTAGTTTAGGACTGGGAGCAACCTGGTTCGGTTACTGAAGTGAGGAGTTTTTTTAGCAAGACAGGCTATTACCGTCGGTTCATTAGGGATTTTTCCAACATAGCTAGACTGTTGTCTCAGCTAACTAGGAAGGATCTCAAGTTTGCCTGGAATGAGAAGGTCAAAACAGCTTTTCAGGAGCTGAAGGATAAGTTGACGTCCGTCTTTGTGCTAGTATTGCCAGAGCAAGGGGTTAAGTATAGGATATACACCGACGCATCTCGTGTTGGTTTGGGTTGTGTGCTGATGCAGAAGGACAGGGTAATTACTTATGCATTGCGACAGTTGAGGAAACACGAGGAAAATTACCCTACGCATGACCTGGAGTTAGCAGCCGTTATCTTTACATTGAAGCTCTGGAGACATTACCTCTATGGAGAGGAGTTTGAGCTCTTTTGCAACCACAAGAGCCTCAGGTACATATTCACGCAGAGGGACCTGAATATGAGATAGCGGCGATGGATGAAAACCTTGATGGACTTCGAGTTGGAGGTCTCCTACCATCTTGGCAAGGCCAACCTTGTGGCAGACGCATTGAGCTGCAAGAAGACGATAATATTTGTGGCTCCACTGATGATAGCAGAGTGAGATATGGTGGAGTTTGTGCAAGACTTTAAGCAAAAACTTATGGTAGATGAGCCGTTTAAGAGTGTCACACATATTAGGGTGCAGCTACTCATCGATGACAGGATTATAGTGGCTCAGAGAGACAATAATCTATTGGCGAAGATGAGAGAGCAGGTTAGCGACGATGAAGACTCAGAATAAAGAGTTTGTACGGACGGAGGTTTACATTATCGTGGCCGCCTATTCATCTCAAACCTTCATGACTTGAGAAGGGAAGTTCTTGAGGCCTCTCACAATTCGAAGATGACAATGCATCCTGGCAGTACGAAGATGTACCAAGACATGAAGCGCTCATATTGGTGGGACAACATGAAGGCTCACATAGCAGAGCATGTGTCCCGGTGTCTCACGTGCCAGCAGGTCAAGGCAGATCATCGCCGACCTCCTGGACTGCTTCATCCCATGCCATAACTGAATGGAAGTAGGACTTCATTTCTATGGATTTTATCTCAGAGTTTGTGTCCTGGTGTCTCATGTGCATAGATATGACATTTTTCATATACTATATATCTATATAGACTATGTTGATTTCAATACATTCCACAAGTTTGTTGAAATGTTTGAATGAGTATGGAATTATGATTGATGCTTACTATGTTTATTGACTGAGAATACATAATTATTGTATGTATGGTGAACCCTTTGTAAAGGGATTTGCTATAATACTTGTTATAACTATTTTATTAAATGTATATGATATGTGTAGCCTAAGTGTTTGATAAAATGCCTGAATGTGAAAATGCTTGTTTGAATGCTTGTAATGAGTGTATTGAGATAGGATTCTCAATTCCCTTATCTATGGTTATATTACCCTTTATATAACCTATCTTACTAATATGTGAGTTAAGGATGAAATGCCTATGTACGGTAACATGTGTAGTATGTGTTTTGTCAAATTGCTCAAGGTTTATATTTGATTTTAGTTGTTACATGCTATCTTTGGCTACTACATGCGTATACTATTACTTGGAGTGTGTTTGGGGCTATGACGTAGTCCAGGCGATTGGTAATGATTTTCGAGTAGTAGCTGAGGTCATTTCGCCACACCAGATAGGTTCAAGGAATTCGATTTGTATGCTAGTTGTCGACAGTGGTTAGGCCACGCGGAGTACTTACGCGCTCCATGTTGATCAACACAACATACACTTATACCAGTCGAGCTTATCATGCAACCCGATTGGCTTAATGTATGTTCACCATTTATGAATGTTACTGTATGAATCTAAGATACCAACTTACTAGTGCAAAGACTGTTTAACCTTAGTACCTCGATCCGCTAAGACTTATGAGCCAGACATGGTGGTATGGGACACCGTGGACGTGCTGTCGGCCTATGCTGTGGTGATGAGCCTCCCCATGGTGTCCAGTGAGCAACCTAACTCGTGAGGCAAATATGGTGGTATGAGACACTGTATTCAAGCAGTCGGCCTACGATCAGGTGACGGGCCCGTAGTGACCTCGAGTGTACACTAGGTCTATGTTGAGGTGACAAGCCTCTCTGTAGTAAACTTGAGGATAAACCAGGCCTGTGCTAGGTGACGAGCCTCGCCGTAATGACCTGAAAATTGTCTATCGTATGTGACTATTAGGATTGATGACCCTAAATGGATTAATGTTTGGGTCCATGATATAAAGGGAGGTACCTTAGCTTTCCAATCCTGTTGTATGAATAGATCTAATTAAGAACTTGGTTAACACGACCATGCATCGCATTGCACGGTGCTTTGGCGAGGAAGTGTATAAAAGAAGGGGTGCATGCTGCGATAGGACGATGATGTCGCAGAGGGAGTGCAGGCGAGGGCATGCATCATTATCCCATACTATCCTTGCATTAATAAGAGTACTTAAGATTTGATTGTTGTATTGCTTTATCATTATTACTTAACTGAATTGATAACATGTTAACCTTTGCTTCATGGTTCCACTGAGTTGATCACTCACTCCCACATTCTGGGACGGTGTTTTAAACACTGACCAAACTCTATGTTTGATGGAGATACTAGCGCGACATATGAGGCTGAGCTAGAATTCTACGATGATGAAGAGTTGTCATACATGCAGTTATCAGGTGGGTTTACGTAGGCCGCTCTGATCGACAGGATTACAGGGACATGATTAGTGGGAGATTCACATTTTATCATTTTGTATCTTTTGAACAAATATGTATTTATTTAGCCCAGTAATGCCATCATACTCTGGAGGTTGGAAAACACGTCTATGTACCTTATATATCTATTATAGTCTTCCGGTTGCGTAAATTTAAATATCTCTGGAGTATGACATACTATTTTGGTATAATCCCACTCTTATTTAAGGCACTAATACAGACAACATTTAATCATTATTATCTATGTTGTATAAGTGATGTGTTGGAACTCAGGAGTTAGGCTCCTGCTCGATCTCCAATTTTTAGGGCATTACAAAAACATCCACCACTAGTGGATTTCCTATCATAAACATTTCCTGCCCAGTATGCATCAGTGTATCCTACTATTTGAATAGATGTATCATGTGGATATCATAAACCCAGATTAGCAGTACTCACAACTTATTTGATTATTTGTTTCACAGTCGATAAATGTGATTTTTTAGGGTCAAATTGATATCTAGTATAAATGCTGACACTAAATGAAATATTAGGTTTGCTGGTAATCAAATAAAGTAAACTACCAATCATGCTACGATAGAAACGAGAATCAACATTTTTACCTGATTCATGTTTAGATAATCTGAGTGTTGTGCTCATCAAAGTATTGAAATTCCTACCATTTTTAAAACCAAATATTTTTACCAAATTCAACACGTATTTAGTTTGGGAGATGAAAAATTCCATTTTCGAGTTGTTTAACTCGAAGTCCAAGAAAATAATTTAGCTCACCGACTATACTCATTTCAAATTCTGAGTTCATAAGTTCTACAAACTTAGAAGAAAGATGAACGTAAGTAGATCCATACTTGATATCATCAACATATATTTATATAATTAAGATATCATCATTAGATTTTTTGACAAACAGAGTTTTGTCAACACTACTCATTTGAAAGTTATGACTAAGTAAAAATTTAGTCAATTTTTCATAACATGTTCTAGGGGCTTGTTTCAAACCATATAGTATCTTTTTATGACAGTATGCATGATTAGGAAGTTTGGGATATTCAAAACTCTTTGGTTGTTCAACATAAACTTCCTTATTCAGCTTACTATTTAGAAAAATACTTTTAACATCCATTTGGTATATTTTAAAATTTTTGTAACAAGCAATAAAAACCGGTGCAAAGGTTTCATCTTAGTCAATTCTTTCTATATGAGTGTAACCTTGCATAACTAGTCGTGCCTTGTTTCTGATAATGTTTCCTAGTTCATCAGATTTGTTTTTAAAAATTCACTTGGTTTCAATCACATGTTTATCAAAAGGTCTGGAAACTAGATATCATACATCATTTCTTTCGAACTGATTCACTTTATCTTGTATAGCCAAAATCCAACTTTCATCTTTTAGTGCCTCATTTACATTAGTCGGTTCTATCTGGGAAGTGAAGCAAACATGATTACAAATATTTTCTAGCTATCTTCTGGTTTGAACACCAGTATGAGGGTTACCAAGTTTTTAATCAGTCGGATGGTCATTTACTAACCTTAACTCGGTAATATTTGATTTAGATGATGGTTCAGTTTGATTAACCATAATAATATCATTATCGCTATCATCTTGGTCAAGATTGGAAATGATCGGTTGATCATCATTTATGACATTTATTGATTCATGAATAACCCTAGTTCTTTTATTTAAAACATGATATGCACGACTGTTTAATATATATACTAAGAATATCCTCTTATCACTTTTTGCATCAAACTTACCTAAATTTTCATGGTCACGTAAAATATAACATTTACTTCCAAAAGTATGGGAATATTTTCTACTATGCTTTTTCTCAAATCATAATTCATAAGTGGTTTTGTTTTTTTCCAGCTCTTATGTAAACACGGTTAATTATATTGCATGTAGTATTCATAGCTTCAGCCCATAAATATTTAGGCAACTTCTTACTATTTAGCATTATGCTAGCCATTTTCTGCAGAACTCTATTTTTTCTTTTGGCAATTCCATTTTGTTGAGGTCTTTTTAGAGTTGAGAATTCATGTAATATGCCATGGTCATTGCATTATTTCTCAAAATTGTTATTTTAAAATTTAGTTCCATGATCACTTCTTATTCTGACTACAAACAATTCTTTTTCAGTTTGGATGCATTTAATAAGCTTTTTGACTTCGTCAAAAGCATTCGACTTTTCTCTTAAGAATACTACCCATGAGTATCTAGTGTAGTCATCGACTACGACTAGGAAGTTTTTCTTTCCACCTCTTCTCTTCGTTTTAGTTGGTTTGACTAAATCCATGTGGAGAATTTTAAGAGGTCTTGTAGTGGTTAAGGAGTTCACTTGTGACTACTCCTAATATGCTTACCTACCTGATAAGCACCACATACTTTGTTGTCTTTCTTTTTCAATTTGGGTAAACCACGCAAGTGATCTCTTTTATTCAATTTGTATAAATCTCTATAGTTTACATGTCCAAGACGTTGGTGCCATAATTCAATCTTATCTGTTTGGACCATGTAACGGGAATGATTTGTTAAGTAAGAGTCATCAATGATATAATAATTTTCAGATCTTCTGCGATCATTTAATATCACATAGACTTCTTTTTTTATTGTCTCACATCCATGATCAGAAAATTTCATATTATAATTGTTATCACATATTTGAGATATGCTCATAAGATTATGTTTTAAACCTTCAACATATAATACATTTTTAGAGATAGGTAAATTAGGAAGATGTACATTACCATTGTCGATGATCTTGCAATTGCTACCATCTCTGAATGTAATTGAGTCGCCATCGATTTGGTTAATATTTGAAAGAATGGCTTTATCACCTGCAATATGTTTAGAACATCCATTATCCAGATAGCTCTTGAATGACTACTAGCTTTGAAAGCTGTGTGAATGATATGACACTTTACCTTTGAAACCCATTTCATGGTGGTTCTAGGTTTAGGAGGGTCTCTTACGTTCGATGATTTTGAGAGTTATGATTTCTCATGTTTCTGTTTACTCCCTTCACACTTAAGTTAGATTTCAACAACTCTTTGAGCAAGTCCACAATTTTATCAGCAAGATGAGGATTTCTATTATATCTCCTTTGATATCTGTGATTGTTGACACATGATTTTACATTAGAGAATTCTTGAAGTGGTTTCGTACTTTTGAAAGTATTCATTTTATGTTTTAACTCATTTAGAGTTTCTACTTCAGAGTTCAAAGATTCTCCTTTTACAAAGGTAGGATCGTAATTCTTAGATTTTAGATTGTTATCTCTAATATAGCTAAGTTCAGACTTATCACTATTTTGGTGAGATGAAGTTAGCAGTTTTTCAAGTTTCTGATATCCTTGGATATATTTCCAAGCATCCTTTGAACTCTATAGTGAAGAAACTACAATTTTGAATTTCTCATTTTTAGATTTAAGGTTATGCAATTCAGAAATTTTCAAACTTAAATCTAGTTTTATTTTTTCAAAACAATTAGAAAAATGAAATTATTTCAAAATAGCCTTTTCAAGCTCTAATTATAATTCCTCACATTTTTTCTTTTGAATTTTTAATTTAGCAGCAATCTTGCAACTTTCTCTGTATAGGGCATCATATGCTTCTTGAAGATCATCTTCATTTTCATATTCACTTTCAGGAGTTTCATAATTAGATGTTTCGCAATCTTCTGAAGAAGGGATTTTAGCTATAATCATAAAGGTGTTATGTTCTTTTATAGTTTCCTGATCTGATTCATCAGTTTTTAAATTAGTTTCATATTTTAATGATTCATCCAAAGTAGCAATCAAACCTTTTCTTTTCAATTTATAATTCTTAGTACATTTTGAAGCATGATGCCCAAATTCAGAATAGTTGTAGCATTGGGTTTCTTTAGATTTAGATTTCCAATAGTTTGAATTTCCATTTCTTTTATCAAATGGTTTTTTAAAATCATTTCTTTTCTTATTTTTGAAATGTTTGTAAAATTTCTTTGCCAACATCGCCCTATTGTCCTCATTTTCCTCGTCGTTTGAATTTACATTTAAAACCTTTGATTTAGATTTAAAGGATTTAAGGGCAATGAACTTGATCTTAGAAGCTTTGAAATTCAACGCGTAAGTTTGAAGAGATCAAACCAACTCATTAACCTTCATAATATCGGTATCCCTCAATTCCTATATAGCAGTAACTTTGGAATTAAACCTATCAGTAATTGATTATAGTATTTTTGCACAAACCTTGTTAGGGATGCTTCCAGGAAAACCCCACATAGAGTTAACTATGCCATTTAATTCCGTGTAGAAGTCCATAAATGACTCATTTTATTCCATATGAATTTTCTCAAATTTGGTTGTGAGGATTTGGATCTTAAAACTTTTTCACAATATTGGTTCCTTCATATGTCATTTTAAGTATATTCTAAGCTTGTTTTGTCGTATTACACGAAATGATTCTTTTGAACTCATCTTGTGATATGACACAAGTTATAGTATTCAAGGATTTACATTTGCACTACTTTCACTTTTTGAGTAATCATCCATAAATTATAAGCGATTTCTCTCACGAACATGGTTTTATCATCAACTACTACTTCTATTGTAGAAGGGGACCAATGAGTCACAGTGGCTTGCCACACACTTTCATCAATGGATTTGAGGAAGATCCTTATCTTGGCTTTCCAATAAGAATATTTTGAAACATTAAAGGGAGGTAGCCTAAATATGGATAAACTTTCAAAATTTGACATCTTATAACTCTGGATCTAGCTCTAGGAAGTAAATCCCCAAAAGAGCAACCTCGCTCTGATACCACTTGAAAGATGAGCTATTAATATCCTAGAGAAAGAGGGGGGAGGGGGGAGGGGGGAGGTAACGACATCCTTAAAATTAATCTTTTAAAATAATAAAGGTAGAGAATATGATAAAGCAATCACCACAAATACACAGATTTATAGTGGTTCCATGTTCAACATACACATACTCCACTCCCAAAATTATTACCCATGTAATTTTGGCTTTCCATTATTTCAAGGTTTTTACATGTTTACCTTAATAACCTCTTACAGTTCTTGTGATTTTTATGGGCTAACCACCAATCAACCCACTGAGATTTCCAAGCTATCTTAACAAACCCAAATAAAGTAATAAACTGAAATAAATACTTATCTTCAGATGACGAAACATAGATGTGAAGATAGTTGATGAAGCTGAGGCTTCGATCAATGCAACAATATTTTTTCTTAGATGACGATGAAGTAGTGTATGCTCAACTAGAAAGGATCTAGGGATCTAAAGTTTTTCAAAGAATAAAAATCCTAACAGTTGCGGATTCAATTCTCTATTGTCAAGTAGAGTGTAGTTTACTCTCTAATTAAATTTAAAACTAACTTGAGAAAGAGAATTGAATAAACTAAAATTAAGTAGGAATTACCACATAAGTAGCTTTAGAAGGACCTAAGTTTCTCTCTTTGCTTGATGATGATTCATCACACTTTTTCATATATTAAAACAATGAGAGAAGGTCCTTATTTATTGCTAAAGATTTAGAACTTCGGTTAGCATAAGAATAACTTCAGGTGGTCGAATTTTAATGATACTGATCCAACGACTATTAGATTTTGTGAGATAAGATATATTAAAAATTCGGCTAGCCCGAATTAATCCCCTTAAAATATGAATTTTTCCATTGTTGGAAACTTGACCTCAGACACCTTCAGGCTGGCCCATGCCAAGTTCGGTTGGCCAAACTTGCAATAAAAATTTCAATTTGGCCGAGGCTTACATTGGGATGGCCAGACCAAATTCTGTTGGCCAAACCAGATGTTAGGCTGGTTGAACATCAACAATTTTACATAGTAAATTTTATACATTCAAGCATATAAAGGCCATGTTAAAAAACTCTAACCTAAGGTCTTTACATAGGGTCATTTTACCTGATGGTTGGCATACACATTGATCTTTCACAACTTTTACTTGTAACCATGAATCTTCTATTCTTGTGATGCTGAGCCACTCTTCATGAAGTGTCGTAGAGGGACTGAAGTGTATTGAAGATCTAACTAGCATTTTGTCTACGAAATTTGACAAAAACATGTGTGCTTCAAATACAAGCATTTATATATTTGAATGATGAATCTATAAAAATTGGCAATCCACCCCAGTCCCAAACCATAGAGGTAAATTCATTTGGACTGAGAAAATGACACTCTCTAGATGGAGTCCTCTTAGATGATCATTGAAAAAGGACAAATTCACATCCCCTCCAAAAATGTACAACCATATGAGGGAGTTAATGAGACATTGGCCTATTAACTAAACGTTATATATATAAAAAAAACCTTAATCAGGGCAACAATCACAAGGGTAGGAAACATAGAATAATATCCCCTACCAAACATAAATCTCCAAGTAAACATGCACCTAGGAGAGTAGAATCTATAAAAAGAAACCTCTCTCCTAAACTCGATCCGAGTACTAGGAAATTCACACCCATGTGAGTGGTGAAGAGGGATAGGTGATCCATAGATATCTTTGTGGGTTTATTGCTTAATTTGATGATGTAAGCCTCATTAGTGAACACCATAGGTAAATAAAAGGATCTTAGCCTCATCTTGTGATTAATAGTAATATTTGAGGATTCTAGCCTTAATTGTAAGCACTATAGTTAAATATGAAGATTATTAAGTCTCACCAAAATAAATTGAATTTTATTTTCTAGGATATATTTGTTCTATGCAAGGAATTGATGAAGATAAGGGGAGCAATTATGGGAGAGCATTACAAGTTTACATGTATTATTTGTATCGAGTTAGAAATCATTATAATTTTATATTTTGTGTTGTTTTGGTATGTCATTGTTATGGACCATGACATGGTATATGTTTAGTTTTTGTCACGTAATTGACAAAGGGGAACGTTATTAGTGTAATTATTTGTGCACCTTATTTGTCAATCACATACGTTGGTATGTTAGGGAGTTGGAAGGAAGTAAAGAATACATACATACATACATACATATATATATATATATATATATATATATATATATATATATATATATATATATATATATATATATATTCTTTACTATATAAACGAGGTACCTTGATGACCCTAACCTTGACCCAAAGCAACCTTAATTCTCTAGATGACTATGCCTTAATAGGTAAACCCTTGATTAATCATCCCATAGCCTTAGGAGTCCCATTGGAACATGATGAGTAAGGTTAAAAGAAGTGCGAGCTAATGTGAAAGAAACTGCCCAAATAGTGGCCATCGAGCGATCTTCGATTGATTAGGCGATCGATCTCAATTGATTGGCTTCAACCGATTAAACATGGCCCAAATCTTCTAGAAAAAAATCACTTAAATGCTTGAGTTTCTCAATCCATCGAACTCTCCTTCGATGACATTGGAGGAGAGTTTGACTGATCGAACCAGCCGATTTCTACCCATTTTTTTACAGTTGAAACTTGATTTCTTTATAAGTGGCATATGGGCCTTGGGAAAAATGATGATTTTTGAGTGAGTTTGAATCTCTAGTATATCCCAATACTTCTTAACACTTCTAGGCTCTCATTCAAAGGGATTTAAGTCATCTTGCATGTGTTTAATCATTCTAATGAGCATTCCAAGCTTCTTATGAAGATGATCTTGTTTCCTTCCATTCTTTAGAGGATAAACACCAATCCACTAGGAAAACCTTTATTTTTCAAACCTCTAGAATGTCAATATAGGTGAATCACCATTTGAAAACTAATTAAGCCTTTAATTATAGGAGATTTAACCAAACCCCTCTCATTACCTTGGTAGCCTCGTTGGAGTGTCAATTGCAAGGTTTCTGATTTTTGATTCAAGAAAGCGAAAGTGTAAGTGCCAGGATATTGAGCACACATATGTTGTCAAATTTTGTGAGACAATAACACTTCAAGATAAGCTTGATGTTCAAGAAAAGATCAAGCTCAAGTGTAAGACCTATATCCTAGATCGTGCCGTTCTGTAAACTCCGCGGTCCTCTCGGTCGAATTCTGACAACCTACAACCTGTAATCGATATTTATTCTTGACCCCAAGTCACATCCTGTATATCTAAGTTGACTCGATCTGAAACTTGTACCCTAGCGAGCGCGCCATTGCCGCGGTTCCAACGTCGTGTCTCGCGCGCAGATGCGATTCCCAAGCTAGGAGCTGTGGACCCATGCATATTTGAGGAAAATGCTCCGCGTTGTGAATTCTGAGAGAATCTCTACAACACATTATATCAATCAATCAATCACAAGTCAAGTACACAACCCATCCCTCTCTTACATAAGCCTTATCCAAAGTCAACTCTTTCTCTCTCTCTCTCCACCCATCCTTCTCTCATCCAAAATTCAACTAAGCCCATACCTTTCATGTCACTTTCTTACAACATCCATTCCTTCCATCCTTTTCATCCCATCACCCTCTCTCTCCATCTTATTCCATCCCAAGCTTCCATGAGAGAAAAAAATAATTCTAAGGAGAGAAAAGAGAAGACCCACTTCTTACCCCCTCATCTCACCATCCAACCCTTTAAACTTCATCATCCACCCTTAAAGAGTTAACTTAGGAGGCAAGGAGTCCAAGGAGCTAAAGAAGGAGTGATATAGGTGGGTGATCCTAGAATTTCTTCCGTTGATTTGATTTGAGGGCCCACTTGTGGTGGGACCCATTTGATGTACGTGTTGTAAATGGAGAGGAGCTCATAGTGGTGGAGCCCCTCCCTTCCACACACACCATCTCTCTCTCTCTCTCTCTCTCTCTCTCTCCCTTTTTTATTTTGTTTGGTGATGATGATGATGTGTGTGGCCCACCTAATGTTGCATGTATAGGACATCCACTGTCCAGATTTTCTTTTGGGCCACCTTGCTACCCATTTTCAGGCCCATCTAGATGAGGGTAGAACTCAATATTAGTCGATTCCAGGGCCGTGTGGCTTACCCTAATGGACCCCATGTGATGTGTGTATTCTATATCCATGCCGGCCACACATGTGGACCCAATTGCTGGTGTTCAACGGCTGGCTGGACGATCCAGCACTGCTGACACCATCCAGCAGGCCTAGGCGAAGAGAAATCACAAATAATAGCTTTATCCTGGTGGGCCACACACATGTGGACCCACCTGGAAGTGGATTAGCTGGAACACCTCATGCCAGCAACACCTGGCTACTGTTTGACGCTAGCAAGGTGTGTGGGCTAACATGATGTATGTGTTTTATACACACCGCACATTTGTTTGGATGTGGGACCCACCCACACGTACTGCATGTGTGGGATGGGACCCACCTTAATGTACGAATTCTATCTCCACACCATCCAATGTTAGGATGGTGGGTTCCACTACTGGCTGACGCCAACAAGTTTTGTGGGCCCTGATCACGAGGTAAGTGTTACATCTAAACTGTCCATCCATTCGCTGGGGACCCACCAAATGTATGTATTTTATATCCTCACACATGTGGGATGTGAATTGGCTGGTATAACTCACACGTATGGGATGTGAATTGGCTGGTATAACTCACACGTGTGGGATGTGGATTGGCTGGTATACCTCACACCAGTAGTATAGCAGCTGTATTGATGTTACAAGTTATGTGGGTCCTGTTTAATGTATGTGTTCCATCCACGTCATCCATCTACGTCGGCCCCACCAGCTCATTTTGTGGGTTTGATAATGAGGGATGTGTCATATCCTAATCGTTCATTTAGGACCCACCATGATATATGGGGACCACCTAGATAGCTGATGTTTTGACTTCAGCAAGTTCTGTGGGTCCGACCTTGATGTAAGGATCTTATCCACACCGTTTAGATGGCTGGACGGTGAGACCCACCGTTAATGTATATGACCTATATCCACACTGTCCATTAGGTGGGCCACACTACAAAAATCAGTGAAGGATGATCGTCTATCATTGAAACCCGTTTGGGGTCACAAAAGTGTTGAATCAATATGGGGTTTGTTTTTCCTCTTAATTCAAGTCTTTGTGACCTTATAAACGGATTGGATGGAAAATAAATGTTATGGTGGGCCCTGTGGATTCTTATCAGTGAAAGTCATTATCTTCACTACTATTTGTGGTATGGTCTAGATGATCTTTTGATATGATTCATACTTTTGGGTAATGCTCTAAATGATCTCTAAAAAAATAGATGTATAGTGTAGATATGATAGAATGAAAATATAGTGTGTGGGTCCTACCTTAATGTGATGTATATTGGGCCCATATGAGAGGCCCATTGTGATGTGTTTGAGGCCCATGGATTGTAGCCTATTGTGATGTATTCAGGGCCCATGGGACGTAGCCCATTTGATGTACATGAGGTGAATGTATTGCAACCCATTTAATGTATATGAGGCCCATGTATTGCGACCCATTTGACGTACGTGCGGCCCATATGATAAGGCTTGATGTGATGCATATGTGGCCTATGTGTGAGGCCCATGGTGATGTATATTACGCCCTTGTGTGAGGCCATGGGCCCACTATACGTTTCGCTCTTTGAGGGCCACTCCTTGGGAGCAATATTAGTTAAATGTCTACATTAATGGGCAATGATGGTTAAATGTCCACATTGTGACCTTCCCTTAGGCCCTTTGTTAGGCTGATTATCAAGGCTAATTATCGATGCCGGTTATCGATACTGATTATGAGTACGTGACAACATAGCATCATGATACATGCCCATACGCTTCATCTGCATGCTTGTGATGAGATGAGGTTGACCATTGCATATTAAGTTATTTATGGGACTCCCTAATAGGCGTTGTCCCTCATAAACGCATGGTACACGTAGGATTAATGCATGACTGGATTGTATGACTCATGCATCTTGCATTGTGTGATGTGGTTACTATACGCCCTAGCGACATTAGGGTCGTGGCCTTCACAAGCATATTGTGGAGAGTCGGATTAGATATCGAAAATATTGTTACTAGCATTGAGGCGCCATAGATGTCCTTAGGTGAAAATTCCTAAACCCGATGGTACCAGAGGATGACTCTAACGTCGAGACCGAGTGGATACATGAGCGCATGAGGGACGAATACTAGGAGGCCACGTATTCCACTGTGTTGTAGTTGGTTGGAAGAGGGTGTGGCATTACCTGCCCGAGGGTAGGGGGTGATTGCTAGGCTGAGAATGACCAGCTCATAAATGGGTCTGCTATTGACGTGCTGGATAGGTATTGGTAGGCTATTGGCCAGGTGGATTGTGAGGTTTCTTACGCTTACTTGGACTGCATGCCTGAGGAAGGGGTAGTGCCATTTAGAGTGTACTAAACCCCGGTGATTATCCAAAGTAAGAACTGTACTGATATTTGATGCTCCAGTGATGAGCTGCATTGATATGTGGACTCAGATTAGGATTAGTATGCATGAGTTGCATCTCGCATCGCGTGGCCTTGGTATGGCTGATAACATTCATATCTTTCATCGCATAGCCTTGGTATGATTGATGACATTCATGGACTTACTAGCATTTTTGCATTACTCTGATATTTCATACTTGCATTTCTACTGTGCACACACACTTTCACCACCCTCTAAGCTTTCTATAAGCTTATGCACGATTGATGCGTGTAGGTGATGCCAGGACGCCGCAACAGTATTGAGCTTGGAGTGTATAACCGACTTTTGGAGCTTTTGATCATCAATATTGTATTTCCCTTACGTATTGTACTCAAAGTTTTTGATCTTAGTAGATTTGTGATGATGTTGTTGGTTATTATTTGTGGTTTATACTTATGGTTATGCTTATCAAAATCATATTAAAAATTCTCCTTGTAGGATCGCAGGATCGGAACCTAGTTTATGGGTGCCGGGAGTCGAGAACGGGGTACTACGGAAGCTGTGGCACCAGATTTGACGATCGAGAATTTTTTTAGCCCAATTTCAGAGTTTGAGGCGTGACATCAAGATCGGCTAATATTCAAGAAAAGATCAAGCTCAAGATCAACTTGTGTTTAAGAAAAGATTAGCACAACTTCTTAAAGAAATCGTTGTGAAATCGTCGCTCGAATTCAAGACAAAGTCCAAGATAAAATTGATGATAAAGTCCAAGAAAAAGTTCAAGATAAAGTATAAGTCAAAGTGACTCAGATATTTGATATATCTCAGGTGATATAACCCTAGAAAGACCTTAGGTCTAGGTGCTTTCAAAAATCCTTATCATGAGTTTTCACATGTGTTTTTGCCTAGAATTCGGTCAGCTTAACTTCTGGTTCGGTTGGCCTAACTTTAAGCTCGAAGCAAATAACAACTTTTGTTGGAAATTCGGCTAGCCCAAGTTTTGGTTCAGCTAGCCCAAACTTAAAAATCAGCCAGCCCAAGATAGTTCGGATGAAATTCCAATAACACCATCTTTTGGAATTCATGGGAATTTGGTCAGCCGAACTTGACCTTGGGCCAGCCGAATTTTATATAATTCTTATTTCGCGCAATCTAAAATTCGTTGAAAAGAATTCGGTGAACTTGGGCCAGTTGAAGTCTATCTTAGGCTAGCCGAAGTTCTAACTTCTTTGCTTATAAATTGAGTCTTTCTCTCATTCTGAATTACAAAAAATTATTATCATAATTCTTCTGCAAGAGGAGAAGTTCTAGTCTTAGACAAGCTATTTGTTGGTATTTATAATTTATTTTAATAGCTTATTCAATTCCCTTTATTCTTAGATCTTTTAAGCTTTAATTTAAGAGAGTAAATCATACTCCTCTTTGAGATATAAGAGAATTGAATTAAGTAGCATTTGAGTTTTTTATAATTAAAATCTATAGAACTCTTGACCCTTTCTATCTGATTGAACACTACGCTATCTACATTCAAGAAAGAGGTCCTTCTGCTACGAGCTTTTGCTACATCTACATTTGAAGATAAGTATACCTTCTAAAACTCTGTTTAGGTTTTTTTGAGATATCTTGTGAAAATATCAGTCGAGGTTTTGTCTAAGATAGCCTATGAAAATCTTAGTTAGGTTTTTATTGTCATAGCTCGTGAAAATCACAAGGAACTGTATCAAATTATTAAGGTGACCCTATGAAAACCTTTTTATAGTGAAAGCCAAAATTATGAGGGAAGTAATTTTGAGAGCGGAGTAGGTGTGGTTGTTTTTGAGTACTGAACCACTATAACTCTTTGTGCCATGTGGTGAATGCTTTATTATTTTGGTGATTGGATGTATTTTATTATTTTACTTTTGTGGTGAATGTTGTAATTTTTTTTAATATAATTTTGCAAGTTTGAAAGATTGATTTCAAAAGTCATTCGTGAATAAGGTTATCTTGCTTAATATTTTAAGTAAAAGTTGTCCTATGAATTATTTGGAATCAATGTTTCAATCAAGTAATTGAAATCTTTATAATATTTACATATTCCACATTTATTTTGATTATTTAGCATTGTCTTATTCACCCTCCTCTACGACATCGCTAGCTCTCCATTTTAGAAAGAAAACAAATTTCAATGATCAGGGGAGCACAATGAGAGCTGATTGGAGCGCAGGGAGAGCATTGATTAAGAAATCAAAGCACGACACATCAGAGGGGCTCAATTCGGTAAGTTGTGAAGTGTTAGTTCATACTCTCTTTCCTTGTTTAGTATTGAGGGTAAGAGTTTGTGACCCAAACTCGAATAGATTCTTATGTAAGACTTAGGCTTGTTTATGCCGAATTCACTAGATACATGTGCATATGCATTAGTCTCCATCGAAGCCTCTAATGGGAGTAAATGTATGTCCTTGGGCTAGGATTAATGTTGTTAGTTAGCTAATAGAAAGCTAGCTAAAGTCTCTTGTGGGAGCCTCTAATAGGAGTGTATGCTTGATAAGTCCTTGTGTAGGCCTCCGATGAGAGTGTACGCTTATATAGGTGTAACATCCCGAAAATCGGGGGTTTAGCAAAAAATCCACTCCCGAGTTCCAGAACATCATTTATGCAACATTTTCAATGATGGATGAATGTTGTTCATATTAGTACATAAAACATGAGTGGGATTAGACCAAAACAGCATATCATACTCCAGAGACAGTTAAATTAGCAAGCGGAAGAATGTAATAGATATATAAAGTATATGAACTGTTGTGGGTCTCCAGAGTGTGAACATGTTACCAGGTTAAACATATACATATATACTCCAACAATGATAAAAAGAATATACATGGGTGTGTAAGAAAAAGACAAAATACCAAGTATATTAGCATCTAATCAGTAACCCTGTAACCCCGTCAATCAGAACCTGTATATAGGAGGGATCCTCCTCATCATCATCAAGTCCGGCTCTACTTCATAAGCATCGCCATCATCTGTAATTAAAATAGGAACTGTTTGGTGTGCGCAACACCGTCCTGTAACGTGGGAGAGAGTAATTAACTCAGTGGAATCATAGAGCAAAGATTAACATGTTCTCAAATCAATCATGCGATAATAGTAAAGCAATTAATCAAACATTCCTAGATAATGTTGTTAATGCAATATGACATGACATGATGGATGCCCTCACCGACATTCTCCCTCATACGGCACCATCTGCGTCCGCGGCATGCTTGTGTACCGCTCAGTGCTCCACATCTTCTAGGCACATGCAATGTGATGTTAATATGATTACCGAGTTATTATTAGTCCTTTTCATACAAAAATATTGGAAAACTAAGGTACTTTGCTTATATCAATCTCAACACAGATCCTATCTAGGGTCGTCACTCCTAGTAATCTCATACGATGTTAAATTTGTAGGTCACTGCAAGGGCTGTCAGGGCTGTTGCTCGCACTCGTTGCACCGATCCCCCATCACCTTATCAATATAGGCCTAATTATCCTTAAGACTGTATCAGGACTCGTCGCCCCCATGCGGTGTCAGGATAAACTCAAGGTCACTACAAAGGGCTCGTCACCAATCAGTGTAGGCTGATAATAAGAATATAGTGTCCCATACCACCATAATCTGCTCAGAGTAGGGTGCTCACTGGTCACTACGGGGAGGTTTGTGGCCCCAGTGTAGGTCGACAGCTCGACCACAGTGTCCCATACCACCATGCCCGACTCATGAGTCTTATTGGATCAAGGTACCATGGTTAACAGGGTTTTTAATAGTAAGTTCAGTACCCTAGGT
The DNA here is from genome assembly GCA_037074715.1 of Magnolia kwangsiensis. Lineage (NCBI taxonomy): Eukaryota > Viridiplantae > Streptophyta > Magnoliopsida > Magnoliales > Magnoliaceae > Magnolia > Magnolia kwangsiensis. The sequence goes on from CM073572.1 coordinate 145,690,152, forward strand.
TCAAGCAGTTATGACTCATACATGGTGAACATACAATGGCCAGTCGGGTTACGTGACGGGCTCAACTAGCACGAGCGCATCTCAAACTGAACGACATGAAGTGCATGAAACACCTCGTGTGGCCTAACCACTGCCACCAACCCAAAACACGACTCGCGTTCATCGACACGTCCTTTGTGGTACCTAGAAACCAACCATGAATTCAATCCATTACTGACTGCCTGGACTAGGTCATAGCCCCAATCATTAGTGCATCAACATCAATAAGCATAGATGAGTAACAGAAATGAAGTACAACATTTTAAGCATGTTGACACATGTTATAACATACAACTTAAGCAAATCATCCCACACATGCATTTCATGTATATAATGAAATCAATACATATAGCCAACATGATGGAAATCATTTATATCAGCATAATACTTGAGAATTCAATCTCAAAAATCCTACACAACGGCATTTACTCAATACATACTAATACAAACATTTATACAAACACTTAGACTACACACTTTAGTCCACATAGTGTATGTCGACTCAAAGTGCGCTTAAGGGCGAATCTCTTTGCCAAACCAATCATGCATGCATTCCTAATATTCTAACATGATAAATAGCCATGGCAAACATTTTATCAAAATATAGATGTAAGCAGTATTTCCTACAAATGACTAAAATATCCTAAATCTCATATTTACCGTACGTTTATGAAACGAAAAACGGACATGTTGTACATGTCAAACGATGTTGCCGTCGATAATCTACTATTAAATAACATTGAAAGCTTTGAAATCAGTCAATCAAAGCATCTAAAATCCTCACCTTTTTACCCTAGATGTGCATCGTTCCGAACGGAGTGTATACGCTTCGTCGATGGCGTACAGGCGACCTAATACACAAGTTGTATAAGCTACTTTGCTATTTGAATCGACAGAATGCTAAATCAGCAAGTGTTTAGAGTTTTCCTTACCTAAAAATGCGTTGGAATCACCGGCAAAGTGATTGGGATATGTTGCTTAAGCACGTGCAACAGCTAGTGCAGGTGGCAGGAAGATCACTCCCACACTCTCTCACAAACTCTCACTTTTTCTCTCTCTCTAGCTAGGGTTTCTAGTAAATTCAGATGGGTGAGATATGTGAGGGTTTAAAGCCCTTTTATAGTCTAAAACCTTCCCAAATTAGGCTTGGGAACAAGGTCTACTTGATGTATAACCAAATCGGGGCTGTTCTGGTCCAAAGAAGCACTTCTGGAGGTCCCCTGGCCGAATGCGGTCGGACTTAAGCTCATGGATACTGGATCCTGCTCACACCCAGTTTTCAGTCCGGCAGAGTTCGCAGATCGCACGTGGCGGTCCAGTTTCAGTTCAGTGGTCATCGTACCTAGATCAGGTCTACAAGTCTCGTGATATGAAAGAGAAATTTTTTCTGATCCGAGGGTGTAATTTGGATGAATTATGATGGTCAGAACGCTTAATAATAACGCGCCAAGTTACGTACCAGATTTGAATTAAAATTTCAAAATCTAACCCTTTTCTCACTCTCTTCACTCCAGGCTCAATGAAATAGCTTCTGAACGTCAGTTGGCCTTGATTTTTGAAACAATTGTCAAGTCCAGCCAAGCGGTCATAACGGTTTAAGATGGTAGATATCGAACTTTGTTTTGGTTGATCCATTGCCTAAGGACGTCTAATTCCAGGTTGGAAAAAATTCGGGGTGTTACAATAGGTTAGAGGTGAACTTGATTTAAAACCTTTGATAGTGAATACCGTTACACTCAAGGAGAATGCATCTGCTAGGAGTGCAATGTAGAAATTGAACCACTATACATGCTTATGTTTGTGATTGTAAATTGCATATATTCTATTCATACTTATGTATTTAGTTAGTTAAATCATTTAAATGCTTGAATTGATTTTGTATGTTACACACCTAACTTATAAAGCACACACAAGCTCACTATCTCTTATATACTAGTTGCTTCATTAACATATATTGAGTAATCTATATGATTGGACCCATAGTGGCTTGAAAGCTTTAGTGTTATTTAACTTACTTTAAATGGACATATTACTTTAATTAAAGAATTGTATTTTGAATGGGCATAATTTTAAGCGGTCCTATTCACGTCTCCTTTAGGACATAGTCATTTATTCCTTAGCTCTGCCAATCTTCTGCACATATAGCTTGTGGGCCCACCACCTCGCGCAATTTCACTACGCTCTTGTGTAGGGATGAATTCACTGACATGGGTGTATATGTGATTCATTAGGCACATGTGTGTACGTGTTAGTCTCCATGGGAGCCTCCGATGGGAGTGTATATAGGGCCTTGAATTAGGAGCGCTAGTGGTTGTTGAATAGCGTCATGCCCCAGACTCGGAAAGTGGCCTCACAAAATTCTCGATTATCGAATCTGGTGCCGACAGCTTCCGTAGTACCCCATTCTTAGCTCTCGACACCCATACACCAGGTTCCGATCCTGAAATCCTACAAGGAGGATTTTTAACATCAATTTAATTCGTAATGAGCATAACTATAAGCATAACCCATGAACAATAACCACAAGAACACCATCACAAAATGCACTATGCTTAAAAACTTTGAGTACAATGCCTATGAAAGGGAAATACAATATAATGAAAGTAACAATAACTCAAGAAACTCGGCTGCACACTCCAACTGCGATGAGGCTATGACTGCATCCTGACATCACCTACATGCATCAATCATGCATAAGCTTATAAAAAGCTTAGAGGGCGGTGTAAGTGTATGCATAATAAAGGCATGCTCAGAATGCAGGGTCAGAGAAATGCGAAATCATGCTGATGAGTACATGAATGCAATCAGCCGTACCAAGGCTATGCGGTACAAGATATGAATGCTATCGGCCATATTAAGACCATGCAATGCGAGATGCAACTCAAACATGCCAGTCCTCATCAAAATTCTCATACAACTCATCAAATATCAGTACAGTTCTCATTCTGAAAAATCACCGGGGTTTAGTATACTCCAAATGGCACTGCCGCTCTCCCAGCTGCACAGTAAAAGTGAGCATAAGAAACCTCACTATTTTCCTGGCCAATAGTTTGCCAATACCTATCCAGCACGTCGATAGCGAATCCATTCATGAGCTGGTCAAACTCAGCCTAGTAATGCCCCTACGCTCAAGCGGGTAAGGTCGCACCCCTTTCATAGCAATCACGATACAGTGGGAGATGTGACCTCTTGGTATTTGGCCCTCATGCACTCATGAATCCACTCAGTATCGATGTTAGAGTCATCCTCTGGTACCATCAGGTTTAGAGATTTTCACCCAGGAACATCTATGGCACCCCAGTGCTAGAAACAGTTTTTTCGGTATCCAATACAGCCACCCACGATATGTCTATGGAGGCTATGACCTTGATGTCACTAGGGGCATCCAGTAATCATAATCACACAAATGCAAGTGCATGAATCACCTTACCAGACATGCAACAATCCTGTACATACCGCGTGCTCATATGGGGAAACTCCGCCTATCAGGGAGCCCATAAATAATCTGCCTGAAGGCATATTTTATGATCACTCACTCCTCATATCAAGCATACATATGATGTGTATGATCATGAATCATGGATCTATACTAAAAAATTTATGTGATGATGAGCTCTGTTCATAATGAAGATGGGCCTAGACGGCTTATACTACCAGTATGGGCCTAATAATGGGCCCTAGGGAAAGTGATAATGCAGACATTTAACCAACATCATCCTTACAATGTGGACATCAAAACAACATTGCTCCTATAGCACGGACCGTTATAAACATCATTATATACACCACGGTGAAATCACACATTGCAATGAACCTAAATACATCCCATTAGGCCTTAAATACATCAAATGAGCCGCATCACATGGGCCTTATATTCATTAAGTGGGTCGCATCAATGGGCCAAACCAATGGGCCTTATATACATTGCAATGGGCCATAACTCATAGACCTTGAAGACATCACAATAGGCCGCACCACATGGCAAGTGGGCCACACCACATGAGCCATATGTACATCAATGGGCTACACCAATGGGCTCCATGTATATCAAATGGGTCACACCCAAATATAAGTGGTGATAATGATTTCCACCATTAAAATTTCCAAGGCTCGCCATAACCTTTATTTCCCATCCAATCTGATCATAAGGTCCCAAAGGATTTTCAATGGTAGCCATTTAATCCTCACCGTGCAGTGTGGTCCACATGATAAATAGATTTGTCTTATTTTTGCCTTAAGCCTTAAATTTGTCTTTAAAAAAAATGGTTGGATAGTTTGGATGCAACACATGCATCATGGTGGGTCCCATAGGTATGGACGACATAGATGAAGTACATACGTCATGGTGGGGTCCACACTAACAGAAGGTGTGGATTACAATACATACTTCAGTGGGTCCCACGTGTGGCCCACCATAATGTTTATTTTCCCCCCAGCCTGTTGACAAGGTCACATAGACATGGGGCCCACCGAAATGTTTATTTTCCACCTAACCTACTGGTAAGGTCACATGGACCTTGGGCCCACCATAATGTTTATTTCCACCCAACCTGCTGACCTGGGGAAGAATAAAAACAAATTTCATATATGATCCAAAACTTCTGACCCAAAAAGGGTTTTAATGGTAGACGTTCCATCCAACTATTTCCTGTGATGTGGGCCACCCAAGCTTCTTGTGAGGCTGATTTTTAGGGGGCCCACTGTCCTAAAAGGGACCTACTAAATGCACGGAGTGGATGTTCCACACACATCATGGTGGATCCACGGCTGGGACCGTGGGTCCTTGCCAGTTCGTCTGCATGCAGTAGCCACCTGTGCTGCACGGTCAGCAGCAGCAGGTGCTGCTGCTTATTTTATTTTTATATTAAAAAAACATTTTTTCATGGTAGGGCCCGCATCATGTGGATATACTCTAACCATTGCATTTCATGGCTCGGGACAAACCTATCAAGCCCAATATGCAGCATGTTTTGGTGAATAAAAATATCAAGGCAGGTTTTAACGATAAACACTACTATTTCCTATATTATGGCTTGCTCGATTATCGGATTGGCCTCATTTTTAGGCTCGACGCCTAAAATAGGCTGAGAAATGAATAGATGGCATGGATTATATACATACATCGAGGTGGGGCCTACAAGAGCAGCCCACCCCAAGTATAGCTAGTTATTACACACCCATGTCAGTTCGCATTTTACTGTTAGCCACACCCACGCCCACGGCTGCACGTCCAGCATCCAGAGATGCTGGACGGTGTGGAATAACATGTCACCATGGTGGGTCCCACATGCACGAGGCCCACCATGCATATATATATATATATTAATATAAGATTATCTTAAAATAAATATAGTATATTATATATACTATATAGATGGTGGATCTCTCCTGAAATGCGGTGGGCCACACTATCTGATGGATGGAGTAGATTTAACACAATTCGGCGGGGCCCACTACATTCTAAGGAGAGGGAAAGGAGAGAGAGAGAGAGAGATAGAGAGAGAAGAGAGAGAGATACGGTGAGATAAAGGGTCCTTACCGCCATGGGCCCCTCTTGGTTAAATCACATACATCAAAATAGGTCCCATGAAAAAATGGGCCCTAAAATAAGAATCAACGGTGGATCACCCACCTCTAGGCCTTCTTTTTGGTCCCTTAGTCTTTTATGCACCTATGCTCAATGTTTAACGGTGGATGATGGAGTCTTGATGGTGGGGATGAGAGATGAGAGGGTAGGCCACACTTGTTGATTTGGGAAAGCTTGGGAGGGCTTGGACGTTTGGAGCTTGGGAGAGTGTTTTGAGAAATGAGAGAAAGAGAGAAATGATATTTTAAAAAGGGATGGGTGTTGTAAGGAAGGGAATGGGAAGGTATGGTTGTGGTTGAAAAGTGTAAAAAGAGGGATGGTTAGGGGAGAGAGAGTTGACTTTGTGGAGAAAGAGGGATGGGTGCTTATACTTAGGGTATGGGTTGTACTTGACTTGGGTAGTTGATTGATTGATGGGACATATTGTAAAGACTCCCTCAAAATTTACAATGCGCGACGTTTTCTTGAAATGAACGTGGGCCCACATCTTCTAGTCTGGGTATCGGTTTGGTGCATGAGTTGCGATGTTGGAACCACGGCGACGGCGCGGTCGCTAAGATACAAGTTTCGGTTCGAGTCGGCTTCAATATGCAGGACTCGACTTAGGTTTGTGCGCAAATGTCGGATATGGGTCGAGAGTTATCAGAATTTGATCAAGAGAACCGTGGAGGCCTATTGAACGGTATGGACTAGGACACGGGTCTTACAGTTAGCTAATAGAAAACTAATTAAAGTTTCTTACGTAAGCCACTGAAATGGATGGAAAAATATGCCTCTAAAATGGGAAAGTATGTGTGTTGAGGTCCTTATGTAAGGCTGTAAAGGTTAAAGGTGAACCTGATTTAAAACCTTCGACAGTGAATACTGGTACCCTTGAGGAGAGTGTCTTTGCTGTAAGTGGAGTAGGGAAATTGAATCACTATACATGTTTGTGTTTGTAATTGTAAATTGAGCATAATTCTATTCATGCTTGTGATTGTTTAGTTAAACTATATGAATTCTTGAATTGGATTGTATGCTAGGTACTTAACTTGTAAAGCACACACAATTTCACTATCTTATAAACTAATTATGTAATTGGCATGTCATTAGAAATCTAATTGATTGGACCCACTTTGGCTTGGAAGCCTTAGTGTTAATTTGCCTTCTTAATTTCAATTGTTAAATTGTTGAGTAGGCAATTGCATTTTTTATTTGTAGAATTTTTATTTGGTCCTAATCACCCCCCTTTAGGGTTTAGCCATAGTTCTATACATCCATCAAGCTTTTGCATGTACCATGGTAGACTATCTCATGCAATTTCACATGACTCCTAAGTCCATACGTGATTCACAAGTTTCACTTATGGCTTGTCTAGCATCTAGTATCTAATCCAATAAGAGCTTTTCAAATAAAATCTTTTTGTTCTAGCTTTTGTCTTACAATAGCTTATTTGGTAAAATCACTTTTTAAGAACTAAGAAAAGCTCTTATATGAAATAAACTATTATAATAAAACTTTTAAATAAGAGATTTTTTAGGGTTAGTGAATGTCATTTAAAAAAATTGCTACTACTCTTTTATGAACAATGTTTACAATTTTAAGGAACTTTATGACAATCTATATATAGTAGCTAGGCACAATTAGAGGTTCCTTCGGGGCCAAGTTATGTAACCCTTACATGTTCTTTATTGGGGACGTAGAAGCACACAAAGATGAATCAAGCAAAGTATTCCAATAGCATAATCAAGCCCAATCACAAAGACTCCGAATTTAACATGGAAAAACCCTTTCGGGAAAAAACCATGACACCAAGCAACAGTAAAGCATTATGAACGCAGAATTACATGAGATAGAGAGAATACTAGATTTAAACAAGCCTTGAATCTCCCATTAAAAGCACTTAAAAACCCTAGGAATGAATTAGAAAGCTCTTTGATATACCCAAATCCCGATTACACCCATATTTATAGCCTATAGGAGAATCATAATCGGAAAAGAAAACAAATCCCACAAATATGTAATTCTGCATAACTTTATGCGATTGATTGATGACACCTTCGATGGGGCTTCGATGGCATTGACAGACTGTTGATGACATCAAACCCCCTTCGATGTCATCGAATTAAACACCAAAACTTTCTAGCAATGAAACGTGTATTTTTCAGATTTTTCTGATGACATTGAGCAGGCCTTTGATGACATCAAATATCTTTCGATGGCATCGAACATCTTTTCATGGCATCGTGCAGGATTTCGATGACATCGAATAGGCTTTCGATGACATGATAAAATCTGAAATATTCTGATGGCATCGAGTAGGCTTTCGATGACATCGAGCATCATTCGATGACATCAAGTAGGCTTTCGATGACATGATAAAATCTAAATTATTTTGATGGCATTGAGTAGGCTTTCAATGACATCGAGCATCATTTGATGGCATCGAACATCCTTCGATGACATCGAACATGACATCCAAAGTGTCAAACAATCAACATGAAAAATTTTGGATTATTATGATGGCATCGTGCATGACTTCGATGGCATCGAAGTCTGCTCGATGACATAGAACCTATCATTGACAAACCTGTTGATTTACAAATTTAAGACATCAATCAACAATTTCCACCATGTCTTCAATCGTCATTCTTCAGAGCTTCTTTTTCCTCTTCTCTAATTTTTCCTTGCATCGTAGCTCAACCATCACTTCTTGTGCATCCTCCATCTTCCTTTTATGCCCTTGCCAAGCCTAGAGAAGTTGAACTTCTCTATGGAAACCACCTTAGTGAGCATGTCCACTGGATTCACACTCATGTGAATCTTCTCCAGAATCACGCCTCCTTCCTCAAGCACTTGTTGGATAAAATGGTGACAAACATCAATATGTTTAGTACGTGAGTGATAAATCTAGTTTTTACTCAAATTGATCACACATTCGCTGTAACAATTAACTGGTATGGCTTCCTACTGAAGCCCCAAGTGATTTATCATGCCTCTCAACTAAACACCGTCCTTGTATGCCTCAGTCACTACCATATACTCAACTTCAGTTGTGAAACAAGCCACCACAAACTGAAGCTTCGACATCCAAGTGATCACTCTACTTGCTAGCATAAACGAGTAACCTAAAGTTGACTTTTTATAATCCACATTGCCCGTGTAATCTGAATCCACATACCCAACTAACTTGGTTCCTGATTTCTCAAAAGATAAGATGTAGTCATGCGTACCTTGAATGTATTGAAGTAGCCACTTTACTACTTCCCAGTGTTGCTTTCCGTGGTTAGATATATATCTAGTAACAACACCAATTGCATGTGAAATATCTGGTCTAGTACATACTATGACATACATCAAATTGCTAGCCACATTTGAATAAGGCACATTAGATATATCCTTCTTTTCTTCATTTGTTTTAGGACATTGTTCTGAAGATAACTTAAAGTGAGCCTCGTGGGGAATGCTAACCGGCATTACCTTGTCTATCCCATACTTGATCAACACCTTCTCAATATATTCTGCCTGAGATAAACAAAGTCCGGTCCTCTTCTTGTCTCTGTGAATATCAATGCCAAGAACTCTCCTTGCAGCCCACAGATCTTCATCTCAAATGTCCCTAATTACTAAGTCTTTAGCACATTATTTTGGACATCTTATGACCGGCGATTAACATGTTATCCATATATAACACTAGGATGATAAATTTGTCATCACTCAGTTTCTTATATTAGACAAAGTGATTGTACTCACTCCTAGTAAACTTCTAACTTAATATGAAAGAATCAAATTTTTTGTATCACTGCCTAAGCAACTGTTTCAGGTCGTACAACAACCTTTTTACCTTGAAAACCTTATTCTTTGCCCCTTTTATTTTGAAACCTTCTAGATGCTTCATGTACGTATGCTATTCCAATTCCCCATTTAGGAATGCAATCTTCACATCCATTTGCTCCATCTCTAGATCATATTGGGCAACCAGTGCCAACATGAATATGATAGATACTTTCTTTACAACCGACATGAATATCTTAGTGAAATCGACCTATTCTCTCTGAGTCTAGCCCTTCGCTACCAATATTTCCTTGTATCTATCTTGTTTCTTCTTGAAAATTCACTTACACCCAATCATTTTTCGGCTGATAGGAAGCTCCAGTAGCTCACACGTCTCATTCTTATACAGTAAGTCCATTTCATCGTCCATCACTGCTTTCCACTTTTCCGCATTAGACTCATTACGATCCTCTTGAAGAGTGGACAGATCCTCCTCATCTATATTGAGGGCATATGTGATGTTTGAGTCATCTCTGTATCTCACCACTAACTTGTGATCCCGTGGTGGATTCCTTTGCACAGGTGGCTGCTCCACCTGCTCCTGTACCTCTATCTGTGTCTCTGTCCCAACCTGAGTATCATTTGTGTCATCTTGAATGTCTATAACTAACTTTTTCAGTTCCTCTTATTTAACCTTACAGAATAAGGATCCTTTGTCGAATTTAACGTCACGAATAATGATGATTTTCTATGTGACCCTATCATATAACCTATACCCCTTCACACCACCACCATATTTAACAAAGATGAACTTTTTGATTCTTTGGTCTAGCTTATCTCTCTCAATTGATAGTAAATGAGAGTAAGTTTCACAACCAAACACATGCCATCCTGAGTAGTCTACCTACTGACCACTCCATACTTTCTCTAGAATTTTGTAATAAATGGTCATAGAAGGGGACCAATTCACCAAGAAACAAACTATATTAATGGCCTCAGTCCATAATTTCTTGCCTAACCTAACATTACTAGTCATTCATCGGGCCATCTCCAAGAGAGTCTGATTCATCAGCTCAGCCACACCATTCTGCTCTGGTGTGTGGCACACTGTGTTATGCCTTATGATCCCTTCATCCTTATAGTATTGATTAAATTTGTTTGAAGTAAATTCTCCACCTTTATTTATCCTTATTACTTTTAACATTTCCCTGATTGTTTTTCAACTATTACCTTCAATTGCTTGAAGTTAATGGAAACATTGGATTTATTTTTTAAAAACTAAATCCACACTTTCCTGGAGTAGTTGTCAATGAATATAACAAACCATGACAACCCTTCGACGGAAACCACAGGCGATGACCCCTATACATTAGAATGCACATAATCAAGAACACCCTTACATACATATTTTTTAGATTGAAAGAATAACCTTGAATATTTACCATATATACAATGCTCGCATATACTAAAAAAACTTAAAAAATAGAAATTATTTAATGGTCAGAAAGTACCTTCATGCTCTGCTCGCTCATATGACCCCGAGTGTATACCATGTACGTGAAAACGTGAAATCCGTACAGACGCTGTAGCTCTACCTAATGAAGTGCTCCCGATCATCCTATAAAGGTTTTCGCTCCTCCGTGCTTTTATAACAATGATTGCTCATTTTAACACTTTAAGGACATGATCAAAACTGATGAACTTGTACCCAAGCGCCTCGAATGCTCTAAGAGATATCATGCTCTTCCTCATGTCAGGAACATGCCTCACCTCGATCAAGGTACGCTCCATGCTATCAAATAACTTAATACGCACCGATCTGACACCCAGCAAATTACAACCATTATTGTTGCCCATAAATACCTGGCCACCATCGCACTCTCTATAACTGGTGAATCAACTTCGATAAAGAGTCATGTGATATGTAACACCTCATCCCTTCTGCACCATTTTCGATGCATATGTACACGATGATCGATGCACTTAGCTAAACCTGGATTGACCGTTTATAGTATACACCCGACTGATCGAAATCTCAAGACCTCGAAACCTATCTTATATCGACCGCCCTGTCGCTAGGATCGCATAGGTACCACCCGTGCATTTATACGATACTTCATTAGTAAAATACGCCGTGAAGAATCATTGATGTATCATGTGCGCAAGGTGCCATGTATTCCATTCCACACATGTGCACCACACATGTCATACACACATGCGCATGCCACAAATGGGTGAGAGAATTTCTACCCATGTGTGTGACGTTACCCACCCATACCTCCCATCGCTCATGTCTCCCCAAGTCAACTCTTTCCCATGTCACACCTTAAGCTTGACATCATCACACCATGCCATCCAATGCTCCTTTAATCTACCATTAATTACAAATCATGAATTAATTGATATAATCCTAGTCTAAGCTAATAAAGATCACATTAAGTGAATCTAACCACATTTTTTATAATTCCCTACATATACTCCTCCACCCCTAAGCATTTCACCATTTATTTTTCCATGGAGAGAGAGAGAGAGAGAGAGAGAGAGAGAGAGAGAGAGAGTGATCTTGGTGGGCCATCAACACCATCAATTCCATCTCATCCATCCATCTTAACCATCCATCTAATCCATTAAGGTGAGTACACCCACCCTACTTATTCCTATTTTGTTTTGTTGTATACTTATGTATGGTGGAGATGATTTGATGACAATAATGTGATCAATGGTGTGGATATATAGGATGGTACATCTTAAAAACAAATGATGATAAAAAAAATAGTGATGATATGATGACAATGATGTATTTAATGGTGTGGATTAATGGGAGGATACATATAAAAAGAATAATAATAATTTATATACATATATGGACTTTATGTGGGACCCATTGATTGTGGGCCCCACTAGAATTTTACAAGCCATTCAACCATCCAAAGTATGGCCCTTTGTGTTGGCCAAACACACACACACCCATGCACACACGTTTACAAAATTAAAAAAAAGAAAAAAAAGAGAGAGGACGCTGCAGCGCAGCACAAGACAAAAAAAAAAAGAAAAAGAAAGAGGAGGGGTTGGGGCTCTAGGCCCACAATGGGCCTCGCCCATGATGTATATTTTTAATCCATGCCGTACATATGATTCCTCAGCTCATTTTAGGCATTGAACCGAAACATGAAGCGAATCCAGTCCTCTGGTAGGCCACACCATCAAAAAACTCCTGTGAAGATATGCTAAAACATATAAAAGTACTTTCTAGGGCCCACTTGGAGCTTTTATGTATATGAAACTTGGATTGAACGGTGGGACACATATAATAGATGGAAGGGATCATCCTTTTGTGGGCCCTATAATTGAAAACCAAAAAAAAATAAAAAAAAAATACGTAAAGTGGGATGCCGCTGCTAGCGTCCCAGCTTCTTAAATAAAGGAAGGGAGATGTGGGCCTACAACACTCTCTCCCTGATGTATGTATAGAATCCACGCCGTCCATTCATTTTGTTTGATCATTTTAGGCGTTGAGCCAAAAAAATGGAACTAATCCAGCTCCTGTCAGGCCACAACATCAAAACGCCTGTGAAGACATACTTAAACCTATAAAAAATCACTCATTGGGCCACCTGAAATTTGGATGCATCTGAAACTTGGAATGACCTATTTACCACATGGGACACATACAGCAGACGGACTAGATCGTCTTGTTGTGGGGCCCATGTATTAAAAAAAAATAAAAAAATAAAAAAAATGTAATGCTGCAGCAGCAGCGTCTGCTGTTGACGCTTGCACATCAGCACCATGCATTTGATGGTTCCCGTTTAAAAATGGGTCACCCCCAAATTTCAACCGTACACAAAACTCAGGTGGCCCACACCATCAGAAATCATGTAAAGACATGCTAAAACATATAGAAGTGCTTGCTGGAATCCACCTGAAACTTTAATGCATCTGAAACTTAGATGGACCCCTCCACCAAGTAGGACACACACAATGGATGGACCGGATCTCTCCACTGACCCCCCTTGATGAGAAAATATACATATAATATAATAATAATATTAATGTTAAAATAAACTAATGGCGTGGAGGAGGTGATGTCCTCCCTAGACGTCCACATTTTTGGAAAAAGTTTTGTGGGGCCGATCATGGGCACACCATGATGCTTGTGCTAAATCCACACCATTCATCCACCTTACTAGCCCCATTTATTCTATAGTCCTAAAAATCAGGTTGATCAGAAGTTCATGCAAGCCATGCCACTTGGACAATGGAAATTGTACACCAAAAACTTAGATTTTTTCTAGGGGCCACCTTGGTGATGAAAGGTATATCTAGGCCATTCATCCACTCCTTCAGACCATTTTAAGTCATGAGTAAAAGAATGAGGCAGATCCACACCTTAGGTGGACCACATTATAAGAAATAGTGGGAATAAAAATCCCTACTGTTAAATCCTTTGAGTTCTACGGCAAGGTGTGACTTCCACCAACGTTGGGTCAGCCATTAGACCATGGAGCCAACTTGTTACATGTATTTTACATCCAAGTCGTCCATCATTGAGACCATCCATGTGTTATGAGCCTCGCCCGACGTACGTACCTTCTATCCACGTCATTCATGTGGTGGGTGGTATCGGTTATGATGCTATTTGTTGTACAAATTGTTCATGGGGTGAAACCCACCATGTCAATGGGACCCAGAATTATACAAAATATAATAATAATAATAATAAAGAAAGGGAATTATATGCATACCAATCAAAGCTTCCCTGGACATAATGTGATGCATGTGAAGCCCACCTAGGTGCATGTGTTGCATACCCACACGGCTTATATGTTTTCCAGTCACTTGGGAAGTGAGCCCACCTCCTGTCTGTGGACATAAGATGAAGTAGAACTCAATTTTAGGTGTGCCATGCTACATGTAGAAACAATAGTAATAACCATTGGAAATTCTTAGGCTTTAGTGTGCCCCTATATGTTGGGATGCTTCCTTAACCATAGACTCCATCCTATAGTATGATGTAGATTCATGCCATTCATCAGTTTATCCTTATTATTTTAGGGTATGGTCTCATAGACTAGTCTGATCCAAATCTTATGTCACGGGTACAATATTGATCACTTGTCCACCGTTAAATATTTTATAGAGCTGCAGTAATGTTTGTGAGAAATCTATCTATGTATTCTTTTTAACCAATCATGGGACACCTAATATACATGTTTTACTAGCCATTCATCTATTTCGATTAGATCATTTTAGAGTGTGTGGTTGCCTATATATTTATTGCAATTCAAGTCATTTTCATGGTACCCATTGTAATGGTTATTCCTCATTTAGACTGTCAGTTAGTAGGAATCATGTGGATCACTACACTATAGGAATTTGGGATCTTGGGTGGCCTAACTAGTAGTGTGGATTAGTGAAAGTTGTGTGGACCACCACATGTGAGTGCTTGATTTTTATAGCCCACCTAACTGTATGAAAATTGAGGCAATTGTGTGACTACTTTTCTAAGTAGATTTATGATTGTTGTGGACCTTAACCATGCGACATCGAATATGAGCCATTATCTATGTGACGTGTGAAGTGGTTGTAGTATAAGATTTATCATAATTAATGTAACCATGTATTTATGGCCTATGGGTAAGGCCCATTGGGATATATTTTTGGCCTATATGATAAGGCTCATTGTGGTGTATTTCCAGCCCATGTGATGTGGCCCATAGTGACGTGTATTAGGCCCGGGTATGTGGCCTACTCGTGAAATAGATTTTAGGCCACTTGCAATGTATTCGAGGCCCATGGGCGAGGCCCAATGTGATGTATTTGAGACCAATGGGCGTGACTCATTGAGATGTATTTTAAGCCCATGGGTTGTGGCTTATTATGATGTATTTGAGGCCCATGTGTAGGGCCCACCTATTGTGTATTTGAAGCCCATGGGTTGTGAAGCCTGATGTGGTATATTCATGGCCCATGTGTCGAGGCCCATTGCGATGTGTAAGGCCATATGATACAACCCAATGTGATGTATATGCGGCCCATAAGTGAGGCCCAATGCGATGAATATGTGGCCCTTATGTGAGGCCATGGGCCCATTATACGTTTAACTCTATGAGGGCCACTCCTTGGGAGCAATGTTGGTTAGATGTCCACATTGACAGACCATGATGGTTGAATGTCCACATTGTGACCTCCCCTTAGGCCTTGTTAGGCCCATCCTCACTGATGTTGATTTTTTTATATATCGGTTATGAGTATGTGACTGCATAACATCATGATACATGCCCATACACATCATCTGCATGTTTGTTATGAGATGTGGTTAATTATTGCATATGTCATTAAGTATGTTGTTATGAGACTCCCTGATAGGCGGATGTTATCTCATATGAGTGCACAATATGTAATGATTGATGCATGACTGGATTGTATGACTCATGCATCTTGCATCATGATTATTATACGCCCTAGCGATATTAGGGCCGTAGCCTCCACAGGCACATCATGGATGGACAGACGGGACACCGAAAATGTTTGGTTCTAGCATACGGGTGCCATAAATGTCCCTGGGTGAAAATCCCTAAACCTTTGGGCCAGGAGACGCCCCAACATCGAGAATGAGTGGATATATGAGTGCCAGAGTGCCGAATACTAGGAGCTGCGTCTCCCACTGTATCGTGGTCGGTTGGGAGGGGGTGTGATCTTACCTGCCCGAGGGTAGGTGGCATTGCTAGGTTGAGTTTAATCAGCTCATGAATGGGCCCGCTATCGATGTGCCGGATAGGTATTGGCAGACTATTGGCCAGGCGAATAATGAGGTTTCTTACGCTTACTTAGACTGTGCAGCTTGGAGAGAGACAGTGCCATTTGGAGTGACGAAACCCTGGTGATGATCCCAAAAGAGAACTGTACTGATATGTGGACTTATTGATTAGGAGATTGCATACCCATTCATTCACTATCCACTCGGGTTGGTGGTGCGCAATTGTTTGTTACATGTACCTTCATAATGGCCAGGATTTCGGTTGGGGCGCACGACTAACCTGAGATTAGGAGTTTACTACATTGAGTCTGACTATCCAAATTTAGGTATGGGACTGGTTTGGATAGAAGTCCCTTGTAATGAAACCCCATAGCCTGTGATACTATGTACTATCATCTCGACTTCACACTCAAGCATGGTCATTCCATTCGCACCACATATTGCATTACATCTACAGCATATGACATTTTGAGTTACTTATATTTTTACATTTATATGGTTTAGATACGACATCTGATATTTGACTCTTTATGACTTCTCACTTGTATAGTTGATCTATATTGTGTATTCTGATATTGTTTGACTTATGGACTTGTCAGTATTTTTGATATGTATAATTATGGCATGACAATATGATGATGATGATGATGTGATTATGGATGTGTGTAATACGGTTATGGCTGTGGTATAGGAGAAATGAAAATATGACTTGGTGATGCTGGTAGCATTGACTTGGAGTATTACTATGATGCATATGCATTACATTGGCATTGACATCAAACTTTACTTACTATAGGCCTTTCACATATATGATTTCCTTGTAACATATTTATTTTGCTTACATGTAGGACACATTGTACACACGTGTGTACTCACTAGGCTTTTTGCCTAAGCTTCCTATTTCTAATTTTTTTTCAGGGCAGGAGAAGCTTGAAAGACTTAGCGTTCTCAATGCATTGTATCTATTTTTTTTGATTTCGCAATGTTGACGTTGAGTACCTTTTGGGAAGCATTGTACTTGTAACCATCAGGATTTCTATTGGAGAGTGTCTCTTGGTAATTCGATCATGATCTTTATGCTCAGATATTATTTTATATGCATATACAAAAAAAAAATCAGTCAAAATCTTCCTTATGGTGCGCCGAACTCGGGGCTTTGTGTATGGAAGTTGAGTGACCGGATTCGGGGCATCACGGAAGCTGTCCGTCCCCGGGTTTGGGGCGTGACATGATATGATGCCCCAGTATCCAAAATTCACTCATCTCTACAATCATCATATAAGTGTTTGACCATAGATACTGACAACGCGTCAATCCCACTTGTGCCTTCATCAGACTCGACAGTGTTGACTTCCTTAGAAGAGGCTTCTGAGTTCTCTTTTCTTGCCTTAGGATTAACACAATCATTTTTCATGTGCTAGGACATCCTACGGTTCTAACACTTTAACTTTCCCTTGCCCCTGCCCTTGGATTTGGATCTCGATTGAGAATATCCACTATCCCGATCAGAATTTTTCCCTCTCATAATCAATGCATCAGTAGAGGTGCCCATGCTATGATTTTCCTTTCTCATCGCCTTTCCTTGAAGGGCTGAGATAATGATATCAACACTAAGGGATGATCTTCAAGTGTATAATGAGTCCTTGAATGACTCATATGAAGCAAGGAGAGAATTCAAAAGGATATATGCCCGATCTTCATCCTTAACCGTTTCCCCACATCCAGTAATTTACAAATTATGTTGTTAAAATTACGTATGCGGGCCTCAACATCACCTCCCTCTACCATCTTCATGTTAAACAACTGAAGCTTCAAGTATACGCAATTTTTAAGAAATTTCTTCGCATAGATGTCTTCCAACTTTGCCCATGACATTATACCAAATCGCTATTTATGAATGGTGAGAGCTTTGGTTTGAGATCGTTCGAAATTTAGAACGGTTTTAATCCGTTTCAAATGACAAACAAAATAACGAACCACTCATAGGGCCTCATTTCTTACCCCCTTTTCTTTTTTTTTAAAAAATTTTTATTTTAATTCTCTTTCTCTCGTAAAGTAGTTAAGAAGTCAAAGCAAGGTAGTAGCAGAGAGTATTCATGTACAAAGTCCAGAGAAAGAAGAGAGATACAAAGTTTCTGGTGCGGATGGTGCCATTGACGATGAGATTTGTCATGTTTCCTATGAGGTAGGTCGTTAATCCCAAATTGAAAAACATGTAGAAAATATCAAAGGGCATCTCTCTCAGGTTCTTTGGAAGCAAATCCCCATACTTGGTCGTTGTTAGTGTTGTAATAGACCAGTACATTGAAGTTAGATATCTGTTCCAGAGGCTTTCTTCTTTGAAATTCGGCATCACCGCACCAATCCACGTATAGTTCGGATCCGAGTATTTGTCTGCTATCAGATAGTGAAAGCATCTGACGCAATGCACCGCGAGCATTACTTGAAGATGGAACAATGCAAAAAATATATAGCTATAATGTACTAGTGTAAGTTTGGTAATCTAAGATGAAACTGAGACTATGAAAGAGGACGCTAGATGCGTGTAACCCAAAGATCTGTGGGGTCCATTGTAATATCCATGTTTCCCATCAAGTGTTTGGAAAAATTCCTAAATCAGTAGCCACAATATTTTTCTCAAAGATTCTGTATATTTTTTGTTCTGCTTGTTGCGTAGCACGTCAACAACGCAGTGGGCCGAGATCCAATCTCAGGCCTCACCCACAAACGATAAACAGAAAGGAATATAAACTAGAAACAGATCAAAGCAATCCAAACAAACCACAAGACAAGATATACGTGGAAAAATCCCAAACTAGGGTAAAAAACCACGGATGCAAACTTTCACTATGAAGAGACAAAGATTACAAGGCAAAATACTAACCTCTCCCTTAGAAGAATAGAGAAAATCTTTAGCCCACACCTTTAGAAATATTTTCCAATATTCCTCATCTACCTAGAAAAGCCCTAGGAACCCCTATTTATAGTTTAAGTAACTTTCCTTCCACATCCAGGTTGCGAAAAGACTCAAATCCGCAGTTTCGCATAAAATCGCGAAACAAACTGCGTAACCTACGACCGGTCCTAGGGCTCAAATCCGCAGTTTCGCATAAAATCGTGAAACAAACTGCGTAACCTACGACCGGTCCTAGCCCTCTTACGACTGGTCCTAGGGCCCAAAACAGCAAAAACAACATCGCTGGACTTTGAGTAGAGCCGGTCCACGATCGGTCAAACAGACGTCTACGACCTACGACCGGTCGTAGACATCCTACGACCGGTCGAAGGCAGCCCAATGTGGCTCCACATTCTCAACAATCTCCCACTTGGAGACACATTGCCATAAACCTTCGTCTTGTTCATCCGGAGTGCACCACCTCCCCATCTTCAAGCTTGAAGACCAATCAAAGCTGAACAGAGCTTCAGCTTCTCCCTTGTGACCGCCTTGGTCAACATATCTGCAGGATTCTCACTTGTATGAATCTTCTCCAGAACAATCGATCCATCTTCCAGTAACGAACGTATGAAGTGATATCTGATGGCAATATGCTTGGTCCTTGAATGAAAGGCTGAATTCTTAGCCAAGTGTATTGTACTCTGACTGTCACTGTACAGCTTGCAATCTACTTACTTCTTACCCAACTCTTCCATAAAACCTTGCATCCACACCATCTCCTTACATGCTTCTGTAGCCGCAACATATTCTGCTTCTGTCGTACTGATAGATACTATCTTCTGTAACTGAGAGACCCAACTGACTGCAGCACTGTCCAAAGTAAAGACATAACCTGTAGTGCTTCTTCTTCTGTTGATATCCTTGCCAAATCTGAATCCACGTAGCCTTGCAGCTTGATTTTCGATCCACCATAACACAGCCCTACATCCTTAGTACCCACCAGGTATCTGAGGATCCACTTCACAGCTTCCCAATGTTCCTTCCCGGGATTGTTCATGAACCTGCTAACAACTCCCACTGCTTGAGCAATGTCTGGCCTCGTGCTCACCATAGCATACATGAGACTCCCAATCGCTGACGTGTATGGGACTTTAGCCATGTAGTCTCGTTTCCCCTGCGTCTTTGTACCTTGCTCCTTAAATAGCTTGAAGTGGTTGGCTAATGGAGTGTTAACTGGCTTAACACCTCCCATATTGAATCGATCAAGTACCTTGGCTATGTACTCTGCCTGTGACAAAATCAGTTTCTTATTTTCCCTGTCATGCTTTATCCTCATGCCTAGGATTTATTTTGTAGCTCCTAAATCCTTCATGGCAAATTCTCTAGACAATTGTCTTTTGATATCTGAGATGTCCTTCATGCTTGAACCGGCCACAAGCATATCATCAACATACAGAAGAAGAATGATGTACGACGTATTAAACTTCTTCAAATAACAACAGTGGTCTGCATGACATCTCCTAAAACCGTTTCCTGACATGAAACTATCGAACTTCTTTTATGACTACCTCGGGGCCTACTTCAGGCCATATAGACTTTTCTTCAGTCTGCACACCTTGTTCTCATTACCTGGTGCCACGTATCCTGTCGGCTGATGCATATATATTTCTTCTTCAAGGTCCCCATGAAGAAAGGCTGTCTTAACATCCAGCTGCTCTAGATGTAAGTTTTCTGTAGCCACTATACTCAAGACCATGCGAATCGTAGACATTTTCACTACCGATGAAAATATTTCAGTGAAATCGATACCTGCTTTTTGTTGAAACTCTTTTACAACCAGTCTCGCCTTGTACCGTTTCGAACCATCATGCTCCTCCTTCAGTCTATAAACCCACTTGTTATAAAGAGCTTTCTTACCCTTGAGTAGAGTGACTAGCTCCCATGTACGATTAGATGAAAGAGAGTCCATCTCCTCATCCATGGCTTGCTCCCACTTAACCCGTGTATCTGACTGTAATGCCTCTTCAAAACACTCTGGCTCACCATTATCTGTCAGCAGTAGATAATGTAAGGAGGGTGAGTATCGGACCGTGGGTCTCCTCTCCCGAGTAGACCTCCTCACAACCGGTGTCTGTGGCTCTGCCTCATAATGCTCCTGTGCAAGATCCTCTTGTGGCGCTGTAACACCCATGTCCGGTAACTCTTTTAACTCTACGAATTTCTTTTCCTCGGCCTTATTTACTTGCACACTGTCCTTATACATCACTTTTTTATTGAAGACTACGTCCTTGCTTCTGATGATTTTTCTATTTTCTGCATCCCAAAACCTGTAGCCAAAATCATCCTGCCCGTAGCTTATAAACGTATACCTCCTGGATTTCGCATCCAGCTTGTTTCTGTGCTCTGCATCAATGTGAACATATGAAGTGCAACCGAATACTCTGAGATGTGTAAGGTTCACTTCTTTCCCAGTCCACGTTTCTTCTGGTACCCCACCATCCAATGGTGCTGAGGGACTTCTATTGATAAGATATACGACAGTATTTACAGCATCTTCCCAAAAGGTCTTGGGAAACCCTGCATGTAACCTCATGCTTCTGGCGCGCTCAAGGATGGTCCTGTTAATGCGCTCCGCCACACCATTCTACTGCGGTGTCCCTGGAATCATTTTCTGATGTTTGATTCCACTTGCTACACAATACTCCTCAAACCTCTTATCACAATACTCTCCCCCATTATCAGATCTGAGACACTTTACTATTTTACCTGTCTCATTTTCTACCATAACTTTTCACTTCTTAAACGCATAAAATATATCAGATTTATGCTTTAAGAAATAAACCCACAGTTTTCTACTGGCATCATCAATAAAGGAAATAAAATAACGTGAGCCACCAAGAGATGATACCTGTGCCGGTCCCCACACGTCAGTGTGTACAAGCTCTAATAGATGCGTCTTTGGAGCGCGTCCTGTCTTCTTGAATCTTACCCTCTTCTGCTTGCCATATACGCAGTCCTCGCAGAATTCCAAGTCAAGAGACTTCAGCCCTGATAGCTTCCCTTTTGATAACAACACTTTCATTCCTTTCTTACTCATATGTCTCAACCTCTGATGCCATAACTATCCATTCACTCCAGTTGATGCGACTGAGAGTGAACCATATGATCCTGAAGTCACGTACAAAGTGCCTTCCTTTTTGCCTCGAGATATCACCAAGGCACCTTTTGTGATCTTCCAGGAATCACTGGTGAATATCGTCACATAACCGGTATAAGCCAACTGCCCCACTAAGATCAGATTCCTTCTCAAACTCGGTACATGTCTGACATCCTTCAGTTTTAAAACTGTTCGATCTTTCTAATTGACCTGAACGTCCCCCTTTTCAACAATACTACATGGCTCATCATCACCCAGGTAGACTCTCCCAAAGTCACCTGACACATAATCACGCAGAACTTCCTTACATGAAGTGGCATGAAACGAAGCACCCGAGTCTATAACCCATGACTCATTCCTTGCATCAAGAGATAAGATCAACGCCTCTGTGTCGCTCTCCTCAGACAGATTCACTGAATCCTTCCTGTCTTGAGAGCTTCCTTCTTTTTTCTTGAGTACCCTTCAATCACGTTTCATGTGCCCCTTCTTGCCGCAATGCCAACACCCATCTTTATCTTTCGATCCCTTGGACTTCTTCCTCGACTTAGAATGCCCGTGTTTATTGCCTCATCTGTTCTGCGATCTTCCTCTTCCTTCAACGTTTAGAGCATTTCCTGAATCCCCTGAAACTCCTGATGCCTTTCTTCTAGATTCTTCGCTGAGAATTAGACCGGCCACATCATCAAATTTCAGCTTTGTCGACCCTGAAGAATTGCTCACAGTAATCACCAAACTATCCCAACTGTCTGACAAACTGGATAAGATCAATAGTGCCCTGACCTCATCCTCAAAAATGATGCCAACGGATTCCAATTGGTTCGTGACTGTATTGAACTCGTTTAGATGTTCAGCCACGCTCCCACCATCTGACATCTTCATGTTGAATAGCTGTTTCATAAGATGAACCTTGTTGGATGCTGAGGGCTTTTCATACATGGTGGCTAGGGCTTCCATTAATTATTTTGTCATTTTCATCTTGGATATATTAAAGGCGACGCTCTTAGACAAAGAGAGTCGGATCGTTCCTAAAGCCTTCCTATCCAGTAAAAACCATTCATCATCTGTCATCTTTTCTGATTTCTTTTATTTTCCTTATAGAGGAATGTAGAGGTCCTTCTGATACAGATAATCCTCCATCTACATCTTTCAGAAGGTAAAGTTTGAACCATCAAACTTCTCAATTCTAGTTTTTTCATCTTCCGCCATCGTTCCCAATAGAACTAAAACCAATAGCTCTGATACCAGTTGTTGTGCAGCACGCCAACAACGCAGTGGGCCGAGATCCAATCTTAGGCCTCACCCACAAACGATAAACAGAAAGGAATATAAACTAGAAACAGATCAAAGCAATCTAAACAAACCACAAGACAAGATATATGTGGAAAAATCCCAAACTAGGGTAAAAAATCACGGATGCAAACTTCGATTATGAAGAGACAAAGATTACAAGGTAAAATACTAACCTCTCCTTTGGAAGAATAGAGAAAACCCTTAGCTCACACCTTTAAAAATATTTCTCAATATTCCTCATCTACTTAGAAAAGCCTTAGGAACCCCTATTTATAGTTTAGGTAACTTCCCTTCCGCATCCCAGTTGCGAAAGGACTCAAATCCGCAGTTTCGTCCAAAATCGCGAAACAAATTACGTAACCTACGACCGGTCCTAGCTCCCCTACGACCGGTTGTAGACCCCTACGACCGGTCCTAGCCCTCCTACGACCGGTCCTAGGGCCCAAAACAGTAAAAACAGCATCGCTGGACTTTGAGTCGAGCCGGTCCACGACCGGTCGAACAGGCCCCTACGACCGGTCGTAGACGTCCTACGACCGGTCGAAGGTGGCCCAATGTGGCTCCACATTCTCAACACTGCTATTGGCTTCAATAAGTTTAATGCTGCCAGTTGGGTATTCATGCAATTCTCTCTTGGGAAGAATTATGTTTCGTTCTGCAGGTTGAATATTGATATTCATCGGTATGATCCAAAATCTGGACATTTTTTATGGAATGACTTTTCTATAGGTGCTTCGTAGTTATTATCCTGACTACAAATCAATCACACAAACACAAGATGATCACAGGTTGCCTTGTCTAGAAAATCTCCATATATATATATATATGGCAAAGGGGACAAGATTTCCACCTGATTTTTCAAATGAGACCATTTCAAGTCAGGCCTGTTTACATCTCAGTGACGAATCGAGTCAACTGCAAAGTAATGCATCTATAAATTATTCAAGGTATTTGAATAAAACATGGCTTATAATTGCCTATTTACATAACGAATTTGGAAACAATAAGAGTTTGGTTAGCCCAAGATCTCATGTAGTACGGATGCAAGACAAAGGATTAAACTTTCACTATTTTATGGTGTGTAGCTGACAGAGAGCACGACCTACAAATAAATAACGATCACGGTTTCCTTAAATTTCCAACGTTTTCTTCTTTTCCATAAAATTTTTGCATGATTGTGACATATGGTTTGAGCAGTGGGAATTCCAGGTTGGCACTTCTGTCGAAATTTTTGCCAGTGATGAGTTGTGGGTGGCCAGCTACATCCTTGAGGTATCTGTTAAACTAGAATTTACTTTAATACTAATTACTTTCTTGGTGAATCGCTTGTATCCTGCAAATATGTGCCATTGCTTTAGTCTAAGTTGTGCGTGTGGTTTGCATTTCTCATGGTATAATTTTCAATCGTGAAAGAACTCATATGAGTTCTTAGTATATTTTGTGTAATTGCACGCAAGTATGATGTGGCTTTGGGAATCAATGCATTGGGAGTTAAGCATGTTTTGGAATTTATAAAAAGTGCGTGAAATTAGAGATGCTATTTCAAGTTTTAACTAGCAAGTATCATCAAGGAAGTTCCATTTTCATTTTTTTTATATATTAGATATTTTTACGCACAAGGAATCCAAGTTATAGACATTAAAAAAATGCTAATCATATAATGATTATTTTCATCAACAATGTTATAAAGGCGATTTTATTCTAGGATTCCTGTTTGAATATCATATGAAAATACCATATTCATCAGACCACTGCCACCTTATATCTGCACCGTAGAGCCCTAAACAATATTCAACTCTATTCTATAACCAATTATCAATATTTTAATTAGCAGCTATGCCAAGTAATTTTGTGTATAGAGAGTTCCTATCAATTGCAGTCTTTAGATCCAAGAGTTTAGGACAGGCCCAAAGAATTTCCACTCAATCAAATTTGATCACAATAGATTATTATGAAATTAACCATGGAAATCAAATTTTTAGCAATTAGTAACAATCTCCAGCAATTAGAAATTTGTTCTAGCTGCTAGAAAACTAGTTCTAGGCTTTCAACAATCTTGTTCTCTAAGACTCAAAATTGCAATATCTAGCAAGTAATTCTGAATATGAGCAATAAATCAGAATTTCCAACATTCCAAATTAAAAACATGGTTCAAAGACCCAAAAAGTTGCACACTGAGCCTAATAAATGCAAAGAGCAATGCTTCTTCTCTTGTTGGGGATGATTCTACTCTTGACCTGCCTCCACATGAGTCATTTGGTGCCATAGAAGATCCAATTATGGTAATATTTGATCATGCGTATTTATTGTTCAGAAACCTTATTAAAAATTAGTGTTACAAAAGTAGGATTGGTGATCAAACTAGTCCGTGGTTCAATCTGGTTGGCCTGATCCCATCTTGTTGTCAATTAGCTGGTGAAATGGAGAAAATCACAAATGATCTAAAAGACCATAAACTGAAATGGATCTGCTGCCTAGTTCTAAAGTATCAAGTTTAAGGTAAGTTTACAAGTTTTGACATCTTGTATTAAAAAATAAATAAATTAATCTATGGTTTGCATAAAGTGAATCTCATCATTGTGGAGTTTCTTTTGGTAGTGTTTATTTACTGTGTGTGAAATAAATTCTAGGACTTAACTAAGGGCAAGGAAACCTTGTCAACCCTTAAAGCCTTGTAGGGGCAAGGAGCCTATCCACAACTAGAGCTGGACATAGCTCACCTTGAAAAGTAAATTGAGTTATATTCACCGGAGAAGCTGTGTTATGAAGCTCAAATGATGGTATGGTAAATGAGAAGGCTCCATCTCCTTTTCAAATAGGCATTCTCTCTCTGTATATTTGATCACTTTAATTTCTACGATATGACCCCTAACTCAGGGATCTAAATTGCTATAATTAACTCCTAACTTAGGGATCCATATTGCTATAACTGACCCCTAACTTAGGGATCTAAATTGCTGTAAATAAGTATGTAACTGAATCTAGATTGATGTAACTGACCCCTAACTTAGGGATCTAGATTGCTATAAATAAGTATGTAATTGACCCCTAAATTAGGGATCTAGATTGATGTAACTGACCCCTAAATTGGGGAGAACTAGATTGCTATAAAGAATGTAAAAGATCTATATTATGGACGGGAGAGCTCTCAGATGAGGGTAGAAAAATTCACCACAAACATTCTTCTTATATTTGTAGTATTCTATTTTATGTGGTTTTGTCATGGTATCAGAGCCCGGTCTCTTGCCATCATCTTAGAATAATCTTTATTCGATTTGTGATTTCGTTGGGCATAAGGAGGTTGTCTTCTTGGGTATTTTCATAGAATCCGAGTCTTGGCTTTTTGAAGTTGAATCTTGGCAAGTCGTGAAGGTTCTTCATTGCTGGTTCTGTGGCATTCGTGGGCAGCATCAAATTCACTTGATTTGATTCTCTTTCTTCTTGATATTGTTTACAGCTCACCTCACTACACCAAAATTTTCATTTAGGAATGGTTTTAAACCGTTCTTAAATGATTCAGGAACGGTTTAAAACCATTCCTAAATGTGGCT
This sequence comes from Magnolia kwangsiensis, assembly GCA_037074715.1. NCBI lineage: Eukaryota > Viridiplantae > Streptophyta > Magnoliopsida > Magnoliales > Magnoliaceae > Magnolia > Magnolia kwangsiensis. The sequence continues at coordinate 145,717,185 of CM073572.1, forward strand.
TCGCAGAAAATCAAGAATGGTTTAGAACTGTTTTGGGTACTGTTTCAATTTTTAGAAATGGAATTTTAGGAATGGGTTTAAATTGTTCTAGTGCCAATGGTCACATTTTAGGCACAAAATTTTAGAAACGGTTTTAAACGCTTCTTAATGTTGTCAACGGTCAGATTTTAGGATGGAATTTTAGGAAAAATTTAGAGAACTGTAATCTACTTGTATTATATGCCAAATAATTATACAAATAGAAGAAAAAGACAATAGAATGATTCACACACATAATAAGCTTTTCCTTCTTTTCTAGTACACATTTCAATTTCAATTCCAATTCCAATTCCAATTTCCAATTTCAATACAACATTTCCAGGCAACTATAATCCAACAATTCCTGTCTTGAGTGCTAGGAACCCACCATAGCTACACTCCTTGCTCTTTTGCAAACACAAGCTACATGCAAAGCAAAGGCTCACTCTCTCTCTCTTCAGTGGCTCAGCTGGTTACTCACACAAAGGTCTCTCTCTTCAATGGCTTAGCTGGCTGCTCGTACGAAGGTGTTGCCTGTTGCCTAGAACTATATGAAGTTTCATTATCAGGTTCTCTTCTTGCTGCGAGAATGTGCCTCTCTTAAGATCAGGCCTTAGGTAATTTATCCATCTCAGTCTGCAACTCTTTCCACACCTTTGCAGACCTACAATTTTCCCATAGTTACAGAATAATTCAACAAAACCCAACTAGAAAATAAATCAAGAAAAATTCAAATCCAAATTCTGTAGATGATCCTAAATATAGTAGATGGTAGTGCAAATATGCCAATGGACTTTGTGTATCACGTGTTATCGAAGTTGACAAAATTGCAAGAAGTGAATTACAGTTCTCTAAATAGCTGAAAAGATTTAAAGAACCATTGGTTACCCAATGGGCAGTGGAACCTGATTGGATCTGGGTCTGGGTCCTCAAGAATGAGACTCGGGCACGAAAGTGACTAAGACCCAGTAAGATGTTAACCAGTTAAGTCAGGAACAAGTACTATATGACCCAACCTGAACCCGACCTGTTGATAGCCCTTGCTTCTTTTCACTTAAATCCTTTTCTTTTCTTTCGGATGGTGCCAAGAAGTAAGCACAAGCATCCACAAACCCTCCATGAACCATAAAACACACCAAATTTGATTATAGGATAAAAAATAATAATAATAATATTTGACCGTTTCTTGTGGTGTGGTCCACCTGAATTTATATCTGTTTTGGTTTTGGGACCATGGCCTAAAATAACTTGTAAAACAGATTAACGGTGTGGATATAAAGTACATACATTAAGGTGGGCCCCGACGGTCAGGTTCTCACCAACATTGCTGGTTCAGGGTCGCAGCCAAGTCTCTCTCAATTTTACCACACTTGATTTCGAACATGTTACCCACCGATCTGGATCGCCCTTGGCTAAATGGGTCAACCCATTTAGTAATAGACCCAAAAGTTATGAGCTTGGCCTCTTATTAATCACCTTTTATTTCAGGGCCAACCCAACCCATTGACATCATAAACCACCTGATTATCAGGCTCGGGTTGGGACTGATAATCATCCTCTGTCTAATGCATTATAAATGGTTTTTATCACAGAATTCATAATTGCTTTTAAACTATGTATGTACTATACTATGTATCTGATTATTCACAACCATAATCAAATTTCTTAAAGCTATTCATGTACCTATTTTCATCTAAAAGAAGAGTCACTTTGATATCTTAGTATGATAATCTAAAAATTTTTAGACATGAGTAAGCACATGAGTGCACATATAATTGTGTACATTATGTTCACATTATTCAATCAAACATAAGGTCACATGTGTGATCGAGGGCCTGTATTAAAATTATATGTACAATTAAGAAGTGTGGGTGTATTAAAGTCGTACTTGACTCAAGCTAACCAGTTGTAATAAATGATCAAGTGATTTGCGAATAGATAAGAGTGAGTCCTTTAGGATGGATTCTTTTTGCCTTATGGCTTCAAAACTTTTCTTTCATCATTAATTGCAATTAATATTTCTTAAGGAAATAATGGTAGATGAATATATAAAAAGAATGTTAAAATAATGTCAATTTTATTAATATTTGAACGAATGCCAAGTAAGTGTTGCAATAGAAATTTAAAGCCAGTGTTTGGATGAGGCAACCAAGTAATTTACTTTTTTTAAGAGCTAGATGACTTTTTGGTTGTTACTAATGACTTCTATCTTGCCTTCCTATCTATTCATTATCCAGATGACAGATGCTGTAATGGCCTACTTACGGGTGCCCAGATGCCAAATCCATTTGCTTTCTATTTATTTCACCTGGTAAATACTTTTAAAAAAATAATAATAATCAAAACTATGACAATTAGAAATCTATTTGCAAATGGTCGCCTAGACAAGCAAACCGATGTCACTAGCTAATGAGAGCATACCTTGCTTTGTGTAGTATAATGCAGACCAATACACTATGCATAAATGTTAAAGAGAATATAATTAATGCCCTTTCCATACAATTAAGCTGAGGAATATGAAAGAAATCATATTGTAGTTGAATCTGTTTAGCAGTTCAAATTAAGCAGTAGAAAACCAAAGAGCTTAATTCAAAACATACAACAAAAGAAAGTTAAAGGACAACTTTCCAATTATAGTTAATGGATATTACTCAGAAGTAGAATTTACCTGTTAAGTTTGTATCCCTTGGAACATCCACCAACAATGCAGGTCCTATTAAAAAAAATCAACAATTAGAATGTTTATAGTGAAATTAGACAAAAGCCAATATATGCTTGGGCATAATGCATTTGTAGGTGGCTTTTCCAGTCCACTATCAAATCCCATGACTCTACACCAAAAGTATTATCTTAAACCACAATATACGTGCTTCGATGACGACTCAGGATCAGCCATGTGAAAACCTTATATTCCCTGATGAGGTTCTACCCCACAGAAATGCTCTTTAATGGAATTTTATCTCATTCATTTGGACACCTATTGATTCTAACAGTAGATTGCAGAATCGTTCGAGCCTTTCAATTCACAATGATACCTTATGCTGAGTTTGGGTGCACAAGGGAATTAGATTGCCAAATTCAGTTTAATGAAAATCAACTAACAAACTAATAATGTTTCCAAGTATCATAATGAGGAAGTAGCCCACAAATTACAGTTACATACCTTTTTAGTATAACTGGAAAGTAACTTAATTATAGTATGGAGCCTGGACAGAGGTTGCAGCTATAGCTACAAGTGCAGGCACACATTCCAAAACGACTGTCGTCTCCACAAATTGCAGGACCCAACAATCGGCAAGACATGGGGGGTAAAAAAGTAGGAAGAAAGCAACCTTGAGGGCACTGGTGACATTTCTTCCCTGAGGCCAGAACCCGCCAAGGATGCTAATCTCCTGCGACATGAGTCCCACATGCCCCATGACTGTAATTCCAGCTTCTACTCATGCCTGCCTAGTCTAGGTGTACGACCAATGGGTACTCCTAGGCGGTTACCATTGTGATGGGTTGCCCCTTGAGGTGCTTCTGCTTGAGATGGTTAAGAGTCACTCTCTTTTCATGATTCTGAGGCTTTGGGCGACCATACACCTTGCTTTCTAGAGCATTGCTCATCATCATCACTCTCCAACTGCTGTTACTAATCTTTTCACGTCCATGGAAATAAACAACCACTTCATATATAAGAATAGTATATGACTAAAAGAACTTTGCAAGCCAACAACAACGATAGATATGATTTGAAATCAACATCAAGAAAAAACTAGATTGTCACTATTTAGTAAAAAACTAGATTCTCACTGAACCAACTATTGAGATGTGGAGCCATATTTGGGGGCCGCTCGACCAGTCGTGGCCCCTGCTCGGTTGGTCGTGCAGCTCACACGACCAGTCGTGGACTGGCTTGACTTAAAGTCTAGCGAGCATCAATTTTTAGATTTCGAGGTGCTCGACCGGTCGTGAGCCATGCTCGATCGCTCGATCGGTCGTGCAGCCTGCTCGACCAGTTGAGGTTACACAGATTTATTTCTAGATTTGATGCGGACTGTGGATTTTTGAGTCGGCTTTTGTATGGGTGTGAAAGGGAAGTTGTTTAAACTATATATAGGGCTTTTCTATGGGATTGAAAAATAATTTCAAGGTATGGGCAAAGGGTTTTCTCTGTACTTCTAAGGGAGAGGTTAGTATTTTGCCTTGTAATCTTCATTTTTCTTCATAGTAGAAGTTTGAATCTGTGATTTTTTTTACCCTAGTTTGGGTTTTTCCATGTATATCTTGTCTTGTGGTTTCTTTGAATTGCTTTAATCTATTTCTAGTTTATATTTCTTCTTGTTTATCGTTTGTTGGTGAGACCGGAGATTAGATCTTGGTTCATTGCATTGTTGGCGTGCTGTGTAACAACTGGTATCAAAGCTATTGGTTTAGTTCTATTGAGAGAGATGATGGAAGAAGGAAAAACTAGAATTGAGAAGTTTGATGGTTTAAACTTTACCTTCTGGAAGATGCAAATGGAGGATTATCTTTATCAGAAGGACATCTATATTCCTCTAGGAGAAAAAGAGAAGAAACCAGAAAAGATGATAGATGATAAATGATTTTTATTGGATCGGAAGGCTTTAAGATGATCAGACTCTCTTTGTCTAAGAGCGGCGCCTTCAATATATTTAAGATGAAAACTATAAAAGAATTAATGAAATCATTAGCCACCATGTATGAAAAACCCTCTGCGTCCAACAAGGTTCATCTTATGAAACAACTATTCAACATGAAGATGTCAGATAGTGGGAGCGTGGCTGAACATCTAAATGAGTTCAATATGGTCACGAGCTAGTTAGAATTTGTTGGCATTATTTTTGAGGATGAGGTCAGGGTGTTATTGATCTTATCCAGTTGCCAGATAGTTGGGATGATTTGGTGATTGCTGTGAGCAATTCTTTAGGGTCGACAAAGATAAAATTTGATGATGTGGCCAGTATAATTCTCAGCAAAGAATCTAGAAGAAAGGCATCAGGAGTTTCAGGGGATTCAGGGAATGCTTTAAACGTTGAAGGAAGAAGAAGATTGCTAAACAAAGGAGCCAGTAAACATGGGCATTCTAAGTCAAGGAAGAAGTCCAAGGACCGAAAGACAAAGACAGGTGTTGGCATTGTGGCAAGACGTGTCACATGAAACGTAATTGCAGGGTGCTCAAGAAACAAGAAGGAAGCTCTTAAGGTGGGAAGAATTCAGTGAATCTATTTGAGGAGAGTGATATAGAGGTGTTGATCTTGTCTCTTGGTGTGAGGAATGAGTCTTGGGTTATAGACTCGAGTGCTTCATTTCATGCCACTTGGTGTAAGGAAGTTCTGCGTAACTATGTATCGGGTGACTTCGGGAGAGTCTACCTGGGTGATAATGAGCCATTCAATATTATTGGAAAGGGAGATGTTGAGGGTCAAATATTGCATATTAGACCCCAGATATTGTCTGAATTTATGAATATAATGCTGTCTAATGGCCCGTTTTATCATTCTTGTGTTGCAAGGTGATTTTATGAGCATGGATGGAAAAATGATGTTAAAAACTGAGATTTAACGATCTGATGACACCAAAGGCAAGGGACGGACTCCAGGGGACCAAGATCGATGAAATTAAACACCAAAATCTAAGGAAACCAGGCCATTCGGGTTAAGTGGGGGCCCGAAAAACGTTCAGAATGCAAGATCACGGGGTTCCCACCATCAGTTCGACTCGAAACTTCATACATGATCTGAAGGCCATAAATTAACCGTACACGTAAAATTTCATCCGGTGGATCATTGTAGAAGTAGCGTAATGGAAAGATCAGCCTATAAAACGGTAAAGTGGGGCCCACCTGATATATGGAAATGCCTAAATTTTGGACTCAACGTCTTAAATAATATGACAAAATGGATGGATGGAGCAGATTTTATATATACATCATGAGTGGACCTCACTGGCAGCGCCAGTGCACAATGCACAAGTGCACTTGACGTGCACTGGAGAGAGAAATCCAGTCAACGGAAGGAGACCCATCTCCTTCTTCTTCTCCAGCACAAACGACCAGCGGACGCACATGGTTCGCCCGATTTTGGCTAGTGGGCCCCCCTCATTGCTCATTTCACTAATCTGGACCGTCCATTGTGTCTCTGGACTAAGTTTAACCTACGCCTAGGTGTCCGTTTTCTTCCATGCAAGCTATCGGAAGATCCTAGTTGTCGAAGGAAAGATTGACGGTGGAAATGTTTGAGATGGTGGGCCGCATTAAACTTAAGAAAAAATATACATTTCTAAGTGGTTTTTCGCCTCGAGTAGAATGATCGGAGTGGATTTTCCTGTTGACTGCGTTCATGGGCCTCGTCGATCAATGCAGTAGCGTTCGTAAACTCTGTTTCGCAACAGAGCTTGGGAAAAAAATGTGGTCGGCCACCTTCATCATGAATTTCAATAATCCACATCATTCATTGCATTCAGAGGAGTAAACCGACCGTCCCATGGTCTGTTTCCTGATTTTCTTCGGATGCTGCATCTACACGAAAGTTCGACGCTGGTTGGATGAAGCTAAGAAAACGTCTCTGAAACACCACAGTTGAACCCAAAATCGAGCAGGATTGAATGTTTTTTTGTGGGAGGACGAATGGACGATATGGATTCCTTAACAGACACCAAGAAGTGGGCCCCACAACTTCCAACGGAGCAAAATCATGCTTTCTCTTGTGTAAAAGCAGAGTCCTGCGAGGAGGTCTGCTTGTTGCTGTCTATATAAGAAAGGAAGAGCAAGGGGGATTGGGAGAGGTCGGAACATGGAACGGCAACGAGAGAGAGAGAGATACAGGGAGAGTTCTTTTAAAGGTATTAATTTAATTTAATTTATTTATTTTATTTTTATGTGAGTTCAGCCCATCTATGTGTGGCTAAACCTCTTAGCTAGGGCTAAGAGGTGAAGCTTGTAGCATGATGGGAGGACCTGATGCTTGTGGCTTTTGTTTACGGCTGAACTGATTTTGATTTTAGTTTAATTAGTGGAATGCTTTTAGTCTTTAATGGTCTGTTGTGACTGAAATTACAATGGGTCTGCAATGGCTTTGAGCATGTCCTTTCTCCTTTATATTTATGACGTCAGGAAGCCTTGTTGTTCACCATAGTCTCCTGGGCATGATCGGATGATGGTACCCTTCCTAACCTTCATACATGTGATTGGTTGGTAATTAGTTTAATTCTGTTGTTTGCCATAGTCTTTTGGGCATGGTTTGGTGATGGAATCCATTCTAATTCATATACCTTTCATCTCTTTGAAAACTAGATCAACGGCAGTTCAGTTAATTTTCATAATTCTTAAAGCAGGCATAAGATCTCCCTGATCTCTACAAGTGGATCCTCTGAATCCCTAGTTTCCTTACCTCTGATTTCTCCTAGGTTTTAGATAATCATTCTATCATTATTCCTCAAATCATAATTAATTTAGATTTCATCTTAGTCTAGTTATAGTTCTATTTAATTTCAGAATACGTACAAGTTTCAGTCCCTTGGGATTCGACCTCGGTCTTATCGAGTTATTAATACATCAGTTCCCTGGACTTGGGGAGTGAACAAGTTTTTGGCGCCGTTGCTGGGGACTGTCGGCTACGTTTTTCTAAAATTAATTAGTTTTAGGATTAGTTTAAGATTAGGTTTAGATGTTCTTGATTTTTAAAAACTAACGTGTCTTTCTTGTTTTTTAGGCCTCTGAGATAGTTTCTAAATTGGTAAATTCTTTCTTAAATTCTTCCTTCCTATTCTAGATTTAGATTAAGATTTATTTCTTCTTTTTAGTAAGTTTCTAACTCTAATTCTTTTAAGGTTCCTAACCTTGTTTCTGTTTTAGAATTTTTTCATAAGTTTTTTTTTGTTTAGGAACTAACCCGATTTTTCTGTTTTGTAAGAAACTTCTAATTTAGTTCTTAACCTAGGACTCCAAATTTGGTAACTTCTTTCCATCTTTCCCTTTTATTTCCTAGATTTCTACTTCCTTTCTTAGGATTAGGCTTAGAATTTGAGGGCTGAGTGTGTTTTATGCCCCAGTGGGCACGCGACAACACTCGACGTCTCGTGACTGAAGGAGGATTAGTTGTGGGGTTGACTGTCCATCGCAGGACTAGACACCACTTGAATTCTCTTGAGACAGAGGAGGTTATGGCTGAAAATCAACCTCAAGCACTACCCCAACCTAGGGTTGAGGAAGTACATGATGAGAATGAGGTGCGCCATGCACCCCCGCCTCGTACTTTATGAGATTATTTACAATCGGCGGGGGTGAGTACGCCCTCATGCATGATTTTTCCTGCGAATACAGGACATATAGACATCAAGCCAAGGGTTATCCAACTCCTTCCCAAGTTTCATGGGCTTGAATTTGAAGAACCATACTTGCATCTGAAAGAGTTCGACGAAATCATAGGCACCTTATATTTCCTTAATGTATCTGAAGATACTATTAGGCTGAAACTCTTTCCATTTTTCTTGAAAGAAAAAGCCAAGACGTGGTTACATTCCCTGCGTCCTAGATCCATTGGCACATGGAATGATATGCAGAGGGAATTTATAAAGAAAATTTTCTCACATCATAAGACAATTACACTCAGGAGAGCAATCATGAACTTTGCCCAAAAGGAAGATGAGACATTCTTCCAATGTTGGGAAAGGTTTAAGGATCTGGTTAATGCATGTCCACAACATGGCTTTGAAATATAGCGCATTATAAATTTTTTCTATGATGGGCTAACATCTTCTATACGCCAAATGGTCGAGACAATGTGTAACGGAGATTTCATCAATAAAAATGTCAACGAGGTATGGGATTACCTCGATAGTCTCGCTGAAAAAACATAATCATGAGACTATTACCCAAGGACGAACGCTACGTCTAGGCCAACTCATTCAAGGGAAAAAGGAGGAATATATCTCCTGAAAGAGGACGATGATCTTAACGCTAAGGTGGTCAATCTCACCAGAAAATTTGAGGCCATGGAAGGAAAGAAGGAAAAGGTTAATGAAAGTGTTTGCGGCATCTGTGATTGCAACATTCATACTACTGAAAATTGTCCTTCAATACCTGCCTTTCGAGAAGTATTGAATGAACAATCTAATGCTGTAAATAACTATCAAAGACCTTTTAATGGACCACCCTCTAATACGTACAATCCTAGTTGGAAAAATCATCCAAATTTCAGTTGGAGGAATGGACCAACGGCTACACCTCAAGGTTTCCTAAACCAAAATCCAACTCAAGAGAAACCTCAAGAGGATTTGGTTCTAAAACATTTTCAAAAGCAAGAGCTTTTCAATCAGGGTATGATGCAAGCCTTTCAAGACCTTATAAAAGCAATACATGAACTTAAGACTGAAAATACGATTGGAAACAAGGGGAGCTTCCCAGCTCAACCTCTTCCCAATCCTAAACCGCATTATGAAGTTAGTGATCCCAGCTCTTCAAATCAAATGGGGCACGCTAAATCCATCAGCACTCTTAGGAGTGGGAAGGTTATTGATAAAACCCTTCCGTTTAGGCCCGAAAAGCCTCAAGAACTAGAAGAGGACAACAATGATGGATCTAGTGGCGGTCCATAAAAATTTGAACTGGAACCTCTAGAAAATTCAATTGCTCCGTTTTCCCAACGGTTGGTTGAACCAAAACATCTCTCTAACTCTCAGGATATCCTAGAGGTGTTGAAACAAGTGAAAGTCAACATTCCTCTGCTTGACGTTGTAAAACAGATTCCTTTATATGCTAAATTTCTAAAGGACTTATGCACTACCAAACGACGAAAAAATGTTCAAAAGAAAATCTCCTTGACTGAGAAAGTGAGTGCCATCCTGAAACAAGATGTGCCGTAAAAATTCAAAGATCCCGGTTGCCCAACCATATCATGTGTAATCGAGAACTATCGAATTGATCACGCACTTCTTGACTTAGGAGCGAGTGTCAATCTAATTCGCTATTCGGTATACCAACAGTTAGGTTTGGGTGAATTAAAACCCACCCGAACCACACTACAACTTGCTGATCGTTCTGTTCGTGTACCAAGAGGGATCATCGAGGATGTGTTGGTCCAGGTTGATAGATTCTACTACCCTTTTGATTTTATCATCTTGGACACCGAACTCATCAATGACATGAGCACTCAGATTCCCGTCATCCTTGGTCGCCCATTCCTATCCACTTCAAATGTAATTATCAATTGCAGGAATGGTGTTATGACTATGTCTTTTAGAAATTTGATATTGGAATCGAATATCTTTTTCAATAACGGCAGCAACTCAGAGGATGATGACGATTTCCACGATGTTAACATGATTGATTCTTTTGTGGAAGATAGAACGCCTCTCACCTTATCCTCTGATTTCTAGAGACGTGCCTGGCCCACTCCCATGATCTTGATGATGATATAATTAGGGAGACGTGTGCCATGCTTGATACTGCACCGGTACTTGAAGTTAACCGGTGGAGGCCACAAATTGAAGAATTGCCCCAAATGATGTAGTGCCTCTACCGTCTAACCTCAAGCCACCGAAGCTTGACCTAAAACCTTTGCCCTCTGATTTAAAATATGTCTATTTAGGTCAAGATGAGACATACCCGGTGGTGATCTCTGCCCACCTGGAGAAAGAACAGGAGAGTATGCTGATATCTACTCTCATTGAGCATAAGGGAGCTCTTGGATGGACGATAGCGGACCTCAAAGGAATTAACCCATCGATTTGTACTCACTGTATATATCTTGAGGACAATGCAAAGGCTGTTCGGCAATCACAACGTAGATTAAATCCAAACATGAAGGTAGTGGTTAAGGCCGAGGTTCTCAAACTATTGGATGTGGGGATCATATGCCCCATATCCGATAGTCAATGGGTGAGTTCAACTCAGGTGGTTCCTAAGAAGTCCGGGATCACCATAGTAGCTAATGCCAATAATGAACTCGTGCCGACCAGAGTTACCACTGGTTGGAGAATGTGCATTGACTATAAAAAGCTGAATACCGTCACAAGGAAAGACCACTTTCCTTTGCCCTTCATTGATCAAATCCTGAAAAGGCTAGCTGGTCATTCCTATTATTGTTTCCTTGACGGGTATTCAGGTTATAATCAGATTGAAATCACCCCTAAGGATCAGGAAAAGACTACATTTACATGTCCCTATGGCACCTTTGCTTACAGAAGGATGCCATTCGGGTTATGTAATGCCCCTGCCACCTTTCAGCGATGCATGATGAGTATCTTTTTTGACATGGTAGGAAAATATTTAGAGGTCTTCATGGACGATTTCTCTATTTTCGGTTCATCTTTCAGCGAGTGCTTAGCAAGTCTTAAATGTGTGCTGAAAAGATGTGAAGAAAAAAATTTGGTACTTAACTGGGAGAAGTGCCATTTTATGGCTCAAAAGGGAATTGTCCTTGGGCATATCATCTCGTCCAAAGGAATCGAGGTAGATAAGGCAAAAATTAATCTTATCTCTAACCTACCTCCACCCAAGAATATCAGAGACGTGCGATCCTTCTTAAGACACGCAGGATTTTACCGACGATTCATAAAGGACTTTAGTCTCCTCTCTCATCTTTTATGTAATCTTCTTCAAAAGGATACACCATACGAGTGGACTGCGCAGTGCCAAGAAGCTTTCACTAAGCTTAAGGGCATGTTAACCACTGCACCTATCATGCAGCCACCCGACTGGAGTCTTCCTTTTGAACTTATGTGCGACGCCTCTGATTATGCTCTTGGGGCAGTTCTAGGCCAGAGAAAAGATAAGCGGCCTTATGTTATTCACTATGCAAGTAGGACTCTAAATCCTGCCCAAGTGAACTACTCGACTACGGAAAAGGAACTCTTAGCCGTAGTGTTCGCTTTGGACAAATTTAGATCTTACCTGATCGGATTTAAGATCATCATCTACACATATGACGTGACACTTAAGTATCTTCTTTCTAAGAATGATTCTAAGCCCCGCCTGATACGATGGATCCTTCTACTCCAAGAATTTGATTTGGAAATCAAAGATAAAAAGGGAGTAGAGAACGTAGTGGCCGATCATCTTTCTCACCTTAATACTTCTGATTCCCTTGAGGCGACCCATATCAATGACATGTTCCCTGATGAACAACTGTTTAGAGTCTCCCATTCACCTTGGTTCGCTGATATTGCTAATTATCTTGCTACAAGTGCCATACCGACACACTGGACGTCACAAGATAAGAAGAAATTCTTTACCAAGGTGCATAACTTTTTTTGGGATGATCCATATTTGTTTAAATATTTTCCAGACCAAATCTTAAGGAGATGTGTGCCAGACAATGAGCATCAGAGTGTCATCTCCTTCTGTCACTCACAGGCCTGTGGTGGTCACTTTTCTGCTAAAAAGACCACGGCCAAGATTCTACAGTGTGGCTTTTAGTCGCCCACTATGTTCAGGGACACTCATGAGTTTTGTAAAGCTTTTGAGCATTGTCAAAAATTGGGAGCATTGTCCCATCGAAATATGATGCCTTTGAATCCCATCCTTATCATTGAAGCATTTGATTGCTGGGGCATTGATTTCATGGGACCATTCCCCCAATCATTTGGAAATTTGTATATTTTGCTCACCGTAGACTATGTCACTAAATGGGTTGAAGCAATTCCGTGCCGCAAAAATGACCATCGCACGGTCATTAAATTTTTGAAAGAAAATATCCTGTCGCAATTCGGAACGCCTCGAGTCATCATTAGTGATGGGGGCTCACACTTTTGTAATAGACCATTTGAGAGTTTAATGAAGAAATACGATATCTCTCATAAGGTGAGCACCCCATACCATCCACAGACAAGTGGACAAGCTGAGATTTCCAATAGAGAGATCAAACATATCCTGAAAAAAACGGTTAACCCTAACCGTAAGGATCGGTCAATCCGATTGACCGATGCCTTATGGGTATACCGTACTACTTTTAAAACTCCTATTGGAACATCTCCCTTTAGACTTGTCTATGGGAAAGCTTGTCACTTGGTCGTGGAATTGGAACATAAAGCATACTGGGCGATCAAAAATCTAAATTTTAATTTGGACAACGCTGCCTCGTTACGCAAACTTCAGTTGAATGAACTTGAAGAAATCCGGAATGATGCGCACGAAAACTCAAGAATTTACAAGGACAAGATGAAGGCATTTCATGATCAACATATTCTACGGAAATCATTCACGCCAGGTCAGAAAGTCCTTTTGTACGATTCTCGACTCCACCTTTTTCCGGGTAAGCTTCGATCTCGTTGGACCGGCCCTTACATTGTTGTCACTGCTTATCCTCATGGGGCCGTCGAGATAAGAGATCCCGACAATGGCAAGGAGTTTAAAGTAAATGGACATCGATTAAACCCATTTGTCGAGACATTTGATTCAGAGGACATGTCCATGCCTCTGATTGCTCCTATTTATCAGGACTGATCTCCTAGTCTGATGGAGGTATAGGTAGGTTTATCGCTTCCATAGGATTAAGATTGTTGCTTTATTTGTCTGGCTGAAGATGGTAAATTTAGCGCTCCTGGGAGGCAACCCAACTTTTCATTTCATTTTTCTAGTTAGATGATTCAATATTTGTGGGTAACATTACTGCAAACCCTCACGAGACTACAACTCGTCCACTAGGGGTAACCTAGGGGTTTAAAGGCTTGTTGCATACGCTAAATGCAATCGAGAGCACCTGCGAAAGTGGTATAGGTAGGATTTTATTTTTGTTATTTTTGTTTTACTTTCTCTCTCATATTAACCTGCTCTTTCCCAGTGATCTCTTGAAAAATCTTTCTCGATTCGTTATCCAGGTACTATCCTCCCATCACTTCTCATTTACTTTTGTTGTCCCATGTACATTGCATGCTCATATATCTTTTACATTGAGGACAATGTAGATTTTTGGTTGGGGGTGGGAGATTAGGTAACCTAATCAGTGTTTTCTTGGTCTTGAGCAAAAATTGTGAAAATTTTTAAAATTTTTCTGAAAATTCCTGTGAATTTGAAGTGATTTTGACAGATATCCCTAATTTAGAATTTCACGACACGTGATGTTGGTAATTTATGAATCTTAGATTCAGTGTCTGTTAAATTTCATAGTTAAGTTGAATTGTTAATCCAGAATTAGAGGTTATAAGCATTGATTGAATCATGATTTCACATGTCACATCTAGCTTTCACATTAAGGTTTCAGTCTGATATTGAAGGGATAACTTGGTGATCACTAAGCATGTGAGGAAACCACTTGAAATTTGCCCGTCATGATCTAAATAATAATAACAATAATAATAAAAGAAGCTCAAATACCTTTGGAAAAAGCTTTACCATAGGTTTGCTCCCTATAGGTGTGGAGTTAATTCCCCATAAATGATATGTGAAAAAGGTCTAGGAGTTGGGTTTTCATCATAGGTTTGCTCCCTATAGGTGAAAATTTGATTTTCTTTCTTAGAGTTATTTTTAACGGTAAAATTAAAAACAGAAAGAATGAAAAGATGATTTGTGAGGAAAGTTTTGGTTATCATGAATTCTCTTCTTGGTTACCAATGATATCTTAAAATAGAGAAGTGAATTTTAATGTTGCTAAGCCGAGATTACACTATACACCCATGGAATTCAGTGATTAGAATTATTCTAATTGATAGATTAATTATTTGAACTTGATTATGAAGTTTACTATGTGTTTGAGTCTAGGAGAAAATAATTTCCAACATCCATGAATCTTAGATTTCTCGTATCTTATTCAAAACATCACTCGGTTTTAAAAAAATTCTTCTGTAATTCTCAACTTATTTTCGCATATTTTGCTCGGGACTAGCAAAATGCTAGTTGGGGGTTGTGTTGAGGGTCAAATATTGCATATTAGACCCCAGATATTGTCTGAATTTACGAATATAATACTGTCTAATGGCCCGTTTTATCATTCTTGTGTTGCAAGGTGATTTTATGAGCATGGATGGAAAAATGATGTTAAAAACTGAGATTTAACGATCTGATGACACCAAAGGCAAGGGACGGACTCCAGGGGACCAAGATCGATGAAATTAAACACCAAAATCTGAGGAAACCAGGCCATTCGGGTTAAGTGGGGGCCCGAAAAACGTTCAGAATGCAAGATCACGGGGTTCCCACCATCAGTTCAACTCGAAACTTCATACATGATCTGAAGGCCATAAATTAACCATACACGTAAAATTTCATCCGGTGGATCATTGTAGAAGTAGCGTAATGGAAAGATCAGCCTATAAAACGGTAAAGTGGGGCCCACCTGATATATGGAAATGCCTAAATTTTGGACTCAACGTCTTAAATAATATGACAAAATGGATGGATGGAGCGGATTTTATATATACATCATGAGTGGACCTCACTGGCAGCGCCAGTGCACAATGCACAAGTGCACTTGACGTGCACTGGAGAGAGAAATCCAGTCAACGGAAGGAGACCCATCTCCTTCTTCTTCTCCAGCACAAACGACCAGCGGACGCACATGGTTCGCCCGATTTTGGCTAGTGGGCCCCCCTCATTGCTCATTTCACTAATCTGGACCGTCCATTGTGTCTCTGGACTAAGTTTAACCTACGCCTAGGTGTCCGTTTTCTTCCATGCAAGCTATCGGAAGATCCTAGTTGTCGAAGGAAAGATTGACGGTGGAAATGTTTGAGATGGTGGGCCGCATTAAACTTAAGAAAAAATATACATTTCTAAGTGGTTTTTCGCCTCGAGTAGAATGATCGGAGTGGATTTTCCTGTTGACTGCGTTCATGGGCCTCGTCGATCAATGCAGTAGCGTTCGTAAACTCTGTTTCGCAACAGAGCTTGGGAAAAAAATGTGGTCGGCCACCTTCATCATGAATTTCAATAATCCACATCGTTCATTGCATTCAGAGGAGTAAACCGACCGTCCCATGGTCTGTTTCCTGATTTTCTTCGGATGCTGCATCTACACGAAAGTTCGACGCTGGTTGGATGAAGCTAAGAAAACGTCTCTGAAACACCACAGTTGAACCCAAAATCGAGCAGGATTGAATGTTTTTTTGTGGGAGGACGAATGGACGATATGGATTCCTCAACAGACACCAAGAAGTGGGCCCCACAACTTCCAACGCAGCAAAATCATGCTTTCTCTTGTGTAAAAGCAGAGTCCTGCGAGGAGGTCTGCTTGTTGCTGTCTATATAAGAAAGGAAGAGCAAGGGGGACTGGGAGAGGTCGGAACATGGAACGGCAACGAGAGAGAGAGAGAGAGACAGGGAGAGTTCTTTTAAAGGTTTTAATTTATTTTATTTTATTTGTTTTATTTTTATGTGAGTTCAGCCCATCTATGTGTGGCTAAACCTCTTAGCTAGGGCTAAGAGGTGAAGCTTGTAGCATGATGGGAGGACCTGATGCTTGTGGCTTTTGTTTAGGGCTGAACTGATTTTGATTTTAGTTTAATTAGTGGAATGCTTTTAGTCTTTAATGGTCTGTTGTGACTGAAATTACAATGGGTCTGCAATGGCTTTGAGCATGTCCTTTCTCCTTTATGTTTATGACGTCAGGAAGCCTTGTTGTTCACCATAGTCTCCTAGGCATGGTCGGATGATGGTACCCTTCCTAACCTTCATACATGTGATTGGTTGGTAATTAGTTTAATTCTGTTGTTTGCCATAGTCTTTTGGGCATGGTTTGGTGATGGAATCCATTCTAATTCATATACCTTTCATCTCTTTGAAAACTAGATCAATGGCAGTTCAGTTAATTTTCATAATTCTTAAAGCAGGCATAAGATCTCCCTGATCTCTACAAGTGGATCCTCTGAATCCCTAGTTTTCCTACCTTTGATTTCTCCTAAGTTTTAGATAATCATTCCATCATTATTCCTCAAATCATAATTAATTTAGATTTCATCTTAGTCTAGTTATAGTTCTATTTAATTTCAGAATACGTATAAGTTTCAGTCCCTTGGGATTCGACCTCGGTCTTACCGAGTTATTACTACATCAGTTCCCTGCACTTGGGGAGTGAACAGGAGATGTTCATATAAATCAGAAAGATAGAATGACGTTGAAGTTGAAAGATGTCAGACATGTACCGAGTTTGAGAAGGAATCTGATCTCAGTGGGGCAGTTGACCAATACCGGTTATGTGACAATATTCACCAATGATTCCTGGAAGATCAAAAAAGGTGCCTTGGTGATATCTCGAGGCAAAAAGGAAGATACTTTGTACGTGACTTCAGGATTGTATAGTTCACTCTTAGTCGCATCAATTAGAGTGAATGAGCAGTTATGACATCAGAGGTTGAGACATATAAGTGAGAAATGGATGAAAATGCTATTGCTTAAAGGGAAGCTACCAGGGTTAAATCTATTGACTTGGAATTCTGAGAGGAATACGTGTATGGCAACTAAAAGAGGGTAAGCTTCAAGAAGACAGGACGCACTCCAAAGACACATCTGTTGGAGCTTGTACACACTGATGTGTGGGGATTGACACAGGTATTACCTCTTGGTATCTCACATTATTTTGTTTCTTTTATTGATGATGCTAGTAGAAAACTGTGGGTTTATTTCTTAAAGCCCAAATCTAATGTATTTGATGTATTTAAGAAATGAAAAGTTATGGTAGAAAATGAGATAGGTAAAATAGTAAAATGTCTCAGATCTGATAATGGGGGAGAGTACTGTGATAAGAGGTTTGAGGAGTATTATGTAGCAAATGAAATCAAACATCAGAAAATGATTCTAAGGACACCAAAGCAGAATAGTGTGGCTGAGCGCATTAATAAGACCATCCTTGAATGCGCCAGGAGCATGAGATTGCATACAGGGTTCCCCAAGAAATTTTAGGCAGATACTGTGAATACTACCACATATATCTTCAATAGAAGTCCCTCTACACCATTGGATGGTGGGCTACTAGAAGAAACATGGATTGAGAAAGAAGTGAACCTTGCACATCTCAGAGTATTTAGTTACACTTCATATATTCACATTGATGCAAAACACAAAAACAAGCTGGATGTGAAGTCCAGGAAGTGCATGTTTATAGGCTACGGGCAGCATTACTTTGGTTATAGGTTTTTGGATGCAGAAAATAGAAAAATCATTAGAAGCAAGGACGTAGCTTTAATAAAAAAGTGATGCATAAAGACAGTGTGAAGGAAAATAAGGCCGAGAAAAAGAAATTCGTAGAGTTGGAAGAGTTATCGGACATGGGTGTTACAATGCCACATGATGATCATGCACAGAAGCATTATGAGGCAGAGCCACAGACACTCGTTGTGAGAAGGTTTACTTGGGAGAGGAGACCCACGGTCCGATACTTACTCTCCTTACATTATCTACTGCTGACAGATAATGGTGAACCAGAGTATTTTGAAGAGGCATTACAGTCAGATACACGGGTTAAGTGGGAGCAGGCCATGGATGATGAGATGGTTTCTCTGGAGTTTAATCGTACATGAGAGCTAGTCACTCTACCCATGGGTAAGAAATCTCTTCATAACAAGTGGGTTTACAGACTGAAGGAGGAGCACAATGGTTCAAAATGGTACAAGGCTAGACTGGTTGTGAAAGGGTTTCAACAAAAGGCAAGTATTGATTTCACTGAAATATTTTCACCTGTGATGAAAATGTCTATTATTCGCATGGTCTTGAGTATAATACCTATAGAGGACTTATATCTACAACAACTAGATGTTATGACAACCTTTCTTCATGGGGACCTTAAAGAAAAGATATACATGCATTAGCCGACAGGACACGTGGCACCAGGAAAGGAGAATAAGGTGTGCGGACTTAAGAAGAGTCTATATGCCTGAAGCAGGCTAGGAGGTAGTAGTATAAGAAGTTCGATAGTTTTATGTTGGGAAACGGTTTTAGGAGATGTTATGCAGACTATTGTTGTTACTTGAAGTTTAATACGTAGTACATCATCCTTCTTCTATATGTTGATGATATGCTTGTGGCCGATTCAAGCATGAAGGACATCTCAGATCTTAAAAGACAACTGTCTAAAGAATTTACCACGAAGGATTTAGGAGCTGCAAAATAAAAACTAGGTATGAAGATAAAGCGTGACAGAGAAAATAATAAACTGGTTTTATCACAAGCAGAGTATATAGCCAAGGTACTTGATCGATTCAATATAGTTGGTGCTAAGCCGGTTAGCACTCCATTAGCCAACCACTTCAAGCTATCTAAGGAGCAAGGTGCAAAGGCACAGGAAGAATGAGACTACATGGCTAAAGTCTCATATGTGTCAACTATTGAGAGTCTCATGCATGCTATGGTGAGCACGAGGCCAGACATTGCTCAAGCGATGAGTGTTGTTAGCAGGTTTATGAACAACCCCGAGAAGGAACATTAAGAAGCTGTTAAGTGGATCCTTAGATACCTGGTAGGTATTAAGGATATAAGGCTGTGTTATGGTGGATCAAAAATCAAACTACAAGGCTACGTGGATTCAGATTGACAAGAGATATCAACAACAGAAGAAACACGATAGGTTATGTCTCTACTTTAGGTAGTGCTGCAGCCAGTTGAGTCTCTCAGTTATCGAAAATAATATCTATCAGTACGACAGAAGTAGAATATATCGAGGCTACAAAAGCGTACAATGAGATGGTGTGGATGCAAAGTTTCATGAAAAAGTTGGGTAAGAAGAAAGCAGATTGCAAGCTATACAATGATAGTCAAAGTGTAATACACTTAACTAAGGATTCAGACTTTCATTAAAGGACCAAGCTTATTTCCATCAGATATCACTTCATACGTTCATTACTGGATGATAGATAAATTACCCTGAAGAAGATTCATAAAAGTGAGAATCCTACGGATATGTTGACCAAGGCGGTCACATAGGAGAAGCTGAAGCTCTATTTAGCTTTGAGTGGTCTTTGGGCTTGAAGATGGGGAGGTGGTGCACTTCGGATGTAAAAGACGAAGGCTCCAAGTGGGAGATTATTGAGATGTGGAACCACATCTGGGGGCTACTCGACCGGTCGTGGCCCTTGCTCGACTGGTCATGTAGCCCACACGATTAGTCGTAGACTGGCTCGACTCAAAGTCTAGTGAGCATCAATTTTTAGGTTTCAAGGTGCTTGCCTAGTCATGGCCCATGCTCGATCGGTCGAGGGGTCCGCTCGACTAGTCGTATAGCTTGCCCGACCAGTCAAGGTTACGCAGATTTATTTTCGAATTTGATGCAGACTGCAAATTTTTAAGTCAGCTTTTGCAAGGGTGCGAAAGAGAAGTTGTTTAAACTATATAATGTGTCCCTAGGGCTTTTCTGGGGGATTGGAAAATAATTTCAAGGTGTGGGCAAAGGGGTTTCTTTGTACTTCCAAGTGAGAGGTTAGTATTTTACCTTGTAATCTTCATTTTTCTTCATAGTGGAAGTTTACATCTGTGGTTTTTACCCTAGTTTGGGGTTTTTCCACTTATATCTTGTCTTGTGGTTTGTTTGGATTACTTTGATTTGTTTCTAGTTTATATTTCTTCTTGTTTATCGTTTGTGGGTGAGACCAGAGATTAGATCTTGGTTCACTGCATTGTTGGCGTGTTGCGCAACACTAACAACCTCATTAAACTGTTTCTTAAGGAAAGTGACAACAAACACTCACCTTGATAGACAATATGCAAAGGCCATCACAGTTGATAATGATCTTACAAAATTCAACAAGGCAATGTTAAAAATTAATAATACTTGCAAATGAGTGTTGCTCCAGTCCACAGTAGCAAAGGTTGTAGGTGGGAGGTCAAAACATAACACGTGCTGCTCTTTTTCCAATTACTATCATTGCGCTACAAACAATCTTTGGAAACATGTTAAATGCTTATTTCAGCTCTCATTTATTAGAAGTTCTGTAACATACTGAAGTAATTAAGTTCAAATTACGATTTCAAGGACCTTTCTCAGCATTAGACTACAAAGCAGATTTCAAGGAGAACTCAAGTGAGTTTTGTACATAATCATCTTAAACTGTCATTCTAACAACAACAAAAAAGGAAAGAAAGAAACCCATTGACCAGAGACGAGAAAGACAATTGTCCCTATAACAGCAACAACTTGAAGACATTGAGGTGGAAACAACATTTGCACGTGTTTGGATTCTACAATAGAAGATGCAACAGACAAAAGCATCTCAATCAGATGTATCTATTATGAACTAACTAAAATAATACCACTCTAAACTAACTTTAGAAGAAACACCAAAGTAAGAAATGCTGTATGAGAAGTAACCATGTCAGACACACCTTTCAGACATTAAACGAGTGTATAAGATCACCTGGGCATAATGTTTGTAGTAGACTGCTAAAACAAAAAAATAAATATGTAAAGTGAGATGTGCTCATATATAAAAGAAAAAGAAAAAGAAAAAGAAAAAAAAAACCTATACAGTCTAAGGTCAGCTATATATATATATATATATATATATATATATATATATATATATATAAAACTTGACCCAAAACAGGGGATGCACATGGTGTCTTAAGGTGGTTCTCGCTTCATCCTCTTCTTCCATTTCCATTAAGTTTGGCTTTAACTTTGGGGAGAGGATTCTGCTTAGGGGACAGAAATTGCTCCTAGTTGTATTTCATAAAAAAAAAAGTAGTAAAATTTTTAAGAGCAATAGTGTAAAAAGTACTAGAAACATTGAAGCAAATGAAAATTGAAACACAAGAAAAAATCGCCTGGGGCACGGCTTTAAAAACATGTCATCTTGGCAATAACCATATAAAAAAAAAACTTTCCTCCTTTTCAGTAGCACCAGCTTTATAAGAAGCAATAGACACAACCGAAATAGCATTTGCACCAAGTTCCCTCTGCATTCTGAAATGTTGTAGTCCAGATATTATAACTAATAAAGTGGGCATGTAATGAATTTCAATTTACCAAAAAAGAAAAGAAGATTTTCTCTGCATTGGTATATCTATATCATCAAATAGATCAAGTGGACTGAATCATATTGAAAGAAGATACACAGACCCAAAAGAGTGAATTTCAGTTTCAAAGCAATTTGCAAATATGCATATTTTTTATTACTATGATAGTTAACTAGCAGTGGCACCCATTACAAAGTAAAGAAGTGTTGGGCCCAGGTGCATGCTTGGTCTAGGGCTGCAACTTGGGTTCAGACCCAAGTTCTGGTTGGCCTAGCATTGGAAAACACGAACCCAATTTGAAAACCCCATCATGGACACCTATCAAAATAACATGACAATTGAAGGTTCCATTAGATTACAACACCAAATGTGTAATCTCACGTTAGGCTTAGAGCCATAGGGCCAAAAAATCAAGCTGACTTATTATTCAAGTGTGCCACAATGAAGGAAACTGTTGGGAGAGAGACATGCACCCTTAAATTTGCAGGGTTCACCATGATGATTATTTAAAATCCATTTAAATAATATACTAGCAACTATATGTAATGCCTTATTTACTCCAGTGGAGATCATGCCATCCATCCACATTGCCACTGTAGTGGAAGAGAATAACTGTAAAATTCTTTGGAAAAAAAAATTAATCCCTTGAAATTAGATGAAAATTGGTTTGCTCAAATGTACACGACAATGGATGAGAAATATTACTTTCTGAACAATGGCATCAACATTGCCACTGTAGTGGAAGAGAATGCTACCATCAACTGCTGAGTAAGAAAACTTAAACAAGAAGTTAAGAATATAGTAACATGAAATGACACATAATGTAGTACAGAAAACCAAAACCTTGCATAAGATAGATAACTTATGACAAGAACATGTGGATTTGCATACCCAACCAAACATACCATCAGTGCCTTTCCCATTTCTGCTCAAGAGTCCAATGCTAATAAGAAACCCACCCACTAAAATCTAGTCAGTACAAATGCATTAAAAAAAAAGAAAGAAAAGAAAAACTAAAACCAATTCTTGAAAACTGTTCATGCATAAGATGTCTTGCAAATAAGAAGATACACTCCGCCCAGTATTTCACAGTCAATCTACACTAAAAACATTATATTCAACATGTTTACGAATCAGAAGTCAACATTCGCTTTTCTATATATTAGAGTGGCAATGGAGTCATTCACCCGCTTCTTTGTCAAAGGCAATGTAGCCACCTTCACAATAACAGTGACCACCAATGCAATAGTTCAATCATTCACATATACACCAGTCCTCAATGCACCCA
The DNA here is from genome assembly GCA_037074715.1 of Magnolia kwangsiensis. Lineage (NCBI taxonomy): Eukaryota > Viridiplantae > Streptophyta > Magnoliopsida > Magnoliales > Magnoliaceae > Magnolia > Magnolia kwangsiensis. The sequence goes on from CM073572.1 coordinate 145,740,371, forward strand.
AAATTCAGAATAGTTGAGCAAATTAAACACAAAATATTTCACCTGTCATGACAAACAACAAAAGCAAAGCAATGGGGAGAATGTTTTTGCAAGAATGAGTTCAATCAGATCAGGTTATCTAGACTGTGTTGAACTTGAAGAAATACAGAGAAAATCTAGAAACTTTCACACAATGTCAGGATGATAAAATCAAGAAATACAGTAAGTGAATCAGGCTTTTCACAGTATGATGGCACAATCATATACATTTCAACTCAAATTTATCAGATCTCAAACCCACAAGACATAGGACAATTGGTTATTCTTAAATCCAAATGAAGGGCCCAAGATTTATAAACTAAATCCTTAAACCAAGCACACAGGCCACCACATTGACAACAACAAAAATTTTCAGCAATGCTTCAAAGCAATGAATTATTAAAACTAAGCAAGAAAAATCATGAATCAAGTCAAAATGAAATCAAATGAAAAAAAAAAAAGCAATCATATATGATGCACTGAAATTGCAAATGGCTTAGCATTTATGGCCAAATTGCACATTCATGACTATAAGCATTTGTGGATTGCCCGCACTCAATGTGCATGGATGGTCCATCACATTGTAAAAGTAGCCTGTACTTTGTGCCAGGGTAGTTATACAATGTGCATGGATGGTCATTCAAACATTTCAACAAACACGTGGAATGCATTAAAAATCAACATAATTTATATATATATATATATATATATATATATATATATATATATATATATATATATATATATATATTTGTGTGTGTGTGTGTAATATACTGAAAAACATTGTATCTAAGTACATGTGATAGCAATCAAGTTAGTCATAAATCATTACTGACATTGAAAGCCTTGAAAATCAAAACCTAAATGTTTATACTCCACAGCTTTCGTCGGTAAACTCGTATCATACTTAATTTGAATACTATGTCTTTGTCTACGACACAACGACAACCTATAGCATGAAATAGGTTAGTTATTTCACCATTTCCTCTATTTGAATCATTAAAATAGATTAGGGTTGGGATTTCTTACCCAAGAATGGAGTCAAAATCACTGGTATAATGATACAAGTAGGATGATTCGGTACATGGAGTAGTGGGATCGAATCCCAGCAATAATCTCTCTCTCTCTCTCTCTCTCTCTCTCTCTCTCTCTCTCTTCTCCTCATTCTTTCCTTCTCTTTTTCTCTCTTCTCTCTCCTAGGGTTTGGAATTTCATATGAAATGAGAGAGGGGTGGGTTTAGGTCCTTATATAGGCCTAGAACTGATGAAAATGGCCCTAGGGCCATGGTATACTTAAGTTATAGTCAAAGAGTGGCTGTTTCAGTCCAACGGAGCTCATCTGGAGGCCCGTTTCATGTATATAGTTTAAAAAAAGTTCCTTGACATTGGATCTAGGCTAAGTTATGATTTTGATCCGATTGGATCAGTGGATCGACCGCGGAGGACCTGTTTTAGTTCAACGGTCACCATTACTCGATCAGGGCCATAAGTACACTGACATGTGTTGAAAATTTTTTCTGATCTGAGGGTGTAGTTGGGTTAGAATATGATGGTATGAAACCTTAAATTTGGCCTGCAAGCAAATGACTTAAATCACTTAAGTTTCAGTTCACTTTCTAAAGATATTCTCGTTTCTCACACACTTGGTTTCGGGCTCCAATTGTGAGTTTCTGGATACTATTTGGATTTGATTTTAGAGATGGTTATCAAGCCCAGTAAGTCGGTCATAACCGTATAGTTTCACAGTAATCAGACTTTCGACGCGCGGTCCAGGTCCGATATGGAGTTTTATGATGCTCCCGAGAGCAACTGGGTTTTGATATTGATCCTACATTTTTAGGTAATATTGGGTTAGTGATTCTACTAGATTTAGGTCTTGGAATTTGTATTGAAAGCGGTTTATGCTAACCTACTGATTAATTTAGTTTAGTACTTAATTAATTTTCGTCTAATTTCTATAGGATTTGGTCTGGTCCTTAGTGATTTCTACCTGAGGTGACACTTGGGTCTTGTATGAAAATTTTCAGGACGTTACATCATTGCTGAACTAACAGGCCGATCATCTTGACCTTCCATTGTTCAAAGTTATTTTTTTCGGAGTATTTCTCAACATCGAACTTAGGATTGCCTGCCATTAATACTCTGCTTTCGGATTCAACCTGCGTTCCATTGTTTGCTCTGATACCACTTGTTGGGGGATTGCAGAAGCACATAAAGATGAATTAAGCAAAATTATTCCAAAAGCCCAATCAAGTCCAATCACAAAGACTCCAAATTTAACATGGAAAAACCTTTTTGGAAAAAAAATCACAGCACCAAGAGATAGTAAAGCACCATGAAAGTAGAAATTACAAGAGATGAAGAGAATACTCAATTCGAACAAGCCTCGAATCTCCCCTTACAAGCCCTTAAAAATATTAGGAATGAATTAGAGAGCTCTTTCATACACTCCAATCCTGATTACACCCATATTTATAGCCTCTAGGAAAATCACAATTGGAATCGGAAACAAATCCCGCAGATACGCAACTCTGCGTAACTTTACACGATTATTCGATCGCACCTTTGATGGGACTTTGATGGCATCGAACCCCTTTCGATGTCATTGAACTAAACATCAAAATGTTCCAGTGACTAAACATGTATTTTATGGATTTTTTTGAAGGCATCGAACAGGCCTTCGATGGCATCGAACATCCTTTGATGGCATTGAACATCTTTCGATGGTATTGAGGAAAAAACCGAAAGTGTCTAACAACCTACATGAGAAAATCTGAATTATTCCGATGGCATCGAGTAGACTTTCTATAACATTGAACATCCTTCAATGACGTCAAACAACCTTCGATGGCATCGAGCAGGACATCCAGAGTGTCCAGCAATCAATATGGAAAATTCCGCATTATTATGATGACATCGAGCAGGACTTCGATGGCATCGAACCTGTCATTGGTAGACTTGTTGATTTCTATATTTAAGACATCAATCAAAACCATCTATTGGCCTAATGTAACCCTTCAAAAAATACAAATATGTTTAAATTTCATATTAAATGTATAAGAAAAATAAATATTAAGTAAAATACAATAAGTATGAAAAATAAAAATATGTATCGTACCTTAAAATGTGGATAAAATCGAGGATCATGCAATATTTATTTCAAAATCTTGTGATATGAAGTAAGCTTTATGATCTCCGTGGAGAATTTCAACATGGTGACTAGAACCACGTGGAAGTGTCGATGTATTGTCTCCCCGGAATGTTGAAATCTGTCCTGGAAAACTCTATTTCTTTAATTTGTCCAATTGTTCCTCTACGCACAGATATGGACTATCTTCTAAGTAGTCCATCCTCTTTAAACAGTTAGGACATTTCGAGGAACACCTATTTCTCTATACAGAGCAACTCCAAACGTATTTGAGGATAGCCATTAAGTAAGTCATGAGCAAAATTATGTCTAGAAATGACTGCCACTCTTTATGGCTCCTTAATTGGGTTCAATTGCATTTCATTCTTAATAAGCAAAAGAGCTAGAAGAACTCTCAATAATCTTTTACATTTTTTGTGGAGACAGTACTTATAATACCATCCTACAACTTTTATAAAAAATGCCCGACAACTTCTACTAAAAACAATCAAACAAAATTTTTAAATATAAAATCATCTAACAACTTTCCATAAATGTATAAGGATCTAACAAGAATGATATATAAGAATCATTTGACAAACTTGCATAAATATAAAACATCCAACAAATTCAAAAAGAATGATATACAAAAATCATCTAATAACTAATGAAAATATCTAATAATTTCTCAACAAAAAAATCATGTAAAAAGTTATGAACAAAAAAATATCCAATAAAATTTTATAATGATTTAAATAATGAAAAAACCAGTAACTCCGATTAACAAAAATCATCAATAATTCACGACTTAGAAAAAAAAAAAAACCATGTCCTAAAAAATCATCCTAGTTGACCATTAATATTAGCCATATTTAGCTTTTTAACCATTCAACGGGTGTTAAATGATTATCCTCTAATATCCATCTCTCTATCTTCCTTCACCTGAAATGAGTTTAAAGAAAACATATATAAACTACCCCCAATATCAATCCTTGGCATCTTTTTAAGAGATGCAATACAATCAACAATAGATAATCTTTCAGCAGTGTCAAGGGTATCAAGTGAACAAATAACACAATTTATCTGTGTGTCTACTAAACCAATCATTGTGTTCCATTTTTCCCGAAAGGACGTCTGTTTATGCCTACTCAACCATTTGATCTTTAATCTGACCTCTTATTCTCTATTGGCTTCTGTATCCACCTGAGTATGTGATAGCATTGGTGATAGAGTTTCATCATCTATACTTAGGTCGACACTACTTGAGATGTTCTGAAGGTATCATTTTGCAAGCTACCACGAGAAGGGCACCACATGGCTTCCCTCTAGCACTTGTCGCTTCAAATAAAAATTTCATCCCTTCCCGAAGACTCGTGCATCTGGGTTTGTATATATATTAAATAATATTAACTGAATGCATTTCAACAATAAAATATTCAACTCATATGTAAAATCATATCATACATTCAAGTATTCCTTCCATATTTCTTCATCCGTCGTCACTACATTGGTGATAGGGTCGAAACCACTACGCATTTGTTTCGTTAGTTTTCACCCAAGCATGATATTTTCTTCATTAAATTCCATTGATTCTTAAATTGTTTCTAATATCATGTCATTCTTGTCTTTTGGTTGAACGCATCCATCACTTTTTTCCCACATAGATGGTTTCAGATTGGAACCCACCCCACCCCCTAATCTTTGTTCAATGCATAAATCAATAAAAAAATTCTTCATTTTGGGTGCCTAAATCGCCCCACTTTTTTGAAAGGAAGCCATCCCTATAATAGTATTTCCATTAGTTCTTTTATCCAAGGGTTCTAATCCAACTAAGAAATCAATCTGAGTATTAGTAACTAAAAATAACTCTAAAGTATGATTATGGATTCATGTGCCATCCAACTTGTTTATTATATGCACTTTAAATGAAATTAGCCCATTTCAAAATCCAAGTGGACCATACAATGTAATTGAGAGATTTCATTAATGGTTGTATGTTATTGCCAATGGTGTGGCCCACTTGATTTTTGGATCTGGCTAATTTTTGTGGTGTCCCATTTTCTGAACAGAGTACTGAACAGGTCTTTCCTGGACGTCCAATATTTTGATATATACATATATCCTTTCTACTCATTTTTAATTAATGGAGTTGGTAGCATCCTTCAAAACCTTGTGATTTCATTGAGATCCTATAGGAGATTTTCATTCAGCTTGGCCATGCACTTGGTTGTTCATGAATCTGGGCCGATCATTAGGTATGCACTAATGGTCATGGCCTGTAGTACAAGTTGAAATTGGACATGCAGTCTTACCTTTTTGTATTGTGCCCTTCAAATGGACATCGAAATATCAACAGTTCGAATTCAAAACAGAAAATTTTATTGATCAAATGGATACGTTTCATGAATTGCGTGGTTCTTTACCAAGGGCTATTAACAGAAGGGTCCACCAAATGGATGGTCGTTATTCACCAACACAACATAGCATGGAACTGAAGTGATAATGAACCAAGATGGGTTTGTTGCTCCAAGTAAAGAAATCTTATCTATGTTACCGTACCATATTTAATATTCTAACATAAGTGGGAGGAAGAAAGAAAAGAAATAATGACTTCAACATGGCATATGCAAATGGATTCACTGGACTTTTCTGTGAAGGACACAACATTTGTTACAGAGTCATGTTAGTTTTTTTATAATTCCTTCCATTGACAGAAAACCCATCACCCACACCATGGCCATGGTGGCCGACCGATGGCCATCGCAGCAATAAGTAGGAAGCCCGGAGAGAGAGAGAGAGAGAGAGAGAGAGAGAGAGAGAGAGAGAGAGAGAGAGAGGGAAGACAAGTTGTACCTGGCACTAAAGCGCAGGCAAGAGGGACAACATAGGTACGATGGATGACGAGAGCGGAGAAATAATGAAAGAGGGAGAGGAAAAGCTACCGAAGAGGGAGAGAGATAAGAAGCCATGATAGAGTTAGAGGAAAAGCTACCGGAGAGGGAGAGAGATAAGAAGCCATGATAGAGGGAGAGGAAAAGCCATGAGACGGAGAGAGAAATTGCCACGAAGATAATTTTGAAAATTCAAAAAAAAATTAAAACCTCAAAACCTCTTCCCGTGGAAGCCAAATAAACTCTTATTAATAAAGTACTCTCTCATTATTATTTAAGAACTTTTTTACTTATTTCTAAAAAATTAAGTGCTAATAATAGATGTTTACCAAACAGTATGTTTTAGCAATAAAACTTTTTTTTTTTTTCCAGAAATAAGCCTAATAAGCTCGTATTACTAGAGCCAAACGCCCGCTTACTCAAATAGTCCAAAATTATTGTACATGTCACATACAAGCATATATTATAGCTCCATAATATTCTTTGTCTGTAGTTAAGCATCTAAGATCATGGGATCAAATGGTCATACCATACTATAATTACTAATATCACAAGTTCGCATCGTAGAGTGGTCACATGAATATCGCAAGTCACAGGGTCAAGTGGCCCCACATATTTCAAGTTCACAATCTGGAGTGGCCATACTCATATCACAAGTTCACATGGTCCTGTGGCCACATAGGTTTATGTAGTTAAGTGATCATACACCTATTACAAGGTCCCATGATCAAATGGCTAGACAATTTGCATCAATTCACATAACCAATGGCCACACACACACACACACACGTATCACAAGTTCATATGTTTAAGATGGTACACAATTAGCATGATTTACAAGTTCGAGTGGCCACACAATTATCATAAGTTCACATGGTTCTGTTGCCACTTAATTATCAAAAGTTCACGTGGTCCAATGGCCACATAAATATCATTTCACTCGTCATGGCGAAGGATCCAAGATCACATACTTAAATGCTCTCACTACACTAAAATTTACATAGCTAGGTGGCCACCTCTTTATCATACTTCCACATGGTCGAGTGGTCATATGATATAGAAAATTCATATTGTTAAGTGGTCTCATACATATCACGAGTCTACATGGTCAAGTAATCACACCCACATCATAGGTTCAATTAGATAAGATGCCACACATATATCAAAAGTTCACTTGGCTTGGTGGTCACAGTTATGCCATAATTTCACATAGTTTAATGGCCCTACCAATATCACAAGATCTCATGGGAAGGTAGGCCACAAGACCACATATATAATCATATGGTCACGAAAGTATCATGAGATCAGATGGTTAGGTGGCTATACAAGTTCCAAATCATTAAGTGGGCTATGAATTATCACAATTTCATATAAGTAGGTGATCATATATATAATTAAACAAACATCACAACTTGGTTAATTGGCTATTCACATATCACATGACCGCATGATTGAGTGACTATATGCACATTACGGTTTCACAATATTAAGTGGTCGCACATACAACAAACGATCATGCAGTTAAATAGCCACACAATTTTCACAGTCATTATGATTAAGTGGCCACATAAGGATCACCAGTCCACACAATTAGATGGCCACACATATATTGTGATTCCACATAGTTAAGTGGCCATACACGCCATATGATCACATAATGGGATGATCACTCTTATAATTAATTAATATTGTATGGTTTTGTGGCCCTAGACATGCCATGTAATCATAGGATAAGTGCCCACATACTCATTATAAATCTCATATATATAGTTAGTGGCCATACATACCATACTACATACATCACATTATCACATGATTTGTGGTCATGTATATCTCATTTTAACACATGGTTAAGTGACTATACGTTGATTGTCAAATATTACATATTTCCTCTTATTTATATCTTAGTTTTATGAACAGGATAATGCTTAATGGTATATTTTATACATGTTTATATTGCAAGGTAAGTTTAGGAGCTTGTATTGAAAAGAATGTCAAAAGTATGGATTTAATGCTTAAGAATCACCGAAGCAAGGAGTGGATCTTAAGAGACCAAGATTGAAAATTTCAAGACTTCAAGATCCATGAAAACTAAGTACAAAGGATGAAGAAAGACTGAAAAAGATTACAAAGTCTGCAGTAGAAAAACAGGCTAGTTCGGTCTGACCTAAGCCAACCTCGATCCGATCAAAATCGCACAAAATAGTCCAACAAGAAATTGTGTTTTCATAATTAATTCGGCTCGACTTGGTCCGACCTAAATTTGATAGATTTTTTACATAAAATTTTTAGCCTTAATTTGGTCCGATTGAAGCCAACTTTGGTTTGACTGAAGTCGTGCAGAATTGTCCAGCGAGAAAGTGCGATTTTTAGCCTTAATTCGGTTTGACCGAAGCGTAACTTTTTGCGTAAATTTGAAGCGATTTCAAGGTTAGTTGGTAGAAATTCCAAGGAGTTGTGTAAGATGGTATTACACAACTATAAAGGTTTGTCAATTAGCGTGAGTGTTGGGTCAGTAAGACTACAGAGCTTCATAGGAAGATCAATTCAAAGCGTCTGCCTCAACCGGATGTGTGCAAGCTCGCCATAGGTAAATCTAAACCTTACATCCCATGTCCCAAAACACTAGGTAAAGTAACCCTTAAAAAAGTTAGAACATCATAGGGTTTATAAGTGAGAAAAATTTTTCGAAAAAAAGAAAATTTTCAAGTTTTTCTTGCTTTGTTGATTTTATCGAAACATGTCTCGATATGATCGACCTGCGCTGTTGATATTCTCGATAACAAATCGATTCCATCAGAATAAGGACAGAAAGTGTCCAACAAGCATATATATATATATATATATATATATATATATATATATATATATATATATATATCTGGACAGAATTATCGATGTATTGATATAACTATCGATATCATCAATATTTGAATCTCGAGTCCATCGAAGGTGACTCGATAAATCAATAGGCGGATCTCCAATGCCCCTGTTTTTACTTAAGGATATCATATATGCTTCGATATATCGAAGCTCTCCTCGATACCATCGAAGTTTAAATCTCGATGACATCGGAAGGGTCTCGATGATATCAGTCATGGGCACAAAGATTTCCAGTAAAATATTTCAGAATAGTTTATCTATAATCGAGGGTCACTCGATAGAATCAATATTTAAATATCGATGATATCGGTATAGTCTCGATAGCTTCGAACTGGGACAGAAACTATCCAACAAGCTTAAACAAAAATCCTTTGGATTTACCGATGCCTTGACACAGCTATCGATATCATCGACATTCAAATTACGATGATAACAAAGGTCCCTCAATCATTCTTATAAACCTAAAATATTTTATAGTAAGTCTTTCTCATTTTCAAATGTCGAGGAATCGAACCTCACATCGATGAAATCGGAGTTCGAAATCCAATAACATCGATACGAGTTTCAATTCACTCGACCAGCTGGCAAGAGATTTTAAAAGCATATGACATTTAGTATGTGTCATCGAGCGGATCATCGATATAATCGAGAGTATACTGAAATGGCCTAGCTATTACAGCGGAATAAAACCAAGAGATAGCCAAATAGAAATAATTCAATTTTTAAAGCTGAAATAAAAGAAACCTCAATAAACTAGTATTGCGAGGTTGATACGAATTCAGTTCTAAGGAAAACCTTACACCATAAAAATGAAGGATTTATGGCAGGACAACCTTATATCTAGAACGTCCTTTGTATCAAAAACTCAAATCAAAGAAGAATAAATAAATAGCAAGAATTGAAATAAATTGCAGAAATTTAAATCTAAATTATTACACCATTCCCCACTGTCCTTGAAATAAAAAAAAATTACAACATTCACATCCACACGTACATTCCACAGTTTTGAATGATAAAAGATAGAAAGAATAAATCACACATCCACAAAATGCAAAGAATTATAGAGGTTCGCCTGTGTGTACACCAACTGTTATAAAACAGCCACACAGATTGCTACTCCACTCATAATATCCTCACACAGGGGATATTAGCGTTCACTATTAAAATAGGTTTCACAGGTTCACCTAAAACCTTCACAATTGTGTCTTTTTGACTTGGGCTTACACAATATAAAAACTCCTATGTCTGAGTTTTCTGGCTTTCCTCAGATAACCACACAATGAGATTTTTCTGGCTCAATCTCAAAACAAACCAAAAAGAAATGTAAATTACAATAACTGTAAAATACCTGAATTTCTCCTTTCGTAGTAGCCCAGAAGAACTAATCGGAGTAGGTGATTGAATGTAGAAGTTCAAAGTCCAATACTCACTTGAAAATGGTTCTAAGTTCTAATTGATTTTAAGTTAAACCAAATGGGCTAGCTGTATTTGGTTTTGATTCAAAGAAGAAGGAATTACAGAATTTTCTCCTTTATAAATCAGATTAGAATGCAAATCAAAATCAAATAACAGTAAGCTAACAAAAGGAATATTATTTATGCACAAAGTAGCTTAAAATGAACACAAACTTATCTCAAAGTGGATCCTTGATTTTACTTGAATTTTTATATGAAACTCTGAAATTCGTGCTCAATTTATAGTAGCAGAAACCTCGTCTACGATTGGTCTTGAGGACACTTCGACTGGTCGTAGTAGAATGAATTTTTGAATATTTGGGTGCAATCAGATAAAAACCGTTCTTCAACTGGTCGTAGGTTGTCTACGACTGGTTGTAGGAATCTCACGACTAGTCGAAGGAACCCCAAATACATCGCTAGAGTTTAAATTGTAGATACAGGACTGGTCGTAGGTCAGGTCAACACTATTCACATGACCGGTCGAACAGTCTCCAGGACTGGTCGTAGCTTAACTAGAAATTTCTAAAAATTTGCAACAACTTACAACTGGTCTTGAAATTTCTAGGACTGGTCGAGGCAATGCTAGGACTAGTCGAATAAGGTTTAGGACTAGTCTTAGAACAGACTAAAATCATGTATAAACATATAGTTTGAATTATGTATTCAAAATGACCTGCCCTAAGGTCAATCTAAGGTCTATCATACCTGAACCATGAAGTATGAACATTGAACTTCATTCATTCAGCGAAAGTAGACCTTTGAACCTTATCAAGCTTGAGCTCTCACACTTGATGTAGCTTAGTCTTGAGATATTCAAAAGATTGAACTCAAACTTCATCTTGAGTTGCACTTGAGACTTGAAGTGTACTTTAGTCTTATAATCTTTTATCGAAGTAGCTTTGAACATATATGCTTACAGATGTTGACAAAGTATATGGCTTGACTTGACTTGTAGTTGATCAATATACTTAACTTGAAGCACTTATGAGGCCGTGTCTTGAACATATATAAATCAACATACACGACACAGATAAAGGTTTTGACACTATAAAATTTGACAACCAAAGGAGCATGTGACTATAACACTTACATATACGCTCAATGATATCAAACCTGTTAGATGATATCGAACTCTGTCATAAATGTGACCGTTTTATATCTGTTGGAACCTTTTGCCTATATAAAGAGGACTTGTCTATTGTTGCTAGTAGAGAAAGAAGAGTGTTTTTGAGTGTTTAACCTTAGATCATTTACCCAAAGCCCTTTCTCTTAAGGGAGTTCATCCTCCAATCCACCCTCATCATTGATATTCAATAGAGTCGATTGGGGAATAAACTTTCACATTCAAGGATCCTCCAGCTACTACCTTAATGAAAAATCATTAAGCTGGGATGCCTTGAATGCATAGATGATTGGAATCGCTCTATCTTCCTAATAGGAAAACATTTAGAGAGTAGGATTCCATCATAACCTTGACCCAACTCGTCGCCATATATTGGTACATCATTTGAGTTATGGATCAAGGAAGCAGAAGATTCTTTATCAACAAGGAGAAAATCTTCGTCAATGTGCTGAATGAGACTCATCCACTTATCTGTAAGTATCTAGAGTTCGGAGGACCCTTTTGATCATTCATTCGTAGGATTGGGTTTAAGGTGTTTCTCACACTTACAAGTCCTCAAGGAGGCCTCTGGCGGGAGTATATGTGGTGGGTGCGTTGTGTGGACTCTTACTCTGTGGAGAGCATAAATATCTGGTTAAAGGTGAATCAGTTAAAATCTTGGGTATGAGCTGAACAGTGTGAAACCTCTGTTAGGGTCTTATGGAAGATCCTTGGCCAATGTGCCTAAAAGTGTGTGCATTGTGTTGACCCTTACTCGTGAGAGCATAAACAGTCAGCCTCAGTGTAGGTTGTAAAGGTTGAAGGTGAACTTGATTTAAAACCTTAGGTTTGAGGTGAACCGCTGTGAAACCTCCTTAGTGAAATCCGGTACACTCAAGGGTTGAGTGTGGTTACCGGGAGTGGAGTAGACAAGTAGTCAAACCACTATAAAAATGACTGTGTTTGAGATTGATATTCTTTTATTTGTGTGATTTTACTTTAATATTGTCATATCTGAATATATGAGATCATACCTCACACACATACACAGTCATGTCCATCATAAACTAGTTTACATATTCTTCACTTCTTAAATAGTTTGTGATTGGATCCTCTACCGGGCTTGGAAGCCAGTAGAGTCACTTTAGAGTAATCCTGATAATGCCTATTATTAGGAATAGTGTAATAGGATTTTTAATAAATAAAAAAAACTTTAAAAAGTTCTATTCACCCCCCTTTAGGACATATTGGCATATTCCTACTTCAACTAAAGCGGTCTTTACCGCTATTTCACCTTGGACATCCCAATGTATCTTCTAGGGTTCAAAGAGTGGAGCTAAAGGGTGGAGAGCCGTTTCCAGGAGTTATTCTTTTTCTTCCTTAGTTTTTTTTCATATTTTGTTTAAGGGATTTTGGTTTAATCATGTCTATGGTTAACTACACCTCTTAGATAGGGCTAAGTGGTGAAGCTTGTAGCATGATTAAGATGTTTATCTTGCTTTGATTCTTATTTATATTGAACTTTGTTGATTTTAAGTTGATTTTAAGGAATAATTTCAGTTTTCTATTGTTTGTTATGACTCAAATTACAATAGACACTACGATAACTTTGAATATCTTTTCCTATTTGAGATTGTGAGAGTGGTAAATTTTGTTGTTCACCATCGTATCCTGGGCATGGTAGGGTGACGAAATCCCTTCCAAATCTTCATAATCATCCTCCATTGAGACTAGATCAATGAAAAGTTTAAAGATTTGATTATCTCATCTTCTAATTGGATAAGATGAGACTCTGATTCTAGTTGCGTTTCCTGAATCAAGTGAGGTAGTATCCTGATAGCTACAAGTGGATCCTTGGCACCCTAGTTCTTACCTTTCAATTGATAATTTAAACATTATTCACAATTACTCTCTTTATTCCAGATTTCTAATTTAGATCTTCTTCTAGTTCTAATTCTAGTTATTTTAAGAAGCGTACAAGATTAGTCCTTCTGGATTCGACCTCAATCTCACTGAGTTATTACAACATCACGACCCTACACTTTGGGTTGTGAACACTGTACACCCATCCCATGACCAGTTGATGTAGTAGTCCAACACACATGATAATTACACATAATTCAATAGTAAAAGTAGCATTACATGGTCACATAATCTAATAGCCCTACTTGAGTCACAAGTTTACATACCAAGGTAACTCTACAAGCATCCTATAAGTACATGCAGGCTTTAGTAGATACACTTAGGTTACAATATAGATATACTTAGGTTACAGTATTCACATAACTAAGCAACCCTACATGAATTGCATCATCACATGTTTAGCTACCCTACTTGCATTGTATGATCTTATGGTTGATGATCATTCATGCCTTCTCATTCTACCAAATCAAGTGGCTACACACTGTCACATTTTCAATCATCATAACGTCCCATACTCTAGGATTATATATACATCTCATGATAACATAGTTAGATGATCACACACATATCAAATCTTAGTTGAGTTAAGGGCCATCTACACATCACACAATCACATGATCAAGAGCCATACATATATTACAATCTCACTTGATTTCGCGGCCAACTACCCGTCACATGACTTCATGATTATGGGCTGCACATACATTATGATTTCACTTGATCTAATGGTCGTACATGCTTTACATACATGATTAAATGGCGATGCTTGCAACACAATTGTAAATGATTTAGTAGACACATACATCATATAATCAGACGGGTAAGTGGCCACAAAATCACAAATTTAAATCAATAGATGGTCATACAATGATCACAATTGACACGATTAAGTTGTCCCCATAAATATCACAGGGTGATAAAGGTAAGCGGGCCACATAAGGTCATAAGTTCACAAGGTTAAGTGGCCACACTAGTGTCATAAATTAACATAGATAAGCAGTCACACAAAAGTATGGAGACTTTTTGCCCAAATGGACTTCCTGCGCAGAACACAAGCATGGAGACATGAGGCTCTATGAGTCCCATGATGGGAAGAATCAAAAGTTCCATTATAAGTAGCTATCCATCTCATAATCCACTCATAATCTAAAGCATAATAGGCATGGTTGCTGGACTTTTGGCTCTTATATCACACCACTATGATGTAATCCTAAGTCACAACAAACCTAGATCAACCCTACATATTAAAATTTTGGATCTAATACCACTGTTAATTTGTGAGCTTTCGAAAGAACATTCAACAAAGATAGAAAAATTGAATAAACAATAACCAATAAACCAATCACATAAAACAGAATATATAATATATATATATATATATATATATATATATATATATATATATATATATATATTTACATGCACACATAGCCCCACACACTCACGCTGTAGTGGACTTTGACCACCTATGGATACTTGAACCCTTGACTGGGTGTTGAAACTCCTAAGAGTCTACCACCACCTATGAATACTTGAACCCTTGACTGGGTGTTGAAACTCTTAAGAGTCTACCACCCATGTAAGAGCAGGGATCCTAAAATAGAAGATATTTAATGTGGAAAAATCCTTAGGGAAAAAATCCATGACACAAAGTGACAGATCCACTATAATCAAAAGTCTTAAAGTTTACACCACTCACCTTCTTCGATTACAGACAAAACTTGATTTTACTTTATGATACGCACCTAGGAAAACCCTAACCCATTGAGAAAATCCCTTCCAAAGAACTTACAAGTGTCTAGAACCCTCTCACATTGCAAAACCCTTGCCTTTAACGAGAAAACACATTATCCACCAAGCCCTAATCCTATCAGGCCTTAAATACACCAATTTGCACTAATCTGCTTAACTCATCGGTCGAACCAAAACAAACTGACTCACACATATCAGTCGAACTAAAAACGTGCAAATCTTCATAATGTGTAAACCGATATTTACCCACTAATTCAGTTGGACTGATGGGAAATTGGTCGAATCGAAAGTGGCCTTCTTTGCACTCTCAGATTGGTAGAATCCAATGCATCCTATACAACAATCTCCACCTTGACTTGAATTATGCCAAGTCACCTTAAAGATCTCTCATGTAACCTCCACCTTGAACATAGACTGCTACATGCATTCTTTGACTAGAACATAGCTCCATCCACACTCTTGTGCAAGGGTGCCCAATCTCATCAATGACTAGAGAGATTGATCAAGCCCAAGCAATGATTAAACTTCTCTGTGGTCACCAACTTCATCAACATGTCCGCAACATTCTTGTCCATGTAAAGGGATTTCTATGTAGATTCCATCTCCTCAGCCATGACCGACAGAACTTGTCGCCATCCTTTTTAGATTTAATTAGCTCTTGAAAGTTAAAGGGATCTCCACTCCTTATGAATAATGAAAAAGAAACAATATACTCGAACCCATAATGAACTGGTGCTCTAATGGTTTATTTATCCCTATTCTTAGCTATACTTTCTTGGGTATCCTACTGAATGTTTTAGTCACTTTCTTGCTCCTAACAAATTTCATCTTCAGTAACTGGCTCAACTGGCTCCACCTGTACCAACAATTTCTCATCCTCACCATATTTTTCTGACTTCTCTGGAGTGTCCTTGTTGGCCTTTGACATTGATGCTTTATCAAAGATGACATCTCTGCCAATGACCACCTTCTCTGAAATTGAATCCCAAAGCTTCTACCCCTTAATACCTTTCTTATACCCGATAAAGGTTCACTTCCTAGATTTGGGATCCAACTTCATTTTTTTCCACTCTGCACATGTATGTATGCTGGATATCGAAGATTTCCATCCCTAAGTAATCAATGTCATTGCATGTCTAGAATTCCTCTGCAACCTTGGAGTCTAGCACTATAGATGGTGACTGATTTACGATATAGTATGCCATGCTAACCGCTTCTGCCCAAAATCTTTTAGGAAGCTCCGCATACTATCACATACTTCTCTCCCTCTCCAATAGACTTTCGTCCATCCTCTTTGCCACCTTGTTCTATTATGGGATCCCTGGAGTTGAGAAGTGCATTATGGGGCATGTTTTGAAGTTTAACACGGCATATCATCCATAGACCGATGGGAAAACTAAGAGGGTCAACTAAATTCTTGAACATATGCTCCAAGTTTGTGTGTTAGATTTCTTAGAAGATCATTTTAAGTTACGCAGGAGAATATGAAGCAGATATATAGCTCAAGTGATCCACACCATAGAGAATAGTGGGGACATTGGTGTCTACTATTGAACCTTTTCTAAGGTCCACCATGATGTTTATATATCATCTAACCTATACATAAGGCCACACTACTTTGGCCAAAGGAAAACACCAACATCCACAGTTGCAAACCAAGGGCCTCATGACACTGGTGAAAAAAATCCACCTTTTTAGACTGTCTTAGGGTTTGAACTACATAGGGCAGATCCCAAGGAACCCATCTCTTAGATATATAAATATAATAATGAATATCATAAAACTATGTAGGGTAGATCCCAAGGAACCCATCTCTTAGATATATAAATATAATAATGAATATCATAAAAGTTCCCATCTAGAGTCTATGGTGAGAAGCCACGCACTACACTAAAATCATCATTTAGGAACAGTTTTAAACCTAAATTCTTTAGGATCGATTTAAAACTGTTCCTAAATGAGGCATCACAGAAAAATAGGAACGGTTTAGAAATATTTTAGGTACCGTTTCAAATTTTAGAAACGAAATTTTAGGAACGGTTTTAAACCGTTCTAGTACCAACGGTCACATTTTAGGGCTGTCGCTTCTAAAACATTTTGCTGTATTTAAGAAGAAAAGCTGACAGAGATGTTATAGATGGATTTATTTATTTATTTTGAATTTGAATTTATTACAAGAAAAGAAATGATAAAAAGATATAATCTAAAGTTGTAACAAATTTTTAGGTCTGAAGTCCATATGATCTAAAGTCGTAACAAATTATGTATAATTTGTTAGATAAAAGAGAAGTGAAATAGTGTTCTCGTGCAAGAATGATCATAGCCGTCGGCCCAAACCATCGAATCTCCTGAGCGTAGGTGGGTTCTTTGGCCCGTTGTTCTACTGTCTTGGGAGGGGTCTAAAAATCTGATATTCCCATTAGTGTTCATGCTCAATAAAGTCCATGTCATTAGTCTTGTACAATTCCTAATGTTATCTGGTATGGTTCTTGAGAGGTTATTGCCCCTCACATCACTGTAACAACACTAGTAGAGATGGTTCAAACAAGGGTATGAACAAAATCTCAAATATAAATTCCCAGAAAACCATTGATGCATGTTCCATTAGTATCCACTTACAAGTACCATAGGAACATATCAGGAGACAATGTTCCCGTCAGCAAATTCCCCTGCAACCCACTACAGAAAACAACATCATTCATCATTTTGCAAGGAAAAAATTAACATAGAAAGGTTTGGAAAATGGAATTGTGACCACAAAAAAGCCGACTGGTGTTACAGTTGCATTATAGTAAAGGCCATGTGAAAGCAAAAAATGTGTAAATTGAGAAAACAAAAAACATCAGGCGCACAAAATAATGGCAGCTTTTCATTGGAATAGTGTTACATTGGATGACATAATGCCATTAGATGAAGAAACAAAATATCCAGTGTATGCAATGGATGCAATTACATAACATGGAAGCAATTATTAAGGAAACGATAACCTGATTTTGGCTAAAAACTATTGTTTATCTAATGTCCATCTTACATAACAAGAATCAAACTGGCCATCACATTACATAACACAACCCATAGTGTGGTCACAATAATGGGCGACTCCAAAACATACCAAATTACTAGATGAACTAGAACTAATTTGAGATAGACTTATAAATTATGATTTACATGGAGTACACAGAGTGGAGGAAGTACTTACAGATACTGCAATACTTCATTCTAGTAAATCAGCCTCGGAATGTCACCAGTGAGTTGATTTTGAGCAAGATCCCTAAAAAAATTTAAACAGCAAGCGACCCATTAAAATCACTTTGTACACAAAAATCCACACCATTGGAAATAAACAACTATAGTTTAGGTATGTTCTATCAGACAAACCCCCAATGCAAATGTGTAACTGAGAAAACCCAAATGAGAAGGAAAAAAAAACAATTCAATGTTTTCAAGAAGATATTAGAAAGCATAAACCATAAAATAAAACAAACACCTCAAATATAAGTGATAGTAACCTTATAGAGTTTTGAGATTTAACATCTATGAAAGGGTTTAAGGGATAGGCTGTAAGGCCCGTATCCTAATTCGTATTGTTCCGTCGACTCCCGGAATCCTTCCCGACGAATTTCGGTGACTCGCGACTTATAATTGAAGTTTGCGTGTGACCCTAAGTCATATCCTGTAAATTTGAGTCAGCTTAATCCGAGACTTGTACCATTACGATCGCATCATCTCCGTGGTTCCAACGCCGCGTCTTACATACCGAATTTGATACCCTGGCCAGGAGATGTGGGCCTGCGTTTATTTAGAGAAAAATGCTGCCCATTTACAATTCTGAGATAATCTCTACAACATGTCTCATCAATCAATCAATCAATTAACCACTTCATGTCAAGTACAAGAGCAACCCATGCTTTCTTTCTCCACAAGTCAAGCAATCTACTCCAAAAGTCAACAAGTGTCTCACCTCACCCATCACTCACTTCACATTTATCACTCACTTCACATCTATCACCCATCACTCTCTCTCCTAATAACCCTCTCTCTCTCTCTCTCTCTTTCTCACATTTTTCAAGCAACAAAGGAGAGCAAAAGTGGTGGACATCCAAGCATCCCAAGTGAGAGAAAAAGTGTGTGTGTGTGGCCCACTTCCCACCCCAAAATCCTTCTTCCTAACCCTTCATCTCTCATCATCTTCCATCAAAGAGAAGCACAAGAAGATTGGAGTTCCATCGGACCAAGAAGATCAAATGGTGGGTGCTTTATAGGCTAGATTTTCATGTTTTGATGATGGGCCAAGTGAGGCCTACCGATTGATGGATCTCACTTTGGACCCTAGGTGTGGCCAATGACTCACCTTGATTCTCATGATCATTCCATGATGGGGCCATTCTCCATGGACCCCATCATGATGTTTATTTTCCTTGCATGAATAGAGGTCATCTAGACCTTTCATTTTAGTGGAGAAGGAATCTCCACTGTTGATCTTTGATTTGGTGGGCCCACATGTATTGGGACCCACTTGATGTATGATTGAATGCAAGGGAGTGCTCATAGTGGCAGAGCTCTCCATCACACGTGTCCCTCTCTCTTTCTCTCTCTCCCTCTCATTTTCATTTATTTTTATGTATGATGATGTGGCTGTGTGGCCCACTCAGATGGACCCCACCTTGATGTGTGTCTCACCCAAGCCATCTAACCATTTGGTGGTCCACCTTGGTAGGATGTCTATAGGTGGGCCCCACCTAAAATTTATGTTTCCCAAACCGTTTAGCGTCCAGGGACGCTGGACATGGCTACATTATGAAGTGTGAAGTGATGGTGTGGTGCCCTGAGATGTAGAAAAAAAATATATATCAGTTTGATTTAAGAAAACTTGGGTGGACCGCTCATACAGGCCCCACCTTGATGTATGAAGTTAATCTACATCATCCATTCCATTCTCCAGCTCATTTTAGGTGTTGAGTTGAAAAATGAAGTTAATCTGATGTTCTAGCGGGCCATAACACAGAAAATGGTGATTTTTATTGTCAAAAATTCGTTAAGGGCCACTTTAATTTTTCTACACGCCAAAACATACCATATATTGGGCTTGTTTGGTTTGTATTGAGCCATGAAAACCAATGGCTGGGTCGGATTCACCTAATGCGGGCCTCACATGCGACAAACCCCAAA
Source organism: Magnolia kwangsiensis (assembly GCA_037074715.1). Lineage (NCBI taxonomy): Eukaryota > Viridiplantae > Streptophyta > Magnoliopsida > Magnoliales > Magnoliaceae > Magnolia > Magnolia kwangsiensis. The sequence goes on from CM073572.1 coordinate 145,760,693, forward strand.
AATACATATTTTTTCAAAAAAATAAATAGCAGCAGCGCGACCAGACGACGCTGCACAGTGTCCTACTGTGCTCCTACATAGGTGGACAGGTAGGGACCACGGGTCCTAACCGTGGCCCCCCCCCACCGTGATGTGTATTGTCATTAACACCGTGCATTTGGGTGGGCCCCATTTAAGTAGTGGGCCCCCCCTAAAAATCAACCGTATACGAACTCAGGTGGACCACGTCACAGGAAACATTGAGATTGAACGTCTATCATTGAAACCCATTTGGGTTTTACACTGAAGTTTTGGATCATTATAAGATTTGTTTTCCTTTTCATTTAGGTCTATGTGACCTTATTAACACGTTGATGGCAAATAAATGTTATGGTGGGCCATGTGGACCCACCTTATGAAGCAGATTGTTGGAGTGCCACACACTAACTATAAAGCTGGTGTACATGACCTCACCAAGTTATTTGGGCCCCACCTGTTTCACCCTTGCCGTCCATCTATGGGACCACCATGATGCATGTGTTGCATCCAAACCGTCTAACCATTTTGAAAGATAATTTTATGGCATGAGACTAAAAATGAGACAGATCTACCATCAAGTGGACCAGATTACAGAAAATAGTGGAATGGAGTGTCCACCATTAAAACCTTTGGACTACAGGGTTTAAACCATTATAATATTTGTTTTCCCTCTTAATCGAGGTCTTTAAAACCTTATGATTGGATTGGGTGAAAAATAAACTTTATGGTGGGCCCTGTGATTTATTCAATAGTGAAAATTATTATCTCCACTGATATTGTGGTATGCTCCAAATGATCCTTCAATACGACTCATTTTTGAGAATTTATGAGGTCCATTATTGAGGCCCATCTTGATGTAGTTGTGGCCCGTTGTCGAGGTCCATTTTGATATATATGAGGCCCATGTTATGAGGTCTATTTGATCTATTGGAGGTCCATGGGTCGAGGCCCAATGGGACGTACATAAGGCCCATTGTAATATGATTCCACAGAGGTTTATGTGTTGACCTTTATAGCGGGCTATGCCTTGTGAGCAATGATGGTTTGATGCCCATATTGTAAATACAATATTGGTTAAATGTCCGCATTGTAACTCTCCTTAGGGCGCATTGATAGGCCCATACTTGTTGTGCATAGGTCATCTAGGCCCACCTTCATTTTTAGGATAGTTCATCACCTTATAACATGCTTAGTGTAACTCCATGACTCATGCCCATACGCATCATATGTATGTTTGATATGAGTAGTGACTAATCATTACATATGCCATTGGGCAGATTATTTAGGGGACTCATTGATAGGAATTACCCACATGAGCACGTGGTACGCGCAGGATTACCGCATGACTGTATGGTGTGACTCATGCATCTCGCATATGTGCGACATGATCATTGTATGCCCTAGTGACATCAGGGTCGTGGTTCCACAGGCACATCATAGATGGTCGTATCAGATACCAGTAATACTTGGTTCTAGCACTGTGGGCACTTAAGATGTCCTTGGGTAAAAGTTCTAGAACTTTTTTGGTACCAGGAGATGCTCTAATGTGTAGACCGAGTGGATACATGAGCGCCTGAGTGCTTAATACTAGTAAGTCGTGTTTCCCACTGTATCGTGGTCGTTTAGAAGGGGGTGTAGCCTTATTCACCTAAGTGAGGCGACTGTAAGCTAGCCTGAGTTTGACCAGCTCACAAATGAGTCCGCTATCGACAAGCTGGGTAGGTATTGGTAGACTACTGGTCAGGCGGATAATGTGGTCTATTTCACTCGATGGGCTGTGCGGCTAGGGAGACGATAGTTAGTGTGGAGTGTACTAGACCCTGATGATATCCTAAAGGAAAACTGTATTGATATGTGTACTTGATGAGGACAAGCATGCTTATTTTACATCACGCATATGACATTTAGCTATATATGCCTCGCATCGCATGGCCTTGGTATGGCTGATAGCATTCATGCCTTGCATCACATAACTTTGGTATGACTGGTTGTATTCATGGACTTGCCCACATATTTTTGTATTACTATGATATTGTACACTTGACGCTTGCCTTACGCACACACTTACACCACCCTCTAAGCTTTTGTAAGCTTATGCATGACCGTTGTGTGCAGGTATCGTTGGATCACAACAACGTTGAGGCAGGAGCATGTATCAGTTTATTTTAGAGTTTTTAATCACCCTATATTTCCCTTTCCACATTGTATTTAAAACTTTTGATATAGTGAATATGTGGTGATGTTGTTTTGTGACTTGGATATGCTTGTGGTTATGCTCCATTAAAAAAAAATAATTTCATACTGAAAATCCTCCTTATACGATCCTAAGATCAAAATCTGGCATACGAGTGTTGGGATCCAAGAATGGGGCACTACGGAGGCTGTCAGCGCCGGATTCGATGATCGTGAATTTTATGAGCCCAGTTTCTGAGTTTAGGGCGTGACATAAGCCCTGTTAACTAATTGTTCTTCAATGTCCTGCATAGTAACATCACCATAAATGACCAATCTATCCCTTACAAAGGGGCAAGTAAGATTTGTGAAAATGGCCAATCTACCAAATAAAAGCAGAGATGATACTAACAATTCCTCAAGATGTTTGAGCCTAGATGTTGAGAATGGAATATCTCCATACAACAAGTTATCGGATAAATCCCTACAGAAAACAAACCAACAATGATTTCAGTTAAATCCTCCATTACATTCTCAATCCCATAACTTCAGAATGCAAGTAAATGAGAGATTTCAACAAGAAGCAGTTGCCGATCTCATCAGGGATTGACCCGGTTAGCTGATTCCCCTTCAAATCTTTGCACATCAATGCAACCAACATAAGAATTTGAGCTTAAAATGATTTCATCCGAATGCATATTTATCCTGATGCAATAAAGTAAAACATACAGTTCCTGTAAGCTCTGTAAATCCCCAATGGCTCACGAAATCTCCTCACTGAGATTCAACTTCAAGAGATTCCTTCACAGAAGATTCATGATTGTAACGAATTAGAAGTTGAAATCAGATAAGAAGAAAGAAGAAAAAAGAAAAAGAACAGAAGGTATTGAGTTTTAGAGAGACGACGACGAAGGAGAGATTGTCACAAGCAACCCCACGCTAAGAGCATTGATCTTCGTTGCTATCAGCATTCTAGTCGAGGAGCACGTTAACAACGTTGCTAAATGATGCGTTGATGGACATGAGTGTTTTCCCTATGAAACAAAACTCTCATTTCACTTAAAACAGAGGACTGAAACTCCAAATCATTTTTTACTGAGGGCATTGCTAAAAATAGCAAGGATTTGATGCATAACATCTTAGCCCTTCGTTTCCTGAGACTTGCAAACTCTTGGAAAAATAAGCATCAGAGAATACAGGAAAAGAAGCTTTAGCCGCTTAAAGCATTTTGAGAAAATGACAACTAAATCAGCCTGTATCTTAGAAATAACAAGGTTACAGTTGCTTCTTAGGCTTTTACATGTCTTACTGTATCTTAGAAGATTGCTGCTAGTTTTTGTTAGAATATCTTGTCACTTGAGCTGCATTCTTCAATATCACCACAAGACTGATGCCTTTGAGAAACCATAATCAAGGAAGATTGTTATAGCCAAACATACAGAAACCATTGGCTTGAGAGACTAGTTTATTGAATTACAACTTAATAATGCAGTACGACCCAACCAATCAAACACAAGAAGAAAGGTGGGCACGTTTTTAGAGAGAGGAAATGAATCTGGGGCATCCCGTTGCCAATTGGGTCACCCACCCTAAAATGATGACAACCCTACCAAAAAGCCTATGTATAAAGGTAAAAAGATATACCTCATCTTGTCTCTGAAAAAGCAAAGGACTCATGTTTAGTTCCTCTCTAAATATAATGGGAGCAATCAATTGATCTACTAAGTTACATCTTTGAGGGGATCCTTCCAGTGAGCCACTTACACCTAATGTGTATTTGTTCCATTTAACCAGTGAAAATTTCATCCCCTCAACTGACTTCTTTAGAATATCTTCCTCATCCACTTGCTCTTTCTTTTTGGTTCTTCGACTGAAAGTAATCAATGGGTTACTGAATCTTTTATGAAGCACATCACTCGACAATAAAGTAGACTTTGATTCAACAGATGAATCATTGTTTCCTGAAAGATGCATCTTCAAGACAGTGGTGTCTAGGCATATAAAACTGCATTTTCTTTAAATAGATGAATCCACACCTCCAGATATTGATATCTTTGCACCATCCATGTCTACTCCTCGAGAACCCGTATTCCCTTCAATCTGTTCAACCTTGCATACTGAACTAGAATTCATACTCGAAGATAAATCTATCTTAAAAGAATTTGGCTTCATTTCAACAGGCGCATCTGCCTTAATGGGGTGATCTTTTCGATGGACATTGCTCACCAAAGAGTTCAAGGCCTTTCACAATTGTGACACATTTGCATTTATTTCAAACATCCTTTTCGATGACAAGTTCTTATTTCTCCTACAACAAACATTGGCATTTCAATAACGAACAAAAACTAAATGATTGAAAATTATGATTGAAAGGAGAAAAGAGATGCTAGCACGTTCAAATCTGACATGGAGGGCATGGGTTGTCAAAATTGAGATTAGAGCTAAATCTTGATTCGGCAGGTTCCCTGTTCAAAAGTTCCTTGAATTTCATGAGGAAAAAAAAACTAACAATGGTTACCATGATAGAAGCATGATTTCACATGAGCCAAAACCATCTCATATGATATTCTTGTAATAAGCAGCACTAAAGTCATAAGGGTGGGTATTTGGACTATTAGAACCTACACTAGACCCATTTTTTTTGGAAAATGTGATGCTGGATGGTTGTCCAAATTGCTTGTTGTGGAATCTTTACACAAGAAATAAAGGTAGTATATGAGCCAAGTGTTTTTTCAGCATAGCATATCCAACCTAGATGCATAGAAAGATTATTAAATTGAACAACAGTTCATGAATCGACTATAGTATAACCACAATGAAATGATAATCATGAAACAAGTAACAATGTGTAGAACTTTTTTTTTTCCCAGAAAATTGATCTCAAATCTAAACATTTTTCCCCTTCCATGCAACAAACCAATCCATCCCTAACCCACATACAAAATCTATGCACACAGTTTATGCCTCTGTAACTGCTAAAAAATGAGAGTAGCAACCTTTGGCGGAAGTCATTTGATGAGGAACAGTGACAACTTGTAGCCCATCTAACAGGTGGATCCATGCACTACCCTACATACATGAACACTGCTTCCATCGAATAAAGAAAATTGGCAAAAAGAAACAAGAAAACAGCTAGACATGCTAGTAGCTCCCTTGGATATGATCATAATAGAAAAGATTTGCAAATTAGATCCTTCCAAATATTTACAGGATCATTTTCCAATATGATCATAACAGAAAAGATTTGCATCAATTAGATCCTATCATTTTCCAAGACAACCAGACAATTAGATCCTCAACAGACAAGCCAGCCAGACCAATTCCACCCTGATTTGCATCAACAGAAAAGATAGAGATTTGGTTGGGTACTTCATTAAAGCATACAAGTATTACAAAAAAATATCATTTTCCTACCGCAAATGTTGGAAATTTTAGCATATCATCAGATCTTTTACCCATTATATTTCCTAAATCATCATCACATCAATTTTCCTTTCCCTGACCAACAGTCATAAGGATCAGCATCCTATATTTATGCTCCAAACCATGCACATTTTGGGAGAGGAACTTTATTAATCACCATTCTTAGATGCCCCTTAGTAGACTCCCAAATCCATACTTTGGGTGGTTCATGCATCCAACATATCATTAGCCATGCTACACACTGGTGGAAATAAACTATTTAGCTTATCACAATATAAATGAACTTTTATTCATAAGACTTTGAACACATTGCTGCTACTTTCCACTCTTTTGCAAATACCAAAAGTCTAACATAATCAATGATCCACTTTCTCCTACAAAGCTCAAGTGTCATTGTTTACAAAGGAAGAAATCAATATTTTGACATGCAAGTACAACCAATACCCAAAGGATAAGATACAGGAAAATTTTTGCTAGCTAGAATTGAAGAATATAAATGAAAACCAACCAACCTGGAAATCCAGTGACACCAACAATATCGCCACATTTGGTACCAGAATGGAATCTAGAAAATTCGGCTTCACCAATGTCTGAGTGCCTATTATAAGTAAATAAACAAAATCAAAATGCTTCCACACACAAGCTATGAAATCATAAATTCAACAACAAAAGAAAGAAATCTTTTTATTTGGTTGTTTATCTTGATTACAATGAAATCTTCACACACACACACACACACAAAATCCTTTGAAATGAACAAATTTGCAGGACAGGAAATAATGTCTTTCGTAGAAGTTAGGTTGGTGTAATTATGTCTGTGTTGTCTATATTTACTCATCTCCAACCCAGGTGTTTAATGTTTCAACAATAATGCCTTTCTATCTAGAGTGGAAAATAAGTGAAAAGAAAAAGTAAAAGGAAAAAAAAAAAGGAATAAAGAAGTGTCCCTCCCAAAGGAGATCACAGTGGTAGATACCTACCATAAAAAAGATAATTGTTATCCCAAACTATCCAGTAGAGTTTCTTATCTATGACCATCTGGCCAAAAGGTAACCCTTCAAACCATTAAGTTTATCCAAGAGCCTATGAGATTGAAATTTTCAAAAGCATATAATCACAACATTGTAAGAAAACAACAAATTCTTCCTGTCCTTATTGCTTGTAAGTCCTAACCATTACATTAAGAGCAAAGAATAATAGGTCCTTTGCCTAGTACAAACTTCATATTGATGAACCCCACCTGTCTTCCTAAGCCTTTATACATATCATTAATAGTCTGATTATTAAAGCATTGTTGTATTTTGTATTCAACATGTTGAAAATATGTACAAATGATCTAGAGATGATATATTTTGTAAGATATCTACTGGCAATAGAGAGATAGGATCAGCAGCTACATATAAGTACACAACAAATGCAGAATTGCAGAGTACAAAACAGATAGGCAATTCAAACATATAGCTTTAAAAAGAACTTCACACAATCCTAGCTCTCATCATTCTGTCAATAAATTTCTCATCTTTCAAAAAAAAAAAAAAGGAACTTCACACAATCCCTTAAAGCCACATGTGTAGACAATGCATTATTACCTGGTAAATTTGAAATCCACACTCTTCGCATGTGTAGATAGCAACCTGCATCAAGGGCTTAACATCGGAACAACATTTTACGATGCCAGAAATCTTCATAAGCTGACCAATATAGGAAGTTCCCATGAGGTCGACCTCATAGTACCATCTCCCATATATATATATATAAGTACAATTTTGAAATGCTATCACTGTTGAAATTCATCCATATCCAGTGCAACATAATCTTTCTCCATTTACAGTAAGGATAAATTAAGGTAAATTGAAGTGGAAGTTTAATAAGGTACGTAACTTGCAAATAGCATCAATTTCATCAAAAAATGATAACATGCAGATCACTTTGATCACCTAAAACAAGGAAAGAAAGGAATACAAGTTAGACTATCAAAGAATGAATGGCATAACTATCAAAATGAATGGTTAAAAGCAAAATAGTAACAACAAGTACAAATTCCAAGGGACCAATCCATCCATATAACTTACTTTGGTTCTGTTCCATCTAGAATTAGGTCAGTGATTTGAATGCCCTCCATTGCATACAACAATATATGCCATGGCTATCATACATCTTGTTATCTTTATAATTAAGGATTGGATTAGTAAGGTCTTTAAATCACCTTTACTCCTTTAAACATATTACAGCCAGGAACATACCTTTACCGTGCACACTATGGAATGTAAAGAGAAGCTGGGCTCTTCAGTTCGATTCGAGTGTCGGTCCCTGATGGGGTCACTGAACCTTTCACATTCGGCTAAGATCGAAGCATTTTTTATGGATTTGACCTTTAAGCAGCTAAAATTTCTGATTTGCACAAGAAAAGACTAATTGTTGGCATTATATTTCAAAGGCTGCTGCCTAATAGCCTAGTGGAAGAAAAAGCATCACTTTGGTTGAAAGGTGTTACCTTGCAGAGATGGTGCATGAGAATCATCTTGCTATTAAGGGCACGTGTGTCAGTGAGTTTAAGAGTTGGCAATTATCATTAGTTTAGTTTCTAGGAAGCTTTGTCAAAGAAATGTACTTACCAAAGATCACATGAATAACAAGCAATTAACGTGTCAAGAGTTAAACCTTCCTCAATTTTCACTAGTCCACTTCTTAACTTGCAACCATCACCATCCAAACAGATAACTGCCTACAAGTTAATAGTTATATAAAAATCAGTGGTAGACAATGATTTTCCATTCTGGATAGCTCCACTAAATATCATAGAACTTTAACTTTTAAAAATGATTTGATTCAATCTAAAAGAAATAAATGTTGGTGGGATTTAATGCCATTTTCAATAATGAATACAATAACCACTCCTAAAAATTCACTGTGCAGTTCTCACCAAGAAGATCAACATCATCTGAAGACCAATTGGAATTAGCTACATGAATCCTGTTCTGCCATTGCACTCCATCAAGGACCGTTCTCTTAGTTAAAATAGTTCTCATGAATTCCCTTACCTGATTGGAGCATGGACACACCAATAAACTATGTACTACAATCTTCCTCTTAGAACTATGAATCATTGCTAATGACCTATTAGACTTGAATTAAAGGATGTGATCCTATGCATAACAACAAATCTACACAATTTGGAAGGGATGATTTTAAAAGAAATAGAATATATTGATAGTATTAACTCCGAGTTAGAACAAGAACAAATGTAATGCTAATTTGTTGTATGAATATTCAGTACCTACATTCTTTGGTCATATATTGGCTCTTATAGTTATATATATAAAAAGAAGAAGAAGAAGAAGAAGAAGAAGCAGAAAAGCAACAATATTCTAAAGTTGAATAGAACTACTTCCAAGTTTCCACCCAAGATTGAAGGGCAGTTTGAATTTAGTCCAAATGCGTTACCTTGAACATAATGGACAAACTTGTCCATTTGTTTGAGCCAAGATTCAACGTATTGGTACTGAAAATCATCACCCATTGTCCACATGATGTGATTTGTACATGTCACATTTGCCTGTTCATCAAAGCCAAATAAAATTACAATAGAGGGAGTGCATAGAAGTATTAGATTAAATGCATGAGTTGCATTGTACTCTTATCAGAAACCACTAGGACACTTCATATTAAGTTTCGGATTGTGACTCACCTGGGACTGAAACTGGTAGGACTCACCTTGACTCAGCCTGAATTGATCTGACTTGGTTCCATTCTGGTCCCCTATCAGTGTCATGTCTTGTTTTGTTTTAGTTTGAAACTGATACGACTTGGACAATACCGAGTTACATCGAATGATATTTTAAACCATGAGTTAGTAGGCTGATCATTACATGAAAATTGACGTGTCACTATCTTCTGAGACTAATCCTAAAACAGATAAATTATATGCCAAGAAAATGTAGAGGTAGCTATAAATTCCCTGTTCTTACAAGTCTCATCCTATTTTAGCCTGTCGATACTGAATGCCTCCAGGAAGTTATTCCAAACTCATAAAAGAAATAACTCAAGGAATTAGTTAAGATATCAACTTTTCTCTTTTACTCAGGTTTTAGAACCTGCCATGGCAGGCTCTTGCATGGAAGTTTCAATTTTGAAATAGAACTGATGAAAAATTTCAGAAAAGAGTTTGAGACCATAGACTAGTAAAAATGACTTGCAATTGGTAATTCTACCACAAACTTCTGAGATGCTCTCATTTAATGTACTTAAGTGCAAAACTATTAAGGACTCAAAATACTAATTGATCAAAGTTATTTACTTTGAAAATGGAAAACTGAAAACTATATTTATATAGTTTTCTTTATGTTACCATGGGCCATCAGTTGATCCCCAAGTGCTTTCCATCAATTTGATGAGTACTCTTTCCTAAGCCCATGCAGTGGAAGCTTGTCAAAATGATTATCAAGAGTCCTCTTTGACTATTAGAAAAACAAAATACAGAAAAAAAAAGAACAAGTATTAGTAGCATTCTCATTCCCAAATCATCATTAGTCAAAAACAAGGTGAGAATAGTTTCAGTGGATAACTTGTTACTCAAAGCTAGATAAACATAGAGAACAGAAATTGTGCGCGCAAGGAAATTTGGAGAACAGTTGGAACAAATTTTAGAGAAACATTTCTAGGTTTTAAATACAACTCCGAAACATTTTAGCAAAGAAATAAGGAGTCTAAATGTGACAAAATTTGTTTAACCAATGAAGAAGTTTTTGTTAACTTTTGAAATGCCAGTTGATCTGAATTTGGGCAGACCAGATATGCAAACACTCAGTAGTTGAACAATCCAAGACATGATTAATAAAAGGAAACATGCCCTACTTTATGCAAACCAGTTAACTTTTTTTTTTGTACACTGGAGAATTTATGTTTGGATTACATAGATAATGATGAATATTTTGAGTTTCATAATAAATATTTGTAGATTACAGCTATTTCTGGGACTAAATGAAGATAACTGTTTGCCAGACACAAAAGAACAAATATAAGTTCTAAAGACTCATTTGGCCTCACCTTTGAAACCCAAGGCAGGCCTCACATGGATGGACCTTAAAAACCCATTTGGGCTACCCATCCAGTTGCATCCCCATCTATACTCATAGCCAAGGTTTTAAAAAACCATGACTCTGACCTTCTTCTTTTTTCTTTTTCTTTTTTTCTTGAGTTACTGAACTTGGAATTATGCCTTACTTTCTCAATCAAGCACTAACTAATAGTGTATTGATGTAGGTTGATTACAATCAACAAGTTAGATAAAGAATACATAATATCAAAATTAAGACAATTAAATGTTGAAGTAAAGAAATTAAGCGCAAATGTTTTTTTTATTTCATCAAAACTACCGGTGAGCAACAACATGGTATAACACATAAGCAACAAGGTGAACTTAAAAAAAGTGTTAGATACTTATATTTTCTACCTGTTCACTTATACCTGAAAATAGAAATTTCCACTAGATTAGCCTATATGGTGAGTCCTAGAAATGCAACATCAATAACTGCTCCAAATTAAAGCTCAAAACTCATAGGCATCACTCACAACTAACCATATCAACTAGGATCAGGAGACCAAAAGAAAACTCTAAAAGAACTCATCAACAACTAGTATCACTCGTATTGACTCATAAGTAACAGGTTGGCAGTGACTTTTCTGAGAAAACTGAACCTAAACCGGGCATCTCTTGAAATTTTAACTTCTTTTAGTTTTTCCAGAAGGCATAGCTGATAACATTAGTTAACTTGCAAAGAATAACAGTCTTATCAAACATATCTAACACATTTAAAACTTTTATTGAATGAAAAAAAAATATTTACAACTATAACCTATTACCCACCTAGAATGCAGAGCACCACACATCTTTTTGGGAACTTTTGGACTATAGAAGCTATATGAGTAATGATCTTTATAACCTATTGTTGAACCTGCATTCATTCATGGGAATTTGATTGCATTGCTATACATAAAATATTAAAAATAAAGGACAAAATGAAAGGATGAAGTACCTGAACATTTTTCTCATCCTATCCAGGAACAACATAGAGAAAATGGATCAAGATTTCTACAGACTGGTCAAGGTTATCAAGACCTTCTACTACCTGTTTTAACGAGATAATTGTTGCCAATAGAATAGAGCTTAATAAGTACATATATTTTTTTTTTTTTAGAGAGAGAGATGACAAGAATTTTTTATTAAACCACTGCCAGGAGATCAAGGCAACAAAAGAATACAAAGCAGCTACAACTATGAAAAACAAGCAATAAGGGAGGCAGATCTCGTCTCCAAGCAATCTTTAACTAAAAAAGAAAATTTTCCTAACCACAATCTCCTCCTCAGAAGCACTTCTATTGAGGAAGCAAAGAATCAAAATAATTCAAGCCAGATCAAAGAAACAAGCCAAAGTGCCAAACTCAGGGAATTCATAAGGCAATAATAGGAATTCCAAATTTACCAAGTTTACTTATTACCAGAGTGATTCACACTGTAACTGTTCTATTGAACTTCACACCAGGCTTAACTACCAAACTGCATTAATGTTGAGAAGTGTTTCGAATAAAAAGTCAACCCAATAAGTGGAAACTATTCCACAACTAACTGAAGGACTTTATGTTAATGTAGCTAGAATGCAGAACAAAACACTAGTGCTAACAGGCAAGTGGAGATGATGATGATGTGTCACTATTAATGGATAGTGGATTCATCCAAATATCAAGCCACTTGCACATTTTCTTTTTTGGCATATTTATTGTCCTAAAATCAGTTCTTTTTTGTTTTCCAAGGTGGGTAGCATGTCGCCAGAAGTATATTAAGAAAACAGGGGATTTCTACGCACTTGGTTTTGAGATGTATAGAAATTGGCTTTTCTTTTGGACCTTAATACCTTAGTCGAGAAAAACAAAATCGCTGACAGTCTGAGTTGAGGCCGTTAAGTTATGGCTTGATGCAGTAGTCAAACCAAATCAGGAATTTATCGAGATGTAAGGAGACAAAAATTAGTGGTATATCCCTAGTATTCATACTGACAAGTAGCCCTCAAATTGTAGCTACAATCCAACTTAAAAGATTGGTAATTGCAATGTGAAGCTAATCTTGTGTTATCATGGTATATCCTTTCCACTCCTTCTCGGACATTAATCAAATTTTCGATATCTCCCAGCGCCTTCCTATTATTCCCTTCACCTGCAACAGGCTTCTGCTTTACACCCATAACAACTAGTCCACCTCTTGGTTGTTGAGGAACTATTGGCCTTAATGCCATCTCTTCTCCATCTTGATTTTTCTAAAACAGGATGGCACCAAGGCTCGAGATCACCAACGATAGAAAGACCTAGAAGCGGTCGTTCTGTGTCTCCACTTTGGTATTTGAATTCGCCGCCATGATCAAAGATCAATGGATGAGATTAGAATGGAAAGAGATCCTCCTTCAATCCTCTTTTCTTATTCTCTTCTCCTCTCTCTGCCTCAGATTTCTTTCTCTACTCTATGTTTTCTTTGTTTTTTAACCATGCCCCATTTGATTTTAAAATAAATTTTAAACACACACATAATAATGATCCAAGCATTTTGCTCCATCATACGTATTCCTTTCAGATAAATGACTTGAAATCTTATCACAACCAATTCCCAAACTCTCCAGTCTCTTAAATTTACATTTAAAAAATTTTAAATATTTAAAGATCTTTTTGATACAAGAAGCCTCATTATTCCTGTGGATCCTGCCACTCATTAACTACTCTTCGAAATAGAGAACCCAAACAAGAAGAAAAATATAAGAGAGAGAGAGAGAGAGGAGATGATCTCACTTAGCACCTAAGGTTGGGAATTGACCTGGATCTTCAGTGGAAGGAGCTACCACATTATTCATCACATCGCCTCCAGAAAATCTAGAAAATTCTGAGAAGCAGCTTATGTTGGAGCTAGGGATTTCTTCAGTGCTACTTTTTGCTATTGCTGAGTAGCTATCAGCTGCGACAAATCGTCATTATCGTCATCTCCCAACAGATCGAAAGGGTTCATAGTCGCCATTTCCTCGGCTGATTGAAAGAAAACCTTAACACGTAGAGATATAGTACCAACCGAGAAAACCCTAACTTTTTCCCACAGATTGGTCCATCGATGCAAGATCTACGTCTAGAACGAGCTCTCTTTTTCCCCCTTTTACCTTTTCTTAAGGTGAGAAGATGAAAGAGATCTGGAAACCTTTGCCGCAACTAAAGAGAGAGTGAGAAATGAGGGAGAATATGTGCAGTCAATCTTAAGGTGAGAAGATTGGAGATTTGAAGAGAGAGAGATGCGAGACAAGAGATTGAAGAAAAGGGTAAAGCAAAAGAGCCATACATGGAAAGAATGTACAGTTCCTGCATTCTAAAACGGTTTAGAACCTTGTGCAATTAGAAATGTCTTAATACTGTTTCTGAACCAAAGCACTAGCCGTACCTAATAAACAATTTTGGTGTAGTGACATTGATGTGTTTAACCCGTCATTCATCTATTGGCTAGTCCATTGTGAAGTAAGTAATTCCTTCGCGCCTTCCATCCACCTTGCCACGATAACCAAGGGAATGAGCCCAAAAAACTTGGTAGATATGGTGACCTAGTGGACCCCACCATCCACAATCAGTGGAGATTCAATGTTATCATGAAACCTCCCTAGATTGCTAACCATTTACAACCTCATGTGCCCTTCATGATCGGAATTTTCCCACCCAACCTGTTTATGAGGTCAAATAGACCTGGTGTGTAAGGAAAATACAAATATTACCTTGATCCTAACTATTGTGGGCCCCAACTATGTAAATGGTGTGTATGATAACACACATCTTTAGGTATAAGTTTTATTTGAACTATACACCTGTCACGCCCCAAACCTGAAAATCGGATTCACAGGAATCCCGATTGCCGAATCCGGTGCTGACAGCCTCCGTAGTACCCCATTCTCGGCTCCTAGCATTCATATGCCAGATTCCGATCCTGGGATCCTACAAGGAGGATTTTTTTTTGTACATTTAACTAGTAATAAGTATAACCACAAGATTACCCAAATCACAAAGGCAACATCATCATCATATATCCACTAATATAATCATTTGAGTACAATACTGAAAGAGAAATACATAAATAGAAAATCAAGCTCCAGAAGACCACTGCACACTCCAAGCTCAACACTGCTACAACCTAACATCACCTGCACGCATCTATCGTGCATAAGTTTATAGAAAGCTTAGAGGGTGGTGTAAGTGTGTGCACAAGGAAAGTGTCAAGTATTCAATATAATGTTATAATCATATAATATCAGAAAGCTAGTAATTCATACACCATACAACGTCTGAATAAGTAGAAACACTGATGGAATCATGAATTATCAGAGTAAGCAGAAATACTGACAAGGGCATAAACCATATGATACAGAGTAAGTGGAAGTATAGACAAGTTCATAAGTCAATTAATATCAAAATACGCAATATAGAATAGCTATGCGATGAGGAGTCATCAAGAGCTAAATATCAAATGCCGAGGATGCAATGCAATATACAAATCCTGCTAAGTCTGTCTAAGCCATGTAAGTACAGAAACATAGCAACTCAAAATGCCATATGCCTCCGGATATAATGCAATATGCGATGCAGATGAAATGACTATGCAGGAATGTGATGTCAGGATGATAGTACGTATTATCGCAGGCTACGGGATCCACTACAAGGAACTTTTATCCAAACCAGTCCCATACCTAAATTTGGATAGTCAGACTCAATGTGGTAAACTCCTGATCTCAGGTTGGTCGTGCGCCCAATAAAAATTCTTTCCATAACGAATGTACACAACAATTGGTTGCGCACCACCAGCCCGAGTGGATAGTGAATGAATGAATGAGCATGAAACTCCTGCTCAATAAGTCCACATATCAGTACAGTTTCTCTCTGAAAAATCACCGGGGTCTAGTACACTCTAAACCAGATCATCGCCACATCGCGCGCAATAAGGTAAGTGAAAGAGACCTCACTATCCGTCTGCCAATATCGGGCTCGACTCGTCAATAGCGGACCCATTCCTCGAGCTGGTCAAACTCAGCCTAGCTTTATCCCCTACTCACGGGCGGATAAGGCCGCACTCCCTTCCAACCGACCATGACACAGTGGAGAGTGCAGTCATCAGGTAATCGGCACTCAACGCTCATCTACCCACTCGGTCTAGACGTTGGAGCAACCTCTGGAACCAAGAGGGTTTAGGGACTTTCACCTAGGGATATCTATAGCACCCCATGTAAAACAGATTTTCGGTGTCCCATCTAGCCATCCACGATATGCCTGTGGAGGCTACGGCCCTGATGTCGCTAGGGCATACAGTAATCACAGCACATAATGCAAGATGCGTAAGTCATAAAATCCAGTCATGCATCAATCCTGCGTATACCATGCGCTCATGTGAGATAATCTCCACCTATCAGGGAGTCTCATAATAATCGGCACTATGACATATGCAATGGTCATTCATATCTCATAACAAACATGCAAATGATGCGTATAGTATATATCATGATGCTATGCAGTCACATACTCATAATCGGCATCAATAACAGGCATTGATAATCGACATCGACGACGTAGACATTTAACCAACATTGTCCCCAAGGAACGACCTACATAAAGCCTAACATATAGTGGACTCATGCCTCACACAAGGGCCAAATATACAACACCATGGGCCTCACTCAAGAGTTTAATACACATCACGATGGGCCTTTCACATGTGCCTAACATACATTACAATGGGTTCCATCGCCTAGCCCTCAAATGCATCACAGTAGCCTCATCACATAAGCCTCATATACATCACATTGGGCCTTAAACACGAGCTAGATACACATCACAACGGGTCGCATATACATCACATTGGGCCTAGACAATCGGAATCGGTGATCAGCCACGATACGCAGAGTCGATAATTGGCCACGTCAATCGATAATCGGCCAAGATCGATAATCGATCACGATAATCGGTACCAATAATCAGCAGATAAACAAAGCGGGGTCCATAGATGATCAACTGATCAACCATAGTATAAGATCGACACTCGGCCGTGGTTATATCAAATTCGCTAGCACTGAGTCATCCGTCTACGGTGAATGGGGCCCACTTGTTTGGGTTAACTCATGAAGAGAATGGGCCTAACAAGGCCTAAGGAAAGGTCACAATGAGGACATCTAACCATCATTGCTCATCAATGTGGACGTCAAACCAACATTGCTCCCAAGGAGTGGTCCTTATAGAGCAACGTATCGTGGGCCCATGGCCTCATATAATCACCATGGGACAAATCAATGGGCCTCACCAATGAGCCTTATGTGTATCAAGTGGGCCGTAACATATGGGCCGCAAGGTACATCAAGGTGGGCCTAATTAGGTGGGCCTCATTTATATCTAGGTGGGCATCAACGTCGGTCTCATATATCACATCGGGCCGAATCAATTGGCCGATCGAATGGGCCGTGCTAATCATCCATCAATAGAGACATTATAGAGCATTAAATAAATAAATAAATAAAATGAATCATATCTAAAGATCATCTGGACCAAACTACAACTAACAAAGGTGATACTAACTTCCCACTTTCGACTTTCAGTGGGCCCACCACAACATTTAATTTCCATCCAGACTATCCCCATGGTCACAAGGACCCAGGGGAGACAAATGTCATCTCGATACAAGGCGTTTGTAATCCAACAGGGGTTTCAAAGGTAGACATCCACTCCACTATTTTCTGTAGTGTGGTCCATCTGTCAACTGGATCTGTCTCATTTTTAGTCTTAAGCCTTAAGACGGCTTTCAAAATGGTTGGATGGCTTGGATGCAACCCATGCATCATGGTGGATCCCATAGGGATGGGAAGGATGGATGACATAGATGAGGTACATACCTCATGGTGGGGCCCACACTAATGGAAGGTGTAGATCACAATACATGCATCAGTGGATCCCATACGGGGCCCACCATAATGTTTATTTTCCGCCCAGCCTTTTGGCAAGGTTACACAGACATGGGGGCCCGCTATAATGTTTATTTGCACCCAACCTATTGATGAGGTCACACGGACCAGGGGCCCTCCATAATGTATATTTTTCATCCAATCTGTTGATAAGGCCACTTAAACCTGGGCCCACCATAATGTTTCTATGCCATCCAAACTGTCCACAAGTTCATGTGGACCTAGGGGCCCACAGTGATGTATATTTTCCATCCAACCGGACCTGGATTGAGGAAAAAAAAAACAAATTTCATATTGATACAAAACTCCTAGACCAGGAGGTTTCAACAGTAGACGTTAATCCCCCGTTGATCCTGCTGTGTGGTCCACCTGACAGACAGCGTGGATATAGAACAAATACGTCATTAGGGGCCTCACCGTCCAATGCTTTGGACGGTGGATAGAACACATACATTAAAGGTGAGTTCCACCGTCCACAGTTTTAGACGGTGTGAATATAACACTTGCATCGTTGTGGGTCCCATGTGGGGCCCACCATAATATTTGTTCTCCATCCAATCCATCCATACAGTCTCAGAGACATGGACGAAGAGGAAAAAATAAATTTCATATTAATCCAAAACTTCAGTGGGCCCTAAAAAGGTTTCAATGGTAGACCCTCAATCAACACTAATCCTTGTGGTGTGGGCTGCTTGAGGCTTGGATGCATCTAAAACTTGGAGGCAGCCCACTTCAGGGAGGGGCCCACCTCGTGGAAGGTGCGGATACAAAATATACATCATGGTGGGGCCCACATGTGGGGCCGTGGCCCCTGACGTCCGCCCGTCGTGCGTCAGCGCCGCAAGCGCTGCCTGCGCTGGCAGCAGCAGCAGTTGCTGCTGCAGTAAATTTTTTTTTTTTTTAGAAAAACCTTTGATCTCGAGGTTTTTCGAGTGTGGGACCCGTTCCAAGTGAATCCAGTCCAGCCATAGGATTCCACGGCTTGTAACAAATCCAATGAGTTTAATATTGGGTATATTTTTGATGTATAGAAGTTCCAGGAAAGATTTCAACGGTGAAACCCATCATTTGCTATACTATGCCTGCTAGAACCTCGGATCAGCATCATTCTTTAGCTCAACGCTTAAAATGATCCAAGGAATGAGATGGACGACGTGGATTGAATACATACATCAAGGTGGGGCCTACACAAACAGCCTACTCCAAAGCTTGGTAAACCAAGTTAATACTTGTGTTTTCTTTCCACGTACAGCGTCCTTGGACGCTGGATGGTCTTGGCATACAGGTGGGCCTTGCTCCGGTGGGCCACCAAATGGGTGAATGGTATGGATAAATCATACATTAAGGTGGGGTCCATCCAAGTGGGCCGCACATCACATAAAAAAAATGAGAAGGAGAGGGAGAGAAGCACCCGCCTTGAAATCTCCTTTTCCACCAATGCATGATAGAGTCACAAAGGGACAGTTTCAATGGTTGAGATGATCTTAGGATGGTGGGATCGGGTGGTAGAGGTGGGCCACACTACTCTCCCATGGAGCTTGGACGTGAGTTGCTCTCATGGAGGTCAGGAGAAATGAGAGAGAAATGAGAGAGAGAGAGAGGTGATAGGTGAGAGATGTGAGTGATGGATAGGTGTACTTGATGGGTGGAGAGAGAGAGAGACTGTTGACTTTAGGGGTTGCTTGGGGATGGGTGTTTGTACTTGACATGATGGGATGGAGTACTTGACACTTGATGGGATTGATGGGACATTCTCTTGAAATTGCAACGCGCGGCGTTTCCCTCGAACTGAACGCGGGCCCACATCTCCTGGCCTGGGTATCGCCTCGGCGCGTAAGACACGGCACTGGAACCACAGCAACGGCGCGGTCGCATTAGTATAAGTCCCGAGTTGAGCCGACTCTGATATACGGGACACGACTTAGGATTGTGCGTAAACGCCATTTATACGTAACAAGTCGCTGAAAGTCGATAGGGAGGATCGCGGAAAATTTATAGAATAGTATAGACTATGATACGGGTCTTACAACACCTGTCATATTAGCCCACTTTATATGCACTATCTTAAGTGTGGGGCTGATGTAACACCCTGAACTTTAAAATACCTGAGTATTGAAACTTCTCGAGTGTTACCATAAAATTTAATTTAATATATACATGTGTATGTTACTAATTTAGCCTATCCTAACCTTATATCTATCCTTTAAACTGAATTTGACCATTGAGAATAATCTTCATCCATAGATCAAGTCATTCGACCGTTGATTTTTAAGACAAGATCATCATATATCTAAGTATTCTCATTTGTTTATTATAACCAACCATTCAATTAACTATTCATCGCTAGGTAAAGATATCTGACCCTTCACTTTGAGTTTGTATCACCCGATCATGGTAAACTAACTACCTGATCTCTACATCCACTCATATACATATCAAATCGAGATGTTAATTCATTCATCTTATTCACCACCTATGAATATGCTTAACCCATAATTAGGACTACAATTTAAAGAACTTACACATGTGAATAAGTCACTTGAATCTAATGGTATACATGTTTTACCTTTTGATCACTCCAAAAATATACTTGTGTTCATCCATTTACAAAACTGATCACACACCCACCTACACATATGATCAGAGTACTAACCATCAAAATTTTCTATTTTAAACATGCCATCTGACCATCCATCATATTTGGATCCACCAAATGGGTTGCTTAAATATCAGAATGAACTATTCAGTTTGAAGATCATAAGATATATACCACAACTACTGGCTAGCTTCTCTATTAGATATACGAAAGTGTTGATTTAGACCTCGGGGTGGTATAACCTATTAAAAAGACTTCTTGGTCATCTGTAAGCGATCAAGGCCCAAAACAGGGTAACGAAAAGAGAATAAAAAATAAAGAATGTCTGTCAAATTTTAATACATTTGGATAGTGTAGTCCGATGTTATGGACGGTGGAAGTTGGAGAAATAAAAGATAATGCTATGAACCTATACCCTTGAATTCTAGATCACATAGTTCTCATGATCCCTTTCATGTGAAATTTTATACCATGCTTATTTATCATAAATTAACCATACACTTCAAAATTTTGCCCTTATATCATTGTAAAAGTGTCAAAATTAACAAATCAGCTTAACAATTGATTTTGGTGTCCATCGAGTTGTGAGACCCGACCCGAGTTCGCATGTGTGCATGTGTGTGTGAGTATGCATTTCGTCCATCTTGGTCCCGCTGTCCTACCAGTCGAATCCCGGCAACCCGTGACCCTTGGATAGTGTTTGCGATCATCCGTAAGCCTTGTCATGAAGACCCGACTCAGATCAAGTTGAAACGTATGCCATTACGGCCGCATTGTCGTCGCGATTCCAACGCCTCATCTCATGCATAAATCCGACGTGTCCATCAAAAGTTATGGGCCGCACCATTTGGACCCTTAATCATGATATGGGGCCCACTTTACCATGTGCTCATTTTCTAAGAGTGGATCCCACCTAGCTCCCTTATCTAAACAAGCTATCATACCTACCCCTAGCCTAGGTAGTAGGCTACCTTCTCTAGAAACCCATCATTAGCCTTGGGTTCTTCCCCCCATGTGCCATGATTACAACCCTCTTCCCTAGCCTAGAAAATAAATGATTGCTTTACTTATCCCTCTCTCTCCCTCATTTTCTCTCCTTCTTTCTCTATTGTAAAAAAAATCCAGCCCCTCTTCCCTCCATTCCAGCCCCTTCTCCTCCTTTTTCTTCTTAATCTCTCCATTGAAAACTCATCCTAACCATTGATCTATGTTGCTTAGAGCCTCTAGATGATGGTGATGTAAATTTTAAGGTTGATCTAGGTGGGTGCTTTCTTCATCAAGTAAATATTTTCTCTCCTCATGTAATCTCTTTCCTCTCTCTCATTTGGATGTGTAGGACCCACCAATTAATGGTGGAGATCTTACACAACCATTTAGATGTGGCCATGAGGCCCACATTGTAAATGCATGTCCATGCATGGGATTCTTCCCTTGATGGACCCCTTACATGTGGATTTCTTCTATTTTTCTAAGTATGATGGGTCATCTAGGCCCTTGCTTGTGGCTGGGATGACATCCCAACAACTCATTTCAAAGATCTAGGCTATGCATCATAAGATCTAGTTGTACAATGTGTTTATATTATTATTTGTGGTTGTGATTGTGTGAGGACGGCTCAATAGTGGCAGAGCCCTCCCCTGATGGCTAGATGCTCTTCCTTCTCTTTCCTTAGTTAGCAATCTGATGATATTGTGTGTGGTCCACTTAGTGGGCCTTGATTGTCCAAAAGAAAAAGCCCAGGAAGAAAGGAACATCTATACTCAATCTACATCATGGTTTAGATGCCTCTTTTTGCCACCTTAAATGTTCTTGTAAGGGTGAAAATTTGAAGGTTTGTTCTGAAAAATTATAGGGCCCACTAGGGTGGGCCATGACACCAAATTTATGGGCTAATCCCTTCATTAATAGGCCCATAAATTTATTTTATTCCATGCACGCATTGCTGTCCAGAAATTTCTGGACAGATTTTTTATTGGACTTGGGCTTGAATTTGGGACTGATTAGGGGACCTTTTGTACCCATAAAATATATTTTTCTAAAATTTTGGGATCTTATCTTGATGTTCCCCCAAATTTCAGCCCCATCCAATCTTGATAGAGGTCCCAAAAGTGTGGTCCAACTGGGGTGGACAGTCTAGATTTTCTGCACTGTTCCAGCAACATTCCACCCTGGATAGGTTAGAAATTCAAAATTTATTAAAATATTTTTGGGTGTCTAAAAATTTTAAAAATTTACAGGGATGTGGATCACCCATTTTAGAAACTACCTACAAAATTTTAGGTCCAATGGACCCCATTTTGGCATCTAAACGGGTGGTCCAACATAGTGGACTGCCAGAAACATTCTGCTGTACAGTCCAGCAGTATAGTTCCATAAAAATAAAATTTTAAAAATATTTTTCTCAGAACGTGGGCCATATTTCTAAGCTCCATGTTTATTTAGGCTTTATGAAAGACCTTGGGTCCAAATTTCAGGAATTTTGGAGGCCCAGAACCTACCCATTTGGATGGCCCAAATTTAGAACTGTTACATTCCAGCAATAGTTTACCCTGGACATATTACATTCTTAAAATTTATTAAAATACTTTTGAGTATCTAAAAATTATAAAAAATTACAGATATATGTTAAACTCATGGTAGGACCTATTTAAAAAATTTTGGAGCCATTGGACGCTTGTAAACACCATAGTGGTGGCTGGACCGGCCCACTATAATATGGTGTCCAGATCAGTCCAAGTTTCAGAACAGATTATTTTATTTGAATTAATTAAAATATTTTTAGATATTCAAAAATTATAAAATTTTATAAAGATGTGGCTTACCCATGGAAGGACCATCCTATAAATTTTTAGGGCCATCGGGCTTCTGTACCGACCGTGGTGTAGCCTACAATTTGGACCAATTTTGGGTCAAATACCCAGGCACACCCTTACCTTGGGTTGCTGGGCCTGCATTCTAATGGCATGGCCTACTTGAAGTAAGTGTTGTATATCTCTCTTTTATCTGGTGAGGCTCACTATGATATATGTAGATCACCATGGGTCAGTAACCCATCTAAATTAAATAAATTTTTAGACTCCAGCAGGCCCAAGAAATGGGTGGGCTGGAATTCCAGCAAGGGGGCCAAAATTTGCTACATGGTTGATTATTTAGGAACTATTGTGGCACACCAAATTTGAGAGAGTGTTGCACACACTCCTTGCTTTCTTTCCTTAGATATTTTGAGCTTAATGAGTGCTCCCTTGAGGCCCACCTTTGTGGTGATTTTGTGGGCTAGCCTTAACTAAAATTTTTAATAGTTTTATAGGCTCAATGGGCTGGGAACTTCTTTCTTGAGCCCAAGATTGTGCATGGACTGACCTTATTGATTTATGAACCCAATGGGCTGTCCATAAGCTGACCATGTATATTAATGGGCCTTGATGCCCTCATGAAGTGTTTAATTATGGGCTGACTTGTAAAGCCCACATAAATGCATATTGCAAAGGGCCTTGTTAAGTCTTTGTCTGATGAGGCAAGGCCCACCCTGTCGGTATAGGTCTCGCCCTTGTATATTCTTGGACTTATGGGCTGACCTCTAGTCCACCATAATGTATGAATTGGATGACTTTTATTTTGGGTCATTTCCTTACGGCCCATTATGTAATATAGTATATACATGGCCGCCCCTTTTGTGGCAGTGATTAGGCCTTTTGGACTCACTTCTTTTAGATAGGCCCATTGATCTTGGGGCTATACTCTCCCATTTATTGTGATGGGCTTAAGGGAAATAATATGCAAGAAGTTGGGCTCTTGGCTGCCCATTAAATTGACCCTGTACTTGGGCTAAAAGTGAGGCCCAACTCACTTGTGTTAAATGTAAAACTTGTCCATGTAAATGAATTACTAGGCTGCCCATGAAGCCCACCACAATGTGGAATTATGACCTTTGTAGTTGGGCCCAAACCTTACTTGAGGGTCCACTATTTGGGCCATAAGTTGGGCTTGGTGTATGGCGCAGTAGGCCATGCATTGCGTGGACTTTAGACCTTATATTATATGAGTAATGGCGGGCTACCTCTTAGAGGCTAGTTGAGGTTGAATGTCCTCCTGGGTGATTGTAAGGTAGGCCCATGGGTTTCTTTATGGATGGTTAAAGGTCCACCATAGACCCTAGGCCATTTGTTTAGGGCTTAATGTGTATGTATGTGGAACCTACCTTAACGCATGTTTGGTCTAGGCCATCCAAGCGTTGGATCGCCCGATTATGGATGTATTCTCTGCCTTGGGTTACTGCTGGACTTACAATCCAGTAACAGGCCTACTTAATCTTTTCATGATATATACACACTCTCCATCTGGTGGGGTCCCTCAGTGAATATAGTTGGCTTTCATGAGATTATTTCCATATAGTTAACTGATTTCTGGACCTTAGCGGGTCTAGGAAGTTAAACTGGCCAAAAGTTTATTAAAGGGCCTTAAATGTAAAATTTTATGGTTAAAACTTTATTTGGCTGTGGGGCCCACCATATTGAGAACTTGTGTGTGTGTTACATGCTTATAATTTTTAGGCTTTATCAGTGCATTCTTTGGGGTCACCTTTAGTGATCAGATGAAGACCCCATCTTAGATCAAATTTTTTTTAGGCATCCCATGGGCCCAGAGTGGGCAGAGTCATCCCAGTTGGGCTTAACCATATATTGGGCCATCTTCCACCATTTTGATGGACTTGTGGGCTAAGACAATGATAGTATTGGGCCCTTAATTGTCCACTTAAATTGTTAAGTTATTGGGCTGATGTAGTTGGGCCCTTTTCATCCAAACTTAAACTTATTTAGTCGTATATTGTGTATGCGGGGTGCCCACCAAGTCTAACTCAATGCATGGATTCTATGACCATTGAGAATTGAGCCTTGGGCCTTCTATCCACATCTTTCATGGTTGATATACCCTTTTTGGGGAATGGTGGTTAAATGTCCCCATTATGGACCCCCTCTAGGCCCGGTTGTATTTAAGAGTGATTGGATATTCATCTTAGACTCTTGTTAGGCTGATTTTTATATCGCTTAGACCCATAGTTTGTATACTTAGTCTCGTGAGTTACCCCAGGTAAATGGGCCCCCACTAGAGGTGAGATTCCTTATGAATATTGTCTAAATACCTAGTCTTGGTCCCTTCTTGGATAGGAGGAGTGCACTACTTTGTGTATCATCACATAATGCGTCAAGACCCATCTTCATGGCCCATGTACATCATTGTATGCTTGGTTGACACTATGTGTGTGTGGTCATATTGTGTCATTAGGCATTGCATGATACTTTTCCCCAGGGACGTAGTATCCCCTCTTGAGCACGTTGGATGCTTGAGATTGATGCATAGTTGATTGCGTGATTCATGCATCTAGCATTGCATAGCATATGAGCATTATCGCCCTTGCTTCATCAGGGTTGTAGCCTCCACAGATACATCGTGGATGGCCATGTTTGGACATCGAAAATGTTACTTGAGCATAGCGGGTGCATAGGATGCCCATGGATGAAATTTTCAAAACTTCCATGGTACCAAGGATTTGCTCCAGCGCCGTGACCGAGTGGAATATATGAGCACACGAGGGCCTTATACCGTTAGGCCGTGACTCCCACTGTCGTGTAGTCGGTTGGATAGGGGTGTGGCTTTACTCGCTTGATGTAAGAGGGCATTACTAGGCTAAGTCTGACCAGCTCGTGAATGGGTCCGCTACCTTCAGGCCTTTCTGGTGATTGGCTGTCCACAGGCAGGTAGTGAGGTCTCTTATGCTCGTTTGACTGTGCGGGGTCTGTAGAGCGACAGTCATCCAGCAGTGTAATGGACCCTGGTGATTTCCTTATGATGGAAATGTACTTGATATGTGGATTGGATTTGAGCACTAACATTACTTCGCATTGCATTTGCATCGGCTGTGTAAGCCTCATAATGCACCACCTTGGCAAGGCGCCCAGTACTCATTGCATTACATTACTCATTGCACTATTTAGCCTTGGTATGGCTTCCTACATTATCATACTGCCTTGGTATAGCTTCTTATATTCATGATCACCTTGGTAAGGGTAGTGGTATTAGTATTGATCGTGACTCCCTTTTACATTCTCTATCTTCTTCTGAGCACCATTGTCACACACTTTCACCACCCTCTAAGCTTTCTATAAGCTTATGCACGATTGATGCATGCAGGAGATCGTAAGTTGGCATCTTAGCAGCGTAGCTTGGATATGTGTGCGATCTGAGGACCCAGTGTTGTAGATTCTCTTCCTTCTTTCTTCTGTTATCCTATGTATGTCCTTCTGGACCTGATGTAAGCTTGTAAAAGTCCAAATTCATAGAGGATTTTGTGATATATGCCTTTGTTATTCTCAGATTTACTTGCTGTGATCTTGGGTATGCTCGTATTGGAAATGATTATATTGTTATGAAAATCCTCCTTGTAGGATCCTAAGATCGGAACCTGCCTCAGTAGCCGAGAATGGGGTACTACGGAGGCTGTTGCAGCCAGAACCGGTCATCGGGTTCCTTGTGAGGTCCGGTTACCGAGTCTGGGGCGTGACACGAGTGAGGAAAGGTCATGGGTAGTTGTAGTAGGATATTTTCCTCTATATGAATAAATTTAATTTCCCATCATATGGACCCAGTGTAAAATATGAGGACCCCACCTTGGTAGGCTTTTTCTTAGGCATGAAGTAAACAGTTTTATGCTTACCAACTCCTCCTAAATCAAGAGCTTTCGATTGACCCATATTACACCGTCAATCACAACTTAAATTTGGACCACACTTTGGCTTCATATGACTACAATATCATACAAAATTTAGACCCCAATCTATAATCCTACATCATTGAATGATGGCCGCCTTAACTCAAATTCATTCCTTTTGGTGCAAAAGGTAAAATTTTAAATTGAAGCCTTTTCTACCATTGATCAACCACCAACTTTTGTCTAACTATTTGCCTATATCCTAATTACACATTTTTCTTAAAATTAGGCCTTGATCATTAAGTGTGGATCGTTAATTGAGATCAAGTTCGTTTTGACACCTGTTATGAGAATTTTCAAGATAGGCCAATCTAAATTTCGGATCATCAAGAAAATCATATACCCTAACTCTATTTGACGACCTCGACACACTGGATGAATTAGATTCAAAGAAAAATCTCTAGAAAAGGCCAAATTAGAGAAACCCAACTTAAGTGGGATATGAAACACACCTCCTCTCACACGCCCACTCATTTATAAAAGGGGTGTGTGTCCTTTCTACACTTATACACCACCTCCCAACATCTAAGTAGGAGAGAGAGAGAAAGAGAAGCCTAGAAGCCCATCATCTTATTTCTTATCGAAACGTGTTGTGGCTCCTTCTTGCTTAAACGATGGCGTGATTTATGTAGAAGCTTTCCTACATCAAGATCTATGTAGGGTTTAGATCTAAGGCTAAGGTGAGAGATTCCTATAAAGTTTACACTAATTTGAGTTGATATAATTTATCTTGTTTTTGCATACTTTTATATTACTGTGATTTTCCATATAATTGATTGATGGACCGTTATTAATTATTTATCCTTTTAAAATTTATGGTTAAGGTATGATTTTAATTATGCGTGGTTTTTATAAATTTATGTGGGGTGATGGATATAAGCCTTGCCCTTTGCTACTTTTGAGAGCGATATGTGCTTTCACTCTATATTGAGTTAGTTTTTTGCTCGTCTCCCTTTATTTTTATTGAGTTAGCCTATTTTCTACTCTTCTCTCTTATTGAGTTAGCTTACTACTACTTTTCTTTCTTATTAAGTTAGCTTATTACTACTCTTCTACTTTATTAGGTCAATCTTGTGCCACCTCCCTTTATGAATTAGGCATGTATCTTGGAATTTTAAAAACTTCATGATTTGATTTATTTCTCTATTAATGCAAGTGATGTGTTATAGGCCTCATATATATTGGTTTATATATATTATCGTGGACATAATGTGTTTCTTTTAGTGGCCCTCTTGGTTGACACGTAATTTTGTGAGTTGGATAGTGATGTATAATCGATGTAAGTAAATCGTCATGTGTGTTATATCACTTATCGGGATTGAATGTCGCAAATAGTCACTCCATGAACAAATCGTGTCATGTAAATCTTTCAATCGCATTGTTGTGTTACTTTGAGATGTTCGCATAAATCGACATTAACGTTGGCCACGTCGACGAATCTCCGTAGTATGGGATGCAGGGCGAGTTGAGTTTTCTATGAACTATATTCCACATCGTGATAACCACTATGTATGATGGACTGTACATACTATGCTAGGCGTGCATTCATGTAGATTAGTTACACATACCGATACCACTCACACTAGTGGAGTATGAGACGTATCAAAACCCTCACATTATTCCTATGAATCTCTTGATTTATTATTAATCTTAAAGGATAACCATCACTATGAGTAGGACATTGACCCTCTCCAACCATATAGATATTGCAGGTGAATTACAAGTTAATGATATGGCCGATAATCATTCCATGGAAGATTCTTTTGAAAAGAAAAGAAGGATAACACCATGAATTTTCATATTTATTTTTAACTACAAACTTTGATAATGTAATAAGTTCCCATTGAGAGGTCATTAAAGAATTATTTGTACACCTTTTAATCTAAAGGAATCATAAATATAGTTGATTTTATTCTCGTGAATGGTTACATTCGTGAATGTAACTGGTTGTAATTTATCTTTTTTTAAAAAATAAGGAGCGATTTTGAAGCATTCAATTTTTACATTATTAACACCAGGAATTCTAGAGCACGAGTATGTACTCGAGCCACGAAAATTCGGGATGTTATAGCCGATGTAGGTCTCAAGTGGACCATGTCACTTAGACATTTAAATCTATAGTAGGATCCACTATTTGGGTCCTACTCTCTTTATATTGATCTATTTATGGTTGATTACCACATATAGTGTCACGCCTTAAACTCAAAAACCGATCTCAAAAAATTCCTAATCGTCGAATCTGACATTGACAGCCTCCGTAGTACCCCATTCTCGGCTCCTGACACCCATACACCAGGTTCCGATCCTGAAATTCTACAAGGAGGATTTCTAACATGATTTTGATTCGTAATGAGTATAACCATAAGCATAACCCATGACCAATAAGCACAAGAGCACCATCACAAAATCCATTATAATAAAAAACTTTGAGTACAATACGTATGAAAGGAAATATAAGATAATGATAATAACAGAAACTCCAAAAGCTCGATTGAACACTCTTACTGCAGCGAGGCTACAGCTGTGTACTGGCATCACCTACACACATCAATTATGCATAAGCTTATAAAAAGCTTAGAGGGTGGTGTAAGTGTGTGCGTAATGTGAACGTGCTCAGAATGCAATGTCAGAGTAATGCGGAATCATGCTTATGGGTACATGAATGCAATTAGCCGTACAATGGCTATGCGGTGCAAGATATGAATGCTATCAGCCATATCAAGATCATGTGGTGCGAGATGCAACTTAAGCATGCCAATCCTCATCCAAATCTACATATCAATGCAGCTCATCACTAGAGCATCAAATGTTAGTACAATTCTTATTCTGGATAATCACCGGGGTTTAGTACACTCCAAATAGCACTGCCCCTTTCCCAAGCGGGGAGCCCAAGTGAGTGTAAAAAACCTCACTATCCACCTGACCAATAGTCTACCAATACCTATCTGGCACGTTGATAGTGGACCCATTCATGAGCTGGTCAAACTTAGCCTAGTAATGCCCCCTACGCTCGGGTGGGTAAGGTCACACTCCTTTCCAATTGACCATGACACAGTGGGAGACGTGGCCTCCTGGTATTCAGCCCTCATGTGCTCATGTATCGACTCGGTTTCGACATTGGAATCATCCTTTGGTACCATCGGGTTTAGGAATTTTCACCCAAGGACATCTATGACGCCTTGATGCTCGAAACAATATTTTCGGTATCCAATCTGGCCCTCAAAATGTGTCTATGGAGGCCACGGCCCTAATGTCGCTAGGACACAATAATCATATCACACAAATGCAAATGTGCATGAGTCACGCAGTCAAATCATGCATCAATCCTGCGCATATTGTGCGCTCATGTGGGGTAACTCCGCCTATCATGGAGTTCCAAAAACCACCTGCACTATGGCATATGCAATGACCAATCACATCTCATAACAAACATACAGATGTTGCATATGGGTATGTATCATGTTGTTATTCTATCACAAACTCATAATCGGCAACGGTAGCCGGTATCGGTAATCAATAGTCAATCTCGATGCAAGGCAAGGTCTATAAATAGACGGCTAATGATGGAGCGATTAAAATCAATGGGGCCCAAGCGTTTGGGTTAACCCACTAGAGAATGATGAGAAAGAGTCTAATAAGGCCTATGAGTGTCATTCCTTGGGAGAAATGTTGGTTAAAGGTCCACATTAATAGGCAATGATGGTTGGATGTCTACATTGTGTCCTTCCCATCCAGTCAAATGAGCCGATTCAATGGACCGAATCAATGGGTCGATTCAAATGGGCCAAATCGAATGGGCTGAAACAAATGGGCCGAGTCAAATGAGCCGATTCAAATGGGATGAATCGAATGAGCCAATTCAAATGAGTCGAATCGAATGGGCCAATTCAAATGGGATGAATCAATGAGCAGATTCAAATGGGCCGAATTGAATGGGCCGAATCAATGGGTCGATTTAAATGACCGAAATCGAATGAGTTGAAACAAATGGGCCGAGTCAAATGAGCCGATTCAAATGGGCCGAATCGAATGGGCTGATTCAAATGGGTCGTTCATCCATTGTTAGAGATCAATATGGAGTATTATATCGAAATGAATCATATCTAAAGGATCATTTGGACCATACCACAAATAAAAGTGGTGATAATGATTTCCACTATTAAAAATTTAGTGGGGGCCCACCATAACATTTATTTTCCCATCCAGTCTATGCATAAGGTCACAAAGACCTATACAGGGAGGAAAAACAGATATTATATTGATTCAAAATTTCTGTAACTTAAAGGGGTCTCAATGGTAGACGTACAACTCCACTATTTTCTGTAGTGTGGTCCACATGATACTAGTTCTGTCTTATTTTTCTCCCCAAGCCTTAGAATTTTCTCACCAAATGGATGGATGGTTGGATGAACCGTATACATCAAGGTGGGATCCACGCACGTGGCCCACTAGAGATGTGAATTTGCTTCATTTTTTTCAAACTTAAGACAAGTAGCCAAATGAATAGACGGTGGTACTGGCCCCCCACTACCAAAAAATCGAGTAAAGGACACAGACTTTTAAAGTTTTTGGCCACGGATTAAATCTATAGCAATTTTGCTACAAATTTTATCCATAGTTAAAACCTTAGATCTGTAGCTAAAACCTTCCTCTCACCTGAACCTTATTAGATATTGACGGTGCTAAGGGGCTCCATGGGGCCTATTGGAATATATGTGTTTGATCTAAGTAGCCCATCAATTCTGATATATAATTTCAGTGGATGAGCCTAAAAATTATGTAAATTAAAGGTGTAAGTGGACCACACCATAAGAAATAATAAAAATTAAATTTCTATTGTTAATATCTTGTGTAGTCTTCTTACAGCTTCAATCAGACTCATTTTTATATCAATACTTAAAATAATATTTTAAAATTAATGGATGGAGTGGATATATAAAATACATCACAATGGACCCCATGGTCCTAAAACCCAATGTCTGCTATACGTCACACGCCCCTCCCAAAAACAAAAGCGCCCCTCTCAAAACAAAATGAATCCGTCCACCCTTCTCTCGCATGCAACAGATCTCCCAAAACCCTTCTCTCTCTCAATCTCTCTCCATCTCTCTCGCACTCGGCCTCTCTCTTTCCATCGCCCTCTCTAAATCTCCTGCTCTCCCTGTCTCTTGACCGCATTCCCTTCTCTCTATTTCCTAACCTCTCTCTCTCTCTCTCTCTCTCTCTAGCGATTTCAAAACCCCCTTTCGCCACAAGAAGGAGAAGAAGAAGGAGAAGGAGAAGAAGAAGAACAGTTAGTCTCTTTCTCTCTCTGTTTCTGAAATCTGTTGTGTTTGGATGCACAATCCTTTAATCCCTATGAATGGAAACTGATCATGTTACCTTCAATCCTTCAATCCCTATGCATTCTTTTCCATCTATTGAGTTGTAGATCTTCTAATGTTTGAATTTCTTTTGGTTTTGATTTTTGAAGTTTTATGATTTTAGGTTTTAGAGTTTGTTTACTTGGACTGAATCAGAGGCTTCCCTTTACCTAAGGTTTCCTCTTTTGATTCTAGGGATTTCTTGGTTTTATGTCATTTTTCCTATTGTTTTTGGTGGAGAAATGAAAATTTTATTCTATGAATTCCTAAAAATTGTAGACATTTGTTTCATTTTTCTATTTGTGGAGGCAGATTTGACCATCGGAGATCTCTAAGGCACCTTGTGTTTATTACTTCAGAGTTTTCTGCAGAAGAATCTAGAGGTTTTTAGGTAGCTGACTTCAGTGAGCTGGAAGGAGCGCTACTAGAAGACTTACTATACAGATCCATATCCAAATCAGTTTAAGGTAAACTCGATTTCACGATATTCTTTCTTTATGTCAATTTATGCCTTGAAATCCCTTCTATTTTTAGCAAAGAATCTTCTAATTTGATAAAGACATAAGAAGATCCAAAGTGCATTGGAAAGTAACCGAAGAACTATGAGAATTTTCTGACATGGCGAGCATGCATTTGATTCTAAGAAATAAATATGACCACTAAGTTCTGATAGAGTTTCAAGAAATGCTCCCCTTGCAATGATGAAAGCCTAAAATCAGTGGGATAAAACAGTCTTATTACTCGTACATCAGAAAATTTCCTTGTATCAATAGATACAAATATAATATAGGACCAACAACATCCAGGACCTAGAATAGAAAAGGGAAAAATAAAAACTTCCAACATAAAAAAACACATTCTTCAAAACAAGAAACTGAAGTTTATGCTATGGGTAAAATAGAGGACTTTTATATGAAAAATCCATGTGAGCAAAGAAGTGCACACTATTGATCAATTGATTGAACTGTCATATGATAGAGACATGGTGACTCATGAACTGTGTGCTTGACTGAATAGATCAATTGATTGAACTGTCAAATGCATCCAGATGTGACTGTAGCACTATACCCACATTGCTACTATGATCTCCAACTTCAACTACATGACCCCCATATATGGATGTGTTTTACTAGCAGTATAAAGTCTCTACTTGGATTGTGATTTTTTACTATGGGCTGTTGGTATTTTACTTTTGGCTTGTAAATCAATGACATATAGGGGTGGGTCCAAGCTGTTGGTGGAAGCAGGGGACCAAAGACGTTGTAGGGCTTTGTCATGAAGAGAGGCATTGAATTTTTTTCATAACTAACATCTCTATATGAACAAATAGTTGGCTTGTAGGTAAAAGTCCTGAAATTCTTGCCCAATTGCCCATTCACACAACATTCATGTAGCTCAATGCAAATCATTTTGGATCCCACTATGGATTAGGTATGAAAAAATGTAGTAAAACAATAATGAGCTAACCATCCTGTTAATTGAACCAAGGAACTCTTCATGGTGAGGTTGCACTTAGTTGAACAATTCTTCTAGCTTGGTGCTATCCTGATTTGAATTAAGCTTCAGACTCATACTCATTGAACAAATTTTTATTGGTTAACACATTAGCACACACGCCCTACTATTAGCCACACTCCAACTTGTACTTGCCCTATAGTGGGAATTATTGGGCCATGATGCACCAGGATCTGTCCTCCATAATAGAACACAATTACATCGTAGCTGAATTTGCAACCCTTCACAATTAAGTCACTCAAAGACTAACAATAGGGTTATTTCTTTATTTAAAATCTACTAATGATACAGTATGATTAGCTTGGCAGGAATTTGTGAAGGCAGTGACATCATATCAATAGAAAGTCAATAGCTCAACATGTGTAAAAAATAGTCTAAAGTTGGATTAAGAAATGGAGAAGAAGAGGAAGATCATTATCCAAACACTTAATTGGAGGCATGTATTGGTATTAAATGGTCATGGAAGCAATCTGGCTTTCCATTCAGGTGATGCTCCAATCAGACTAGATTAGCCTTTTTATTTGAAATATTAAAATGAAATTTCAGAGCATTTTCACCACAAACTGGAAACCCCTTAAATCATCGGTATGTCATTAAGAAAATTATACAAGAAATAAAAGGATAAAAATATATATTAACTGTAAAACCCGTATCCTAATTCGTACTGTCCCTGAGGCTTTCACGGTCATTCCGATCAATTTCTGGCGACTCGCGATCTGCAACCGGCGTTGCGCGCAATCCTAAGTCGGATCCTGTCGGTCTGAGTCAGTTTGACCCGAGACTTGTACCAGTGCGACCGCGCTGTCGCCGCGGTTCTGATGCCATGTCTCACGCGCCGAGGCGATACCCAGGCCAGGAGATGTGGGCCTGCGTTCAGTTCAAGGAAAATACCGCGCGTTGCTAATCCCAAGAAAATCCATCACATCAATCAAATCATTTGTCACAAGTACACCCATCCCTAAGTACAACTACCCATCTCCAAAAGTCAACTTTCCCATCACCTCACCCATCTCTCTCCCCATCACTCCATCACTCTCTTATCCATCCCTCTATCTCTCTCTCTTCACATCACATCTTTCATTTCTCTCTCTTTCATTCTCTCTCACATTTTTCCTCCCAAGCCACCCACGTCCAAGCTCCCCATGAGAGAGCTAGTGTGGCCCACCTTCCTACCATCTAATCCCACCCTCTAAAATCGATCTCCACCGTTGAAATTGTACCTTTGGAGCTCTATCATGCATTGGCGGAAGAAGGAAGGGAAGATCAAAGGTGGGTGCATCTATAGGTTAGATTTCTCCATTTTTATGGTGTGGGTTCTTTTCTCTCTCTCCTTTTTATTTATTTATTTATTTATTTTGTGATGTATGGCCCACTTGGATGGACCCCACCTTGAAAGAACATGGGCCGCTTAAATGTGGGACCCCCCCTGGTGATGTTTTGTTTATCCAGGCCGCCCAGCGTCCCCGGACGCTGGACGTGAAGCTCCCTGTGGCTAACGTGGAGTGCATAACTAACATGGGTTAATCGTCAGTGGGTGTTTTTTTTAAATTTTTGGGTGGGTCATTTATACCGGCCCTAGCTTGATGCATTAACTTAATCCAAACCGTCCATTCCACTTCTCAGCTCATTTTAGGCGTTGAGACGTAAAATGAAGTGAATGTGATTATCTGGTGGGCCATACCAAAGAAAATAGTCTTCTTACCATTAGAACTTACCCTGATGTTTTGGTACATCGAAATATTATTGTATATTGGGCTCATTTGGTTGGACTTGAGTCGTGGAGTACAATGGACGGACTGGATTCAGCTGTTGCGGGTCCCACATATGGAAAAATGAAAAATCTCAAATTTAATAAAAAAATGAAACAAACAACACCAGCAGCAATGCTGCTGTTGTCAGAGAGAGGACGTTGCGCGTCCTGTGCTGTTCGCGGATGACCTGGGACCATAGCCGTGGGCCCCACCATAATGTGTATTTTTCATCCATGCCGTTCAGTTGGTGGGCCCCTTCTTGAAGTGGGATTCCTCTAAAAATTAGCTTGATCTAGGACCCAGGTGGCCCACATCGCAGGAGACAGTGTTGAATTAAACGTCTACCGTTGAGACTCTTAAGCGTCCAGCAGCTTTAGATCAACACGAAATTTGTTTTCCCTGTTCATCTGGGTCTTCATGACCTCATCAACGGGTCAGATGGCGTATAGACATTATAATGGCCCCACGTGGGACCCACCGTGATATATGTGTCTTGTTCCACCGTCCATATGGACGGGTGCTGGTGAGACCCTACCATGATATATGTGTTCACCTGCACCATCCGTCCAGCAGCAATATAGCTGCTGGACTGACATCAGAAGGTTCCGTGGGTCCTACCTTAGCTGTGGGGGTTTGATCCACACCGTCCGTCCATTTGCATGAGGCCCCACATGATACCTATGTTTTATCAACACCGTCAATTTCTGACGGAGCAAATGTGGTGGGGCCCACATTGATGCCTGCCTTCTGTTATCCACACCGTCCATCAGAGAGATCGTTTTAGGGCCTTGGGCCAACTGGACAGACCCAGCGGACAGCCAGGCCCACTGTGACGTTTGTGATTTTTTTTCCAGGCCGGCCCACCTGGTTGTGAGGGTATTTGAGGTCGGCCCAGCCCATGGGTGGCCCATGTGCCAGTGGGACCCACCTGCCATAGAAACATGCAGCTGTTAGCTGCTGCAATTCAGACCATCCAGACCATGGGTCCCATGTGAGGTATATGTTATACGGAGACCGTCCGTCCTCAATTCCATGTGGGGACCACCTAATGATGTGTTATATATCCTGGCCGTCTACCTCTAGATGTGGGGCCCACTGTGTTATCCTATCCACACCATCCGTGGGACTTTGGACGGTGGGGCCTGCTGCACGTGTGGCAGTCCACACCGTCTAGTCCCCTGGACGGTGATTGCTGCTGGGATATGCAGTATATTATATATATATAATAATAATAATAATAAATTAATATATATAATATACATATGTATACCTGTACTGGAGTTAGGCTCCACGTGGGACCCACCTTGAATATGATGCCTGCACCATCTGAATCTGGACGGTGAAGATGGGCACCTCCTGCCGCTGTATAGGTAATAATATATAATATTTTATTATATATGATATTATATTATATAATAAATATATACTAGGTGGGCCACTATGTGGACCGCACCATGATGTATGCTTATATCTGCACCGTCCAGTTGCTGGATGGTGCAGCAGATATCCGTCCAGACCGTCCATCCATTGGAGCGGCCCCCACCATGATGCGTGTGATGTATTCCTACCGTTCATCCATCTGACGTGCCACGTACGGCATCACCATGATGTATATTTTCCATCCAAGCCGTCCATCCTTCTGGCCATCTCTCCTCAAGGCGTGAGACTAAAAATGAAGTAGATCTGATGGTTAAGTGGACCACACTATAGGAAGCAGTGGAGAATGAATGTCCATCATTGATATCCTTTAAGGATCCCAAAAGTTTTGGATCAAATGATATTTGTTTTTCCTCTTTAGCCAGGTCTTGTGACCTTATGAACAGATTGGGTGGAAAATAAATCTTGTGGTGGCCCCGTCTGGTTTAAACAGTGGAAGATATCACCTCCACTGCCATTTGTGGTATGGTCCAGGTGATCCTTGGAATATGATTCAATTGTGATGGTGTTCTAAAATGATCTCTAGTTAAAAATGAATAGTGCGGTTAATTTGGCTCCATTCGACCTGGCCCATTTGATTGGTCCATTTGATTCGGCCCAATTGGTTCGGCCTATCCGTATCGGCCCAATTGATTCGGCCCATCTGTACCGGCCCATTTAATCGGCCCATTTGATTCGGCCCATCTGTAACGGCCCAATTGGTTCGGCCTATCCGTATTGGCCCAATTGATTCAGCCCATCTGTACCGGCCCATTGATGCGGCCCACTTGACGTGTATGAGGCCTAAGTGCAAGGCCCACCTGTTATGTATATTGGGCCCATGTGCAAGGCCCACCTATTGTGTATTCATGGCCCTTTTTGGCATGGTCCATTGAGTTGTATTTGTGGCCCTTGGTGATGTATATTAGGTCCGTGTATGTGGCCCAACGTGATGTATGTATTGTATATCTATGCCAACCATTTGTGTGCCCCGCAATGATGTATTTGCGACCCATATGATGGGGCCTAATGTGGTATATTTGTGATCCATTGATGAGGCCCAAAGTGATGTATTCACGGCCCATGTGTGAGTACCATTGTGAAGTATAGCAGGCCTTTGAGTGAGGCTATGGGCCCACTATACGTTTGGCCCTATGTGGGCCACCCCTTGGGAGCAATGTTGGTTAAATGGCCACATTGATGGGCAATGACGGTTAGACATCCTCATTGTGACTTTCCTGTAGGCTTTGTTAGGCCTATTCGCACCATTCTCTAAGTGGGTTAATCCAAATAAGTGGGCCCCATTCGCCGTAGACGGATGACTCTGTGTTATCGGATTTGATATAACTACGGCCGTGGGCTAATCTTTATACTATGGTTGATCAACCGATCATCTATGGACCCCACCTTATTTATTTGCTGATATCAGTGCCGATTATCGAGGTGGACGCTGATTATTAACCCTGAGTATCGGTGCCGATTATCAATGTTGATTATCGGTGTCGATTGGTTGAATGCCGATTTCAATTGACGTGACCGATTTATCGATTTTGATTATTGACCAATTCCGATTGAGGTGACCGATTGCCGACTCTGTTTGTCGTGGCCGATTGACCGACTACCGATCGAGGCCGATTATCATGACCGATTACCGATCGTGGCCGATTATCGTGACTGATTACCGATGGTGGCCGATTATCGTGACCGATTACCGATCGTGGCCGATTATCGATTGACGTGGCCGATTACCGACTCTGCGTGTCGTGGCCAATTGACCGATTACCGATCGAGACTGATTACCGATCGTGGCCGATTCTCGATTGACGTGGCCGATTACCGATTCTGCTTGTCATGGCCGATTGACCGATTTTGATCGTCGAGGCCGATTACCGATCGAGGCCAATTATTGTGGCCGATTGTCGATTCCGATTGTTGTGACTGATCGCCGATTCCGATTGTCGAGGCCCAATGTGATGTATATGCAGCCCGTTGTGATGTGTATCCAACCCGTGTTTAAGGCCCAATGTGATGTATATGAGGCTTATGGGATGAGGCCCACTGTGATGCATTTGAGGGCTAGGCGATGGAACCCATTGTAATGTATGTTAGGTCCATGTGAAAGGCCCATCGTGATGTGTATTAAACTCTTGAGTGAGGCCCATGGTGTTGTATATTTGGCCCTTGTGTGCGGCTATGAGTCCACTATATGTTAGGCTTTATGTGGGCCGTTCCTTGGGGGACAATGTTGGTTAACTGTCCACGTTGTCGATGTCGATTGTCAATGCTTGCTATTGATAATGATTATGAGTATGTGACTGCATAGCATCATGTTACATGTCCATACGCATCATCTGCATGTCTGTTATGAGATATTATTGACCATTGCATACGTCATAGTGCTGGTTGTTATGAGACTCCCTGATAGGCGGAGATTGTCTCGCATGAGTGCACGGTATGCGTAGGACTGATGCATGACTGGATTGTATGACTCATGCATCTTGTATTGTGTGTTGTGATTACTGTATGCCCTAGCGACATCAGGGCCGTAGCCTCCACAGGCATATCGTGGATGGCCAGATGAGACACCAGAAATCTGTTTTACATGGGGTGCTATAGATATCCCTGGGTGAAAGTCCCTAAACCCTCTTGGTTCCAGAGGTTGCTCCAATGTCTAGACCGAGTGGGTAGATGAGCGTCGTGTGCCGATTACCAGATGGCTGCGCTCTCCACTGTTTCGTGATCGGTTGGAAGGGGGTGCGGCCTTACCTGCCCGAGAAGAGGGGGCAATGCTAGGCTGAGTCTGACCAGCTCGAGGAATGGGTCCGCTATCGACGAGTCGAGCCCGATATTGGCAGACGGATAGTGAGGTCTCTTCCACTTACCTTATTGCGCGCGATGTGGCGGCGATCTGGTTTAGAGTGTACTAGACCCCGGTGATTTTCCAGAGAGGAACCGTACTGATATGTGGACTTATTGAGTAGGAGATGCATGCTCATTCATTCATTCACTATCCACTCGGGCTGGTGGTGCGCAACTAATTGTTGTGTACCTTCGTTATGGCAAGGATTTTGGTTGGGCGCGCGACTAGCCTGAGATCAGGAGTTTATCACAATGAGTCTGACTATCTAAATTTAGGTATGGGACTGGTTTGGATAGAAGTCCCTTGTGGTGGACCCCATAGCCTGTGATACTACGTACTATCATCCCGACTTCACACTCCAGCATGATTATTTCATTCGCATCGCATATTACATTACGCCCGCAGGCATATGGCATCTTGGGTTGCTATTTCTGCACTTATATGGCCTGGATAGATTTAGCAGGATTTGTATATTGCATTGCATTCTCGACATCTGCTATTTAGCTCTTTATGACTCCTTATCGCATAGTTGTTCTATATTGCGTATTCTGATATTGATTAACTTATAGACTTGTCCATACTTCCACTTACCCTGTTATCGTATGACTTACATCTTGTCAGTATTTCCGCTTACTCTGATAATTCCTGCTCTTGTTAGTGTTTCTGCTTATTTAGACATTGTATGGTTTATGGATTACCAATTTTTCCGGTATTGTATGATTATAGCATTGTATTGAATACTTGACACTTACCTTGTGCACACACTTACACCACCCTCTAAGCTTTCTATAAGCTTATGCACGATAGATGCGTGCAGGTGATGTTAGGTTGCAGCAGTGCTGAGCTTGGAGCGTGCAGTGGTCTTCTGGGGCTTGATTTTTATTTATGTATTTTCCTTTCAGTATTGTACTCAAACGATTATATTAGTGGATATGTGATGATGATGTTGTCTTGTGAATTGGGTAATCTTGTGGTTATGCTTATTATTAGTTATATGTACAAAAAAAAAAAAATTCTCCTTGTAGGATCCCAGGATCGGAATCTGGCATATGAATGCTAGGAGCCGAGAATGGGGTACTACGGAGGCTGTCGGCGCCGGATTCGGCGATCGGGAATTCTGTGAGCCCAGTTTCCTAGTTTGGGGCGTGACATTAACAACTTATTAATGTTTTCCTATCTTAGAAGTGTTTTTAACCTATCTTTAAAGGAATAACCATGAATTTGAGATCATCATCATCTAATGCTCAGTCTTGTAAATGAATAACCATGCATTTGAGATCATTATGCATATGTTACTCATTATCTTATGCTCAGTCTTTCAACCTCAGTCTTTTAGTGAGTTGTTGATCACGCGCGAACAATCAACAAGCCCATCACCATTCTGTAACTAATCCTTACCACTATCATCCTTATTATTGTACCATGAATCCAGAATCTATAGCAGTGAATTGTCTTCATCACTTCCATAGTTCTTCTCCCCCTGCTTTTTGCCCTCTGTATCACCTATCTACACTGTCCATTAGGCCAAGTCCACTCTTCTTGGGCTGCCTTGAAAATTCATAGTTACTAGATGATTGATGTGCTTTTTTAGTGCATAATAGTGGAAGAAGAATGGGTTGGACCTAATGGATGGTCCAAGTAGGTGATGTGCTCATGAGGCCAAATGCAACTGTGTGTATAGGAAGGTTTCTGTACATTTCGCCCACTAAATCATCTCTTTAGGAAAATTGTTGGTATTGTGCTGCCATTCACAAAATTGATCATTCTTTGTTCTTTTCTTCTTCTTCTTCTTCTTTTTTTTCCCCAAACAGAAACCCTTGGTCTATTCTCATTAGGGAAAAAAATTTGTGTAACAATGATACTCTGTAAACTTTGAAGTTGATGTTTTTTAATAATCGGGAAAAAACATCAGCATCGCATTGTTTGACATCTAGGTCTTGTAATCATTTCATCAATGAATCGAAAGATCATTATTGTTTTATGTCCAAAAATGTGTGGGCTTTCTCATTCCTACTGTTCCCTGTGGTGTGGTCTAATTGAGTTTTATATCAACCTGAGTTTTGGGATTTTGTCCAAAAATGATATGATGCAACTGATGGATGTAGTGGATGTTTAATACACGTCATGGTTGGCCCCACAGACCTTGTTGTTGTAAATGCGAGTCACTCAGGAAAATATGTATAACATTGCTCAATTTCATTTTCCATTTAAAACATGTTATAAGTTTCTCTTTTAATTCTGTTGCTTGTAGCTAAGCATCATTGTTCTACTGACAAGAACCCCAGAAGTCCATTTAATTTCTCAAGAGAATAACATGAACATTATAGCTCCTGACAAGAATAGAGACTAGCATGGTTGGAGAGATGTGCTTACAACCTCAAGGATAAAATGTTGATGGCTGAGAATAAACTAGAAAAAATGTACCATAAATACATATTGTTAAAGACATATCTGTAGAGCCTACAAATGTTGTAGTATTTGTTTATTCATTTGGGTGTTTTTCCTTGTTTTGAATGATGGAATAGGATCCCAAGTGAATGGCCTGTTATAGAGCCATTGCCTTTGTATGGGTGTGGGAGGGAGAGATTAGGAGGCCGGCATATTAGCCTAATACATGGAGATTATCTTAATGATGTTGTCTTATTTATTTGGTCTTATCTATTCGTTATAGGTAATCCAATTATTTGACAAATCAAAATGTTTTTGCTTTCAAATATACACCTCAAGTGTTGACAAGTATTGAAAGAATGTTCTATTGTTATTTATCTTCCCTCAAGTTCTTTGTTGGAAATTTCTCATAGCCATATTATTTTTATTGCAGGTTTTCATTGTGCTCTCTTACTTGATCTCTGTTTCTGTCAACTTCAGTACATTTCTTGTAATTGAAAAGACATCACATGTCACCTATCAAGTCATAGGGCATCTGAATACATGCCTGGTTTTGGCTTTTGGTGGATATGTTTTACTTCACAATCCATTTAGTTGGCAAAACATTTTTGGCATCCTTGTTGCCTTCATTGGAATGATCCTTTATTCGTACATCTACTCTCTTGAGAACTAGCAAAAGGCTAGTGAATCATTTGTGCTATTGTCCCAAGTACAACCTACTCTCG
Source organism: Magnolia kwangsiensis (assembly GCA_037074715.1). Lineage (NCBI taxonomy): Eukaryota > Viridiplantae > Streptophyta > Magnoliopsida > Magnoliales > Magnoliaceae > Magnolia > Magnolia kwangsiensis. The sequence continues at coordinate 145,803,700 of CM073572.1, forward strand.
TTTTTGTCTCAAATATGACACTTATGTTTTGTTGGTGTTGTACAACAAGGCTTGCTCGTAACAACTGAAATAGCCGATCGACAATCTGTTTGTGGGTCATGGTGTAAGGTGCCAATGAGAAAGGTATCCAGTGAGAAAGGTTTGGTCTCAAATATGACACTTATATTTCATTGCTTTGAACAATAATTATGACTTACTTGAGACTTGTGGTTAAAGAAATGGCGAAGTCGCAATCTATTGTGGTTGTAGAGAATCAAAATGAATAATTTATTATTTTCTAAGGTCGATTATAATCTTTATATGCCATTCTACCCATTCATAAGTGACTCCAACATCCAGGAAGAGACGACAAAAATATCAGCTTGATCCAAAACTTCTTGCTTTAGCAGGTTTTTAATGGCATGCATCTTTATCCTCCATTGTTTCTTATGGTGTAGCTCACCTAAACTTTGGATATACCTCATGTTTGGGCCAATGTCTTAAAATAAGTTGGAAAAATGGATCCACAGATGTAAGGCATACATAATAGTGGAACCCACGGAGCTTATGCTGCAGGCCACACCTGGAATTGATCCGCGTCCATCTAAAACAGGCCGTAAGGCAAGACCGGAATCCTCCATAAACCTGTACGAAAGGGGGGGTAAAAAAACTGGGTTCTGTTGCCCACCCTATTCTTGGTATGACATCCACTTCGTCCATCAGGTGTGCCTTCTCATTTTCATAATACAATTCCAAATCAATCCTTTAAAATCTCAGGTGGGCCACACAAAGGGTCAACAATGTAAAATCACTAGTTCATTCTTTTAATTTCGCACGGTGTGGGTTACTTGAGTTTTGAATCAGGCTAATTTTTGTAATGTCTGTTCATCCTGGTGAAAGTTGCTTGATAAGGATGCGATGAAATAAACACGCCATGGTACAGTCCACACACAACCGACGTTTGGTTTCACTCTCTATCAAGTCTAAATCAATGGTCTTGAACATGGCCCATAAGCTTAGTAATCTACTTAAATTCCTTTTCTTTTTGTTATCAGTGGGTAGAATAAGATATCCACATGGACATTATAAAATATAAGTGAAATTATTTTTTAATTAATGATCCAGGATTATTTGATTCTTTTCTAAATTCTAACTATCGAATGGTGAATATTTTGAAGCAATGCATGTGTATGTTTCAAGGATTAACTCCTACAGTAACAAGTAGTGGGTTGACCTGTCTCAAAAATATTATTTTATTTATTTCTCTATTAATTTATTTATCATGGTGTATGAAATTCTAGAAGTTTGCAAGCTACACAAAGGAGTACACATGCCAAACTAACAGGTTTCTAGACAGCTGAGCTATGGTGCGTAGGGTAGCTTATACTGGGAAGTTGGATATATATATATATATATATATATATATATATATATATATATATATATATATATATATATATATATTTACTGATTTGGTGAGAGTGAACAGCCCAAAAATGAGCTACGGATCCAACACTACTTTTAAGCATGAACCTATTTTCTTAATGATTTCTTTAGTGGTGGATTAGTTGAACCTCTAATTCAGTGATCTAAAGTATGGCAGTAAGGATGACATTTTCCTAAAAGCGGCTGGTCTTTACAGAGAACCAGGGATCTGGAGACTGCTGAGCTGCTTGAGCACTTGCCAGCTTTGTAACAGCTCCTTTTTCGCCTGCTTGCTTGCCAGGTAAAAAGTCACTTGGCAGAGTTGCTTGGGCTTTTACATCCATGTTTAAATGCTGCTCATTTTTTCTTTGCAAATAGTACATCTTGGTATTTTCACATGGGTACCTAAACCTGAAAGGAGATTAGCATCAATTAATACATTCTATGTGAGTGTTTATGTTGCTTCTTGTATGCAACCACAAGGAGTAGCTGTCTATAATTTTGTGATCCAATTAGCACTTTCAATGGTGAGTTTTCCAATGGGTGATCTATTCTGCATGATGGTTTTAGTTCAAGATCTATTATGCATGATAATTTTAGTTGAAGTGTCTGACTACTGTCATACTTATTCCGAGTTTATGTGATTCACTTTTCGGATAGGTTGCTTGGGAAAGCATTATGATTTATAATGCTATAAGCGATGGAAGTATTAATTTGGTTGACAAGGTAAGGTTATTGTTGCTTGCTCTTTGAGCTAAAATTTTTGCTGCTGTTGAAGGCACATGATTATCTAGTTCTATGCAATTCTTTGAGATGCAACGACATCACTCTATTAAAGCCCTTGAAATATACTGGAAAGTAGAGCAGTAGGTACTTACTCTCCATATCCAATCTATCCTTATGTCCTTGATTATTCACTACATGCTGATTTAAGTTGGGAGGAATTTTTTACCTATTTGGCTTGTCTTAAGCTACTTCTATGCTGCAGGCTAAAAGGTTGTCCGAGTTTTATGAAATATGTAAAAGCCTTAATCTTAGGCGTGGAGAAAAGTTCATCAAGATTGAGCAGGTTTCAATTTTATCATGATGTCTCTAAGAATAGCGTTATTTCTTTCTTTTTATTTTAAAACACTTCTTACCAAGACTTTGACGACACTTGTCATCAGCTTATCTCTGATCAATTCAAGGCATTGGGCCATTTACTTGTTAATAATGCAGCCTCTAACAATATTTCTCATAGCCATGGAGGAATATGTGAAGGATGCTTCAAGAGCTTCATAAGTTCGCAAAGATCAGGTATGAAAGTACTCTTGGTTTAACCATCAAACATGTCCATTCATGATGTGGCCAGTCATCTACACTGCTGGTATTAGTAAATAACCTGCAGATCGGTATTGATTCCTGCATTTGGTAGTGACCTAGGTAATTGAATGAATGAATGATTGTAATTGAATGAATGAACGAATGATTATGCAGGTGGTTATTGAATGAATGAACGAATGATTATGCAAGTGGTAATTGAATGAATGAATAAATAATTATGTAGGTGGTAATTGAATGAATGAATGATTATAATTTTTTTTTAAAATGTAGAAAATAGTTATGGATATTAACCATAGTTGATAATTTGACAACGGTAGCTTTTATTAAATTCGGCATATTGACATGGATCCAACCCTAAACCCTAAACCCTAAGCTGTACGTACTTTTCACTACAGAAATGATTGCTATGGATTATATCTGTACCTATTGGAATCTATGGCTACGGATTTAATTCGTAGCCATAGATTTTAGATATTTTATTAGGGCACCTACTATAGTCGTGCTACGGACTAAAACCGTAGCTATAGGTCTATGGCTACGGTTTTTATCCGTAGCCTTTGCCCTATTTTCTGGTAGTGCCCACACGTTCAACAGATGAATCGTGGGGATACAAAACACACATCATGGTGGGGTCCTCCATCCCTGTTGGATGGTGCTAGACTCCACATGTGTGGGTCCCATCGCCTCGCCAGGTGGACGATGGAGATGTGGCACACACCTTATGCATAGAACCCACAAGCCTTGTTGACGTCACTTCCACATGGGGCTTGCCCACCGTCCATCAGACGGTTAATCTAATTAGTGAACAGATGGACGGTGTGAGATCTATACATTAGGTGGGCCCCACATGGAGCGGCCACCACACCATCTCCAATATAGTATAATATATCTATTATATGTATATTATACTTTATATTTTATATTACATATATATATTTATTATATCCTTTAAAAAAAAACATAGTCCAGCGTCCTTGATGGACCGCCTGGATGAAATACAAGTCATGGTGGTCCCATGAGCTAAACGGTGTGCATTCCACACATGCCATTGAGGTAGATCTCACCGTCCAACATTTTGGACGGTGCAGATACAACAAATATATTAGGGTGGCCCCACAAAACTTACTGACGTCAAAAGTAGCACCTTGCTGTGTGAGATACTCCATCCCATTTTCTTCCATCCTACCGTCCATAAATGGATGGTGAGGATAAAATACATATATCTGGGTGGGCCCACGTCAGTGTGGCCCACCAGAGTTTTGGATCTAGTGATTTTTATATAGATTCCATCATCCAACGTCCTAGATGAACAGTGTGGACCGAACATGAATTAGGGCCGCACCGTCAAAACATCTGGACGGTTGGATTGCATGGATGGAAGGCATACATCAGGTGGGCCCACGACTTATATGGTGTGGATCAAGTGGGCCACACCTATCATGAGAGAGAGAGATCGTGATGAAGAGGAGGGACCTCGCCACTATGGGCCCTCCATTTCTTACATTGTATACTTCAATCAGGTCCCACCACATGTGGTGGAAAAAAATTGAGATTTAATGGTGGATCACCCACACATTAGCCTTCTCCTTTAGCTCCTTGGACTCTTATGCTCCTTGCCTTTTATATTTTAATGAAGGTTGATAGAGAAGGGATGGTTGAGATGAGAGATGAGAGAGTAGGAAAGTACGCCACACATGTTTTTGGGTGAGAAAGCTTGAACGTTGGAAGCCCTCATGGGAGTTGGGAGGTTGCTTAGAAATTGAGAGTGAAAGAGAGGTGATGGATTAATATGGGATGGGTGTTTGTAAGGAAGGGGATGGAGAGGTATGGGTTTGTTGGAAATTTTGGTAAAAGAGGGATGGGTAGGGAGAGAGAGAGTTGACTTGTGAAAATGAAGGAATGGATGCTTGTACTTGGGATAGGGTGAGGTAGTATTGAGGTATAGGTGGTGTACTTGATTGATGAGACATGTTGTAGAGATTCTCTTAAAATTTATGACATGTGGCGTTTTTTCAGAATGAGCACGAGCTAACATCTCCTAACCTGCGTATCGGTTCAGTGTGCAAGTTCGGCATTGGAACCACAACGACGGCGTGGTCACTAGGGTACAAGTTTTGGGTCGAGCCGACTTTAGCATGCAGGACTCGGCTTAGGATCACGCGGAAACGTCAGATACAGGTCGAGGGTTGCTGAAATTCGACCAGGATGACCGCGGAAGCCTACGAAATTATATGGACTAGGATATGGGTCTTACAGCTCTCCCCTCCAAATAAAAATTTCATCTTCAAAATTTATACTATCATTGCAAGTAAACATAACTCATAAAGAAAGAGGAAACATAACATCATCATATAAAATTAGAGATAGCATACAAGATATAACATACAATCAATCATCAAAGAGGATAACACTCTCGAATTTCAGCCTTGCGCTCCCAAGATGCCTCATCAACAGAATGGTGACCCCATTGAACCTTCACCAAGGGAATGACCTTGGTCCGTAGGGCCTACTTATTCCGATCAAGGATACAAACTAGTTGCTTAGTGTAAGAAGTGTTCTCATGAACCTCCAACAGTTGCCAATCAATAATAGGAATTATGTCTGACCCATACTTTCTCAATATAGAGATATGAAAAAAGTTGTGGATGCCAGACAATTGAAATGGTAAGGCAATCCGATAGGCCACGACACTAATGTGCCCAATGATCTCGAAAGTTCCTATGAATCTCGGGGTAAGCTTGCCCTTCTCTCCAAATTGAACCACACCCTTCCTGGGCCAGACTTTGAGATACACTTTGTCCCCAACAGTGAACTCTAAAGGACAATGCCGGCGATCAACAAAAAATTTTTGCCGGCTCTGAGCTGTGCGCATCCTTTGCTTGATGATATCGATAACCTTTAATGTCTGCTGCACAAGCTCGAGACCTAGGAGACGCTGCTCTTCGACCTCGGTCCAACAACTCGAAGATCTACACAGTCTGCCATATAATGCCTCAAAAGGAGTCATACCAATGGTCGCATGAAAGCTGTTGTTGTATGCGAACTCAGCCAATCGTATATGCTCATCTCAACTACCCCCGAAATTAAACGTGGAGGCTCGAAGGATTTGGTTGACCATCTTGGTCTGCCCATCGGTCTACAGATGATACGTAGTGTTGAGCTGCAAATTGGTGCCTATCGTTCTCTGAAAGTTTCCCTAAAATTGAGACGTGAACTTCAGGTCTTGGTCTTAAACGATCGAGATAGGAATACTGTGTAGTCTCACAGGATCATTAACAAACAACCTGGTAAGCTGGTCTGAATGCCAAGTCTCATGAATCATAAGAAAATGTGCTGTCACGCCCCAAACTCAAAAATCGGGCTCACAAAATTCTCGATCGCCGAATCTGGCGCCGACAGCCTCCGTAGAATACTATTCTCGGATCCCATCTCCCATTCACCAGGTTTTGATCCTGGGATGCTACGAGGAGGATTTTTAACATTAGTTTGATTCGTGATAAGCATAACCAAAGGTATAACTCACAAACAACAACCAAAAACTCCATTACATTTTCACTATGATCAAAACTTTACAAGTACAATGAGCATAAGAGGAAATACAATGATGATAGACCAAAAGCTCCAAAATAATCTACCACGTGCCCAAGCCTCAGCACTGCTGCGATCCAACATCACCTGCACTCAACGGTCGTGCATAAGCTTATAAAAAGCTTAGAGGATGGTGAAAGTGTGTGCGTAAGGTAGTAATATGATCATGCAATGTCAGAGTAATGCGGAATATACTGATGAATCCATGAATACCATTAGCTGTACCAAGGCTATGCGATGCAAAGCATGAATGATGTTGGCCATACCTGGGCTATGCGATGCAAGATGCAAGTCAAGCATACAATCCTCATATAAGTCCACATATCAATATAGCTCAACTCTGGGATATCATCGGGGTCTAGTACACTCTAAACCAGATCGTCGCCCCATCGCGCGCAATAAGGTAAGTGAAAGAGACCTCACTATCCATCTTCCAATATCAAGCTCGACTTGTATATAGCGGACCCATTCTTTGAGCTGGTCAAACTTAGACTAGCATTTTCCCCTACACTCGGGCGGGTAAGGCCTCACCCCCTTCCAACCGACTATGACACAGTGGAAAGTGCAACCGTCTAGTAATCGGCACTCGACACTCCTATACCCACTCAGTCTAGACGTTGGAGCAACCTCTTGGTACCATAAGGGTTTAGGGACTTCTACTCAGGGATATCTATAACACCCCATGTAGAATAAGATTTTCTATATCCAATCCTGCCAACCACGATACGTCTGTGGAGGCTACGACCCCGATGTCGCTAGGGCGTACAATAATCATATCACACAATGCGAAATGCATAAATCACACAACAATCCTGCACGTATCGTGCGCTCATTTAGGGCAACACTGCCCAATCGGAGTTCCATAAACAATCTGTCTGAAGGCATATGCTATGATCAATCGCTTCTCATATCAAGCATACATATAATACGTATGATCATGAGTCATGAAACTATACTAAACATGCTATAAAGTAATTCACTATCCTTACAACACAGGTGGCCTAGACGGCTGACACATAACAAGTATGACCTATCAATGGGCCCTAGGGAAAGTCATAATGCGGACATTTAACCAACACTATACTTGCAATGTGGACATCAAACCAACATTGCTCCCAAGGCACGACCATTATAAACATTATTACATAATCCATGCTAGAATCACACATTGCAATGGAGCTTAGGCACATCCCATTGGGCCTTAGATACATCAAATGGGCCTAATCATATGGGCCTTTTATTCATCAAGTGGTCCACATCAATGGACCGCACCAATGGGCCTTATGTGCATTGCAATGGGTCATAACCCATGTAAGACCCGTATCTTAGTCCGTACCATTCCATAGACTTCCGCGGTCTTACCGGTCGAATTTCGGTAACCTTCGACCCTTAACCGATATCGACGCGCGACCTTGATTCATGTGCCGACAACCCGATTCGACTCAACCTGAGACCAATACCTTAGCGACCGCGGCGTCGTTGCGGTTCCGATGCCGCAACTCGCGTGCCGAGGCGATACCCTGGTCAAGAGATGTGGGCCAACGTTCGGTGCGAGAAAATGCTGCGCGTTGCAAAACCCAAGAAAATCTCTACGATGTGTCACATCAATCACATCAATCCCATCAATCAATCAACCCATCAATCCATCACATGTCAAGTAAACATCACTTTTATCCCTTTTCCTAAGCAACCACAAAAGTCTCCCAAACCCATACCTCTCTTACACAAAAAGCCACAAAAGTCTTCATCTCCCATACCTCTCTTACACAAAAGCCTTAAAAGTCAAGCTTTTCTTACACAACCATCACTCACCACATCCATCCATCACTCTCTCTCTCTCCCTTACATCACTCTCTCTCTTTCTCTCTTTCTCATTTCAAACCTCCAAGAAAACTTCCAAGCTCCATACGTATGGAATTTTGCAAGAACTCCTAAGCTCCAAGTGGCCCACCTTTCTACCCCATCATCTCCCATCTCAACCTTCCATTCTTCATCTCATCCATTGAAGTTGAAGCTAAGGTGCTAAGGAACCCCTAGGAGCAAGAAGATTGACGGTGGGTGCCTCTTTAGGGTAGTTTCTTTCTTGTTCTTATGATGGGCCAAGTGAGACCCACCGATCACTGGTGTGGATCTCGCTTGGGACCCTAAGTTGTGGCCGATGAACCACTTGGATCATCATGATCATTCCATGATGGGGCCATTCTCCATGGACCCCATCATGATGTTTATTTCATTTAGAAAGGTCATCTAGACCGTCCATATCGGTGGCGAATCGATCTCCACCGTTGATTTTCATTTTTGACGGTCCTATGTACAAAGGGATCTATTTATTGTATAGTTCCTTACAAGGGAGGGCCCATAATGTCGGGGTCCCTCCATCACAAGCGTGTCCCACTCTCCATGTCTCTCTCCCTTTTATTTATTTCTTTTATTTTGATATTTTTTTTTTGGGGATTGCAATAGGGTGTGTGGCCTATTTAAATGGACCCCACCACGAGACCGTTATTCTTTTTTAATCACCAATGTGGTCCACTTTATGTGTGGAATATCCACACTATTTTCCATGTGGTGGCCCACCTAATTAGGCCCACCAAAAATTCTTGAAGGGGCCCACCATCCAGCGTCTGGGACCCTGGACGTGCCTGTACAAAAAAAAAAGGAAGAAGAAATAAAGCCTTTTAGAGTGGACCACCTGCATAGGCCCCATCTTGATGTATGGGAGTAATCCAAGCCGTCCATCCTCTCACCAATATTATTTTAGCCGTTGGGTAGTAGGGTGGGGCTGATCTGAGTACCTGGTGGGCCATAGCATAGGGAACCTTGGTGGTTACCCTTAAAAATTTTTCCTGATGATTATATGCACCCAAAAATTTCAAACTTTGGTCTCATTTGTTTTGTTTTGATCTGAAGAATCCCATGACTGGGATGGATCGTTCGATTGTGGGCCCCACCTGTGGAAAACCACAGGAAATCTAGATTTCAAAAAAAAAATATATGAGGAGGGAGTGCTGACAACGCTGTCAGCGCTGCCAGCACCTGCTGCACGGTGCGCGGGCGGGCGGCGGGGTTGCCACCCACGGCTGCTGCCGTGAGCCCTACCATGATGTATATATTATATCCACGCCGTTCATAGGGTGGGCCACCACCTGGGGTGGGCCCCCTCTAAAAATGAGGATGATCCGACGCTTGGGTGGCCCACACCATGAGAAACAGTGAAATTGAACATCTACCATTAAAACCCTTCTACTGGGCCACCGAAGCTTTAGATCAAGATGAAATTTATGATTTTCCTTCACCCAGGTCCTAGTGACCCTTTGGACGGTTGGGATGAAAAATATCCACTATAGTGGGCCCCACTTGGAGTTCACAGTGATGTATGGGTCTTATATCCACCGTCCAGGCGGACGGTGGAAGCCAACCTTGATATTTGTGTTTTACACCCACCGTCCAGCGGACGGTGGAGCCCACTTGCACGTGTGTTTTCTCACGCCACCCCCTGTCCCCTGGCTGAACCGTTTGGATAGAAATAAACACTACAGTGAGCCTTCCCCTGGCCCATATCCACGCTGAGTGATAAATAAATATTACAGTGGGCCTAGGCCCATGCAACCCCTTGAACAGTTTGGATGGAAATAATCATAGCAGTGGGCCCTTTGCCATTTTTTTTTGGATGAAAATTAACCATTTCAATGGGCCTCTAGGCCCATGGGATTAGGCCCATTTGATGTATTTAAGACCCATGAGTTAGGGCCATTTGACTTATAAGAAGGCCTATGGGTTAGGCCCATTCGACTTATAAGAAGGCTTATGAGTTAGGCCCATTTGATTTGAATATGGCCCATGGGATAGGCCCATTCGATTTGAATAAGGCCCATGGGTTTTGACCCATTGCAATGCATTTAAGGCCCATTGGTGTGGCCGTTGATGTGACCCATTGATGAATAAAAGGCTCATATGAGAGAGCCCATTTGATGTATTTAAGGCCCAATGGGATGTACCTAAGGTCCATTGCAATGTGTGAGCCCAACACGGATTATGTGACGAGGTTTACAACGATCGTGCCTTGGGAGCAATGTTGGTTTGACGTCCACATTGCGAGTGTAATGCTGGTTGGATGTCCACATTACGACTCTCCTTAGGGCCCATTGTTAGGCCTGTACCTATTGTGTATAGGCCGTCCACGTCCATCTGCATTATAAAATAATTCATTTCATTATAACATGTTTAGTATAGTTTCATGACTCATGATCATATGCATCATATGTATGCTTGAAATGAGCATTGACTAATCATAGCATATGCCTTCGGGCAGGTTGTTTATTGGCTCCTGGTTAGGCAGTGTTGCCCTACATGAGCGCATGATATGCGCATGAATTGTTGCATGATTGGAGAGCGTGAATCATGCATTTCGTATTTGTGTGACATGGTTATTGTACGCCCTAGCGACATCAGGGCCGTAGCCTCCACAGATGCATCGTGGTTGGCAGGATTGGATATCAAAAATCTTATTCTACATGGGGTGCTATTGATATTCCTGGGTGAAAGTCCCTAAACCCTTATGGTACTAAGAGGTTGCTCCAACGTCTAGACTGAGTGGGTAGATGAGCGTTGAGTACCGATTACCAGACGGTTACGCTCTCCACTGTGTCGTGGTCGGTTGGAAGGGGGTGCGTCCTTACCCGCCCGAGAGTAGGGGACAATGCTAGGCTGAGTTTGACCAGCTCGAGGAATGGGTCCGCTATCGACGAGTCACGCTCGATATTGGCAGATGGATAGTGAGGTCTTTTTCACTTACCTTATTGCGCGTGATGTGGCGGCAATTTGGCTTAGAGTGTACTAGACCCCGGTGATATCCCATATTTTGAGCTGTATTGATGTATGGACATAGATGAGGATCTGTATGCTTGAGTTGCATTGCACATCGCATGGCCTTGGGGTGGCCGATACCATTCATGTCTTGCATCGTATAAGCCTTGGTACGGCTCATGATATTATGGTTCCATCTACATATTTCGCATTACTTTGTCATTGCATGTTCATATTACTACCTTGCGCACACACTTTCACCACCCCTCTAAGCTTTCTGTAAGCTTATGTACGACCGTTGCGTGCAGGTGACGTTGGATCGCAGCAGCACTGAGGCAGGAGCACGTTGCAGAGTGTTTTGGAGTTTTTGTTCTTTACCATTGTATTTTCCTTTATGCTCATTGTACTTGTAAAGTTTTTGATCATAGTGGAAATGTAATGGAGTACTTAGTTGTTGTTTGTGGGTTATGTCATTGGTTATGCTTATTACGAATCAAACTGACGTTGAAAATTCTCCTCGTAGCATCCCAGGATCGGAACCTGGTGAATGGGCGCTAGGAGCCGAGAATGGGGTTCTACGGAGGCTGTCGGCGCCGGATTCGGCGATCAGAAATTTTGTGAGCCCGGTATCCGAGTTTGGGGTGTGACAACCCATGGGCCTTAGATTGCATCAAATGGGCCTAATCTCAAGGGTCTTATATGTAACAAATGAGCCACACCATTTAGGCCCCCATGTGTACATCAAATGGGCCTCAACCCATAAGCCCTATTACATCTCAATGGGCCTTAACCCAAGGGCCCCTAATACATTAAATGGGCCTCAACCCATGGGCCTTACAAATAATAAGGTTGGCCTCAATAGATGGGCCACAAATAAACCAAGATGGGCCTCATGACATAACAAGGTGGGGCTCACTTGAACAATGGATCTGGCTCATTCTATGGCTCATGCCAAGAAATGAGCTTTTTAAAATGGATAGATGGTTTGGATGCAACACATGCATCACGGTGGGGTCCACATGAGCTAAGGATCTGACTCAATCTTTTAGCTCAAGCCATAGAATGAACTTTCAAAATGGGTGGATAGTCTGGATGCAACACGTGCATCATGGTGGGGTCCACACGAACTATGGATCCAACTCATTCCTTAGCTCATGTCATAAAATGAGCTATCAAAGTGGATAGATGGTTTAGATATGGCACATACCTTGTGCATGGGACCCACATGGCCTGGGAAGTTTGAACACGACAATAGAGCAGCTATCACATTGCAGTGTGCGGGCACTAGCCAATCCACAACAGCTATTACGCTGCTGTGTGCGTGCACCAGCCAATCCACTTACAGGTGGGTCCCACGTGGGGCCCACCACAATGTTTGTATGCAATCCAATCTGTCCATACGGTCACAGAGACCTGGACGAAGAGGAAAAATAAATTTCATATTGATTCAAAAACTTCTGTGGACCCAAGAATGGGTTTTAATGGCAGATGTTCATTCACATTGTTTCTTGTGATGTGGGCCATCGGAGCTTTGGATGAAACTGATTTTTGGAGGGGACCCACCTAAGGAGGGGGTCCACCGTATGAATGGGTTAGATGGAAAATAATCATCGAGGTGGGGCCCACGGCTGGAGCCATGGGACCCTTGGCGTCTGCCCGCTACAAGGCATAGACGCTGTCTGCACTAGCAGCAGCAGCAGCTGCTGCTCCCAAATTATTTTTTTTAAAAAAACCTTAGTTTCTGAGGTTTTTCGAGTGTGGGGTCCTCATCAAGTAAATCCAACCCATCCATTACCTTCTGTGGCCCAAGACAAGACCAATGAGTCCAATATTGGATACATTTCGGCCTGTAGTAAGATTAAAATAAATTTAAACGATGAGAATCACTGTTTTGAAAGGTATGGCCCGCCCAATGAACGGATTAGCTTCATTTTTCAGCTCAACGCTTAAAATGAGCCTTGGAAAGGGATGGATGGCTTGGATTGACAACATACATTAAGGTGGAGCCTACATGAGTGGTCCACATAAAAGCTTGGACCAAGCTTATATTTGTGTCTTCCAAATGACGTCCAGCGTCCAGGGACGCTGGACGGTCTGACGTTCCAAGTGCATAGAATGTGGGCCCACTCAAGTGGGCCTCCAGATGATGGATAGTGTCGATTCAACACATATAAGTGAGCCCCACTATAGATGGCTTGGATAAGGTACATATTTCATGGTGGGGCCCATCCTGGTGGGCCACACAAATACATTATGATCACATACAAAAAAATGAAATGGAGAGAGAGAGAGAGAGAGCGATAGAGATTGGGACACGTGTGTGATGGAGGGCTCCTCCACTATGAGCCCTCCCTTGTAAGAAATCATACATCAAATGGATCCCTTTACACATGGGACCACCGAAATCAAAAATCAACGGTGGAGATCCTTTCCCTACCAACATGGACGATCTAGATGACCTTTTTAATGTAAGAAAATAAACATCATGATGATCCTAGTGGGCCATCGGCCACATCTTAGGGTCCCAAGTGAGATCCAAACCATTGATCGGTTGGCCTCACTTGGCCCATCTTAAAAACATGAAAAAATACTAGTATTAAGCACCCACCATTCGATCTTCTTGCTCCTATGGGTTCTTTAGCTCCTTAGCTTCGATTCTAACGGAGGAGATGAGAAATGGATGGCTAGGATGGGAGATCTTGGGATGGAAAGGTGGGCCACACTTGAAGTTTGAAAGAGAGGGAGAGGCTCATACGTATAGAGGTCTTTGGTTACTTGGAATGAGTTTGAAAATGAGAGAGAGAGACTTGTAAAGGGAGAGAGAGAGAGTGATGGATGATGGAGTGATGGATGTGGTGGTGATGGGTGTGTAAGATACTTTTTGACTTTTGTGGCCATTTGTGTAAGAAAGGCATGAGCTTTGTAAGAACTTTTTGACTTTGAGGCTTGCTTGGGAATGGGTGAAAGTTGATGTGTACTTGACATGTACTTGACATGTTGAGATTGATGGATTGATGTGACAACTCGTAGAGATTCTCTTGGGTTTCACAACGTGTGGCGTTTTCCTTACACCGAATGTTGGCCCACATCTCCTGACTAGGGTATCGCCTCGGCACGTGAGTCGCGGCATCAAAACAGCGGCGATGGCGCGGTCGCTATGGTAAAGGTCTTGGGTTGAGTCGACTCAGGTTGACGGCGTATGAATCAGGGTTGCGTGCCAATTCCGGTTAAGGGTTGAAAGTTGCCAAAATTCGATCGGTAAAACCGCGGAAGTTTACGGAACGGTATGGTGTAGGATACGGGGCTTACATGTGCAGACTTCAACAGACGATCCACGACAACCCAGATGGTGTCATGACCGCGCTGAGTCCTCGGTAAACCCATAATGAAATCTGTCGATACATGCTCCCACTTCCTTGTCGGGACGCTCAATTGCTGTAATGGACCAGGGGGTCTCTGATGATCGGCCTTGACACACTTGCATTTGTCACACTCGGCCACAAAACTAGTGATCCGACGCTTCATCCCCACCCAAAAATACTATCTCCTCATATTACGATACATCTTCGTCGAGCCAGGGTGGATAAAAATCACGATTAATGTGCCTCGATCATAAGATCTTTGCGTAACTCAGGAATATCCGGGACACACAATCGGACTCTGAAGCAAAGTCCACCATCAGAACCAATCTGTCAATCATCTGACTCTCAGATGTTGCTTCTACTCGGTAATCTTGTAATGACTCGTTTGTCTGCTGAGCCTTGATCACCCTTACGACAAGAGAGGGTTGAATCGACGTGCTCGATTTTGAACAATAAAAGACTTTAGACCAAACTTGAAGTCATACTCTGCTATATCCTTGAACATCCTCCACTCATAAATCATCATGTGTGCCACCATGTCCCCTAACTGACGGCTGAGGGCATCCGCCACCACGTTTGCCTTGCCAGGGTGGTACTGGAGGTCAAAATCATATACCTTCAGGAGCTCCATTCAGCGTCTCTGTCTCATGTTCAGCTCGGACTGAGAGAATAGGTACTTTAAGCTCTTGTGGTTGGAGAAGAGCTTGAACCTAACCCCATAGAGGTAGTGCCTCCACACCTTCAGTGCGAAGACGACTGCTGCCAGCTCTAAATCATGCGTGGGGTAGTTCAGCTCATGGACCTTGAGCTAGCGAGACGTAAAGGCTACAGGCCTACCGTGCTGCATCAGGACAACACCTAAACCAATATGTGAGGCATCGATAAATACAATCACAGGCGTCAGTCTAAATAAAATTTTTGTCCTTCCGAGTTAACCTGGTCAATGGGACTACAATACGGGAGAAACCCTCAATAAAATACCGATAGTATCCCGTTCTACTAAGGAAACTGTGGATCTCAGATACATTCGTGGGCTGGCCCCACAGATACACTACCTTAACCTTCGAGGGGTCCACTATGACACCCTCCCTCATCACTAGGCGACCGAGGAACATAACCTCCTCCTGCCAGAACTCACACTTCTCTAATTTCACATACAGCTGGTGAGCACGGAGGGTCTGCAATGCGATCTCCAGACGCTGCATATGGTCCTCATGGGTCCTCTAATATATCAAAATGTTGTTGATGAAGACCATAACAAACTGATCGAGATATGGATGAAAGACCTTGTTCATCAACTGCATGAATACCGTGGGTGCATTAGTCAGTTCGAAGGACATAACCTGAAACTCAAAATGACCATAAAGTGTCTTGAAAGCCATCTTCGTGATGTCCTCCTCTCGGACTTGAATCTAATGATAACTAGAACGCAAGTCAATCTTCAAAAAGAACTATACACCCTGTATCTGATCAAATAAATCATCTATCCTCAGTAGCAGATACTTGTTCTTAATCGTGATCAGGTTGAGCTCGCGATAATCTACCCAGAGCCTCAACGAGCCATCCTTCTTCCTGACGAAGAGTATTGGTGCTCCCCAAGGAAAACTGCTTGGGCGAATGAATCTTAACTCACACAACAGGCTCCTTAACGGTGCAGGACATCAAATAAGACAACGACTCTCCTCTAGGCTCGGCAACAAACTGAAACTGCGATAAGCTTGGAATGTACAAAGTGACCATCCTTGTGGAACAGTGCAAGATAAAGTGCTAATTGGCAAGCTAATCTATGTACAAGATAACGTCAAAATCTAAAATCAGCAGCACGTACAAGTTGGCGAGTAAGAAAATCTCTCCCAGTAACACGGGGCAAGACGAACAGAAGTGGCTTAATACTGTAGTCTTCCCCAAGGGTGTCGATAAGGTTAATCCCTCTCGAGCAGACTCTGTCGGTAATCTACTCGAACGACAGAATCCCTTCAACATAAATTAGTACGAAGCACCGTAATCAAATAAAACTCGAGCGATGTATGCAGAGATTGGAAGTATACCCTCAATGACTCCTCCGGAGGACTGCAGGTCCTGTTGAGCTGCATAGAACCTAGCCTGAGCTAGCTGGGGAGGTATCTGTCCCCTCTGAGGTCCCTGGTGTTACTATTACCTCTGCAGTGCCCTGTACTGCTGTCTCTGCTGTTGCTGGGGCCTCGTCGGCTGAGTTGGCTGTGTTTGTTGTTGATGAGGTTGTTGTTGTTGCGGTCACTGCTACGCTGGAGATTGCTACTGTGGTCACTGCTACGTTCGAGGCTGATATGGCCCTGTTGGCTGTTACAGATAAGGGCGATGACACTCATACACGTGGTGTCCTGTCCCACCACATCCATAACAAGTCCATGTAAACGGTTGTTGCGGTGGCGTGGGAGGTGTCGCTGGTGCTCTGACAGATGAGTGGATCTTGTACCTCTGTGGCTGTCAATGTTGATGTGAGCTACTGGAGGGGGCCTGCCCCTTCCGACCTCTCCTCTGATCTTGATCGCTTTGTGTGCTGGCCCACGTAGTCTTGTAAATTTGAGCCCTCCATATTACCACTTGAAAGGTCGGGAGCTCATGCCCAATAACACGGCCTCGAAGATCGTAATGCAAGCCATTCTCGAAACGACGGGCCTTTTGCCCCTTGTCATCAACCAAATATGCCATGAACCTCGATAGTGCCATGAAATGGGCTACATACTATGCCACGAACATGTCCCCCTACACCAAAGTCTCGAACTCTAACGTTCTCTGATGACGAATGTGGTCGGGGAAGTACTGTTGCTCGAATCGATTAACAAAGTCCTATCATGTCCAGACAAAATCAGGTCCTACAACATGGGTAATGGAGGTCCACCAGTGCTCGGCCTCACCTTGGAGAAGAAATACTGCCAACCGGACTCGCTGCTGGGTTGTACATGCCATCGTATCAAAAATCTTCTCCACATCGGAGCACCCCCTCTCGGCTGTTGTCGGATCTGGCTAACCTTGGAAATGCGAAAGATCGACTTTTCTAAACTCTCGAAGAAGGGCGCTCGTGCGCTCTTGCTATACCTGGGTTGGTGAAATAACTAGGCGCCTACTCTGTCCCTGAAGCATAGCCGTCATAGCCCGCAACATCCACTGTAATTGGGAGGCACTTGAAAAGGCCTAGCTATATGTTGTAACGTCTTAGAAAAATCTGTGCATAAGTGATGTTTTGGAACTCGGGAGCTGAGTTGTTCTCGACCCCCAAATTTCAGGGCATTACATATGTCCTAGAGGGGGGGGGGGGGGGGGGGGGGTGAATAGGACTATGCCAAATAAAACTTATAATAATGAAAATTAAATAAATATGATAGCCAACAAATAATATAAATAAACCACAATATAAAAATGCAAAGCAACCTCAAAATTCAGATCTTGACAGGTTGATACAAATGTTGTTCTAAGGATAAGCTCACACCAAAAACCAGAGTTTATGGTAAGACAACCTTATTTCTAGAAAGGTCTTTGTATTAAATCTTAAATCAAAGAGGAATAATAAAAAATTAAATACAAACTGCACTAAAAAATAAATTGTAATTACAAATATATTTTGTTCTAGGGATAACCATACACCATAGAAATGGCAGGGCAACCTTACTAGAACAATTAAAGAAGCTGATAAAGGAATAACAAGAAATAAATGCTAAACTATTACAACATTCCCACAATGCTTGAAATAAATGATTACAACATTCACATCCACTTATACATCCCATAAATGAATAATTAAAGATATGAAATATAAATCATTCAACCACCAAATACAAGAGATTATAGTGGTTTGCCTGTGTATTCACCAACTGTTAAACAACAGCCACACAGAATGCTACTCCACTCCTAATATCCTCACACAGGGGATATTAGCGTTCACTATAAAATTAGGTTTTCACAGGTTCACCCGAAACCTTCACAATTTTATTTTTCTCTGTGGGCTTACACAATTAAAAAAACCCCACTTCTGAGTTTTCCTGGCTCTCCTCAGATAACCAATACAATGAGATTTTTCTGGCAAATCCCAAAAGAAACCAAAACAGAAAGGAATTTATAATTAAATGTAAAATACCTGATTTTCTCCTTTATTGTAGTAGCCCAGAAGAACCAAGTCAGAGTAGATGATTGAATGTCCAAGTTCAATGTCCAAAACTCACATTATAATGGTTCTAATTCTAATTGATTTTAAATTAAACCAAAATGGACTAGCTTTATTTGATTTTGATTCCAAAGAAAGGGAAATAGCAATTCCCCTTTTCATATTAGATAGGAATATAAGAAACAAAATCAATTAATAAAGCTAAAGAAAGAGAATATTAAATACTCACACTTACCTTAAAATATAGTACAGACTTATCTCTCAGAAGGCCAAATTAATTTGTCTCTCTTATTCTGAGATTCGTGCTCTATTTATAGTTGAGCGAAACACGTCTTCGACTGGTCTTAGGACCTTTACAACTGGTCGAAGAACCAACAGAAATTTGAATTTTCAGGTGTGATAAGATCTGACGGTTTCACGACTGGTCGTAGGTTACATATGAATGGTCATAGACATATGTTTTCAATGCAGTACTTTGAATCGAAGATATACGACTGGTCGAAGAACCAGTCGACACTATTCACATGACTGGTCGAACAGCCTCCATGACTGGTCATAGAGTAATCAATTTTTTTAAAAATCTTCAACAACTTAGGACTAGTCGTGAAATTTCTTGGACTGATCAAACCAGTGCCAGGACTAGTCGAACAAGGTCCAGGACTAATCTTAGAACAGACCTAATTCACTTATAAAACATATATGGATTATGTATCCAAAATGGCCTACTCTAAAGGTCAACCTAAGATCAGTCATACCTCAATAGTGAAGCAAGGACATTGAAACTTGAAGACTACTCTAAAGGTCAACCTTTGAGTATAATTAAGCATGATATCTTGAACTTGAAAGTTTCTGAGATCTTGAACTTGAAAGCTCCTCTTATCTATCGAAGCTAATCGTATCAGACTATCATCATGACTCTTCATGTCTTGAATGGATCTTTTGTTCATCAATATACAGCTTCAAAGCAGTGTCTTTGTCACCATAAATTTGACAATAACAAGGGGCTATAAACTATAACACTTACAATCTCCTCCTTTGTCAAATTAGGGACGAAACACATTTCCAAGATATGATACATAACACAGAATATCTGAATAAAGAATCATGCATCAGTTGTTATCAACTGGCACACATTCATGAACCTGTAAATAAATATTCAACATACAGTCCACCTCTGTACATACAGTCACATACTCCACATACTCCCCCTGAGTAACATATTTCATAAAAAAAATGCACTATGCACAAAAAATTCTATGCACAATGCTACTCACTCCTTATAGGCAATCCAATCCAATCCAACATGAGAGAAGCATAAGAATCATTATCCATTCTCTCCCCTTTTGTCACAATATGAAAAAGGAAACAAAGAACAGATGACAAAAGAGTAATAAGTAAGGAGATAAATAAGAGGCAAGACAAGATATGAGAACATAACATAAGCAACACACATAATTCATAAACTGAGCCAAGTCAACTAAAGCTACAGTAAAAAATTTGATTAAGTGAGCACAATAGTAAGATAGTTATTATAGACCGAAAAATTTAAAAAAAACTAGTCTGAACTAGATGAAGGAGCAGGGATGGAAGTATCAAGTTGATGCATGCCCTTATTCAAGCGCCTAAGATACTTACGCATATACTTGAATTGTAAATCATGGGTAACAAACATGTTTTCCATCCTAACATTTAATATTCTCAACCTTAGTTTCCAATGCATGCAAACATCATCAAAAGCAGAAGGCTTAAAATCTGGATCATTTGCAAAGTTAGAATCCAGTTCTTCAAAAATATCATCCATGTTAATATCATTAGGAGGAAGATCACTAGCTTCTTCCTCATGTTCAGCTTCAGCCTCATCAACACCATCTCTTTGGCCAGGAAGAAATTCCAGCTTCATCTTATTGATATTAGAGTTGTTAAATATCAGATAATGGATAGGGGCTTCACCAACCGGCATATCAACTAACATATGCATAGCCAATACAGTCATCAAATAACTAAAAGGGATATCACTATGACCAGGATGGAGTCTAAACTGAATGATAGAGTGACAAATCAAGGATGGTAAGCAAAGATGAGCACCTCTGGCAATATTATGAAGAACATGAACCATGAAAGCCGTTAACTCAGTTTTATTACCCGATCGATGATACAAGTTCGACACAAAGATCCTATGAAGAACTCTTTATTTGGGAAACAAAAATCTTGAGGGGAGCACATTTCCTTTATGCGTCCATTGAACATCCAGATTGCATAAATTATTAGTTAGCATGTAATTTTCAGACTATGAGGGTTTTTCAGACAATGTATGAATGAGAACTCCCTCATCATTCACAGGAATTTTCATAAGAGCTGAAATCAAGTGATGATCAATGTCAAATGGTCCTTCTCTTGTGGCAATTTCAAACATTAGATTTTTCAGTGAAAATTCACATATGCAAGCAAACATGGACTGGACAATGGATCGATATGCTGGCCCACTCTAATGCAATAAGTTATCCCAACCTACAGCTTGAAGCATAAAAAGGATATCAAAAGGAGCAGTATAATTAATATCAACAGGATGTTCAACAATAACATTACACAATATAATGTCCTGAACAAAAGATGGATCATCCTCGGGAGCCCTAAGATGACGCGTAATGATAGAGGCTAATTTGGAAGAAGATGGACCACGGGAAGTTATTTTTTTTCCCCTAGATGCCATTTGCAATAAAGATTTCAAGAAGATAAGGAGTTGCAAAGAATTGATAAGAGGGTTTTCTCAAATCAGATTTCTCAAAAGAAAAACCCTAAATCACAACGAAATTCAAAATAGAAAACTTCAAGAGAGAAATAGAAGTAATCTAGACACAAATCTATAAGAAAAACGTAAATGGAGCACTAACCATGAAGATTTCGAAGGTTAGCTTCGACTAGTCAGACGTCAGCTCGTTGGTGAGTGAAAAAGAAATGAGGAAGATGAAGTGTTTTCTCCAAATTAAAGTGATTTCACGAGTTTCTCGACTGGTTGTGGATGTACACGATTGGTCGTATAATGACTAGTCGTGTATATTCACGATCGGTCGAGGACCAGCCAAAAATGCAATTTTCCTTTGAGTTTTACAAAATTTTCTGCATGATTTATAAAAATTAAAATATAAACTAGCGAGAATATACAATATGATACAAAAAGGTACAAATTATCATCTTCAAATGCACATGCCAAGATCAAATCTCATTTGTTTAAACCTACTTTTGTCAAGAGGTTTAGTGAAAATATCAGCATATTGATACTCAGTAGGTATATATTCCAAAGATATAACCTTTTCTTCTACTAATTCACGGATATAATGAAATCTAATGTCAATGTACTGAGTACGAGAATGCTGAATAGGATTTTTTAAAATATTTATGGCACTGGAATTATCATAATATAATAACATAAAATTCTGTTTAATTCCATAATCACTTATCATTCGATTCATCCAAACAAGCTGCGTACACGCATTACTAGCTGTGATGTATTCAACTTCAGTTGTTGAAAGTAATATAGAACTTTGTTTCTTGCTAAACCAAGAAACTAAACAGTTTTTTATATAAAAGTAACCACCACTGGTTGATTTTCTATCATCAAGATTACCAGCCCAATCAGCATTCGAGTACCCAACTAATTGAACACTAGTCTCATGTGGATACTAGAGACTGAGATTAACAGTACTTGCAACATATCGCATAATCCGCTTAACAGCAATCAAGTGTGATTCTTTAGGATTAGACTGATATCTAGTATAAATACCAACACTTAGTGCAATATCAGGTCTACTAGTGTTAAATACAATAGGCTACCAATCATGCTCTGATACAATTTCATATCAACATTTTTACCTACAGAATCTTTTGAGAGTTTCAAGGTAGTACTCATACGAGTATCGAAGTTCTTACCATTCTCAAATCTAAATCTCTTAATTAAATTCAAAGCATATTTAGATTGAGAAATAAATATTCCATCAGGTTGTTGCTTTACTTGCAACCCTAGGAAATAATTCAATTCCCAATCATGCTCATTTCAAACTGTGATTTCATCAAATCTACAAACTTAGTAGTCATGTCAGTATAAGTAAATTCATAAATGATATCATCAACATAAATCTGAACCATTAAAATATGATCATTATGTTTTTTAACAAACAGAGTTTTATCAATAGATCACATTAAAAATTATGTCTTAACAGAAACTTTGTTAGTTTCTCATACCATGCTCTAGGAGCTTATTTTAATCCATAAAGTTCCTTTTTAAGGCGATACACATGATCAACATTTTTGAGATCTTCAAATCCATCGGTTGTTCAACATAGACTTCCTCATGCAAATCACCATTTAAGAAAGCACTTTTCACATCTATTTGATAAATCTTAATCCTTCTAAAATATGCAATGGATATAAACAGTCTGATTGATTCAAGATGTGCTACTAGTGCAAAGGTTTCATCAAAATTAATACCTTCAATTTGAGTGTAACCTTGTACTACTAGCCTAGCCTTGTTTCTAATTATATTTCCAAGCTCGTTAGACTTATTTTTGAAAATCCATTTTTTTTTCAATGAAGTGTTTATCTTTGGGTCTAGGTACGAGAGACCAAACATCATTTCTTACAAATTCGTTAAGTTCTTTTTGCATCGCAACAATCCAGTTTTCATCAGTAAGAGCTTTTACGCTAGATGGTTCTATTTGGGATGTAAAACATACGTAATTACATATATCCTTAAGTTGTCTACGAGTACGAACACTAGTGAGAGGGTTTCCAAGAATTTGAGTAGTTGGATGATCTTTAACAGTCCTTAGTTTAGAATCAGTCTGATTAGATGAAGTATCAGGTTTATCAATTACAAGAACTTCATCATTATCTAAAATTGAGACTGGTGTGTTTAAGTGATCATCAATGATCACATTGATGGACTCTTGAATCACACTGGTCCTTTTGTTTAAAATCCTATAAGCATGACTATTTAAAGAATACCTTAGAAAGATCCTTTCATCACTTTTCGTATCAAAATTTTCTAGATTTTCATGATCTCGTAAAATATAGTACTTGCTATCAAAAACTCGAAAGTATTTGACAGTAGGCTTCTTATTGAGCCACATTTCGTAAGCCGTTTTATTATTACCTTTACTAGTGTAAACTCGGTTAATAATATAGCAAGCTATATTGACTGCTTCGGCCTTAAGATTCTTAGAGAGCTTCATGCTATTCAACATGACATTAGCCATTTCTTGAAGCACTCTATTTTTCCTTTTCACTATACCATTTTGTTGTGGAGTTTTGGGCACTGAGAATTCATGTAATATTCCTTGGTCGTTACAGAACTTCTCAAAACCGCTATTCTCAAATTCAGATCCATGATCACTACGAATCTTACTGATTTGAGAACCTTTTTCAGTTTGAATCCTTTTAAGAACTTTTCTTGCTTCTTCAAGGGTTTTTGATTTTTTCTTAAGAAGACTACCCATGTATATCTGGTAAAGTCATCTACTATTACCAAGATATACCTTTTGCCACCTCGACTCTCCGTTCTGGTAGGTCCTATCCGATCCATGTGGAGAAGTTCGAGTGGTCTTGATGTGGTATTAGAATTCACCTTTTTGTGTGAGTTCCTTATTTGTTTGCCTAACTGGCATTCATCACATATCTTATCTAATTTTTGAAGTTTGGGTAGACCTCTTATAAGTTCTCGTTTGTTCAATTTATATAAATTTCGGTAGTGTACATGTCCAAGACGTTTGTGCCACAATTCAGTCTTGTCTATATGGACCATGTAACATGTTTAATTAGATGAGCTGGATTCGCTAATAATATAGAAGTTTTCAAATGTTCTACGTCCAATTAGTATTATAGAACCCTTGTTGTTTAGAATCTCACAGCTTTGATTAGAAAACCGAACACTATAGTTATTATCGCATATTTGAGATATGTTTAGCAAATTATGATTTAGTCCTTCAACATATAAGACATTCTTAAATAACGGAAGGTTATAAAGTTGAACCGTACCTTGACCCATAATTTTACAGTTACTACCATCACCAAATGTGACTGTACCATCATTCATATCTTTTAGATCGGTGAATAAAGCCTTATGGCCTGTCATATGCCTGGAGCATTCACTATCTAGGTATCACTTTGAATGGCTTATAGCTTTAAAATCGGTGTGAACAACCAAGCATGTGACCTTTGGATTCTATTTCATAACTATTTTGGGTTTAGGTGGATAGTTGGTCTTCTTTCGATTGTAAGATTTATAAGTATGACCTATTGAGTTAAACTTTAGAAGCTCCTTAAGTAAATCAACTATCTTTTTAGCCAAAGGATTTTGGTTATGCTTCTTATAGTTGAAATAATTTCCTTAGAAAATACACCTCCTAAGTTTTAGATTTAGGTTTAGATCTTTTCTTATCATTTCCTTTTTGAAAATCAACTCTCTTTTTACTTTTGAAGATTTTATAAAACTTTTTTGTCAAAAGGGCCATATCATCTTTAGAGTTATTTAAATCAAAATTTTCTTAAAAATTATTTTTAGAAGTTTTAAGAGCAATCGATTTTCCATTTGGAGCTTTAAAAGTTAACTCGTAGGTTTGTAAAGAACCAACTAATTCCTCAACCCTCATATTATCCGTATCACGAAGTTCCTAGATCGCGGTTACTTTAGAGTTGAACCGTTCAGGAAGTGAGCGTAGTATTTTTGCACAAACTTTACTTTATGGGATTTTATCACCAAGACCCCACATAGAGTTTATAATGTCATTTAATCGTGTATAAAAGTCCTTAAATGTTTCATTTTCCTCCATATGAATTTCTTCAAATTTTGTTGTAAAGAGTTAGACTTTCGATTTCTTGACAATTGATGTACCCTCATGTGTCATTTCTAATATATCCCAAGCTCGCTTTGCAGAATCACAGGATATAATTCTTTTGAATTCATTCGGTGATAGTGTGCAAGTGATTGCATTTAGTACTACTCTCACTTTTCTGAAGTGTGGTCCACGAGAAATAAGGTGTTACTCTCATAGATTTTGAACAATCAACTCCAGTTACTTCAGTGGTAGGAGGGTTCCAACCATTCACAGTGGCCAGCCACATACTTTCATCCATGAATTTTAAGAATATTCTCATCCTGGCTTTCTAATAAGCATAGTTCGAGCCATCAAAGGGTGGTGGCCTAGTGACTGATAGGCTATCAAAATTTGACATATTAAATAGCTTAAATCGTTAACTCAGGAAATAAATCAAAGAATTAAGAATTAAAAATGAGTTATTTGGCTTTGATACCACTTGAAAAGGCCTAACTATATATCCTCGGAGGGAGGGATTTTGAATAGGACTATGCCAAATAAAACTTATAACAACGGAAATTAAATAGATACGATAGCCAACAAATAATATAAACAAACCACAATGCGAGAATGTAAAGTAACCTCAAAATTAAGATCTTGAGAGGTTGATACAAATGTTGTTCTAAGGACAACCTTACACAAAAAATCAGAGTTTATGGCAGGACAACCTTATTTCTAGAAAGGTCTTTGTATCAAATCTCAAATTGAAGAGGAATAATAAAAAATTAAATAAAAACTACATTGAAGAATAAATTGTAATTACAAATATATTTTGTTCTAGGGACAACCATACACTATAGGAATGACATGGAAACCTTACTAGAACAATTAAAGAAGCTGATAAAGGAATAACAAGAAATAAATGCTAAACTATTACAACATTCCCACAATGCTTGAAATAAATGATTACAACATTCACATCCACTTATACATCCCATAAATGAATAATTAAAGATATGAAATATAAATCATTCAACCACCAAACACAAGGGATTATAGTGATTCGCCTGTGTATTCACCAACTGTTAAACAACAGCCACATAGAATGCTACTCCACTCCTAATATCCTTACACAGGGGATATTAGCGTTCACTATCAAATTAGGTTTTCACAGGTTCACCCGAAACCTTCACAATTGTGTCTTTCTCTGTGGGCTTACACAATTAAAAAAACTCCACTTCTGAGTTTTTCTGGCTCTCCTCAGATAACCAATACAATAAGATTTTTCTGGCAAATCCCAAAAGAAACCAAAACAGAAAGGAATTTACAATTAAATGTAAAATACCTGATTTTCTCCTTTGTTGTAGCAGCCCAGAAGAACCAAGTCAGAGTAGATGATTGAATGTCCAAGTTTAATGTCCAAAACTCACATTACAATGGTTCTAGTTCTAATTGATTTTAAATTAAACCAAAATGGGCTAGCTTTAATTAATTTTGATTCCAAAGAAATGGAAATAACAATTCCTCTTTTCAGATTAGATTGGAATACAAGAAATCAAATCAATTAATAAAGCTAAAGAAAGAGAATATTAAATACGCACACTTAGCTTAAAATAGAGCACAAACTTATCTCTCAGAAGGCCGAATTAATTAGCTTGAATTGTCTCTCTTATTCTGAGATTCATGCTCCATTTATAGCCGAGCGAGACATATCTTCGACTGGTCTTAGGACCTCTACGACTGGTCGAAGAACCAATAGAAATTTAAATTTTCAGGCGCGATAAGATCTGACGGTTTCATGACTGGTTGTAGGTACCCTATGACTGGTTGTAGACAGATGTTTTTCAATGCAGTACTTTAAATCAAAGATATATGACTGGTTGAAGAACCAGTCAACACTGTTCACATGATTGGTCGAACAGCCTCTAGGACTGGTCGTAGAGTAACCAAAACATTCTAAAAATCTTTAAAAACTTAGAACTGGTCGTAGAATTTCTTGGACTGATCAAACCAGTACTAGGACTAGTCGAACAAGGTCTAGGAATAGTCTTAGAATAGACCAAATTCACTTATAAAACATATATGGATTATGTATCCAAAATGACCTACTCTAAAGACAAACCTAAGGTCAGTCATACCTTAATAGTGAAGCAAGGACATTGAAACTTGAAGACAAGTGACCTTTGAGTATAATTAAGGCTGAGATCTTGAACTTGAAAGCTTCTGAGATCTTGAACTTGAAAGCTTTTGAGATCTTATACGTGAATGCTTCTGAGATTTTGAACTTGAAAGCTTCTCTTACCTATCGAAGCTATTCTTGTTAGACTATCATCATGACTCTTCATATCTTGAATGGATCTTTTGTTCATCACTTATACAGCTTCAAAGTAGTGTTTTTATCACCATAAATTTGACAATAATAAGGGGCTATAAACTATAACACTTAAAACACTCACAGGTACGGTCGGATCCGCATCAGTCTCAGGTGGAGGAACGACATCATCAGGCTAGGGGGTAGGGATCTTGGGGGTGGAGCGGGAATCATAGGTGCTAAAGCGGGAGCCTCAGGTGGTGGAGCGGGAGTCGCTTGGGTCAC
The DNA here is from genome assembly GCA_037074715.1 of Magnolia kwangsiensis. NCBI lineage: Eukaryota > Viridiplantae > Streptophyta > Magnoliopsida > Magnoliales > Magnoliaceae > Magnolia > Magnolia kwangsiensis. The sequence goes on from CM073572.1 coordinate 145,831,729, forward strand.
TCTCCTGAGCGACATGTTCTATAGGAAGAATAAGGACACCAATCAACCTTGAGAATCACATGAATACACGTATGTTAGGAAACTAAATCAGAAGGTTACACACTCCGAACCTAATTGTCCTAAACTCATAGCAAACACGTGTTGTTGTTCTCAGTTATTACTAAGTTTTACTCTGATACCAACTTCTGTCATGCCCCAAACTCAAAAATTGGGCTAATAAAATTCTCGATCACCGAATCTGACATTAACAGCCTCCATAGTACCCCATTCTCGGCTCCTGGTACCCATACACCAAGTTCTGATCCTGAGATTCTATAAGGAGGATTTCTAACATGATCTTAATTCGTAATGAGCATAACCATGAGCATAAACCATGAATAATAACCTCAAGAATACCATCATAAAATCCACTATGATAAAAAACTGTGAGTACAATACGTATTAAGGGAAATACAAGATAATGATAATAACAGAAACTCCAAATGCTCGACTGAACGCTCCTACTGCGGCGAGGCTACGGCTGCATCCTGACATCATATGGATGCATCAATCATGCATAAGCTTATAAAAAGCTTAGAGTGTGGTGTAAGTGTGTGCGTAATGTGAACGTGCTCAGAATGCAATGTCAGAGTAATGCAGAATCATGTTGATAGGTACATGAATGCAATCAGCCGTACCAAGACTATGTGATGTAAGATATGAATGCTATTGGCTATATCAAGACCATATGATGCGAGATGCAACTCAAGCATACTAATCGTCATTCAAATCCACATATCAATGCAGCTTATAACTATAGTATCAAATGTCAATATGGTTCTCATTTTGGATAATCACCAGGGTTTAATACACTCCAAATGGCATTGACCTTCTCCTAGGCGTGCAATTGAATTGAGCATAAGAAATCTCACTATCCGTCTGACCAATAGTCTGTCAATACCTATCCGCCACGTCAATAGTGGACTCATTCATGAGCTGGACAAACTCAGTATAGCAATGCCCCTACGTTTCGGGCGGATAAGGTCACACCCCTTTCCAACCGACCACGACACAGTGGGAGATATGACCTCCTAGTATTAAGCTCTCGTACGCTCATATATCCACTTGGTCTCGACATTAGAGTCATCCTTTGGTACCATCGGGTTTAAGAATTTTCACCTAGGGATATCTATGGCGCTCCGATACTGGAAACAGTATTTCCAATGTCTAATCCAACCACCCACGATGTGTCTGTGGAGGCCATAACCCTGATGTTGCTAGGGCGCACGGTAATCATAATCACACAAATGTAAATGTGCATGAGTCACACAGTCCAATCATGCATCAATGTTACGCATATCGTGCACTCATGTGGGGTAACTCTACCTACCAGGGAGTCCCAAAAACCACCCGCACTATGGCATATGCAGTGACCAATCACATCTCATAAAAAACATACAGATGATGGGTGTAGGCATGTATCATGATGCTATGCTGTCACAAACTCATAATCGGCAATGGTAGCCAGTATCAGCAATTGATAGCCAACCTCGATGCAAGGCAGGGTCCATAGATGGACGGCCGATGATGGAGCAATTAAAATCAATGAGACCCAAGCTTTGGGTTAGGCCACTACAGAATGATGAGAAAGGGCCTAATAAGGCCTAAGGGAAGGTCATAATATGCACGTCCAACCATCATTGCCCATCAATGTGGAACTTTAACCAACATTGCTTCCAAGGAATGACACTCATAAGGCCAATCGGATTATGGGTCCATGGTCTCATAGGAGGGTCTAATACACATCATCATGGGCCTCGCTTATGGGGCATATGGGCATCACATTGGGCCTCACTCATGGGCTAATATATATATATATATATATATATATATATATATATATATATATATATATATTTAACATCAAGCTATATCAAATAAATTGAATCAAATTGGTTGAATTAAATGGGCCAATTCAAATAAGTCGAATCGAATGGGACGATTTAAATGGGACAAATCAATGGGCCAAATTAAACAGCCCGAATCAAATGGGTCGAATCACTGGGCAGATTCAAATGGACCGAATCGAATGGACTGAATCAATGGGCTAAAATAAATGGGCCAAGTTAAATGGGTCGATTCAAATGGACCGAATCGAATGGGCTGATTCAAATGGTCCATTCATCCATTGCTAGAGATCATTATAGAGCATTATATAAAAATGAATCATATCTAAAGGATCATTTTCATTTGGACCATACCACAAATAATAATGGTGATAATGATTTCCACTGTTAAAAATTTAGAGGGGGCCCACCATAAGGTCACGAAGACTTGTACAGGGAGGAAAAATAGATATTATATTGATTCAGAATTTCTGTAACCCAAAGGGGTCTCAATGGTAGATGTACAACTCCTTTGTTTTCTATAGTGTGGTCCACATGATATTAGATGTCTTATTTTTCTCCCCAAGCCTTAGAATTTGCTCACCAAATGGATGGATGGTTGGATGAACCATATACATTAAGGTGGGATCCACCCACGTGGCCCACCAGAGACGTGAATCTGCTTCATTTTTTATCAAACTTAAGATGAGCAACCAAATGAATGGTCGGTGGTACTGGCCCCCACACGTTCAACAGCTGAACGGTAGGGATACAACACACGCATCATGGTGGGGTCCTTCGTCCTTGCTGGAGAGTGCTGGACTCCACATGTGTGGGTCCCACCATCCAGCCAGGTGGACAGTGGAGACGCAACACATACCTTGTGCATGGGACCCACAAGCCTTGCTGACATCACTTCCACCTAGGGCTGGCCCACCATCAATCAGATGATCAATTTGATTAGTGAACAAATGGACGGTGTGAGATGTATACATTAGGTGGGCCACATATGGATGGGCCACCACACCATCTCCAATATAGTATAATATATATCTATTATATGTATATATATACTTTATATATTATATTATATATTATATATATATATATATATATATATATATATATATATATATATATATATAATATCCTTTTTTTTTTAAATAACATAGTCCGGCGTCCTGGATGGACTGCCTGCATGAAATACAAGTCATGGTGGTCCCATGATCTGAACGGTGTGCGTTCCACTCATGCCATCTAGGTAGATCTCACCATCCAACGTTCTGGATGGTGCAAATACAAAAGATATATAAGTGTGGCCCCACAAACTTACTGACATTAATAGCAGCACCTTGCTGCGTGGGATACTGCATCCCATTTACTTCCATCCCACCCTCCATAAATGGACGGCGAGGATAAAATACATATATCCAGGTGAGCCCACATCAGTGTGGCCCACCAAAGTTTTGGGTCTGTTAATTTTATATAGATTCCCTTCACCCAACTTCCTAGATGAATAGTGTGGACAGAACACGAATCAGGGCCCCACCGTAAAAACATCTGGATGGTTGAATGACATGGATGGAAAGCATACATCAGGTGGGCCCACGACTTATACGATGTGGATCAAATGGGCCACACCTATAATGAGAGAGAGAGAGAGATCGTGATGAAGAGGAGGGACCACGCCACTATGGGCCCTCCATTTTTTACATTGTATACTTCAAACGGGTCCCACCACATGTGGTCCCAAAAAAAATAAAATTTAACGGTGGATCACCCACCTATTGTCTTCTCCTTTAGCTCCTTGGACTCCTATACTCCTTGCTTTCTATTTTAATAGAGGTTGATGGAGATTGGATGGTTAAGATGGGAGATGAGAGAGTAGGAAAGTGGGCCACACATGTTCTTGGGAGAGAAAGCTTGGACGTTGGAAGCTCTCATGGGAGTTAGGAGGTTGCTTAGAAAATGAGAGAGAAAGAGAGGTGATGGATTGATATGGGATGGGTGTTGTAAGGAAGGGGATGGAGATGTATGGGTTTGTTGGAAATTTTGGTAAAAGAGGGATGCTAGGGAGAGAGAGAGAGAGTTGACTTATGGAAAGGAAGGAATGGATACTTGTACGTGGGATAGGGTGAGGTGGCATTGAGTTATGGGTGGTGTACTTGATTAATGAAACATGTTGTAGAGATTCTCTAAAACTTTGTAACGTGTGGTGTTTCTTCGGAATGAACGCAGGCCCACATCACCTGGCTCGGGTATCGGATTGGTGCACGAGTCGCGGAGTTAGAACTGCGGCGATGGCGCGGTCGCTAAGGTACAAGTTTATGGTCGAGCAGACTTTGATAAGCAGGACTCGGCTTAGGATCACGCACAAACATAGGATACAGGTTGAGGGTTACCGAAATTCAACCGGGAGGACTGCGGAAGCCTACGGAATGGTACATACTAGGATACGGGTCTTATATATAGTTTGCAACCTACATTGTATACATGAAGGAGAATATATGTGTATGTGATAGGATCGGTAACATTCTAGTATACCTATGCCTAATAGAGTCAACACGGATAATAAGCTTAGTATAATGAATACCATTCTCAGTCATATGCTCATACATATCATATGTATTCCCGATTATGAATATGAATCTATCAAAGTGTGCACCTAGCCAGAGGCTGTGGTTGGAACTCACATCATGGATTATATTGTTTAATGAAAGGCAAACCCTATAGTATGTGCCTCACGACTCATTGAGAACTTGTATGAGATAAGGTTACCTGCATGATCATCGTAGGACTTAATGCATGACTTGGATAATATGGTTCATGCATGATGCATTATATATGGCACGTTGCATTTACTCCCCAGAGACACTAGGGATGTAGTCCCTCATTGGGATGTAGTTGGCGTATAGAGTATAGACATTGAAAATTCTATTACAACATATTGAGTGTTAAGGATGTCCATAGGTGAAAGGCCCTGTGGTACCTGTCATGCCCCAAACTCGAAAATCAGGCTTACAAAATTTTTGATCACTGAATCCAGTGTTGATAGCCTCCATAGTACTCCATTCTCGGTTCCCCGCACCTATACGCCATATTCTGATCCTGGGATCCTATAAGGAAGATTTTTCAACATATATTTATCCCGTACAAAGCATAACACAAGTTTACCTAAATCACAAAGACAAAATCATCATCACATATCCACTAATAAAAACATTTGAATATAATGCTGAAAAGGAAATATATAAATCGAAAATAAAAAATCCAGAAGACCGCCGTGCGCTCCAAGCTCAATATCGTTGCAACCTAACATCACTTGCATACATCTATTATGCATAAGCTTATAGAAAGCTTAGAGGATGGTGTAAGTGTGTGAGTAGTATATGTGTGCTTTGAATGTAATATCAGAGTAAACGAAAATACTGGTAAGTCCACAAACCATACAATATCAGAGTAAGCAGAAATACTGACAAGTCTATAAAGATATCATCAACCTCATCCAGGATATGTGATGAAAAGTCATAGCAAGCCAATGTCATATACTGAGAAAGTAATGTAAATTAGCTATGTAATGCGGAAACATAATGAACTAGATATCAGATATTGAGGATGCAATACAATATGCAATTCGTAAGAGCTACGAATACCATCAACCTCATCTAGGTCATATAAATACAGAAACATAGCAACCCAGAATGCAATATGTCGAGGATGTAATGCAATATACAATATGTAGTGCGAATGAAATGACCAAGCTGCAATGTGAATTTGGGATGTAGTACGTGGTATCGCAAGCTATGGGGCCTATCACAAAGGAATTCTATCTAAAGTAGTCTCATACCTAAATTTAGATAGATAGACTTAATGTGGTAAGCTTCTGATCATAGGTTACTTACGTGCCTCAACTGAAATCCTGGCCATTATGAAAGTACACATAATGATTAGTTACGCACCACCAGCCCGAGTGGATAATGAATGAATGAATGAATATAATGATGAGTATGCAACTCCTGCTCCACAAATCAGTATTGTACATCTCCGGGATCATCATTACTGGGGTCTAGTACACCCTATATGCAATTGTCGCCCACTGACTTGCAACCATGCAAGTGGAAGAGATCTCACTATCCACCTAGCCAATAATTCGCCAATATCTACTCGGCACATCAATAGTGGACCCATTCACAAGCTGGTCAAACTCAGCTTAGTTATGCCCCCTACCCTCGGGTGGGTAAGGCCACACCCCCTCCCAACTGACCATGACACAGTGGGAGACGCGACCTCTTGGTATTCTGTACTCGAGCACTCATGTATCCACTCGGTCTCGATGTTGGGGCGTCCTATGGTACCAAAAGGGTTTAAGAATTTTCACCCAGGGCCATCTATGGTGGCTCGATGCTAGTAACAGATTTCTGGTGTCCCATCTGGCCATCCATGACATGAATGTGGAGGCTACAGCCCTGATGTCGCTAGGGCGTACAGTAATCACAACACGTAAGACCTCATCTATTTCGTACGACTTTCTATGCTTATGTACATGATGATCGACACCCTTAGCTAGACCTGGATTAGCTGTTCATAGTACACACCCAACGGACCAAAACCCAAAGATCTTGAAACTTATCTCATATTGACTGCCTCGTCACCGCGATCATGGGGTACCACCCATGCATCTGTATGATACTCTATTAGTGAGATACACCGTGAAGAATCATTGTTGTATCATGTGCGTATGACGCCATGTACCCCATTCCACACATGTGCATAATACATGCCATACACATATGTACATGCCACACATGGGTGAGAGAATCTCTATCCATGTGTGTGATGTCACATACTCATGCCTCCCCTCTCTTATGTGCTCTCCAAAGTCAACTTCTCTCCATTCCATACCCTATGTATGATATCATCATACCATGTCATCGCATGCTCCTTTAATCCACCATTAATTACAAATCATGAATTAATTCTCATAATCTCAGTGTAAGCTAACCAAGATCACATTAATTGAATCTAACCACATTTTTACAATTTCTCTACAAATAGTTCTTCATCCTTTATCATTTCACCATTTTTCTACACAAGAGAGAGAGAGAGAGGAGTGATCTTAGTGGGCCATCAACTCCATTAATCTCATCCCTTCCATCCATCTCAACCATCCATCTAGTCCATTAAGGTGAGTACAGTCCCCTCTACTCTTATGGTTTGTTCTCTTTTTATTATTTGGACAATTAATAGTGGTGATGATTTGATGATAATGATGTGATCAACGGTGTGGATGTATAGGCGAATACATATAAAAAGACGATTAATACTTGTGATGATATGATGATAATGATGTGATTAATGGTATGGATGCATAAGAGGATTTATTAAAATAATAATTCATTATAAACTTTAAGTGGGACCCATTGATAGTGGGCCTTACTAGAACCTTTGTATGCCATCCAAACCATCTAAAGTGTGGCCCATTGGGCTGGCCAAATACACACACTCATACCCATTCACACATGTGCACACCACACCATAAAAATAAATAAATAAATAAATAAAATTAAAAAAAGAGAGGAGTGAACGCTGTTGCTACCAGCGTCCAGAGGACGCTGTAGCAAGCAGCGTCCTTGCTGCTACTTAAAAGAAAAGAGGGAAGGGGCTGTGGGACCACAGTAGGCCCCACCCATGATGTATGTATTCAATCCATGCCATCCATTCAATTTCCCAGCTCATTTTAGGCATTGAGCCAAAAAAATGAAGCCAATCCAAATCTCTGGTAGGCCACACCATCAAAAAGACTATTTTAATAGTGTTAAACTGTTAGGGCTTGCTGTGATGTTTCTGTACATCAAAACATGCGGCATATTTGACTTGTTGGATGTGTCACGAGCCAGAGAATGCAACAGACGAACTTGATTATCTTGATTTGTGCCCCACTTATGAAAAACCTTAGGAAAATAAAAAAAATAAAAAAATGCAAACAACAAATGATGTTGCTGTTGTCAGTGTCCACATGATGTTGCAGTAAGCAGTGTCTACTTCTGGACGCTGGAAGATAGTGGGCCCCAACATAGGCCCCACCTTGATGTATCTCGACCATCTATACCATGCACTTGATGGGTCCCCTTTAAAAATGGATCATCCCCAAAAATCAGCCGTACACGGGATTCAGGTGGCCCACACTAAAAAAAATAATAATAATAATTTAAAAAAGGAAAACTGGATCAATCTGATCATGACGTGTGTGTTATATCCAAACCGTCCATCCATTTGGTGAGCTTGTCTTAAGGCTTGAGAAGAAAAAATAAGACAAATCTAATTATCAGGTGGTCCACACTACAAAAAAAGTAGTGGTGAACGTCTACCATTGAAACCCTTTTTGAATCATATGAGTTTTGGACCAATATGAAATTTGTTTTTCCTCATTCAGGTCATTGTGACCTTATGAACAGATTGAAAGGGAAATAAACGTTATGGTGGACCTTGTAAATTGTTTAATGGTGAAATCATTATATTCACTCGTATTTGTGGTAAGGTCCAAATAATCTTTGGATATGATTCATTTTGTTTGGATAATTCTCTTAAATGATCTTTAAATATAGACGAACAATGTAGGTATAATAAATACATCACTTTGGGATCCATGTAACTTTGGTCTCCTTGGACCGTTTGTATAACTTGAAGCGAGCTTGAGCATATAAAAGCATTTGCTGGAGTCCACCTGAAATTTGGAAGCGCCTAAAACTTGGACTGAACCCTCAACTAAGTGGGACACACATAATGGATGGGCTGGATTTGTGGACCATGTCCCATTGGCCCAACAAATGATTATGAATGTTTTAATGGAGGGTAACCCTCTCAACTTGTGTGTGTGGCATGGCCCACATGAGCCACATATTGACTTGATTTTAAGCCCCATGCCCACCATGGATTGGTGGCCCATTAATTATGCAAAATGGATTGTTTGCAATGTGATATGCGAATGGTCCGGATCCTTGTTAAAATTACTATATATTGCTGGTGTACAATCACGTGACTATGTAGTGTGTGAACAACCTGAAATTGATACAATGGTGATGAATGTATAACCCGAATCCTATGATTATGTGCTGCTTAGGTGACCACTAACATGTGAACTTATAATCCCTAACCATGAAATTTAGTAATGCTAAGGCAACCTCTAAGCCATATGAAATTGTAATGTATATGATGTCTTAAACCACGTGAAACTGTGCAGCATGAGTAGTCTACCACCACATGATCATGTGATGTGCTATCTACCCTAATTTATGTGGGATTGGGTTATTGCCCAAGATTAGATAATTATATAATGAGTGGACAGCCCTTGACCACTTGACACTTTGGTTAGAGTGCGGCCTTAAGTAGTAAGATCACATGATATGTGTTTAAACCCTTAAATACGTTCAATTATAACAAATGTGTAAACTCTAGTGGTGTGAGGGTGCCTTATGTTTGCCCCTTAATCATGTGGGCATGTGACATATGTATGGCCATCTAATCATATGCAATTGTGGAGTATATGTAGTCGTCTAACCGTATGATTGCGAAATGCACACAAGGCCAACCGACTACATGAAATCAGGTGGCATTGATGACCACCCAATGACATAACCACGTACTTATGGGCATAGCCTTAGTCATCTAAACCATGAACAATCGGGTTGTACGTGCAGATTTTCTTAGTCAAGAGAATTATAATATAGGCTAGATTATACAACTTGATAATGGAGTGGCCCTCAATTCGGTGTTATGCGACATAAATAAAACCCTTACATTATACTCATAAGTGAGGCAGATGCGGGGACCACTAAACTATATCTGATGTGATGGAAACTAACTCTTAGCCTTTTGATCATGTGACATCGAATCTGAGTCATTCTTCGTATGAAGTATAGGGCGATCATAGTTTAAGAGTTAGTGTAACGTAGTGTAACCGAGTTGGTGAGTATGCTTGTGATTGTGCTGTGGATGCTTTAAGATGCGGTTACTAGACCATGATACTAATTATATGTCCACTTAACCAAGTCAAATTATGACATCAACAACCTGACCATGTGGGAGCTTAATAAAGTGGTTGCCCATACATGTATGAGTTATGGTGTAATAAAAATAAGTAACCATGTGACCTTAAATCCTTTATTATGACAAGTAGAGTGACGTTTGTGTGGCCACTCAACCATATGGACTTCTGATAATGGAGTGACCATAAGACAATGTGGACATATGAGGATTGTGTGATTGCTCAGACTTGTGGACTATGCTAATGATGTAACCACTTAGGTATGTGAACTTAGGATGTTTGTCAGATTGATTATGGACCTTACCTTGATGTAAGTATTGCATATTTCATGATTTATCCATTAAGCTAGCTAATTCTAGAATAGGATTCCAAAATGACCTAGATCCAATTCCTAAATAAGTCAGACGATATGAAATAGTGTTAATTGAACATATAACTTTTGAACACTTGAGAACCCACTCAATGCACGTATTTTATCTGTACAGTTCAATTGTTTTTCCAATTAAACAGTTTGATCATGGTGCCTGCCGACGTGTGCCTTGTGCATCTGAATTGTTCTTCCTTGTACTACCTTAATGTATGTGAGTTACTTATCCTATTTACTTGTTTGGACCCACCGTAATGTTTGTGTGACCCATCTGCTTGCATTACCACTTGGAAGTAGGACCCACTACGTTGTATGAGACAAATCCACATCTTTCAACCGTGACTAACTCTTATGTGTATATTATATACCCAAGTCATTCAACTTAGGGCTCACCGTATCTTATGAGGTTTACCTGTTCCTTCCAAACCATTGTAGAACTACTATGATAATTATTTACAAATTCAACCTACTAATAGTCCACTTGAAGGTGAACCCTCTATATTATATGAGTTTCACCAGCACCATCCATCCTTTGGCTCATTTGCTATATGTTATATTTATGCCTTTCATCTCATAACCACTTGATGCATGAACTCTGCGTCACTACCACTCATTAACCATAAGGCTAGGTAGGGTATAACCATGTGGTCCTAATAGAAGAAAATGACTTTGGGACAAAACCGCTATTGGGATATCTATCTTGTGAAGGATAAGGTGTGATTCTGAATACAATTAATGCTCGTGATTATGATAGCTATGGATGATATTAGTGATGATAGTGATTATGATTAATAGAAGTATGTGATTTAATATCTTGATTAATATTTTTCTACTCCCTAGCATACTAAATTCATCTACTTGACCATGGTGATATTGATCATACTCGTGCACCATGGAATGATGGTATGTGTAAGTGTACTTCAATACATTTGTTCATGTGTAAGATATGTCCTCTTCAATTTAGTCACATAACCCTAAATTGATATAGTTGATGGTGGCACATGATGATTATATGTCATTTTTGGGCTTAAAGGTTAAGCAGACCCTAAACTCATGGCATTATATACATACCACACACACTTGAACATATGCCTTATCATAATTGCTTGAATTCATGCATAATCATGACATACATGATGATCGAAATACCACAGTCGTGCCATGTAACGTGAGTTGGATCTTGACTATGAAATGTGCATCTATGATGATGACTTGGGTTATCCTTGAAAATGAATGAGACACCGAAAGTGTGAAAATAGTAGGGATGATGTGCCCCTTTAGTTGAAAGTCCCTAAACCCCGATGCTAGCTAGGGATACCTCACCGTTGGACCGAGTGGATACATGGGTCATGGATTTGACTCTCACTGACAAGGTCGGGTTGAGAAGAAGTGAGTCCAACCTGCTTAAGGGCTGAGGTGTAAACAGGGACCGATTTGACTTGCCGGTGAGGAGAAGTGCAAATGAAGTCCGCTAATGGCATGCCAGGTGGAAGTCCATTGCAGGGCAGGTATGTGAGGTCGATTACTAGTGTCTAGTGCATGGGTATCGACCACGGTGTTTTCCATGATATACAGTTGGTGAAAGTCCATCACAGGGCGAGTATGCGAAGTCAATTACTAGTGTCTGGTGCATGGGTGTCGACCATGGTGCTTCTCGAGATATACAGTTATGATATGGCATGACAATATGATGATGATGATGATGTAATTACAGATGCGTGTGATACGGTTATGGATGTGGTATAGGAGAAATGAAAATATGACTTAGTGATGCTGGTAGCATTAACTCAGAGTATCACTATGATGCATATGCATTGCTTTGGCATTGGCATCAGCATCATACCTTATGTACTACACGCCTATCACTATACATGATTTTTTGTGGCATATTTATCTTACTTGAATGTAAGACACACTGTACACACATGTGTACTCACCAGGATTTTTTCCTATGGCTCATATTTCCCATTTTTTTCAGGGTTGGAGTAGCTTGGAAGACTTAGCTTTCTCGATGCATTGCATCTATTTTTTGATTTGGCAATGTTAACGTTATACTTGTAATCATCAAGATTTATAATGGAGAGTGTTGATTGGTATTTTAATCATGGATCTTCATGCTTAGGTATTATTATATATATATAATTTCAGTAAAAAATCTTCCTTGTGGTGCACCAAACTCGGGACTTGGTGTATGGAAGTTGAGTGCCGGATTCGGGGCATTGCGGAAGCTATCTGTCCCTGGATTTGGGGCGTGATGCAACACACAATGCAAGGTGCATGAATCATACAATCCAGTCATGCATCAATCCTGCACATACCATGTGCTCATGTGAGATGATCTCCACCTATCAGGGAGTCTTATAAACCACCGACACTATGGCATATGCAATGGTCAATCATATCTCATAATAAACATGCAGATGATGTGTATGGGTATGTATCATGATGCTATGTTATCACATACTCATAATCAGTATTAATAATCGACATCAACAATCAACCACAACAATGTGGACATTTAACTAATATTACCCCCAAGGAATGACCCACATAGAGCCTAACATATAGTGGGCCCATGGCCTCACACAAGGGCCTAATATACAACACCATGGGCCTCACTTAAGAGCTTAATACGCATCACGATGGGCCTCTCTCATGGGTTTAATATACATCACAATGGGCTCTATCGCCTGTCCCTCAAATGCACCACAATGGGCCTCATAACATAGGCCTCATATGCATCAAGTAGAGGTCGAATGCTCATCATAATGGGCCTTAAATACGGGATGCATATACATCACATTGGGCCTCGACAATCGACCTTGCTATCCGACCTCGACTATCAGAATCGGTATTGACAATCAAAATCAGAATCGGCCTCAACAATTGGCTTCGACAATCGGAATCAGAATCAGCCTCAACAATTGGCCTCGACAATAGGAATCGGCCTAGACAATCAGAATCGGCCTCGACAATTGAAATCAAAATTGGCCTTAACAATCGGCCTCAACAATCAAAATTGACCTCAACAATCGAAATCGAAATCGGCTTCAACAATCGGCCTCGACAATCGGAATTAGAATCGGCCTCGATAATCAGAATCAAAATCGCCCTCAATAATCGACCTAAACAATTGGAATTGGAATTGGCCTCAACAATTGGTCTCAACAATCAGACTTGACCTCGACAATCGGAATCGAAATCGACCTCGTCAATCGAAATCGGATCAGCCTCGACAATTGGAATCGGAATTGGCCTCGACAAATAGAATTGGCCTCGATAATTGGTCTCAACAGTCAAAAACAGAATTGACGTCAACAATTGAAATCGGAATCAGCCTCAATAATCAGAATCTGAATCGGCCTTAACAACAGCCTCGACAATCAGAATCGAAATTAGCCTCAACAATCGACCTCGACAATTAGAATCGGCCTCGATAATCAAAATTAGAATCGGCCTCAACAATCGACTTCGACAATCGAAATTAGAATCAGAATTGGCCTCAATAATCGACCTCGATAATCGGACTCAGAATCGGCCTTAATAATCAGAATCAAAATTGGCTCAATAATCTGAATCAGAATCAGCCTCGATAATCAGAATCGTCCTCGATAATCAGAATCGAAATCAGCCTCAATAATCGAAATTAAAATCGGCCTCAACAATCAGAATTAGAATCATCCTCAACAATCGGCCTCGAAAATCAGAATCGATGAGAATGGGGCCTAACAAGGCCCATGGGAAGGTCATAATGTGGACATCCAACCATCATTCACCATCAATGTGGACATTCAACCAACATTGCTCCCAAGCAGTAGCCCACATAGAGCCAAACATAAAGTGGGCCCATGACCTCACACAAAGGCCTAATATACATCGCAATGAGCCTCATACAAGGGCTACATATACAATAGGTGGGCCCTGCACATGGGCCTTAGATACATCATATGAGCCACAACCCATGGGCCTAATGTACATCATAATGGGGTACAAAAAACATCACAATGGCCATGCCATATGGGCCAAAAATACATCTCATTGAGCCTTATCGAATGGGCCGGGAATACATCACAATGGGCCACGTCATATGGGCCGAAAATACATCTCAATGGGTCACGACCCATGGGCTTTGTATATCATAATGGGTCGCAACCCATGGGCCTTAAATACATAACATGTGGGCCCTACACATGAGTCTCATATGCATCAAATGGGCTACGTATCTGGGCCTTGAATACATCAAAAGGACAATGCGTCATGGGCCTAATACATGTCATAATGGGCCTTGCCCATAAGTCACGAATACATCACAATGAGCCTTTTCTATAGGCCTCAGATTCAAGTAGGTGGTCCCCATCATATGAGCCTTAAATACAAGGCAGTTGGGTCTTATCACATGGGCCTCATGTTCATCAAGTCAGGCCTCATCATATGGGCTTCAAATACAAAACAGGTGGGCCCCATCACATGGGCCAAAAATATAAACAGTTGGACCCTGCACATGGACCAAAAAATACATCATGATGGGCCGTACCAATGGGACTCAAATGGGCTTGGACCACACTAAAATTATTTCAATAGTTGTAGGTGTAACATGTGTATCACTGTACACTATTAGTCCATGGGGCACATGGCCCACCAATGATGATCAACACTGTCTAAACATTGTCCAGGTAAATCAACACCATCCAAACATTGTCCAGCACCGTCCAACACAATCTGAATGGTGTGGATGAAATAAATACATCATGGTGATGTCCACACGCGTAGCCCACCATTGAAATGGACGGACGGTCTGGATCACGTCTGTGATCAGACCGTCTTACTGACGTGAATACATCAACATTTAAGCTGGTGTAAGTACCTCCAGCCAATCCATTTCCTAATCAAGGTGATCCCACGTGGGTGGGCCATCATCATATATCTTATATAATATATTATATTATTATAATATTTGTATCATTATATATATATATATATATATATATGTTTTTAAGAAAGTAAGGTCCAGCAACCACTGTCCAGTGGATTGGATAGTGCGAACAATACATCATGGTGCGTCCCACCTGGACGAACGGTTTGGGTGACTCACATACATGTGTGGGTCCCACGTGCTGATGCAGCATGTTAAGATGGTGGGACCTACGGTAGATCAAGCTGCTAGTTGTGTTCTCCTCTTCATACGGGCTGGAAGGTCTGGATGACCATCATCAAGGTGGGCCTATGATTTGGATGGTGGTGAGCTCCACCTGATATTTAAATTTGCCTCATTCCTTCAACTAGACGGACAATGAAGTATACAATCCATCAAGGTGGGTCCACGTTGGTGTGGTCCGCCAGTTTTTGAACCAAACTAATATTTTAATTTAATTTAATTTATTTTTTTATACCAACGTCCAAGAGGGATGCAACACATATATCAGTAGTGGGTCCACCGTCCAGGGATTTGGACGGCAGAGATAAAACACATATACCACGTGGGCTTCATGGATGGTGTGGATCCCACACACTCATCAAGGAGGCCCCACGTCTAAGCAATGGACGGTGGGGATAAGGCATACATCCAGGTCTGTTCCACTGTCCAGGGACTGAACGGTGGTGGCATGGATAAAACCCATACTACAGGTGAGTCCATACATGTGTGGATCTAGTGGGCTACGCCCATCACCAGAGAGAGAGAGAGAGAGAGAGAGAGAGAGAGAGAGAGAGAGAGAGAGAGAGAGAGAGAGAGAGACCGGTGAGAAGGGGAGGGACCCCGCCACTATGGGCCCTCCCTATACAATGCATACATCAAGATGGGTCCCACTATATGTGGGCCTTTAAATCATAAAAAATAACAATTAAAATCATCCATCTTTGATCATGGACTTCTCCTTCTACCAATGCATTCTAGAGCTCCAATGGATAAGATTTAATGGTCGAGATAAAGCTTGGATGGTGGAGATAAGAAGTAGGAAGGTGGGCCACACCAAGCTCTCTCATGGGGGTTGGACAATTGCTTGCTTGGGAGAAAATGAGAGAGATAAGAGAGATGAGAGATATGAGTGATTGAGTGATGGGGAGAGGGATGGGTGAAGTGATAGAAAGTTGACTTTTGGGGATGGGTAGTTGTACTTAGGGATAGTGTGAGTGATGGGAGTGATGTGTACTTGATTGATATAATTGATGGGATTGATGTGATGGATTCTCTTGGGATTAGCAACACACGGTGTCTTCCTTGAACTGAACGCGGGCTCACATCTCCTAGCCCATTATAGCCTTAGCGCGTGAGAGTGGCGTCGAAACCGCGGTGACGGCGTGGTCACAAGGGTATAAGTCTTGGGTCGAGCCGACTCTGATATACGAGAACTAATGCAGGATCGCACACAAATGTCGATAAAATATCGCGGGTCACCAAAATTCGACCAGGAGGACCGCGAAAGCCTATGGAATGGTATGGGCTAGGATACGAGTCTCACAGTACCCATAAGACCTTCCAATGTCTAGACCGAGTAGATTCATGAGCGCACGAGGTTACAAATACCACTATATTGCATCTCCCACTATTTCAAGGTCAATTAAAAAGGGGTGTGACCTTACTCGTCCAGTTGCAGAGGGGTATATGCTAGGTTTGAAAGTTCCATTATTTGTTGATGTATGTGAGTGTTGAGTCCTAGTGTTAAGTGAGCCCCATATGAAGACTACAAGATTAAAAACTCACCAAGTTGAAGAAGTTGAGTGTGCTATACAGGTAAATCAAACCTCACTTCCTAACCAAACCCAATTAGTTGAAAGACCCACTTAAAATAAATCTAAACTTGCCCAAAACTATATTTTTAAAACCCTTAGTAAGCTTAGAATATAATTTATTTAAAGCCTATGGAGATAGAAGCAAAAAGGAAAATTTCATATTCTGTCAATTGCAATCGAAGTGCAATCAAGCTGCCTCAATGGAATTGAACAATTGTTTGATGGGACCGAAACAGAGGCCTAACACTCCAGCAACTAAACTGTGAAAAATCCTGGATAAGTTCGATGACACCAAACCCACTTCAATGACATCGATCAAAGGTCAAATATCTCCAATAAGCTTTAAAAAATTCTAAGTATACTCACTGCAATCGAACCCCTTTCGATGGCATCGAAGTAAGTTATCAATGACATCGAACACAATTCGATGGCATCGAAAATGAGACTAGTTTGTCTAGCAAGTTACAAGGAAAATTATATAGTTTCGATGGCATCAAGAGCCATTCGATGACATAGAAATTCAAATTTCAATGACATCGAAATATAGACTAAAAAATCCAGATAGCATTCATAGGAAAATAATTTTTATCATGATGACATCGATATGCAATCGATGACATCTTCGATGGCATCGAATTCATGTTCAATGGGATCGAAGTTTGACATAAACTGTCTAACAACCAAAGTGATATTTTGAAGGAAAATTTTGATGGCATTGAGCCAGCTTTCAATGACATCGAAGGGTCCTTCGATGGCACCAGACAAAATCTAATATGAACTTATTTGAAAATCTTAGGGTAGGAAGTCGATGCAATTGAAGAAGGTTCAATGACATCGAAGGAAACTTTGATGACATTGATAAGAATAGATTTCTGCTCAATTTTTTATTATTTTATTATTTTTTATTTTTTTACTATTGGGATTTGACTTTATATAAGCACTAGGGTCGCTTCTTGTCTTTTTGAGTGAATATTGAAAAAATATTTGTGAGAGTTGAAATTGCGGTAAAGACCGCTTTAGTATGCCAATATGTCCTAGAGGGGGGTGAATAGGACTTTTTAATAATTTTATATCAATTTAAAATCCTATTACACTAATCCTAACAACAAGCGTATATTAGGATTACTCAAGAGTAACTCTACTGGCTTCCAAGCCTGGTAGAGGAACCAATCACAAACTATTTGAGAGATGTATAATTATGTAAACTAGTTTATGATGGATATGACTATGTGTGTGTGAGGTTTGATCTCAGATAATTAGGAATAAAAATAATAAAGGAAATCACATAAGCAAATGAATAGTAATCTCAAACATAGTCATTTTTATAGTGGTTCGACTACCTGTCTACTCCACTCCTGGTAACCACACTCAACCCTTGAGTGTACTGGATTTCACTAAGGAGGTTTCCCACGGTTCACCTCAAACCCAAGGATTTAAATCAGGTTCACCTTTAACCTTTACAACCTACACCTAGGTTGACTGTTTATGCTCTCACGAGCAATGGTCAACACGACACACCCACTTTTAGACACACTAGCCAAGGATCTTCCATAAGACCCTAATGGAGGTTTCACACGGTTCACCTCTAACCCAAGGTTTTAAATAGGTTCACTTTTAACCAGAAGTTTATGCTCTCCGCAGAGCAAGGGTCAACACTATGAACTCACCATGTACACTCCCACTAGAGGCCTCCTAGAGGACTTGCAAGGGTGAGAAACACCTTAGACCCAATCCTACAAAGGAATGGTCACAAGGGTCCTCTGGACTTTAATAACTTACAAATAAGCAGATGAGTCTCTTTTTAGCTCATTGATGAAGATCTCCTTCTTTGTTGATGAAGAGTCTTCTACTTCCTTGAACCACAACTCAGAAGATATACCGATGCATGGCAACGGGTTGGGTCAAGGTTATGATGGAATCCTACTCTCAAATATTTTCCTATAAAGAAGATAGAGTGATTCCAATCATCAAATCACTCTATGCATTCAAGGCATCCCAGATTAATGATTTCCCATTAAGGTGGTAGCTGAAGGATCCTTAAATACGAAAGTTCATTCTCCAATCCACTCTATTGAATATCAATGATAAGGGTAGATTGGAGGATGAACTCCCTTGAGAGAAAGGGCTTTGGGTAATGATCTAAGGTTAAACACTTAAAAGCATTCTCTTCTTTCTCTCACAACAACTAAAGACAAGCTCTCTATATATAGGCAAAAAGTTCCAACGGATATAAAATGGTCACATTTATGATAGAGTTTGATATCATCGAGCAGGGTTAATATCATCGAGCGCATACTCTCGATTGCATCAAGTGGCCGCTCGATGACACAAGCTTAAATGTTATATACTTTTGAAACTTTTTGCCAATTGGTCGAGGGCATCGAAATAGACGTCGACGTCATAGGATTTCAAACTCCAATACTATTGATACAAGGATCGATTCCTCGATATTTGAAAAATGAGAAAGACTTGCTTTGAAAATTTTTAGGTCAAAAGATATGATCGAGGTACACTCGATATCATCAGAATTTGAATGTAAATGATATCAAAGGTCGTGTCGATGCATCGATAAATCCATAGATTTTATTAGTGAGCTTTCTGGACAGTTTATGTCCTTTCTCGATGCAATCGATCTGGTCTCGATGCAATCAATCTGGACTTGATATCATCAATATTTGAATATTGATTCTATCGAGTGACCCTCGGTCTGAAATAAAAATAACCTGAAAAAAAGTTGCTGGAAAGACTGTGTCGAAGACCGATATCATCGAAGGCCTTCCGAAATCATCAAGATTTCAATTCTGAGGATATCGAGGATACTTCGATATATCGAAGGTCTTCATGATTTTCTTATAAAAAATACGGACACAAATACTTTGCTATCAATTATATTGAGTCTACTTCGATAAACTCAAGATTCAAATATCGATTATATCGATGGGGTATCGATACATGATAATTCAATCCAGATGTATATGCAATTGCTGGACACTTTATGTCCTCATTCGATTTTATCGATTAAGCGTTCGAGGATATCGATAGCACATTTCAATTTTATCGAACCCGATATCAATAAATTGATCGAGGTAGAAAACTTAGAGACTTTCTGATTTTGTAAAAAAGTTTTCTAACTCAAAAACCCTATGATATTCTAACCAATTTTAAGGGTTTTATTTTCCTGGTGTTTTGGAACATGGGATGTGAGGCTTAGATTTACCTGTGGTAAGTTCGGCACACATCCGGTTGAGGCAGATAGCTGATTGATCTTCCTATGGAGCTTTTCTATCTAGTTGACTCAACACTTACTCTAATTGACAAACCAGGCCACTTTCAAGAGTAATTACCTGAGTTATTACCATTCCTCTCAAACCCTCTTTTGCATAGGAGTTCGTCATTCAATCCATGACTTAAAGGAATTTATTGGAATATTCATAGCTAAGATTGAAGAATGAACTCTGACATTCATTGATCGTCTAGTAACACACTTTAATGGTAAATCATTATGTTGGGATCCTTGAATGCTAAGCTTCTAGGAAACTTCTCTAGTTCTTAAAGATTCATCATTAATTAGAGAAGATCAAACTAAACTTTAACCCAATAACCTCCTACTTGATTGGAGCATCTACAAGCTGTTGCGGTTCAAGGGAGTTGGAGATGTGCCATCAGGAAGAAGATTGTCATCAACAAGTGTTAAATGGGGCTCACTCACTTACAAGTAAGTAATATAGTTCATTATGTTTGAAGCCCTTTCCTTGTGTAGGATCAGGATTCAAAGTTTGATTCTCAAACTCACTAAGACCTTTTGTAGGCCTTTGATGAGAGAATATGTGTAAAGTCCTTGTGTAAGAACTACTGCCTTGTGTAGGCATTAGAGTTTGCCTTGTGTAGGCATTGTGAGTTGCCTTTTGTAGGCACCTAGGGTTGTCTTGTGTAGGCGTCCTAGCTAACCTTGTGTATGTTATAAAGGTTTATGATTAACCTGATTTAATACCATTGGATAGTGAAATCCAGTACACTCTTAGGGATGAGTGCTTCAGTCGGGAGTGGAGTAGGCACATAACCGAACCACTATATATCCTTGTATTTTTTATGCATTCTTTTGTCTATGTTGTGTTGATTCATGATATGATTAATTTTTGCACACTACATGTTTGATACATTGTAACTATTATACATTTCACTATCCTATCTTTTGAGTGTGAATAGTTTTATGTTAATCCTGCTTACTTTTGTTTAAATTAACAACATTAATTTTTAAGTAGGATTAAACTTTTAAGAGTCCTATTCACCCCCCTCTAGGACACTATGGCATAATTCTGTACTTACTTGGTATCAAAGAGGGTTCCTCTTGAAGTGTTTAACAACCTAGAGGGAGATCCTAACTGAAGTTGGAAATATGAGAATGGGAGAGGGAATATTGGTCTCTCGACCTTATAGCTTTGATGGTTCATACTATGCATATTGGAAAGCTAGAATGCACATATTCTTGCAATCGTTAGACCATGAAGTATGGGAAATCATTGAGAATGGACATGTGCCACCAATGGAACAATTGCACTATCGTCTTTAGGGTAAAACCTAAGGCAATGTGGACTGGCTATGAGAAATAAAGGAAAACATGTGATGCCAAACTGATGAACGTAATTTACTATGTAGTTTCACAAGAAGAATTCAAGCAAATTTGTATGTGTGGAACTTCAAAAGAAGCATGTGATTTATTAGAAACCACCCATGAAGGAATAGGCACGGTAAAGAGCTTAAAGCTACAACTCTTGACTGTTCAATTTGAAAACATTAAAATGGATGAACATGACACATTCATGGAGTTTTACATAAAACTGAATGACACATGTAACTCCATGTGGGGACTTGGAGAGAGGGCTCCAATACCTAAAATTTGTAGAAAAATCTTGAGATCCTTACTGGAATGCTTCAAATCCAAAGCCACCACCATAAAAGAGTGTAGAGAAATTTATGAAATGAAAGTAGAGGAATTAGTGGGTTCCCTACAAACCTTTGAGCTACACTTCAAAACTCCCAAAAAATCAAAACATACTATTCTCAAAACCTCTAAAAATAATGTTGAATTAGAAGAGGGTAGTGTAGAAGATAATGGAGATGAGGAGGTGACCCTTTTGGCCAAATGGTTCAAAAAATTCTCTAACAAAAACCATGGAAGGGCATTTAAGAACAAAGGGAAATAACCTAACTATAAGCGTCAAACAGGCAAACCATTTAGAACGTTTAAAGAACCCCAATTTTACAATTGCTGAAAGTATGGCCATCTATCTACTGAGTGTCCCACAAAGAAATCAAAAGGAAAGGTTATGGTGGCCATATGGGACGATACCAAAGACTCCGAACATAAACAAGTGAGTCTGAAAGTGATGGGGACCAAAAATCATTGAAAATACTAATAGCCTCCACCACTACAGTGATCCTGAATCTAAGGGACAATGAGAAGATAGATGAAAAATAAATTGAAAAGGCTTCCTCCTTAGATGATGATGAAGAAGAAAGCATCCAAGTGGCTTATGACTAGCTTTATACTCACAACAAAAACATTCTTAGAAAGATTGGGCAAGCCAACAATGAGAACAAATAATTATAAACAGAATTGGATGAAGCATTAGCTGTAAATACAAAATTGCCTGATAGACTACAAGAGTACCATGTTGAGAATGCCACGCTTGAAAGGGAAGCAGTTGATGATGGTTTCAAAATTGAAAAATTAATCACGAAGATTGAACATCTAGAATCTAAAAATGGAAAATTGAAAACTGAAAATGTCAAATTGAAACTAGATGTATAGAAATCCAAACAATCAGCTGAACTTAGTCATAGGTTCTTCCAAAGTGATGAAAAACATGAAAGACTCTTAAACTTAGGTAAAAACTCTAAGGATAGGAGATGATTAGGCTATGAAACAGGTAAATCCATCCCTTCTCCTACACATCCTATGGCTAAGAAATTAGTTGCTTTTGGTAGCAACACAATAGCTACTCCTATCCGCCATGCATGTGGATACTTGAGGCATTGCAAATTTGAAAGTCTTGCATTTAGACAGCCCTAATCCACTTTTGGTTTGAGCAATATAGGTAAATTCAAACCAACCAGAAAAATGATGCAGAAGTCGAAGAGTCCTCCAATGAAAATACCAATTGAGAGGAGAAAATAACCCACTCCTCTTAAAATGATAAAGAGGATGGAGGAGTTAATAAAGCAGGTAACTCAACTGAATCAGAAGGCCAGAGAATTGATGAATCAAGGGAATTTCGATCAATTGCCCAAAAACTCCATGGCACCCATGGATAACCATCCTAAAGGAGAAAACAAAAAGAAAACATCGTCTCCTAAAAGGATGGTCACCAAATGGGTGGTGAAAAATAAGAACAACTGCCTTATGATTCATACCGCACTTAAAGAGGGTAGTAGTTTTAAATGGTATCTTGATAGCAGTTGCTCTAGGCATATGATTGGTGACCGGACTCATTTGTGTGATTACACCAAATTTGATGGTGGGTCAGTTACCTTTGGAGATGGGAGCTCTGCCAAGATAGTTGGACAAGGGACAATAGTTAGACCTGAATTGCCCAAGATTGAAGATGTTCTTTGTGTTGAGGGACTGAAACACAATCTTCTAAGTATTTCCCAAATTTGAGACAAAGAACACTCAGTCTCTTTCTCCAAGGACATGTGCAAGATCTTAGACTGCATATATAAATTAGTTATGAAAGGTGTAACGACTCAAAAAATTCCATACCAAGACCTGAGTACCACCTCGGTTAGAAATCACTTAGGATTAATTCTCTTAGAAATTTAACCTAAGTTAGCTAACGCTATGTTAGACTGGCTATGAAATTTGCACTGTTCGCTTTAAATACGTTCTGCAAGACTTAAAACTTGTAGAATCAATGACGCTATAATACCTTGAAATCTAGGATCCAACTCTAAACCCAGTTGTTCCCAGGAATGTTTGGTAACTTGGTATTGGATCTAGACCACACATCGAAAGTCCGATATCTGTAATCTTAGACCATTATGGCCACTTTGTTGGACTTGACTATCCTTTCAAAAATTAAGCCCAACTGATGTCCTGACACCATTTTACTGAGTTCGGAGTGAAGAGAGTGAGAAAAGGAAAATATTTAGAAAATTAAATACATTTTTAATAAATCTGGCACGTGTCACTTGCGCGACATTTCTAAGCATTCTGACCGTCAGAATTTGACCAAATTTCACCCTCGGATCAAGAAAGTTGGCCTTACACGTCCAAGTACTTGTGGCTTTGATCGAGATTCAGTGACCACTGAATTGAAACTGGTCTGCTACGGACGATCTGGAAATCCGATTGGACTGAAAATTTAACTTACTAGAGATCCGATGTTAGTGAGCTTAAGTTTGACCGCATATGATTAGAGGACCTCCAGAAATGCTCCGTTGGATCAGAAAGATCCCGATTTGGGTATAACCTAAGTATACCTTGACTTGAAGTCTGTTTTCATTATGTTTGGGTTTATAAAAGGGCCTTAAACCCTTAGCTTTCTAACCCATACAAATTTCCCAAACCCTATAGATTTAAGAGAAAGGAAAGAGAGAGAAAGTGTGGGAGAATCAGGTGAAATTCCGTAGGATTTTTCCTAGTACATCTATACTTTGCACAGGCATTTCTGAATCGTTCTTCCGGCGATTCTGATTTCGATTTTGGGTAAGTTAAGCTAACCCTAACCTGATTTGAAGCCTAGACTAGCTGTAGAAGAATTCTAGCTAACCTGTTTCATGCCATAAGTAGCGTATCCGTCATTGACGAAGACACATCGTCCGAATCATCGTAAATACGCGTATTCTAGTTTAAGGTGCGGACTATATGCGCTTAGGTTATGGTTTTCGATACTTTCAATGATAGTTAATGATTTATTCATGTTATGGATGCAATTACACATGCTAAATGTGCTATCCATTTTGCTTTTCGCATACGTATACTTTATATTATAAATACCGTATTTCTTGTACATGTTAGAATACACGTATGCGTATAAAATCTGTTGATATGCTTGTCATGATTAATGATCATTGTTATATGTCTGATATGTATACGGCAATTCCTTAGTGAAAGGACTTGCCCAAATGCGTAGCAGAATCGACATACGTGATGTATGTTGAATAGTGTAATATATGTGTTTGTGTTATGGTCTAAGAGAGTTAGTAGTTAGTAAAGTGTGTTTGTTAATGTTGTTGAGATGGAAATCTCCATCACTATACATGTGTGTATGATTTCCTCCATGAATTATGTGCTTAGCTTAACCATGTTAAAATGTGTGTATGATTTCCTCCATGGATTGTGTACTTAGTTGAATCATGTTGAATATGTGTATAAATTCCTACATGTACTGTTTATATTCAAGTTATACTTCATTATTGCTCACGTGAATGCAGAATATGAATTATATGCTAGTTATTAGCTTTGTATGTGAATGGGGCTGTACTACAGTCCAGGTAATCGAAAAATGTTTCGTAAATAGTGGTTGAGGTTGCTTTCGCCACACAAGATGAGTTTAGAAAAGTTGAGTCGTGCTTGGGCTGTTCGGCAGTGGTTAGGCCACACGGAGTGCTCATGCATTCCATGTCGTTCAACTCAACGTGCGCTTGGCCGAGTTGAGCTTATCAACTAACTCGATTGACCGATGCTTATTCACCATGTTTGGTCGCTACTGATTGAATCTAAGGCATTGAACTTACCAAAGAAACTCCCGTAACCATGGTACTAAGGTCCCCTAAGACTCATGAGCCGGGCATTGTGGTATGAGACACCGTGGTCGTGCTGTCGGCCTATGCTGGGGCCACAAACCTCCCCGTAGTGACCAGTGAGCACCCTACTCTGAGCAGATTATGGTGGTATGGGACACTATATTCTA
Source organism: Magnolia kwangsiensis (assembly GCA_037074715.1). NCBI lineage: Eukaryota > Viridiplantae > Streptophyta > Magnoliopsida > Magnoliales > Magnoliaceae > Magnolia > Magnolia kwangsiensis. Next base: position 145,857,649 of record CM073572.1, read on the forward strand.
ACTGTTGGCCTACACTGATTGGTGATGAGCCCTCTGTAGTGACCTTGAGTTTGTCCTAACACTGCATAAGAATGACGAGTCCTGTTGTAGTCTTAAGGATATAAATAGGCCTGCATTGATAAGGTGATGGGGGAGCGGATCAACGATTGCGTGCAACAGCCCTGACAGCCCTTGCAGTGACCTAAAATCATAACATTGTATGAGATTCCTAGGATTGACGACCCTAGAATGGATCGATGTTGGGAAATGATACAAGGGAGGTGTCTTAACTTCCCAATACTGCTGTATGAAAAGGACTAATAAGAACTGGGTAATCATGTTCATGACATCGCACTGCATGTGCCATTGACGTTGGTGTGAGAGCATAGTGGTAGTGATTCATGCCGCGATCGTTAGATGATGTCGCATGAGGGAGTCTGTGGTGAGGGCATGCATCATTGTTCATATCATCCTTGCATTAACAAGAGATATAGGACTTGTTTGATTGTACTACTTTATCATTACTGCTTGATTGGATTGATAACATGTTAACTTTTGCTATATAGTACCACTGAGTTGATCACTCACTCCCACATTCTGGGATGGTGTTTAAACACCAAGCAGACCCTGACTTAGCTGCAGGAGATGGCGATGCTTGCGAGGCGGAGCCAGACTTCGACGGGGATGAGGAGACATTCTCTTACATGCAGTTTTTAGGCGGGTTCATGTGAGCCTCGTCCTGACCAGCGGGAATTATTTTTGGGATATGTATTGGATCATTTTCTACAGTTGATACATGTATTTTTGAGACACAGATGTATATATTGCCCTGGCAGAGCATACATCATTTGGGGATTTATTTTGGAATATAAATGTATTTAAGTCTTCCGCTTGCATTTACTCAATATCCCTGAATTATGTTTGTTAATCTGGCTTGATTTATTTCATGTTTTATGCATTAACACAGACAACATACAACCATCATCAAATATGTTGCATAAGTGATGTTTTGGAACTCGGGAGCTGAGTTGTGCTCGACCCCCGAATTTCAGGGCATTACAAAAGGTCTCCCCACAAGTGATAACTGTTATGTGATTGAAAGTAGTGGAGAGAATGTACCGTCCATAAGATGTAACATGGCCTGGGATAATGAGTCTGAATTGTGGCACCAAAGACTCAGGCATGTACACTACCGAAAACCTATCTCGACTCAGCTTAAAAAATCTAGTAAGGGGACTTCCTATGATAGGGAAAAGGGAAAAAGTTGTATGCGATGGTTGTCTTAAAGGAAAACAGATAAAAGTTGCACATAAGAAGACAACCACTGTAGCAACTTCAAAACCTCTGGATTTATTACACATGGATCTAGTTGGCTCCACAAGAGTTGAGAGACATGGAGGCAAGAGATATTTTTTGGTAATAGTGGATGATTACTCTAGATTCACTTGGATTGTGTTTCTTTGGAAAAAATATGATGCATTTGAGGAATTTAAGAAACTCTCTAAGCAACTTCAAACTGAAAAAGGATATTGCATAAATAGAATTCAGAGTGATCATGGATGAGAGTTTGAGAATGACCGATTCCAAAGGTACTGTGATGAAAATGGAATGCAACATGAATTCTTCGCTCCAAAAACTCCATAGTAGAACAGAGTAGTGGAAAGGAAAAATAGGGTGTTGCAAGAGATGAGCTCGGTAATGCTTAATGGTAAAAATATGAAAAAAAGTTTCTGGGCCGAGGCCGTCAACACTGCTTGCTATATTATTAATCATATATATCTTAGAGTAGGCCGTCTAAACAAAATTCCATATGAACTGTGGAATGGAAAACAACCTAGTGGAAAATATTTCCATGTTTTTGGTAGTAAATGTTATATTCTTAAAGACTAGGAACATCTAGGTAAATTTGATTCTAAAAGTGACGATGACATCTTCATTGGATATTCATTAAATAGTCATGCTTATAGAGTCCAGAATTTAAGGACCCTTACAATTCAAGAAATAATCAATGTGGTTGTTGATGACTAACCACATGAAAAAAATGGTCCTACCATTGATGTGAAACCATGAATTATAGGTAAATCAGATAACAAATCCACTTCTCCACACAAGTCTCAACCATTGAGTGACACTCTGGTTATTAAGGATCATCCCCTCAATCAAGTCATTGGACATCCTAAAGCTCATGTGAAAACTCGGCTACAACTTAAGGCTACATTTAGTCATCTCTGCTTCACCTCTAAAATTGAGACAAAAAGTGTTGTAGAAGCATTCAAAGATGAATATTGGATTTCAATAATGCAAGATGAGTTGCAAAAATTTGTAAGAAATGAGGTGTGACATCTAGTTTCCAGGCCATTAGAAACAAATATCATCGGAACTAAATGGATTGTAACAACCCATACCTTTCAATACTCGGGTGTTACTATCTAAACCTCACTTCACAATGTAGGATTCCATTATCACTAACTAGTCAACCCAAAATCCAAATTCAGCCACTGAGGCATGTGATATTGTACTTAAAAATCTCGAGATCAGCCTATGAACCCTATCGTGCATCAATCTAACCTTCAAGAATAGTTGTCATCCACCGAACAAACCATCCATCCATTAGCCATCAAGGTGGATCATCGAATTGCTCATTGGAGACCATGGGATTTTGTGGTTGTTCTTGTGATTAGTAGGAGATACTACTAGCATTAAAATATGTTTGAAGGGTAATCTAGACCATCTAATCATTGAGATTACCATTAGTTTCCACATGGGTGGTCCCAGGGCCCTTTAGATAGAAATGTATTGAGATCAAAGTGGGACTTGTGACACGATTAAAACTACATTCATATATAAAATAAAATAAAATAAAAAATGAGAAAATTTATAATAAAGTAAATGTAAACTTATTTTTACTATTTGAATAGCAACATATTGTGACGATCTTGAATATACAAAAGATCCCATAAGATCTCTTAACCGTTAATGGCCAGATAGAAATTAATCTGCCCATCGAAACAACGTAATCAACATTTCAAGAGTGTAAATCGATTGGTATGGTCCACTTAAGCTTTGGATATCCTCCATCTTCAATCCCTTGTCATATCGTGGTCTTACAAAATGAACCAATGGACTGGATTCATCAAAGACATCACAGTGGGCCCCATACTAGTGGCGCATGTGCACCGAGCACACGTACACTTACCGCACACAACATCTTCCAGCTAGGTCAAATTGGGTTGACCCGATGAAGCTGCAAAAAAGGGAGATTTTCCTCACTTTTTCCTCTTTTTTCGCCAGCAAATGGACAATCGTCCGTATTGCTGATCATGACCCACAATATGGGCCCACTTCCATCATTTGAACCGTCCATCATGCTCCAGCTGTGTGGCCAATCAAAACCCTGTAAATTTCATGTGTGGATGCATGCGTGCGTGAGCATGATACTCAATGCAAGTAGAGGCATGCTAGGCTTATTCTGAAATGGAAATCCCATCCTTCCTCCACACTGGCAATCCGTGAGAGAAATCTTCTCTCATCCCAGCCATTGATAAGGGGGATTATTGACCATTCATCCATTTCCAACAGCGAGCCAGCTAGCATAACCATTCCAAAAAATGGAAAGATTTGGTTTCTAGCTCTTTCCAGAACTGTTTTAGGTGAATCTCATTTGAATTGTCCATTGCAGAGCATCCCAGACATTTAATACCTATACATTTAAGGATGGAAACCCTAAGCTACAAGGGTAGAGTTATTCTTCTCCGTTTTTTGGCAGCCACATGAAGATATTGCCCAATACCTTCAAGGCTCGAACCCACCAAAAAAAGGGATCTGGAGCTTTAAAATCCATACCCAGAAGCATCGTAAGATCGATTCAAAGTTGTCCACGGGCGTAGAATGAGGAAAAGTCCATCGAACTTCGATCCATCATTGGAGCCGCCTTCTTCTCCACCACGTCTACCAGGTTTTGGACGAGCTATAACGTCGAGTTTGGATTCTGTTTAGAGCTCCATGAAGCTTCAAGAAGAAACGAAGAAGAAGAAGCAAATGGAAGAAGAAGAGAGAAAGAGGTAGGGAGAAAGATAAGAGAGAAAAGAGAGGGGGGTGTGGTTGTGTGCCCACTCCGAGCAGGGCCTGGTGTTGCTTGATCTGGACTGAGTCCAAACCGGGTTGGGTGCGGTCTAGTTGAGCCCAGACCTTGTTCGGTCCAGCAGGAGAGAAAGGAGAAGGAAGAAGAGAAAGAGAGGAGAAGAAAATAAGGAGGGAGAGAAGGATAGAGGAAGACAGGTCAACTCGGCTGAAACTGAGTCAACTTAGTTCGAGTCCTACGAGTCAGGGCCATGTTGGGTCCTATGTCTTAAGACCACCTAGCAGAAAGGAAGAAAGAAGAAGGAGAATAAGAGAAGAAGTGGAGTTTTGGAACTTGACTTGCTGTTGAGTCGACTCACTAAAATCAAGTTAATCATGACTGGGCCGATCTCTGACTCAGTCTAAGTCTTTCCCATGGAATACATGAAGACGGAGAGGTATTGCTTTGTAATTCTAGTTAGAATAATAATTGTTATTATTATTATTATTATTTTAAATTTTGGGTATTGATGTTATCATTATTATGAATACTTACGGAATTATTACCATTCACCATTTTTATTATTAAAATTAATTTAATATTTTTAGTTAGATTATTATGATATATTAATTATCATTAGTATTTTAAATCCTTAAATCAGTATTACTACTGATCTGTATTTCAATTTCAAATCATCAAATTCTAAATGGTACACCATATCCTAAATCTATTGATCGAAATACCTAGTTTTAACCATATCCATATAAATTGAGTAATGTCGTGATCTAACCACACAAATTTTGTTAATCATGTTAGACGTCGATCTAAATGTATGAACATTCAACTTTAGTAACATTGAGAGATAGTTCAACTCTAAGGTGAGGATCACCCTTCAAGCTTTCCTTCATCTTGATAGTTAACTCGTTCATTCATCTTCGTTCAGTTATCTTATTGATTGCTTAATGTGATTCATCACTCTTATTAATTTGATTCCTTATAAATGATTGATGATTTGGAATTTAATTCAATATTTGAACATGCGATGTGATTTAAATACTTCCAACATTCTTACGCTATCGATATTAGACGTAATTTAATTTGTTATATGTGATTACTTGATAGAATGCTTGAAGGTCCTCGAATTAGTGGCCATTGTGTCTAATAGGCTAAAAGGAATGTTTGTTGTGGATTCACCATATCATGAATCATTTGGGCCCCTGTGGCTTTTAGGGAATAATCCCTGCTAATCGGATCATTAAATTGAACATTTGGCCTTTGCAGTTTTGATGGAATATTTTCCTTATGAGGCTTTAATGGTTTATTTTATATAACTTTGTGGTGGTATGTTGCATTTGTAGAACTATGATTGGCCACTAGTTGTGCAGGTTACCTTTAAACATCCTATTTGTTAGTCTTATGAGCCAGGGATAGTGGAATGGGACACTATGCCTGAGCTATTGGCCTATGTTGGGTGACAAACCCCTCATAGTGACCTTTAAGCTTCCTTAATATGATGGTTTGAAATTGGAATAATAATGGTTGGGCTAATCATGCATTTTCATGATATATGGTATTTTTCGGGTGGTTAGTTCTCCTTGGGCGTACCTTTGTGTACTTTTTTAGGTGACTAATTCTCCTTGGGCAATTTATATTATATAGTTTTTTTTGGACAGCTAGTTCTCTTTAGGCGTACTTTTGAGCATTTTTTTAGGTGGCTAGTTCTCCTTGGGCGACCTCATTGCATAATCTTTTTCGGGTGGCTAATTCTCCTTAGGTGTACCTTTGAGTATTTTTCGGGTGATTAGTTCTCCTTAGGCAACTTTTTACTAGCTGGATGTGCATCCCCAGGTCTCTAAGCATGTGCATATATCCATGCATTTAAACAAGATCATCTTCTGTAATTTATTTAATGAATGCGTGTTTGATGAACCTTGATTTTCATGATAATCATTATGTAATATTTGTTATACATTCTTTGATAACCATGGTTAATTATCTTGATGATATGATAAATCTTGGGGGTTATACCTCACTGGATAGCCATTGACGCTATCGAACTATATTCAGTGTGCAAAAGAAGCAGAGGATGCGTGTGCTGGTGTTCATGTGGAATAGGAGGAGCCAGATGATCTTGCGACTCTCCATTCCTGATTTTATTTGTATTTAATTTATACTATTATGTTTGTAAAGGTTAAGACATTGGTTTGTCTAAGTTTTTGGGTAACCACTTGAAATTCTGGAACGTATATTTGTACTCTCTCTTATACTTATTATTTCCATCCCGCTATATTACTAACTTAATAAAAGAAAAAAAATGTACGTGAAATTTGAGTTACAATTAAAGGTTAATACTCAGGTTTTTGAAAAATGAGTAGTGTACTCGGGTTCCGGGAACCGGGGTGTTAAATGGATCTTTAAGAATAAGTCCAATTACTCTGGGAATGTAGTGAGAAATGAGGCAAGAATCGTTACGCAAGGTTACTCGCAAATTGAGGGCATTGATTTTGATTAAACATTTTCCCTAGTAGCGCGTCTTGAGTCTATAAGAATTCTCATGTCCATTGTATGTACTTTGCAATTCAAGTTGTTTCAAATGGACATGAAGAGCGCCTTCCCCAATGGTGTACTAGAGGAAGAAGTGTACGTTGAGCAACCTAATGAATTTCTTCATCCCAAATATCCTTAACACATATATAGATTAAGTATAGCATTCTATGGTCTTAAACAATCACCTCGAGCATGGTATGAGCATTTAACACAATTTTGGCTAGACCACAATTTTTGTAGGGGTTTGAATGTTCACAACCCCAAGTGTAGGGTTACGATGTAGTAATAACTTAGGAGAACGAGGTCGAATCCACAGGGACTAAACTTGTATGTATTCTGAAAAGAACTAGAACTAAAACTGGAAGAAGATCTAAATATGAATTCTTGAATAAAAGAGACTAATTGTGAATAATGTTTAAACTATTAATTAAAGGTGGGAACTAGGGTGCCAAGGATCCACTTGTAGCTATTAAGATGTTACCTTGCTTGATTCAATAAAAAAAATTAGAATTAGAGTCCTATCTTATCCAATCGGAAGATAAAGAAATTTAAATCAAATATGAACTTTTCATTGACCTAATTCTCAATGGAGGAGAATTGTGAAGATTAGAAGGAATTCCATCATGCTACCATGCCCAAGATGTAACACCCCAAATTTTCACGATTAGAGTTTATACTCGTGCTCGAGAAAACCAGGTGTTAATAATGTAAAACATGGATGCTTTACAAATCGCACCATTTTTATTTTTTTTTTTGAATCACATCCATGTACATTTGTGAAGGTAATTATTAACGAGAATAAAATCAACTATATTGATTATTTCGTCAGAGTAAAGAAATTCAATAAATAATTAAATTCCTTCTCAATGGAAGTTTATTACATTAATTGAGTTCGCAGCAGAAGTATAAAACTAAATAATAAAACTATCTTTGTATTCTTTCAGTATAGTCTTTTGTAGGGAGATGGTCCTCTAGGTCTTCAAGCTATACATCACCTGCATCATCTGTATGATTGGGAGAGGGCCAATGCCCTACTCATAGTGATGATTATCTTTTAAGATTAATAGTAATTCAAGAGATTCATAAAAGCTATGTAAAGGTTCTGATACGTCCCGTACTCCACAACTACAAGAGGTATCAATATGCATAAACAACCTAAATGAAATGCATGCTTAATAAAGTATATGTAGTTTATCACACTTAGCGATTGCCACAATATAGAATACGATTATAGTTATTCTTCTTGCCTCTCTTCCCATACTACAGAATTCTCTAGCATGTTCCATGTTTAACATGAATTTATGCAGTTATCCCAAGACAGATACAACACATGACCAGGTGAATCACGCAACCCAGATTGGACCAACTAATTACGACAACCAACCCCCAAAAGAAAATAATTGATGTAACACATATATATAGCGATTTACATAGACCAACTAGTGCACCATCACCCGTGAAATATGGAATAACGTGTCGCACCAAGACCGCTACTGAAAACGCATTACATCCATAGTATTTATTCAATCGCTAGAAGAGAGATTCCCAACATAGTACTTGCACTTATAAAGAATACATACTGAATCATGGAGGTTCTGGAATATCAAGACACATGCTCAAGCCCTTTAAAGATAGATAACACAAGGCCAATATAGAGAAGAGTGACAATGGTCAACTTAAACGGTGGCAGTGACCAACATAATAAATAGAAGAGCAACAATGGTCGATTTAATAATAAGGAGAGTGGCAATGGCCAACTCAATATATAGAAGAGCAACAACGGCTAATTCTTTAATAAGGAGAGTGGCAATAGCCAACTCAATAAATAGAAGAGCGGCAACGACCGATTCTATAATAAGGAGAGTAGCAATGGCTATCTCAATAATTAGAAGAGTGGCAACGACCGATTGTTTAATAAGGAGAGTGGCAATGGCCAACTCAATAAAGAGATGAGTGGCAGGGCCAACTTAAATACATTTGATAGGGCAAGGCAAGGCTTGTATCCAAGGCCTCACATAAATTCAGAAAGATCACTCGTAAGCAATATTATACTATACTCTCAAAGGGAAAATAATGGATGGTAAAATATATAATTGCAGGAACAATTCAAAGTAACATGAAAGCATGTTAAGGTAATGTAGAAATAACATGAAATCATGTAAAGGCAAGATAAAACAACAAGATGACATGTAAGGCAAGGTAAATATAATAACTTAAATTAATGTAAGCTTAAGTGATAGAACCCTTTCACGCCCCAAATTCAGAACCCGGGAACTACCACTTCCCGAATCTCGAACTCAAGTAAGAGCAACTTCCTCGCCACTCACCGAACTTAGTGAATGATTAGAGAACTTACCAAACATGAAACGCGGCTCATGGCGAAGATTATTTTTTTTAAACGGTTAATCAGTTTAGGTCGTTACACATTTTGTATATAGTATCAACACATATCGAAGAGACAGACCTGTTCGACATGTCACACATAATATGGCGTACCAACTTAACAGTAATGAAGGAAACAATAGCAAACTCCAACAGCTCTTGCATACATCCTAAAAAAAGGTGTAAGTCATACGTATGAGAAAACCATAGCTCGTGAGTCTACTGCGTGTCAGGAATAAAACACATCTTATTGGGGCGCTCCCGTAAAGACATCCAAAACAACCATATGCATGTTATCAACTAATCATATTATCATAAGTGAGTAAGTTATCAATCAAGCTTATCGTATAACTACACAGGTTATCATGAACATGACATTAATAATAGGCATATCACTCAACAAGCGACCATGAATCATTGAAATAGCCAAGCATCATGAGTGAGATAATCAAATTCCATTTTCTACTATATGACATACAATGGAAGGGCAATGACAGAGCTGACATGTGGAGCCAGGATAATAGTACGTGGTATTGCAAGCCATGTGGTTCATCACAAGGGACTTCTATCCAAACCAGTCCCATACCAGATTTGGATAGCCAGACTTGATATGGTAAACTCCTGATTTTAGGTTTGTCCCATTCCTAACCGAAATTTTAGCTATTGCGAAGATACACATAATGATTTATTTGTGCACCACCAGCCTGAGAGAATAGTGGATGAATGAATGCATGAGTCAAATGTTGAACATCCCTCCTTTTTGTGAGTACATCTCCATAACACAACGCATCTCCAATAGGAATCACGAACATACCACATATGGGTAATCCACTATTCTCACATAAGAGTGGGACAAAATCTTTCATCATCCGCTATCAAAGTAAGCGGAAATACTGGCGAGTCCATGAATGCTGTCAGCCATACCAAGGTTATGCGGTGCCAAGCCTATGTGGCTAATGTCATATGTAAGATAAAATGTAAGCATGTCAGTCCTCATTAAGATCCACATATCAGTACAGATCATCTCTAGAATATCACCGGGGTTCAGTACACTCTACACCAGATTTTCACCCCCAATTAGATGCGCAACCATGCAAGTGCAAAAGACCTCACTACCCGCCTAGCCAGGATTCTGCTAATATCTACTCGGCTCATCGATAGCAGACCCATTTCTAGCTAGTCAAAATTAGCTTGGCTTTGCCCTTACCCTCACGTGGATAAGGCCACACCCCCTTTCAACTGACTATGACACAGTGGGAGATGTGACCTATTGGTATCAGCACTTGGGCGCTCATGTATCCACACGGTCTAGATGTTGGAGCATCTTCTTGGTACCATAAGGGTTTTGAGACTTTCACCCAAAGACATCCTAAGCGCCCATAGTGCTAAAACTAAATATTTTGGTGTCCAATCTGACCATCCATAATATGCCCATGAAGGCCATAACCCTGATGTCACTAGGGCGTACAGTGATTATGTCACATAAAATGCGGGATGCATGACTCATACTCCAGTCATGCATTAAACCTACGCGTACTGTGCTCATGTGGGACAACTCTGTCTCACAAGGAGTCCCATAAACATCTCAGCCCAGTGGCATATGCTATGATCAATCATTCCTCACGACATATATACAAATAATGCATATGGGCATGAATCATGATGTTATACTAAGCATGTTCTCAGTATGTCTTACTAGACTAAATACACTAGCATGATTATCAGGTATAAATAATAATCGGCTTAAACACGAGAATAGCCAATGTGATGTGAGGGTTCATATATTTAAGTGTCTTCAATAACACACTGAGGCCCTATACCTCTGTGAATACTTAACAAATGGCCACTGGGGCTCCTATAACATGCAGATACATAAGGTGTAGAGGTTATGGTGGTACACAAGTTCTAACATGTATCATCATTATCATAGACATTATTCAACATCAAATTTATCCTCATAACATGTATCATGCAATCATGTGCATAGAGTACATAGCATATAAGGATTCACATGCATCATCAATATCATGGCCATTGTCCAATACTATCATTATACATGCCCTAGGCATTAGTTGTCTATCATGCATAGGGTTATCCTTACGTCCACCAACATCATTTGTTTATCATTATCCATGTATTAAGTAAAATATGGTTATCTTATCCACATTTTCAATACGACAATCAATACGTGCATTATTATCACTTGGATATCAAGCATGGTAGTCAACTAGCATGTTTTGTCATCATGCATATATATATATATATATATATATATATATATATATATATATATATATATATATAATATCATCATCATTACCATGAGAATCATTTTCACTTCATGATTAACATAAACAATGTCATAAGTACCATAAATAATTACTCATCCATCATCAATGTATATGCTATAATTCATCATCCATTAAATTATATTTATCATTTCAACCAACAACTCACAATCATCATTATCATGTTACCATAAATGTGTCATCATCTCACCCATCACTAGCTGCATCCTACCTAGTGTGACTTCCACACTAGACTTGAAATACATGCAAGGCATGAGGTCGTATAGGTCAAGTGTGAGTCCTACTTAGTGAACCAATATGCCAACCCAAGGGCATAAATGTCCAACCACAATGCTTTCAATGGTATGTATCTAATTCTATAATTAAGTGGCCCCACACATTCCACCAACTAGAAATAATGCACAATCTCAAACATAAAGGATAACATGCTAACATCTTTCATGTCATATCTCATATTGGTCTCACTAGCGGCATACACAATAAACCAAGAAGATCCTAATTATCCAATTTATGCATTGTAAAATAGGTCTCTTTAAGCGTGGTCCACTTGACTAGAGGTAGTATAAAAGGCACACTGCCCAGTAGGCAATGGGCCTGCCTAATATGTCATGCCCCAGACTCGAAAACTGGGCTCACAAAATTCTCTATCACTGAATCCTTTGTCGACAACCTCCGTAGTACTCCATTTTCGGCTCCCAGCACACATATGCTAGATTTCGATCCTGGGATCCTGCAAAGAGGATTTTCCAACATACATTTATCTCTTAAGAAGCACAACTACAAGTTTATCCAAAATCACAAAGGCAACATTATCATCACATATCCATTAATATAAATATTTGAATACAACGCTGAAAGGGAAATACATATCTCAGAATCAAAGCTCTAAAAGTCAACTACATGCTCTAAGCTCCACGCTGCTACAACCTAACATTACCTGCATGCATCTATTGTGCATAAGGTTATAGAAAGCTTAGAGGGTGGTGTAAGTGTGTGCACAAGGGAAGTTCCAAGTATTCAATTTAATGCTATAATCATACAATATTGAAAGTACTCGTAAAATCATGAATCATACGATATCAAAGTAAGCGAAAATACTGACAAGCTCATAATTCATACAATATCAGAGTAATGCGAAAACATATTGATAGGCCTATAAATACTATCAGCCTTATCTAGGCTATGCAATGTAGAAATATAGTAAAAATAATATCATATATTGATAAAACAATGCAGATCAGCTATGCAATGTAGAGACAGTAAGCTAAACATCATATGCACATGATGCAATGCAATATGTAAATCTTGATGAGTCCACGAATACCGTCAGTTGTATCTAGGACGTATAAATGTAGAAACATAGTAACCCAAAATGTCATATGCTGCGGATGTAATGTGATATGCGGTACGAATGGAATGACCATGCTGGAGTATAATGTCAGGATGATGGTATGTAGTATCGTAAGCTATGGGGTCCACCATGAGGGACTTCTATCCAAACCAGTCCCATACCTAAATTTGGATAGTCATACTCAATGTGGTAAACTCCTGATCTTAGGTTGGTCGTGTGCCTCAACCGAAATCCTCGCCATTACAAAGGTACACGTAAAAAATAGTTGCGCACCACTAGCCTAAGTGGATAGTGAATGAATGAATGAATGAGTATGTAACTCCTACTCAATAAGTTCACATATCAGTACCGTACATCTATGAGATCATCATAGGGGTCTAGTACACTCCAAACTGGCTATCGCCCCTGCAGGCCGCGTAGCCCAGCGACTGGAAATGACCTCACTACCTGCCTTCCGGTAGTATACCAATGCCTACCCGGCTCATCGATAGTGGACCCATTTAGGAGCTGGTCAAACTCATCCTAGTTATTCCTACTCCCTCAGGTGAGTAAGGCCACACCCCCTCCCAACAGACCATGACACAGTGGGAGACACTGCCTCCTAGTATTCAGCACTTGGGCACTCATGTATCTACTCAGTCTCGACATTGGGGCATCCTCTGGTATCAAGAGGGTTTAGGAATTTTTATCCAGGGCTATCTATGGTATCCCGATGCTAATAACAGATTTCTAGTGTCCCATATGGCCATTCACAATATACATATGAAAGCTATAGCCCTGATGTCGCTAGGGCGTACAATAATCACAACACATAATGCAACACATAATGCAAGGTGCACGGGTTATACAATCCCGTCATGCATCAAACCTATGCATACACTCATGTGAGATAACCTTCGCCTATCTAAGAGTCTCATAATAACTTGCCCAATGTCACATACAATGGTCAACCACATCTCATAACAAATATGCAGATGATACGTATGAGCATGTATCATGATGTTATGCTGTCACATACTCATAATCGGTATTAGTAACCAGTATTAATAATTAACCTCGACAATATAGACATTTAACCAACATTGCCACCAAGGAATGACCCACATAGAGCCTAACATATAGTGGACCCATGACCTCACAAGAGGACCAAAAGTACAACACCATGGGCCTCACTCAAGAGCTTAATATACATCACAATGGGCCTTTCACATGGGCCTAACATACATCACAATGGGTTCCATAGCTTGACCCTCAAATGCACCATAATGGGCCTTATACAATCATAATGGATCGCATCACATGTCCCTAATACACATCACATGGGCCTATATACATCGGATGAGCCACGTCCCATGGGCCCCGAATACATCACAATGAGCCATAAGCCATGGCCCCAAGCACATCGTAATAGGCCTCTCACATGGGTCCATTATATATCACATCAAGGTGGGCCTCAATGGATGGCCATAAATACGTCACATTGGGCCTCATATACATCAAGTGAGCCACATCACATGGGCCACAAATACATCACAATGGGCCTCTAACACAGGCCTAATATACATCACAAAGGACGACATCTTATGAGCCTTATATACATTACATTAGGCCTCGACAATCGAAATCGACCTCGATAATCACAATCGACCTCGATGATCGGCCTCAACAATTGGAATCGACCTCGATAATCGAAATCAACCTCGATAAACAGAATCGGTCTCATTAAACAGAATCGGTCTCATTAAAAGAAATCGACCTTGATGATCGGCCTCAACAATGGAATTGACCTTGACAAACAAAATCAACCTCGATAAATAAAATCGGCCATAACCAAATGGAATCGGCCTTGACAATCTGACTCGGCCTCTACAATCGAAATCGAAATCAGCCTCGACAAGCTGACTGGGCCTCGACAATCAGAATAGGAATTAGCCTCGATAATCAGCACCAATGATCGATAATCGACACCGACAATCATCATTGATAATTGACACCAACAATTAGCATGCAAATAAGGCGAGGTCCATAGAGGAACAACTGATCAACCGTAATATAAGGATCAGCCCTCGACCGGGGTTATATCAAATCTGATAGCACGAAACCATCCATTTATGGTAAATGGGGCCCACTTATCTGGGTTAACCCACAAGAAAATTATGAGAATGGGTCTAACAAAGCCTAAGGAAAGGTCATAATGTGGACATCCAACCATCGTTGCCCATCAATGTGGACATTTAACCAATTGCTCCTAAGGAGTGGCCTACATAGGGCCAAACATATAGTGGGCCCATGGCCTCACATACAATTATAATGGGCCTTATTTACATCACAACGGCCTCATCATATGGGCTAAGATACATCACGTTGGGCCTCGAATACACAATAGGTGGGCCTTGCATCTGGGCCTCAAATATATCATATGGGCCTCGTCACATGGGACTCAATACTAGGCCTCATATATCAAGTGGGCCTCATTACATGGGCCCAACAATACAAATGGGTGGGCCCCACCCATGAACTAAAATACATCGTGATGGGCTGCACCAATGGGCTTCATTTATATCAAATCGAGCAGCTCTAATGGGTCTCATGTATATCAAATCGGGCCACACCAATGGACCTCATGTATATCAAATTGGGCCGCACCAATGGGCCTCATGTATATCAAATAGGGCCACACCAATGGGCCTCAAGGAGGCTTGGACCATACCAAAAATCCTGATTCAAGTGGGCCAAAACAAATAGGTCAATCAAATAGGCTAATTCAAATGGGCCCAAACCAACACACCATTCATCTATTGCTAGAGATCATTTTAGAGCATTATCATAAAAATGAATCATATCTAAAGGATC
This sequence comes from Magnolia kwangsiensis, assembly GCA_037074715.1. Taxonomy (NCBI): domain Eukaryota; kingdom Viridiplantae; phylum Streptophyta; class Magnoliopsida; order Magnoliales; family Magnoliaceae; genus Magnolia; species Magnolia kwangsiensis. The sequence continues at coordinate 145,873,130 of CM073572.1, forward strand.
ATTTGGACCATACCACACCTAACAATGGTGATGATGATTTTCACTGTTAAATTCCAGTGGGCCCCACCATAGTATTATTTTCCATCCATACTGTTCATAAGGTCACAAGGACCTGAACAGGGAGGTAAAATAAATATTATATTGAATCAAAACTTTTGTAACCCAAAGGGGTTTCAATGGTGGGAATTTCACATCACTGTTTTCTGTAGGGTGGTCCACTTGATATAGGTCTGTCTTATTTTTAGTCTCAAGCCTTAAGGAGTGGCTCACCAAATGGATGGACATTTATATATCAAGGTGGGGTCCACATAGGTGGCTGTCCACTAAACGAATAAACAGTTTGGATATAATACAAACATTAGGGGTGGGGTCCACGTACATGGCCCACCAGTGGATTGAATCTGCTTCATATTTTGTCTCAAGCCAAATACGAGCTCGCCGGATGAATGGATGGTGTGGATACAAACATATATCACGGTGAACTCCACCCGTCCAGGTTGCTGGACGATGTGGATGGGACCCACACATCTGGTGCGGCCCATCTAAATCATCCAGAAATGGTCGGCTGGACAAACATCACTGGTGGGTCCCATGTAAGCAGGCCACCCAGAAGGTATTATTTAATATAATATATGCTATATAATATAATATTATATATTATATACGACACTGCCCATACTCACCATCCAGATTCATCTGGACGGTGCAAATATCATATTAAAGGTGGTCACCCCTAGGAGTGGTCCACCATAGAATTTTATTATTAATATAATATATTAATATATATATATATATATATATATATATATATATATATATATATATATATATATATATATATATATATATATACGTGGAGTGTTAATGTCCAGTGTCCAGAGACGTTGGACGGGCTGTCTGATAAATGGACGGTTTAGATGGGACCCATGCAGCAGCTGGGTCCCTCGTTACTATTGCATTCCACGCTACAGGTGGGTCCCACGTAGGGCCCACCATCATATATATGATGATATATTATATTATAATAATATTATATTTTATAATATGCATTTTTCTTTCATTTGTTTTGTTGCTAGACACTACACCCCACTGTCGGATCATACTTCTATGGAGCCCACGTCTAGCGTCCAGGGGCACTGGACGGATGGGTACAACACAGGCATCATGGTGGGTCCCACATGGACGTGGCCCACCTATTTGGATCAATCCGATATTTATGTTTTTCCTTCCGTTCAGGCCAGATAATGGGCTAGACGGTGTAAATCCAACACATCTGTCAGGTGGGTCCCATGAAGGTGAGTGGCATGGATAAAATATACACTTCATGGTGGGCCACTCACACAAACACACCATCATCCACACAAGAGAGAGAGAGAGACAGAGGTGAGATAGAGGGACCCCGCCACTATGGGCCCCTCTCTACATTTGTAACGCCTCAAAAATCGGGGGTCGGGTAGAAACCCAACTCCCGAGTTCCAGAACATCTGCAACATTTTCAATGATGGATGAATGTCGGCAGTAATAGTACATAAAACATGAGGTGAATTAAGCCAAAACAACATATCATACTCCAGAGACAGTTAAATTAGCAAGCGGAAGAATGTGATAGATATATAAAATATATATATGATTGTAAGTCTCCATAATGTGAACATGTTACCAGGTTAACTAAATACATGTATACTCCAAAATAGAAAGAAAAGAATATACATGAGTGCTCTAAAAATATAAAATGATAAGTGTCATGGCATCTAATCAACCTCCCTGTAATCCCGTCGATCAGAACCTGCATATAGGAGGGATCCTCATCATCATCATCAAGTCTGGCTCTACTTCGCAAGCATCGCCACCATCTGAAACTAAAATAGGGACTGCTTGGTATGCGCAACACCGTCCCGTAATGTCAGAGTGAGTAGCTAACTCAGTGGAATCATAGAGCAAAGGTTAACATGTTATCAAATCAATCAAGCGATAATGGTAAAGCAAGCAATCAAACATTCCTAAACACTGTGATTAATGTAAGAATGAAATGACATGATGGATGCCCTCACCGACATACTCTCTTATGCAACACCATCTTACATCCACGGATGCTTTCTTCCCTCAGTGCTCCACATCTTCCAGGCACATGCAGTGTGATATGAATATGATTACCGAGTTGTTATTAGTCCTTTTCATACAGCTGGATTGGGAAACTAAGGTACTTCCCTTATATCAATCCCAACAAGGATCCTGTCTAGGGTCGTCACTCCTAGTAGTCTCATACGATGATATATTTTTAGGTCGCTGCAAGGGCTGTCAGGGCTGTTGCACACACTCGTTGCTCCGCTCCCCCATCACCTTATCAATACAGGCCTAGTTGTACTCTTGTTGCTACGGAAGGGTCGTCGCCTCACGTAGACTCAGAGTACGCTCGAGGTCGCTACAAAGGGCTGCCAGGGCTGTTGCAAGCACTCGTTGCTCCACTCCCCCATCACCTTATTAGTGTAGGCTGACAACAAGAATATAGTGTCCTATACCACCATAATCTGCTCATGAGTCTGGGTTGCTCATTGGTCACTACGGAGAGGTTTGTGGCCCGAGCATAGGCAGACAGATCGACCATGGTGTCCCATACCACCATGCCCGGCTCATGAGTCTTAGTGGATCAAGGTACCATGGTTATCAGGGTTATCACTGGTAAGTTTAGTACCCTAGGTTCAAACAGTTATGACGAATATAAAATGAACATACAACGGTCAATCGGGTTACTTGATGAGTCTGACTAGCATGAACGCATGTTGAATCGACCGACATGAAGTGCACAAGAGCTTCGTGTGGCCTAACCACTGCCGACGATTCTAGTACGACTCGGGTTCGTCATACACATCCTTCGTGGTGAATAGAATCTAACCATGAATCCTAATCTGTTACCGACTGCCTGGACTAGAGTAAAGCCCCAAGCACATGTAATCTAAATCAATAATCATATGAGAGAGATAAAATTGAAATATAAGAAATTTCAGCATGTTATCAGCATGTTATAACATAGATCATAAGCAGTTAACCATACACGAGTACTTCACACATAAGGTAATCAATTGAAATACAACAAGCATAGAGGAAATCATATACATCATCAAATTAGTTGAGAATCCAGTCTCAGCGCTAATCTACAACACCATTTACTCAATACTTACTAATACATACATTTAAACAAACACTTAGACTACTCAACTCCAATGTACTTGACGTATGTTGGTTTCAATATATAATATGACAGATCCTTATATCAAGGAGATTTCTAATATACAACAATCATGTTCTTACATTCAAAACATATGGCAGGCTTAAATCATATTGATTTAGGCATTTCAACAAACACTTAGTCTACACACATTAGTCTACATAGCATATGTCGACCAATATGTGCATTAGGGTGAATCTCTTCGCCAAACAGATCATACACGTATAACTTGTATAGGTACACGGTAAATACCCATGGCAATCATATCAGCAAAATACGTACGTATATAGTATTTCCTATAAATACCTAAAATACCCTAAATCTCATATTCTTCGTACGTATTCGAAATGAAAAATGGACAGCATGTTCTACATGTCAAACAGAATTCTTGTCAACAATCTACCATTAAACGGTATTGAAAGCTTTGAAAGCAGCTAATCTAAGCGTCTAAAATTCGCACCTTAAATCAGAAATTACGAAACGCAGTTGATTCAGACGATAAGTCTTCGTTAACGGCTCGACGACAACCTATACCATGAAATAGGTTAGCTACATCAACACTTATGCTATTTGAAACTCTAGAACAAGTTAGGGTTATAATTTCTTACCTAAGAATGAAGCCGGAGTCGCTGGAAAAGTGATGTAGGTGGATGGCTTTGGCACGTGGAGCAGCAGGGAAGAATCCCAGGAGAAAGCTCCAACTCTCTCTCACTTTCTCTCTCTTTTCTCTCTTGTATCTCCTGGGGTTTTCTCCAAATTCGTATGGGTTAGAAAGCTAAGAGTTTAAGGCCCTTTTATAAGCCCAAACATGACCAAAACAGACTTTAAGTCAAGGTATACTTGGGTTATAGCCAAATCGGGTCTTTCCCGATCCAAAAGAACATTTCTAAAGGTCCCCTAACCAAATGCGGTCGGACTTAAGCTCATGGGTATTGGATCCTGATCACATTAAGTTTTCAGTCCGATAGTGTTCCCAGATCGCACGGGTGGACCAGTTTCAGTTCGGCGGTCACTGAGACTCGATTGAGGATTTTAAGTACACTGACCTGAATGGGAAATGTTCCCTGATCCGAGTGTGTATTTGGGTCAGATTCCAACGGTCTGAATGCTTATACTTAACCCGCAAGCGAAACGTACCAGATTTATTTAAATCACATTTAATTTTTAAAGAATTTCACTCTTTCTCACCCTCCTTGCTCCAGGCTCAACGAAATAGCCTCAGAACATCAGTTGGGCTTGATTTCTGGGGTGGTAGTCAAGTCCAACTACGTGGTCATAATGGTCTAAGTTCATTACTATCGGACTTTTGACGAACGGTCTAGATCCAATACAAAGTTTCTAAGGGTTCCTAAGAACAAACAGGTTTAGAGTTTGATCCTGAATTTTAGGGTAAGATAGCGTCAACAATTCTATAGGTTTTGGGTCTTACAGATCATATTTAAAGTGGTTGGTGCTTATTTTGCAAGAAATCTAGTGTGACGCGAGTTAATTCACGTTAAATTTCTAAAGAATTTGGTTCTAAATGATTTACTTAGCCTTGGAATTGGGTTCTGAGAGGTTACTAAGGTGTTATGGTTGAGCCATTGCCTAAGGACGTCTAACCCCAGGTTGGCAAAAATCTGGGGTGTTACAACATTGCATACATCAATGTGGGCCCCACAATAAGTGGGCCCTATAATTAAAATCAATAGTGAATCACCCATCTATCGACCTCCTTCTATAGCTCCATGGACTCTTATGCTCCTTGCCTTTTATTTTAACGGAGGTGGATGGAGAATGGATGGTTGAGATGGGAGATGAGAGGGTGGGAAAGTGGGCCACACTCTTAGATTTGGAAGACTTAGAGAGCTTTGGATGTTGGGTGTTGCTTGGGAGGTTTCGAGAAATGAGAGAGAGAGAGAGAGAGAGAGAGAGAGAAATAATGGATGATAAGAAATGGTGGGATGGGTGGGGGCTAGGAAGGTTTGGGTTTAGTTGAAAATTGTATAAAAGAAGAATAGGTGGGGAGAGAGAGAGTTGACTTTAGAAAGGGAAAGGGATGGATTGCTTGTACTTGAGGTATGGAGTATACTTGATTGATTGATTGATTGATGGGACATGTTATAGAGATTCTCTCAAAATTCACAATGCACGACGTTTCTTCAGAATGAACGCGGGCCCACATCTCCTAGTTTGAGTATTAGATCGGTGCATGAGTTGCGGCGTTGGAACTACAGCGACAGTACAGTCGTAGGGGTACAAGTTTTGAGTCGAGTCAACTTCAATATGCAGGACTCGACTTAGGATCACGCACAAATGTCGGATACAGGTCGAGGGTTGCCGAAATTCAATTGGAAGGACTGCAGAGGCATATGGAACGGTACGGACTACGATACAGGTCTCACATAATAGGGTCAAGGAAGGTTACCATTGTGGTTTTCTCATTCCCCAACAATTTCTCTTAGTGTTGGGCATGCTTGGGCCTTAGGTTTGCATCATTTAGATGGGCCCAAGGCTACCTATATCATAAGAGAATATTTAGACAACAAGATTTATCCACTAAATATTTTTCAAGTTATACAATACCCATTTACAAAACATGTCAGGTGGACCTCATTATATGAAAGGTAAGGCCCATATGAGATAGCCCATACTAAATGGCCCACTTAAGGTTTTTAAGCCCAACAATATCTGAGAGTTATTTTTTAGAGTTTAGATACTACATTAAATGCTTTGGGAAGGTGGTGGACCCCACTAACGTGGCCCCACATAAATTTTACATTAAACAGATTTTTTCGCAATGTTAGTTTCTAGCCATCTTCAATTTAGATTTATGATCATGTGGGACCCACATATGGCAAAAGGAGGGATCCATCTAGTAGATCTATGTATGGGCTTTAAAAGGTAGAAGGCAAGCCTCATTGGTTGGGTGTTTACAATTTACAGTGATGTCCCAAACATGGGTACTTGGAGGAAATGTGCAGGAAACACAGTGCATAATTAGTTTTGGCTCGATTTTTGTCCCATGGTCATAAGGGACCACTTTTCAGTGTACCGTCTAGTGCCTTTCGTAGTACTATATATGTACTTTAAAAAGTATAAGCTGGGACCAACTGGTTGTGTACACATAATATTTGGTATAGGGCTAAACATATGTATTTTAAATTTTTGCACATAATTTTCAACCATGCCTGGCCACATTTTGGGATCCACTCCCTGATCATGTGGGGTCTGATTTAGCTTGAGTAAAATATTATTTATCTATTCATTGGTATAGGTTAAAGGTTCCAAGTGGTGGCCTACTCATATCTTCAGTGTGTGGTCCACTATAGAGGCCCAAAGTTGGTACAAAACATAAATAATCAGACAATTTTCAGCAATGGGGTCTGTCACATCTTAGGACCTAATTTCTAAACACTTAGGGATCATTCCTGACAAAAAGGTGGGACATCCCAGCTCAATTATATAAGGATTAAACATCCCCCAAAGTGGGACCCTTAACTACAGAATGTGGGGCCCACCATAAGGTGTGAAAGATGTCTACATGCAATGCAGTTACATAGAACCATTTCAGCAAACAGAAAGTGCAAAGATATTTCAACATACACATCAAGTAGCATATGAAATATATTGATTAAATCTCTATAATTAGGTTCTCTATTGGGAAATCCAAGCCAATGGATGGTTTTGGAATATATCATTTAAGCTGTTTATAGGTTTCCAAGCATATAAAGCCTTAGATTCATCTGAACCACATAACAATTCAAGGTTTATCCTTATGGGAATATCCATCGGTCCAAAGTTTTCTAAATTCTATTATGAAAAATTATGACCATAGGGACTGTACATATGATCAATAACTATCTTAAGTTAAGAAAAAATATCAAATATATCTGACCGTTGGAATCACGGATATGGCTCACATAAGAATGGTTATAACAAGCTCCCAAATACATCCTTTGTATAAGGCCAAGATCTTAGCTGTTTAAACTCCGATTAAGGCTTATTATATACCATTGGAAAGATAGTTCGATTTTCTATGAATCCAATAGAACATATATTTTTAATACATTCATGAAAGGAATTAAAAATGGGTCTGTTTTAGGCAAATCAAAATCCCGCATGTGTTGCTGGACAACCACCAAGTAAACTTGATGCTATAGATGATTGGACCATTGGATGGTTACAAAATTTGGCCTAGAGTTAGATAATATTGTTATTCATTTTATTCACAAGTTTCAACTTTGATCTTAACATGATCAATTTTATATGATTTTTAGAACTTGTTGTCCAGATACAAAAATAGGATTACATATGAAGGTTGTGGATATAATGTTCATCATGGTGGACCATACTAACATGGGCCACTTTCCTAACCACCATAGCCATAAATACATGCACACAAGAACTCTACACCAGTGGCGCCCACACATATTAAGAAAATAAAAAGAGGAAGAAAGAGGAGGATGGAAGGAGGGGTGTAGACTCACCTCAATGGATGGATGGTTGGATGATGTTGTGGTCCACTCCCCTCTTTGATTAATGGTCGGCCACGCCTTGGCCCCACTGTCTCTGACTCTCTCTTAAAATCTCAGAATTTTCTAAGTATAGGAAAAGAATAAGTGCAAGAGAGCTCCTACTCTTATATAGGGAATTGGGGGTTGAGGTGGCAAGATGATGTGGCCAGTTTATGAGATCATATTGGTGCTAAAAATGAGGTGGAATGTGATGTATGGTATGGGTAGTGGATGGATGAGGTGGATGGTGCTAAGAATCTATTGGCTAAGGTGGAAGAAATCTAGACATGCATTGGCTAATGGATGGATAAAGGTTATGGGTTGTAAGTGATGCATGGTGGATGATGAAGTGGAGTATTGCAATTGGTTGTTTGAAGTGATGTAGCACAAATTAAGACATGCATTGGATGCATGTATAAGATGAAGTAGGGATGAGCCATGATTAGTTTCTAAGGCTTGGGGGGAAAGCTAATTATGGGTTTTGGGATAGAATCCAATTTTTTCTTATAGTGCTTGTCTTATATGTGGTAGCTCATATTTTTATCATGTAGCAATTGTCCTATTTTGTAGTAGTTTTCATCTTCTAAAAGTGGGCTTTAGGCTCACATGGGCTTAAGTCTAATGGGCCTAACATAATAAAGGTTTCTTGTGTTACCGGATACATAATTTGGACCTTACATTTGATGGGTCATATCTCACTAACGGAGCGTCGAATTGACACACGGTTTTTGCTGTTGCGACCACAGTGATGACGCGGTCCACATGATAGACGTATCAAGGTCATCCAAAATAAATCACTTGGGTGAGTTTTCTAGGTGCACTAGGGTGTAATATATGGTTTATTAATAGTGCAACTTGGGACACATGTGCACATGTGCACCACTGTCATATCTTCGTTCACTAGAGTCTCGAACTCCAGCGTACAACGCTAACGAATGTGGTCGCGAAAGAATTGCCAGTTAAACTGGTCCATGAAGTCCTGCCATGTCCAAATGAAATTAGACCCTACAACATGAGCGACGGAGTTCCACCAATGCTCGACCTCACCCTCAAGAATTTATACTGCCAATGGGATCGGTTGTTGGGTTCTGCATTGTATGGTCTTGAGCATCTTCTCCACTCGGGAGTGCCACCTCTCTGCTACAGTCGGATCTGGCTCACCCTGAAATCGCTGGGGATTGAGCCAAAGAAAATCACGCAGCAGGGCGCTCGCACGCTCCTACTCTGCCTGCTCTAGGGTCTCAGTAGGACACCTGCCCTACCCATGGAGGGCGGCTGTCATAGCCTGAAGCATCTGCTACAACTGGTTGGCACTAATCGATATGGTAGGGGTTGCACTAGTCTTGGACGGAGGTGCAGGATCTGCAGGAGTCTCATGAGAGAGAACAGGAGGCTTAGGTGGGGAACAGAAATTGTAGGTGGTGGAGAGGGAAAAGCTCGGTCACTCGGGTGCCTCACCTAGGTTGCATGGTCTACAGAGAAGAACAAAGGCGCCTATCAGCCTCGAGAACCCTCGAAGGCTCAGACGTTAGGGAACTAAACCAGAAGATTACACATTCGAGACCTAATCATCCTAAGCTTATAGAATATATATGATGTTGTTCTAGGTTATTCCCAAGTTATGCTTTGATACCAACTTCAGTCATGCCCCAGACTTAGAAACTGGGCTCATAAAATTCCTGATCACCGAATCCAGTGTCGACAGCCTCCATAGTACCTCATTGTCAGCTCCTGGCACCCATATACCAAGTTCTGATCCTAAGATCCTACAAGGAGGATTTTTAATGTATATTTATCTCATAAGAAGCAAAATAATAAGCATAACCCACAACAACAATAACCAGAAATATCACCACATATCCACAATAATTAAAAAACTTTAAGTACAATGCATAAGGGAAAGATAATATCAAAATGAAAAGCTCCAGAAGACTGTTGCACCGTCCAATTTCAATGCTACTGCAGCGTCTTAGCATCACCTACATGTAATGATCGTGCATAAGCTTATAAAAAGCTTAGAGGGTGGTGTAAGTGTATGCACAAGGTAAGTGTCAAGTATGCAATATCAAAGTAATGAGAAAATATGCTGGTAAGTCCATGAATGCTATCAGACGTACTAAGGCTATGCGATGCAAGGCATAAATGCTATCGGCCATACCAAGGCTATGCGATGCAAGGCATGAATGCTATCGACCATACCAGGGTCATGCGATGCGAGGCCAACGTAGTCAAATGTCATATGTAAGATGCAATGTAAGCATGCCATTCATCATCTGAATCCACATAACAATACAGCTCATCTTTGGAATATCACCGGGGTCTAGTACACTTAACACCAGCTTGCCGCCCCATCTAAGCGTACAACTAGGTAAGTGGAAGAGACATCACTTTCTACCTGCCAATATCGGGTTCAACGTCGATAGCGGACCCATTCCTCAAGCTGGGTCAGACTCAGCCTAGTCATTGTCCCCTCACTTGGGCAGGTAAGGCCACACCTATTTCTAACCGACCATGACACAGTGGGAGATACGGCCAACAAGTATTCGACCCTCATGCGCTCATGCATCCACTCAGTATAGACATTGAAGCATCCTCCTAATACCATAAGAGTTTAGAGACTTTCACCCTAAGGCATCTATGGCACCCTCGTGCTAGAAAAAGTATTTCTGGTTCAAATTTACCATCCACGCTATGCTAGGGGAGGCCACAACCCTAATAGTGCTAAGGCATACATTAATCATATCACCATGCAAGATGCATGAGTCACACCATCTAGTCATGCATTAATCCTATGCGTACCGTGAGGTCATGTGGAGCAACTCCATCTATCAGGGAGTCCCATAAACAATCCGCCCAATGACATATGTTATGATCAGTCACTCTTCATATCAAGCATATATATGATGCGTACGGGCATGTATCATGAAGTTATACTAAGCATGTAATATGTTAATGATGTACTCTTCTCATAATAAGGATAGGCCTAGATGACCTACTCGTATCAAGTATTGGCTCAAGAATAAGGAGTGGGCTTCCTCATCCACTTCATCACGTAGAAAACTAGGCTTCCTAAGGGACCTAATAAGCACAAGGTGGGCTCTATGAGTTGGACAAGTCTACAAGGCATGAATGAAGCATAATCGATAGTGGGGCCCCAACGGTTTGGGTTAACCCACTAAGACTACATAGGTAACACTATGGGGGCCCAAATCAATGAGAATGGGCCTAAAAATGGGCCTAGGGAGGGTAACAAGGTGGACGTTTAACCACCATTTCTCTTATAATGGACATTTAACCATCATTGTTCCCAAGGCATGGGTCATTTAGAACCTGCCCTAAAATGGGGGTCCCTTGTCCTCATGCTAACTAGGAGATAAATGGGCATCATAAACATTATCACATACATCATGGTGGACTCACATAACTCAATTGGGCCTCACATGCATCACATTGGGCCTCACACAAGGGCCTCACATACATCACATTGGGCCTCATACAAGGGCCTTATATACATCACATTGGGCCTCACTCATGGGCCTCACATACATCACATTGGGCCTCACACATTGGCCTCACGTACATTACATTGGGTCTCATACACAGGCTTCATACACATCACAATGGGCCTCACACAAGGGCCTCTTGCACATCACAATGGGTCACATTCCATGGGCCTCAAATACATCATAATGTGTCACATCCCATGGGCCTCAAATACATCACAATGGACCACATCCCATGGGCCTCAAATACATCACAATGGGCCACATCCCATGGGCCTCAAATACATCGCAATGGGCCACATCTCATGGGCCTCAAATATATCACAATGGGCCTCATACAAGGGCCTATGAGGTAGGCACAAGGGATGGGTGGTGTGTGTAACTCATATAACATAGTGGGCCTGATGAGGCAGCCCATATAGTCTAAAAATCAAATGGGCAGCATGTATATAAATCACATACAACATAGTGTGTCTGCAAGGTGGGCCCCACCAAAAAGACAGTGTATGCAACGCACATAGCACGACGGACTACCTAATGGACGTCTAGGGGCTGGACAGTTGGATGAAACACATAACATGGTGGTCCCATGGATGGACGGGGTGGATAAAACATGTACACCATGGTGTGTCCAACACCATCCCATGCTAGATGGTGTGAATATACAATACATACATTACAGTGGAGACTACGCCCAATAGACTGGACTGGACGGCTTGGATTAAACACACACATCATGTGGGGCCCATGTCCCATGTGGATGGTGTGAATACAACACATGCATCACGGTGGAGTCCCATGATCCAGCAGACTGGACGATGTGAATATAACATGTACCTTAAGGTGGGCTCCACCCCCACACGTGCAACACATGTGGGGTGGGTCCCATGTCCAATAAATGGACGAACAACGTAGGTATAAAATACATACAATGAAGTAGGTCCCACCATCAAGCAGGCTAGACGGTGAGGATAAGACCCACACATCATGGCTGGCCCCTCCACCGTCCAAGGTCTGGATTGTGAGGATGTAAGGTACATACATCAGGTGGGTCCACACATGTGGCCCACCATAACTTTGGATTAAAGCTGATATTTGCATCTTCCCCACAATAGGGTCTGCCCAAAATGGGCAGTAGGTGGACAACAAGGTAGGCCCCGGTTGGATAGCGAGTGTGTCCTACTTGGTGGACGACATGGATAAAAATACATACATCACAGGTGGGCCATACAATCAGGGGAGAGAGTGGGGGAGGGGGGGCGAGACGTGTGATGGAGGGTTCTGCCACTATGAGCCCTCCCTTCCATGCATTATAAAACATACATCAAGTGGGTCTCATTACATGTGGGCCCACCAATCAAAATCAACGGTGGAGATCCCTTTTCCACAAAAAAGTGCAAGGTCTAGATGACCTTCTCACAATAGGTAAATAAACATCATGATGGGGTCCATGGAGAATGGCCCCATCATGGGATGAACATATGAATCATGGTGGACCATCGGCCACACCTAGGGTCCAAAGTGAGATCCATACCATCAATCTAGTCATATAAACACCCACTGATTACACTTTTTCTTAGCTCCTTGGGATGCTAAGCTCCTTGGCTTCTTCTTTGATGGAGGATCATGAAGATTGAGGGGTGGAGATGAGAGTTCAGGGATAGGGAGTGGGCCACACACTTTGCTCTTTCTCTCCTTAGAAGGTTTGAACATCCACTCTCTTTGGTTGCTTGGAAAATGGTAGAGAGAATGAGTGGGAGAGAGGATGTGATGGGATGAAAGGGATGGGTTGTGTGTAAGAAAGGGATGGGGGTGTGTAAGGAAGGGATGGGTGGAGTGAGAAAGAGTTGACTTTGGGGATGGTTTGTGTAAGAGAGGGATGGGTGGAGTGATGGGTTGTACTTGACTTATACTTGATTGATTGATGTGATAGATTGGGTAAAGATTCTCTCAGGATTCACAAAGCACGGCATTTGTTCGAGATAAACATAGGCCCACAACTCCTAGCTTAGGTATCGCATCGGTCCGCAAGTCATGCCGTCGAAACTGCGGCAACGATGTGATCGCAATAATATAAGTCTCAGGTCGAGTCAACTCAGATCTTCGGGATGTGACTTAGGGTCACATGCATATGCCGTTTATAAGTTACAGATTGCTAGAATTCGATGAGGAGGATCGTGAAAGTCTAAGGAATGACACAGACTAGGATATGGGCCTTACAACTCTCCCTAATAAAAATTTCATCCTCAAAATTTATACTATCAAGCAATTAGACATGACTCATAAGAGAAGGGAAAATATAACATCATATGTAATCAAAGGCAACATAAAAGAAATATTATATAATCAATTATCAAATAGATAGGGATAATGCTTGCGAATCTTAACTCGCGCTCCCAAGATGCCTCCTTAACAGAATGGGAAACTCATTGGACCTTCACCAAAGGAATGACCTTGGTCCGGAGGACCTACTCCTTCTGATCAAGGATCGAACTGGTTGCTCAATATAGGAAGCGTCCTCACGAATCTCTAACGGCTGCCAATCAATAATAGGAATGATGACTGACATACACTTCCTCAACATAGAGACATAAAAAACGTTGTGGATGCCAAACAATTGAGGTGGTAAGATAAGCCTATAGGCCATGATGCTAATGTGCCCAATGATCTCAAAAGGTCCAATAAATCTTGAGGAGAGCTTACCCCTCACTCCAAATCGAACCACACCCTTCATGAGTGAGACCTTGAGATACACACGGTCCCTAATTATAAACTCTAAGGGGTGACTCCAATGATTAGTAAAACTCTTCTGCCGACTCTGATCTATACGCATCCTCTGTCTGATGATATTGATAGCCTCTGACGTCTACTGCACAAGCTCAGAACTTAGGAGACGCTGCTCCCTAACCTCGGTCCAATAACTCAGTGATCTCCACGGTCTGCCATATAATGCCTCAAAAGGAGTCATGCTAATGGTCACCTGATAGCTATTGTTATATATGAACTTAGGCAATCACAGGTGCTCATCCCAACTATCAGAGAAGCAATCACGCAAGAACGAAGCATATCCTTAAGGATCAGGTTGACTCTCTAGGTTTTCCCATCGGTCTAGGATTATACGCAATGTTGAGCTGCAAAACAGTCTCCATCGCCTTTTGAAAGCTCTTCCAAAACTTAGACATGAACCTTGGGTCTTGGTCAGAAACGATCGAAACTGGAACACTGTGTAGTCTTATAATCTCCATAATATCCTGGCAAATTAGTCCAAAGGCCAAGTCGCACAAATGATAAGAAAATGTGCCAACTTCGTCAGACCATCGACGACAACCAAGATGGCATCGTGACCACGCTAAGTTCTCGGCAAACCCATGATAAATTATGGATATGTGCTCCCACTTCCACATCAGGACACTTAACGGTGTAATGGATCTGGGGGTCTCTGATGATTGGCCTTGACATGCTGGCATGTGTCACACTTAGCCACAAAATTGGCAATTTGGTGCTTCATCCCTGCCTAAAAATATTACTTCCTCATGTCGCGGTATATCTTTATGGAGCTTAGGTGGATAGTAAACCTCGATTGGTGTAACACCCTGAAAATCAGGGGTCATGTATAAACTCAACTCCCGAGTTCCAGACTGTCACTTATGCAACAAAAATGATTATGATTCAATGTTGTCTGATTTAAAGCATTCACATGAGTAAAAGTATACCAAAACTGCAATTCATACTTCAGATCCAGTGATAAAAGCAAGCGGAAGACTAAACAATATATATATCACTGTATGGAAAAAAACAAAGTAAATCTCATCTGTCTCTAAAGTATGAATACATCTCTGAGTCTCATATACATATACATGAACAAAAGTAAATGTCCAAAATGGTCCCACTGAGGTCCCATCGATCCAGGTCGCCTACGTAAAGCCATCGTGATACTGCATGTACGAGAACTTGTCCTGGTCCTCGTCGAAGTCTGGCTCTGCCTCCTGGATCTCAGCCTCACCTGCATCTACAACAGGGTCTGGTGGGTGTTGCAAACACCATCCCGTAACGTGGGAGTGAGTGATCAACTCAGTGGAATCATAGAGCAAAGATTAGCATGTTCACAATTCAATCATGCGATAATAGTAAAGCAGTAAATCAGACAATTTTAATACTGTTGTTAATGTAAGATGACATGACGTGATGTATGCCCTCACCGATGATCTCCCTCATACGGTAACATCTTACGACCGTGGCATCCAATCGACCCTCAAGTGCTCCACATCTTCCAGGCACATGCAATGGCATGGTGACATGATTTCCAAGTTGTTATTAGTCCATTCAAACAGCAGGATTGGGAAACTAAGGTACTTCCCTTGTATCAATCCCAACACGGATCCTGTCTAGGGTCGTCACTCCTAGTAATCTCATACGATGTATATTTCGTAGGTCACTGCAAGGGCTGCCAGGGCTGTTGCTCGCACTCGTTGCACCGCTCCCCCATCACCTTATCAATACAGGCCTACTGTACTCTACTGCAACGGAAGGGTCGTCGCCTCCCGTGGACTCAGAATACGCTCGCGGTCACTACAAAGGACTCGTCGCCTGATCAGTGTAGGCGACAGCTAGAATATAGTGTCCCATACCACCATAATCTGCTCATGAGTCTAGGTGCTCACTGGTCACTACGGGGAGGTTTGTGGCCCCAGCGTAGGCCGACAGCTCGACCACGGTGTCCCATACCACCATGCCCGGCTCATGAGTCTTCGTGGATCAAGGTACCATGGTTAACAGGGTTTACAATGGTAAGTTCAGTACCCTAGGTTCAAGCAGTTATGACTCATAGAAGGTGAACATACATCGGCCAGTCGAGTTACTTGACGGGCTCGACTAGCGCGATCGCATCTCAAGTCGAACGACATGAAGTGCGTAAAACACTTCTCGTGGCCTAACCACTGCCGCCAACTTCAAACACGACTCGCGTTCATCGACGCGTCGCTCGTGGCTAAGACCAGTCAGCCACGAATTCGCTCGGTTACCGACTGCCTGGACTAAGTCTAGTCCCAAACACTTATGGAATCACATCAGCAAATTATGTAAGAGTATTGGAATTGAAATACAGTCATGTGAGCATGTTAACACATGTTATAACATTCAACTTAAGTAAATCTTCAAACACAGATATTTCATGCATGTAATGAAATCATGTATATAGTCAACATGTAGAAAATCATTTAGGTCAGCATATTAATTGAGAAATCCATCTCAAACTAATTCATAACATCATTTAATTCAATACATACTAATACAAGCATTTATACAAACACATACACTACACACTTAAGTCTACATATAGTATGTCGACCCGAAGTGCGCAATTAGGCGAATCTCTTCGCCAAACTAATTATGCACGTATTCCTAACTTCCTAATGCAACAACAAACCATGTCAATCACATCAGCAAAATATGAATGTAAACAGTACTTCCTACAAATGACTAAAATGCCCTAAATCTCATATTCTTCGTTAATTTACGAAACAGGAAACGGAGAGCATATTGTACATGTCAAACGGCGATGCCGTCAATAATCTACAATTAAAGGACATTGAAAGCGTTGGAAACCGTCAATCAAGGCGTCTAAAATCCTCACCTTATGTCTTCTAGACTCGTGAATTGAAACGGAGCGTATACGCTTCGTCTACGGCGAATAAGGAACCTAATACACAAGATCCATAAGCTACATCGCTATGGAAACAAAGGAACCTCAAATCAGCAACTATTTAGGGTATTTGCTTACCTAGAATCGCGGTGTAATCGCCGGGAAAGCGATAGAGGTGCATTGCTTAGCACGTGCAACACGTAGCACAAGTAGCAGGAAGAACTCTCCCACTCTCTCTCACAATCTCTCACCTTTTCTCTCACACAAGCTAGGGTTTCTAGTAAATTCGTATGTGTGAGAGAAGTGAGGGTTTCAACCCCTTTTATAAGCTAAAACATGCCCAAAATAGGCTTGGAAACAATGTTTACTTGGTGCCTAACCAAATCGGGGCCGTTTCAGTCCAAAAGAGCATTTCTGAAGGTCCCCTAGTCAAATGCGGTCGGACTTAAGCTCATGCATACTGGATCTAGCACACATCCAGTTTTCAGACCGGTAGGGTTCCCAGATCGCACGTGGCGGTCCAGTTTCAGTTTAACGGTCACCGCACCAAGATCAGGCCTATAAGTCTCGTGATATGTAATAGAAATTTTTCCTGATCCAAGGGTGTAATTTGGCTGAATTCTGATGGTCAGAACGCTTAATACTGATGCGTCAAATCGTGTGCCAGATTTGAATTTCAAATTCCAATTCTAACCCTATTCTCACTCTCTTCACTCCAGGCTCAATGCAATAGCCTCTGAATGTCAGTTGGACTTGATTTTCGAAACGATTGCCAAGCCCAGCTAAGTGGTCATAACGGTCTAAGATGGTAGGTATCGGACTTTCGACGCGCGGTCTAGATCCAATACAAAGTTTCAAGGGGGTCCCGAGAATAAACCGGTTTAGAGTTTGATCCGAGGCTTTAGAGCATTATAGCACCATTGGTTCCACTCGCTTTGGGCCTTGTAGAACGTATTTAAAGTGATCAGGGACCATTTCCCAGCAATTCTAAAGTTGCACTAGCTAACTTAGTCATATTTTCTAAAGGAATAAATTCTACACAATTTCGGATCGAGTTGGTACTCGAGCCCAAGTACGGATTTTTCACGGGCGTTACAATCTACCCCCCTTAACAAATAATTTCGTCCTCAAAATTTTGTACCTTTTCGTACTCCTCGAGAAGCTGTGGGTAGTTCTTTCTGATCTCGGCTTCTGTCTCCTAGGTAGCTTCCTCCTCAGAGTGATGCATCCATAATACCTTCACAAGGGGAATCACCTTGCTACGCAGTACTTGCTCCTTCCTGTCTAGGATACGTGTCGGTCGCAGGATATAAGTAACATCCTCTCCTAACTGCACCTGCTCCCATCTGATGATATGAGAAGGATCAGCCACGTACTTCTTCAGCATAGAAACATGAAATACGTTGTGAACGCTCGCGAGAGGTGTGGGTAAAGCCAATCGGTAAGCCACCGCTCCCACACGATCGAGGATCTGGAATGGACCAATAAATCGCGGTGCCAGCTTCCCCTTCTTCCTGAACCGAAGGACTCCCTTCATAGGGAAAACTCGCAAAAACACATGATCCCCAACTGTGAACTCTAGTGGCCTCCGTCTCGTATCGGCGTAGCTCTTCTGTCTGCTCTGCGCTGTAAGGAGCCGACGTCGAATAATATCAATCTTCTCTGACGTCGCCTGCACTAACTCTGGGCCAATCAAGCTACGCTCACCGACCTCTAGCCAGCAATGCAGTGCGCGACAAGGTCGCCCATACAGCGCCTCATAAGGTGTCATACCGATACTCGCCTGAAAACTGTTGTTGTATGCAAACTCCGCATATGCAAGACAATCATCCCAACTATCCTTGAAGTCCAATGCGCAAGCTCGCAACATGTCCTCCAAGATCTGGTTCACCCGCTCTATCTGTCGGTCTGTCTGTGGGTGAAAGGCAGTACTGAACTTCAACTTCACACCCATAGCCTCCTGAATGCGAGTCCAGAAAATAGAAGTGAACCGCGTGTCTCTGTCCGACACGATCTCCAGCGGAACTCCATGCAGACGCACAATCTCTCTGATATACAGTCTAGCCAGCTCATCTGCAGATTCGTAACTCTGATTGGTAGGAAGTGCGCCGACTTCGTCAGACGGTCGACGATCACCCAAATGGAATCGTGTCCCTTCCTCGTCTTCGGTAATCCAGAAATGAAGTCCATGGAAATGAAATCCCACTTCCACTCTGCGATCGGTATAGGCTGCAAAAGTCCAGGTGGTCGGCGATGCTCTGCCTTCACTTGCTGACAAGTGAGACAACAGGACACGAACTCAGCTATGTTGGTCTTCATACCTTCCCACCAATACGTCCTCTTCACGTCACGATACATCTTTGTGCTGCCTGGATGCATCGCGAGTCTAGTAGAATGCGCAGCCTCGAGAATCTCTCGTCTCAAGTCAGAGACATCTGGGACGCATAAGCGGCCACGATAACGTAAGCCCCCATCCATACCAACTCGCCAGTCGGCGTCAGCATCATCACTGGCCTGCTCTTGAAGCTCAGTAAGATGCGCATCGTCCCTCTGCGCCTCGATGACTCGGTCATTGATCTGAGATCGCACCTGTACATGTGCGATGAACTCAAACGGCTCCTCTACGGTGAGTTTCTGCTCAAAGTCTCGCAAAAACTCAACCATATCCCACTCGGCAACCATCAGCGGAGCCGCAAACTCTATCGCCTTCTTGCGGCTCAATGCATCAGCCACAAGGTTCGCCTTCCCAGGATGGTAAGAGACTTCAAACTTGAAGTCCTTCAACGTCTCCATCCATCGCCGCTGCCTCATATTCAAGTCTCGCTGCGTGAATATGTACTTGAGGCTCTTGTGGTCGCAAAAGAGCTCGAACTCCTCTCCGTAGAGGTAATGTCTCCAGAGTCTCAGTGCGAATATAACGGCTGCCAACTCTAGGTCGTGTGTAGGGTAATTCTCCTCGTGCTTCCTTAATTGTCTCGGGGCATACGGAATTACCCTGTCCCTCTGCATAAGGACACAACCCAAACCAATGCTAGACACGTCAGTGTATATAGTGTATTTAACCCCTTGCTCTGGCAATACTAGCACAGGGGCGGACGTAAGTCTGTCCTTCAGCTCCTGAAAAGCTGACTCCTCCTTGTCATTCCAGGCGAACTTCACGTCCTTCCGTGTCAACTGAGATAAGGGTCTCGCGATCTTCGAGAAGTCCTGTATGAAGCGCCGATAGTAGCCAGCGAGACCCAAGAAACTCCTCACCTCAGTGATAGAACCAGGCTGCTCCCAGTCCTGCACCGCAGTTACCTTAGACAGGTCAACTGCCATGCCATCCTAGGACACCACGTGTCCCAGAAACTTCACCTCCTGCTTTCAGAAGTCGCACTTCTTGTACTGTGCGAACAACTGATGCTGTCTGAGCGTATCCAGGACCAAACGTAAGTGCTCCTCATGCGCCTCTCGACTCCTAGAGTACACCAAAATGTCATCAATGAATACAACGACGAATCGATAGAGGAAAGGCCGAAATACCCAGTTCATCAGATCCATGAACACGGCCGGTGAGTTCGTAAGACCGAACGACATCACGAGGAACTCGTAGTGGCCAAAACTAGTCCTGAATGCTGTCTTCTGCACATCCTCATCCCTGACGCGCAACTGATGATATCCCGACTAAAGATCAATCTTCGAAAAGTACTGCGCTCCTCTCAACTGATCAAACAAGTCATCGATCCTGGGTAAAGGATACTTGTTCTTCACCGTGACCTGGTTCAGCCTGCGATAGTCAATACACAATCACATCGAACCATCCTTCTTCCTCACGAATAGGACCGGTGCTCCCCAAGGAGACACACTAGGCCGTATAAGGCCAAGCTCTAGCAGACCATCCATCTGCGTCCTCAACTCCTCCATCTCACATGGTGCCATGAGATACGTCGGCAGTGAGACGGGCGTAGAACCAGGAACCAGATCGATAGTGAAATCGATCTCACATCGGGGCGGCAAACCAGGGATCTTCCTGAACAGATCCCCGAACTCGGAAACGACTGGCACATGCTCGAGTACCTGGGCACCAGCGTCGCGCAATAAAGTGGCGTAACTAAGTATGCGGAAAGGAAGATTTACCCGCACTGGAAATGTGAAGGATGCACCCTCAGGCTCGTATACAGTCACTATACGAGTCTCGCAGTCAATCTCGGCCCTCGCTACAGTCAACCAATCCATGCCAAGAATGACGTCGAGATAAACAAGAGAGGGGTCGACGACAAGATCAATAGCCATTGTCCGGCCTCCCAAATCAACCAAACACCCCTCACACATCTGGGTGACATCTGAATAATATCCGTGGGCTGCAAGGACTCGTACCCTATCCATGGTAATGGTCGGTAATCCAAGACGCCTGACTACAGCACGCGATATCAAAGAAATCGTGGAACCAGTGTCCACCATCACAAGAATAGGAGTACCTCCAATATGGGTTGTGACCTCGAAGGCCGAATGCTTAAAAGTCGGTGTCGCAGCTGCCTCAGCTGTCAATGCATGAACCCGAGCCTGCTGTGGCCGGTTCGGCCGCTGTGTCATGGGCCGTGGAGGCTGTCTGATCTGCGATACTGGAGGTCTGAAAGAAGGGTGCGCAGGAGCTAACCGTATAGGCGGTGCTGATATCGCCTGTGAACGAGCATGGTCAATCTTCTGCGGCGGTGAGAACCCGCTGTCCCGCATCCGAGAGAAGTAACTCTGCGCCAAGTGGCCTGACCTCCCACAGTATGTACACGATAACTCGGGGCGCCGAAACGATGGTGCTGGTGCTATGGCCCGAGTAGGAGGGTCGACGCGAAGCCTCTTGCTCGCGAAGGGCCTGTCCTGCATGTCTGGTCGTGGCCTAGAAGCAACAGGGCCACGAGATCACGCAAGTCGATCCACATCCTGCTCTACCCGCATAGACATGTGAATCAACTCCGCATAAGAGGGAATGCTCAAATAGTACATCTTCGACCGAATATCCGGCCGCAAACCCTCCAAAAAGTGCCGTATGCGCATCTGCTCATCAGCCAAAATCCTCGGGACGTATCTGCCTAACTCCGTGAACCGATGCTCATACTCTGTAACTGTCATGGCTGCCTGTCTGAGGCAGAGAAACTCATTCTCCCTGTCGTGCCTGTAAGTCTGGGGATAATACTTCTCATGGAAGCGGAACTCAAACGCTGCCCATGTCCATACAAAGTCGGCAGCAACGGTCCGCAGTACGCTATCTCACCACAGGCTGGCCTCTCGCTCAAACAGGAATGTAGCCAGCTTTACCTGCTCGGCCTCAGTGCAATGTAACATCTGTAAATTCTTCGACACACGGTCGAGCCAGTACTCAGCCTCCTCGGGTCTGTGAGAACCTGTGAAAGTGGGAGACCGTAAGCGCTGAAATCGCTCAAATAGGCCCCATGCATCAGCAGGATTCCCCGCAGGGTAAGCAGGCGGCGCAGGATGAGCCATGCCCTCATCCTGGGCGTATGTATAAGCATCCTCAGCTGGATGCGCAAGTGGTGTAGGTGGAGCCACACCCCCACCCTGTGCTAATGTCCCCACGATGGTAGTCAGAAGCTGCTGCTACTGCTGCATCATAGCCAACATCTGCTCAAATCTGTCAGGAGGTGGAGCAGGCTGTGACAGATGTTGTGTGGAAGTAGATGCGCGATGAGGCTCTCGGACTGACGGCGTAAATGGCGGTGGTCCAACTGTAGGACCAGTGGCAGGCTGAGACGATCGAACTGCGAATCGGGCCCACAGCAGGGTCTGCATGGGTGCCAGACTACGAAGGAGTCTGATCCATATGCTCAGTCAGTGCAAGCCGAACCGTGCTCCGCGTAGCCTTAGGCGGCATTCCCTATATTCAAAATAGGGCGCAACCTTGTCAGTCTTAATAGCAAAATTACACTGCAATCATTTACACAAGGAGTCAAAGGCATTCCATGCATTTCATTTAATCAAAATTGTCACAATACAAGGGATATATCCTTACAAGCATCACGATGAGAAATACATGGGAACTAAGATAGTTAAAATTACAACAGCAACATAAGCAAAGCACTAGCCCTAACAGGCTTACACACATAAAGCAGGAAATGACTAACTACTGACAACTACATCAAAGGTCGCATCGCTAGTTTGAGTCTGGGGACGGAGGAGGAGCACCCTTATCCTGCAAGCAACACAGGATCGCCTTCAAAGTGCGAGTCACCTTGCCTAATTTCTTCTTTATAACGGCCTTGGCATCCTCGACTTCAGCGCGAAGTTCTTGAACTTCCCTTCACAAAGCGATCTGACTCTCCTCCATCCGAGCAATGCGATCATTGCTAGTAGCCTGTGCAGAAGGAGGAGGGCTCTCATCTGTATCCTGAGCCTCCTCTTCTGCCTCTTCCTGAACTTCTTCCTGAACCTCTTCCTGAACCTCTGCTCTAGGTTCTTCTTCGCTTTGATCTTCCTCATCATCAAAGTCATCCTCGCTGTCCTCCTCAAGCTGATTTTCACGGTACTGCGACCCAATCTTCATCTTGACCATAGTCGACTCATCAATGGTATGAATCGAAACTGGAAATTCCGGCCCAAGTCTGTAGGCAAACTCAAGCGCAATCTTACAAATCAGCCGGCCAAAAGGAAGCGATTCGGATGTTCTTCTTGACTTGGCTATGAGGATTATCTGTCGTAAGATGAAAGTAGCCATACATACGTTCTCTCCCTGGGCCACCAGATACAAGAAATCCACCATAAGGTGTGTACATTCAATGCGATTCGTCGACCTGGGATAAACACTGAACGTGCAGATATGGTGCAGCAAGCGCAAATCATCAGACATATACGTCGCCTTAAGGCTATTATTAGGCTGCCATGGAACCAACTTATCGCACAGAAACCTGGTGCGGCGATCTCGTTCGCGTCTACTCCTCAGATTCTTCTTACTAGGATGAACATCACCAAGAGGTACGTTCAGAAGTCGCGCAATCAGTCGCACATCAATCGTAGCCATCCGATCTCTACCAAAAAGGATTTTAAACTGCAATGGCTCCAAGGTAGAATTCTGGATACTAGCGTAGAAGGCACGAACGGTGCTCACATTAGCACGAGCGTGAGCTTCAAAGATTGGATCCCAATGCGCAGCTTAAATGCGCTCGAACAACAAAAATTCACCGAACAGTCGCCCTTCCATGTCCACCTCAAATAACACTTTGCGATCAGTGTATTGGCCATGAGGCATCTCTGATAGAATTACTCACCCAAGGTGAGCATGGGGATCCAAATCCCGCTTTGTACGGCACTCTAGGGCTGCAACTGGACCTGCGGCGACGCTTGAACTTGCGGCACCACCTCGCGGTCTTCTCGATTGAACAGGGCAGCTTGGCCCAGCCTCGTCTGTTGCAGTTTTCCTTTTACCCATCAAAGATATGATGGATGAGAGTGATAAAAGGCCTAAAATGGCTTCCACGAAAGCCATGGAAAACGGAGAAAATGCGGAGAAGTGGCTGTCCACTCTGGAAAAAGGAGATCTAGGCATCGTAGAGTGATGCTTCAAGCTTCCCAAGGATGTATTTTCAAGGAGAAATGGAAATGAAAAAGTGGAATGGAGCACCTCACGATTTCAGCTCGATTTGGGGGTTTTTGGAGCTCCAAATGATGAAATCTTCAAGAGGAAGGGCTACCAACTCCAAAGAAGTGATGGATGATGGTCGTTTTTGGCCAAGGAGAGATCTAGAGGCGATTTGGAACCACAAAATTTGGGGATGGTTGCTGAAAAATGAAAATAGGGCTATGGGGAGGGCCGTTTGTGAAGGAGGGTATGATTTGGGGGTTTTCATGGTACAGGACTTACATGGGGAGGGTACACATGAGATTTAAGGGCGTGCGCCCAAAAATCACATCCAACGGGCCCACTTGTACGGCGATGCATCGCCGACCGGTGATGCATTCGATCGGTAGGGCTGGATGGATTCGGTCCCTCATGGTCCAAGGACCCCAGATATGTACAGTTTGCCCCCTGGTTCATAGTATTTTGGCCTATGTGAGCCCAAACATGTGTTCGGGGCTTTTCGGGACCATTCCACAATCTCGAATACCAAACCCTATGATTCAGCATATGAATTTGGGGTAGAAGGAGCTAGTACATCCATCTAGACTCTTATTAGCTAAAGAAAGTGAATTTAGAATGGCCTTAAGACCATTTTTCATAAAATTTTACTATTCACTATGAAATTTTGTGAAAGTATTATTTTGTGTTATTTTTACATTAGTTTTGATGCCTAACATGAAATGGATAAGAAAGAAATGAATATTGGAGTGGTGAGAGGAAGAATTTTGAAGATTTTTGGTGAAACGGGGTTTTTAAGCCCTGGCGATTGAATACAGGAGTCGTGGTCATCCCACGGCCCAAGAATTTACTTTTATGGATTTAAAATCGTTCATAGGACGTCTCAACCTGACTTCCTACGGCTTAGAAGCTATTTGGGTTGCTTTACGCGACCCGAGATGCGTTACAGACTCGATCGTGTGATCGATTCGAATAGACATCGCCTATCGGCAAATCTGCGATCCTAGAAGTGTTTCTAGAACCTTATCGCACCCACCTAAGTCAAAAGAAGCAACAGCGTATGTCGTGAGACCATAACCCAGGCCCAGTATACTCTTATTCATGCTCTGATACCAACTTGTAACACCCTGAAAATCGGGGGTCGTGTATAAACTCAACTCCCGAGTTCCAGACCGTCACTTATGCAACAAAAATGATTATGATTCAATGTTGTCTGATTTAAAGCATTCAAATGAGTAAAAGTATTCCAAAACTGTAATTCATACTTCAAATCCAGTGATAAAAGCAAGCGAAAGACTAAACAATATATATATCACTGTATGGAAAAAAAACAAAGTAAATCTCATCTGTCTCTAAAGTATGAATACATCTCTGAGTCTCATATACATATACATGAACAAAAGTAAATGTCCAAAATGGTCCCACTGAAGTCCCATCGATCCAGGTCGCCTACGCAAAGCCATCGTGATACTGCATGTACGAGAACTCATCCTGGTCCTCGTCGAAGTCTGGCTCTGCCTCCTGGATCTCAGCCTCACCTGCATCTACAACAGGGTCTGGTGGGTGTTGTAAACACCATCCCGTAACGTGGGAGTGAGTGATCAACTCAGTGGAATCATAGATCAAAGATTAGCATGTTCACAATTTAATCATGCGATAATAATAAAGCAGTAAATCAGACAATCCTAATACTGTCGTTAATGCAAGATGACATGACGTGATGTATGCCCTCACCGACGATCTCCCTCATACGGCAACATCTTACGACCGCGGCATGTAATCGACCCTCAAGTGCTCCACATCTTCCAGGCACATGCAATGGCATGGTGACATGATTTCCAAGCTGTTATTAGTCCATTCAAACAGCAGGATTGAGAAACTAAGGTACTTCCCTTGTATCAATCCCAACACGGATCCTGTCTAGGGTCGTCACTCCTAGTAATCTCATACGATGTATATTTCGTAGGTCACTGCAAGGGCTGCCAGGGCTGTTTCTCGCACTCGTTGCACCGCTCTCCCATCACCTTATCAATACAGGCCTACTGTACTCTACTGCAACGGAAGGGTCGTCGCCACCCGTGGACTCAGAATATACTCGCGGTCACTACAAAGGACTCGTCGCCTGATCAGTGTAGGCCGACAGCTAGAATATAGTGTCCCATACCACCATAATCTGCTCACGAGTCTAGGTGCTCACTGGTCACTACGGGGAGGTTTGTGGCCCCAGCGTAGGCCGACAGCTCGACCACGGTGTCCCATACCACCATGCCTGACTCATGAGTCTTCGTGGATCAAGGTACCATGGTTAACAGGGTTTACAATGGTAAGTTCAGTACCCTAGGTTCAAGCAGTTATGACTCATAGAAGGTGAACATACATCGGCCAGTCGGGTTACTTGACGGCCTCGACTAGCGCAATCGCATCTCAAGTCGAACGACATGAAGTGCGTAAAACACTTCGCGTGGCCTAACCACGGCCGCCAACTTCAAACATGACTCGCGTTCATCGACGCGTCGCTCGTGGCTAAGACCAGTCAGCCACGAATTCGCTCGGTTACCGACTGCCTGGACTAAGTCTAGTCCCAAACACTTATGGAATCACATCAGCAAATTATGTAAGAGTATTGGAATTGAAATACAGTCATGTGAGCATGGTAACACATGTTATAACATTCAACTTAAGTAAATCTTCAAACACAGATATTTCATCTCATGTATATAGTCAACATGTAGGAAATCATTTAGGTCAGCATATTAATTGACAAATCCATCTCAAACTAATTCATAACATCATTTAATTCAATACATACTAATACAAGCATTTATACAAACACATACACTACACACTTAAGTCTACATATAGTATGTCGACCCGAAGTGCGCAATTAGGCGAATCTCTTCGCCAAACTAATTATGCACGTATTCCTAACTTCCTAATGCGACAACAAACCATGTCAATCACATCAGCAAAATATGAATGTAAACAGTACTTCCTACAAATGACTAAAATGCCCTAAATCTCATATTCTTCGTTAATTTACGAAACAGGAAACAGAGAGCATATTGTACATGTCAAACGGCGATGCCGTCAATAATCTACTATTAAAGGAAATTGAAAGCGTTGGAAACCGTCAATCAAGGCGTCTAAAATCCTCACCTTATGTCTTGTAGACTCGTGAATTGAAACGGAGCGTATACGCTTCGTTTACGGCGAATAAGGAACCTAATACACAAGATCCATAAGCTACATCGCTATGGAAACAAAGGAACCTCAAATCAGCAACTATTTAGGGTATTTGCTTACCTAGAATCGTGGTGTAATCGCCGGGAAAGCGATAGAGGTGCGTTGCTTAGCACGTGCAACACGTAGCATAAGTAGCAGGAAGAACTCTCCCACTCTCTCTCACAATCTCTCACCTTTTCTCTCACACAAGCTAGGGTTTTCAGCAAATTCGGATGTGTGAAAGAAGTGAGGGTTTCAACCCCTTTTATAAGCTAAAACATGACTAAAATAGGCTTGGGAACAATGTTTACTTGGTGCCTAACCAAATCGGGGCCGTTTCGGTTCAAAAGAGCATTTCTGAAGGTCTCCTGGCCAAATGCGTCGGACTTAAGCTCATGCATACTGGATCTAGCACACATCCAGTTTTCAGACCGGTAGGGTTCCCAGATCGCACGTGGCGGTCCAGTTTCAGTTTAACGGTCACCGCACCAAGATCAGGCCTATAAGTCTCGTGATATGTAATAGAAATTTTTCCTGATCGAAGGGTGTAATTTGGCTGAATTCTGACGGTCAGAACGCTTAATACTGATGCGTCAAATCGTGTGCCAGATTTGAATTTCAAATTCCAATTCTAACCCTATTCTCACTCTCTTCACTCCAGGCTCAATGCAATAGCCTCTGAATGTCAGTTGGACTTGATTTTCGAAATGATTGCCAAGCCCAGCTAAGTGGTCATAACGGTCTAAGATGGTAGGTATTGGACTTTCGACGCGCGGTCTAGATCCAATACAAAGTTTCAAGGAGGTCCCGAGAATAAACCGGTTTAGAGTTTGATCCGAGGCTTTAGAGCATTATAGCACCATTGGTTCCACTCGCTTTGGGCCTTGTAGAACATATTTAAAGTGATCAGGGACCATTTCCCAGCTATTCTAACGTTGCACTAGCTAACTTAGTCATATTTTCTAAAGGAATAAATTCTACACAATTTCGGGTCGAGTTGGTACTCGAGCCCAAGTACGGATTTTTCACGGGCGTTACAATTGGTGTGCCTCGATCATTAGATCTCTACGCAACTCTAGAACTTCTGGGACACACAATCAGCCTCTGAAATGAAGTCCACCATCTAAATCGATTTGTCACTTCAACTACCCCTCAGATATGGCCTCTGCTTGGTAATTCTGTAACAAATTGTCTGTCTGCTGAGCCTAGATTACCCTTGTGACAAGAGAGGTTTGAATCGACAAGCTTGATAGCTGGACGATAGTAGGCTATAGACCAAACTCGAGCATCCTCCACTCCTAGACCATTATATGCGCCACCAAGCTCCATGGCTGACGGCTAAGAGCATCTGCCACCTGTTCAATTTGCCAGGATGGTACTGAAGATCAAAATTATAGTCCTTCAGGAACTCCATCCAGTGTCTCTGTCTCATGTTCAAATCAGACTACGAGAATAGATACTTCAAGCTCTTGTGGTCAGAGAAGAGCTCGAACCTAACCTCATAGAGATAGTGCCTCCACATCTTCAGTGCGAAGACAATTACAACTAACTCTAAATTATGTGTGGAGTAGTTCTGCTTATGGACCTTGAGCTGGTGAGATGTAAAGGTCACCAGTTTCCCGTGTTGGACAACACCCAAACTAATATGCGAGGGATCAGTAAAAACCACAAATCCTTCACTCCTAGAGGGAAGAGTGAGGACTGGTGCAGGCATCAGATAGTCCTTCAGCTCCACAAATTCTCACTCACAGGTGTCACTCCACACAAACTCTGTGCCCTTCCGGGTCAACCTAGTCAACGGTGTTGTGATACGAGAGAATCCCTTGATAAAGCGTCAATAATATTTTGCCAAACCAAGAAAACTGTGGATCTCGAATGAGTTCGTGGGTTGGCCCCATTAAAGCACTGTATCTATCTTCGAGGGGTCCATTGTGACACCCTCCCTCATCACCACATGACTAAGGAACTTTACCTCATCCTGCCAAAACTCACACTTCTCCAGCTTCACATATAGCTGGTGGGCACGAAAGGTCTATAAGGCAATCTCCAAATGCTGTTCCTGGTCCTCATAAGTCCTCAAATAGATCAGAATGTTTTCGATGAAGACCACAACAAACTGATCAAGATAAGGAGAAAGACCTCATTCATCAACTGTATGAAGATTGCGAGTGCATTAGTTAGTCCGAAGGACAAGACCTAAAACTCAAAGTGACTATAGCGCATCCTGAAAGCTGTCTTCGGGATGTCCTCCTCTCAGAATTGAATCTGATGATAACCAGACTGTAGTTTAATCTTTGAAAAGAATTATGCACCCTATAACTGATCAAATAAATCATTGATCCTCGGGAGCGGATACGTGTTCTTGATCGTGACCCGGTTGAGCTCACGGTAATCAATGTAGAGGCTTAACGAAACGTCATTCTTTCTGATGAATAGTACCAATGCTCCCCATGACGAACCGCTTGGATAGATAAAACCCAGCTCATAAAACTCATCTAACTACTTTTGCAGCTCTTGCAACTCCATTGGTGTCATACGATACAGGGCCTTTGAGATAGGCGTGGTATCGGGCACAAGATCAATGTGATGTATGTGAGGCTTAATGTGATGTATATGAGGCCCTTATATGAGGCCAATGTGATGTATGTGAGGCCCTTGTGTGAGGCCCAATGTGATGCATGTGAGGTCCAATTGATTTTTATGAGTCCACCATGATGTATGAGATAATGTTTACGATGCCCATCTATCTCCTAGTTAGCATGAGGACCATAAACCCCCATTTTAGGGTAGGTTCTAAATGAGCCATGCCTTGGAAACAATGATGGTTAAATG
This sequence comes from Magnolia kwangsiensis, assembly GCA_037074715.1. Classification (NCBI taxonomy): domain Eukaryota; kingdom Viridiplantae; phylum Streptophyta; class Magnoliopsida; order Magnoliales; family Magnoliaceae; genus Magnolia; species Magnolia kwangsiensis. The sequence goes on from CM073572.1 coordinate 145,903,617, forward strand.
TCCATTGTAAGAGCAATGAGGGTTAAATTTTACCTTGTAATCCTCCCTGGGGTCCATTGTTAGGCCCATTCTCATTGATTTGGGCCCCCATAGTGTTACCTATCTAGTCTTAGTGGGATAACCCAAACCGTTGGCCCCCCACTATCGATTATGCTTCCTCTATGCCATGTAGACATGTCCAAGTCGTAGAGCCCACCTTATGCTTATTAGGCTCCTTATGAAGCCTAGTTTTCTACGTGATGGAGTGGGTGAGGAAGCTCACTCCTTATTCTTGAGCCCATACTTGATATGAGTAGGCCGTCTAGGCCCATCCTTGTTATGAGAAGAGTACATCATCATCATATAGTATGCTTAATATAACTTCATGATACATGCCCATACACATCATATGTATGTTTAATATGAGGAGTGACTAATCATAACATATGTTATTAGGCGGATTATTTATGGGACTCCCTGATAGATGAAGTTACCCCACATGAGCGTGTGGTACGCGTAGGATTGATGCATGACTATGTGGTGTGACTCATACATCTTGCATTGTGTGATATGATTACTATATGTCCTAGTGATATCAGGGCTATGGCCTCCACTGGTATAGCGTGGATGGCAGGATTGGATACAGAAAATACTCGTTCTAGCTTGGGAGTGCCATAGATGTCCTAGGGTGAAAATTGTCAAACCCTTATGGTACTAAGAGGATGCTCCAATGTCAAGACCGAGTGAATGCATGAGCGCATGAGGGCTAAATATCAATTGGCTGCATCTCCCACTGTGTCGTGGTCGGTTGGAAGGGGGTGTGACCTTACCCGCCCGAGTGAGGGGGCAATGACTAGACTAAGTCTGACCCAGCTTGAGGAATGGGTTCACTATCGATGAGTCGGGCCCAATATTGGCAAGCGGATAGTGATGTCTCTTCCAGTTACCCAGTTTCGTGCTTAGATGGGGTGGCAAGTTGGTGTTGAGTGTACTAGACCCTAGTGATATTTCAAAGATGAGTTGTATTATTATGTGGATTCATATGAGGACTGGTATGCTTATGTTGCATCTCGTATATGACATTTGGCTACGTAGGCCTTGCATTGCATGACCTTGGTATGACCGATAGCATTCATGCCTTGCATCGCATAGCCTTGGTTTAGTCGACTGCATTCATGCCTTGCATCGCATAACCTTGGTATGGCCGATAGCATTCATGCCTTACAACGCATAGCCTTGGTACAACTGATAGCATTCATGAACTTACTACCATGTTTCCGCATTGCTCTGATATTGCATACTTGATACTTACCTTACACACACACTAACACCACCCTCTAATCTTTCTATAAGCTTATGCACAATCGTTACATGTAGGTGACACTAGGACGCCGCAACAGCATTGAAATTGGAGCTTGCAGCTATCTTCTGGAGCTTTTAATTTTGATATTATATTTCCCTTATGCATTGTACTTAAAGTTTTTTATTATTATTATAGTGGATATGTGGTGATGTTTTTGGTTGTTGTTATTATGGGTTATGCTTCGTACGAGATAAATGTACGTTAAAAATTCTCCTTTTAGGATCCTAAGATCAGACCTGGTATATGGGTGCCAGGAGCCGAGAATAGGGTACTGCGGAGGCTATCACCCTGGATTCGATGATCGAGAATTTTGTGAGCCCTGTTTCCGAGTCTAGGGCATGAAAGATATGAAAGCAACTTTTGAAAGTTCACACTAGATCACGCTTTATAATTCCCAACTATAATTATCTAGTTCATGCTTCATATAATTAGATTTGTTAGTCGTCTCATTAGTATTACTTAGTGAACCATTATTACCTAGTTGATTGTGCCATATGAATTCCTCTGCCGTGCATAAGAAATTATTAGAAAGACCAAGGCATGAATCACTTTGAAGAAATATATCATGCCCCCTCTCCAGGCTAACTCTGTATAAAGATTTATTCAGAAGATAATATTTATGAAATGAAGCCTGTTGATTCCCTTGAAGGATGGATAAAATTTGATGCTCCTTCGAAGAATTCAAAGAATGCATCTATTTTTTTTTTTTTAAATCATCTAAAAGAAAATGATAATTCTTAGTATTTTATCCTCTTTCACCTTTACAAATTTTACAAGATAACCTTCCTTCATTATCAGTAGAGCAAGAGACAGTAAAACATCGTTACACTCTTCAAAAGAATATGTATATTTTAATTGAAGACTTGTAGTTGATCTTGAAGAATTTAACTCTTGAATAAAAAGTAACAAGCATTTTGAATAGATTTGTTATTGCTGTAATTTGAACCTGATTCAAGAGAAACACATTTCTATATATTGTTCAATCAGTGTTTGAGATTTTCATGATTTATTTTATCATATCTGGCAATTGCATATTTGAGCATATCTTATGTAAAATAGGTGAACATATGTATCTGCAACATTTTGATGCTATGTATAGTTTAAGTTTGTACTGGACTTGACATGACAGGACCTTACTTAACTATACTGGACTTGACTTAACTGGACTTGATATGACTGGAAAGGACTGAAATGGACACTTTCACACATAGTTTAAGCTCTTGAGTAGTGGATCGATCATAGTTTTTTAGACTCATAAGTAGTTGGAGTTGGGTCATACGTGAATGTTCTCTGTAACTCTTATGAGTTCGCTGGACTTATTGCGGCCAGGGACTTCACAAACCGTGATCCATCAGAGGGGCCCAACGAAGCTACCAGGGCCATGAACTTGGTGGGATTTATGCACAAGGTTGGCCATAGTAACTCTCTAGAGTTCGCTGGGTGTGCAAGGCTACCTTAGGGTACTAAATCCAAGGTCTCTAGTCCATCAATGAGGAAGTTAAAAACCCATCCTCATGTGTTTCTACCGAAATCAAACCAGGAATCTGGGGAGTCATCTTACTTCAGAGACTCACTTTTTCTTCACTTGCAAGGTCGAACCCATTCATGAGAGGGCATTTTTTCGCTAGCCCTCGTGACGCTGTTGGAAACTGTACAGATGGCATAGGTCTTCTTTGATTGCTTCATCAACTGCCTGCATGGGCACACATGATGCTCTTTACAAACTTTTTAGGGCCACATGCTTCTCACTGCTACCCATATGATCTCACTGTATCGCCATCGCCAATGATGATAAGTCCTATGCGTAGTTGGCTTTATAAGCTTGGCTCTACTACCACGGATGATAAATCACCACCATTGTCACAGTACTTATACGTAGTTTACCATAGATATAGATTACCATATTCCATTGCCATAGATGATAGATTGCCATCGCCAATGATATTTATATGCAATTGGCTTTATAGGCCCTGCTAAAGATAATAAATCAAAATTGATATATCGCCCCTTGTTAATGATATGAAATAAAAATTTATGGTTAGAATAGTGTATCAGCTAGACGATATTATTAATTTCGATAAATTTAGATAATAAAATGGCCTTCATGTCGGCAATATGGCAATAGCGATGACGACTTTTGATGATTTGATGATAATCACTGACGCTTTTCATTTGGTGATAATTATTAGCACTTTTTGTTTGGTGAGGTGATAATCATTGACGCTTTGGAATAATTCACTTGAACTTGATATACTTAAAAGCCTGCATTTATTCATATACAGGGAGAAATAGAGGGTTTTTCTATTATTCATCTTTCTTGCCCCCTTTTGGTTTGGAAGTATCATGCCGATATTCATTGAAACCAAAATTATAGCCACCTTCTGGATTAATGCACTGTTGATAAAACTGGTATTTGGAAACTATATTGATACAAATTTATTCCCACAATGGATATGCTTTATTTCTTGATTTCATATCTTTTCTCACTTGCTTCTTTCCATTCAGACATTTAGGCCACGAAAGCTTGATTTTATCTACTATTAACAGTCAATTCATCATACGAAGCACATCATCTAAGTCGAATGCGGATGCCCCCAAAATTCTCTCTTGACTAATGGATTCTTTTACCGGTTCATCCTTTTGGTGATAGGCAGAAGTTGGGTCTTTCAGACTGACTTTTCTGACAAAAGATTTTGACAATTCAATAGCAGATGTCATATTTATAGTTGCCCTTCTATGAATTTGAACATCTTTTTTTAGAACTATTTCTCCTTGTTTTATCATATTCTACAATATATTTTTTAGTGTGAAGCAATCTTCTATATGATGCCTTAAACAATGATGGTAATGACAGTAATTCTTCTCTTTATTCATCTCAACCTCTTTTGATATTTTAGTGAAGGTAACCTGATGGTTCCAACAACTAGTAATTGTTCTACCATCGACAACACATCTTCTTTGTCAAAAACATATTCTTTATGAGAATCATATGGTTGTGGTCGTTTATCATTTTTATAATCCCTTCGTCAATTGGGGTCTTCCCTTCTTCTTATTTTCTTTTTAACACGAAAAGTATTTTTCTTCTTCTCTTGATCGACAACATTTACTACTACTCTGTTCAGCCCTCGCTTTTCTATTCTGGCTTGGAATGCTCCGATCTTTTTAGTCATCAGCTCTAATGCATGTTCTTTGGTTGCTAAGTCTCGAAAAGTCCCTATGTTAGCGCTTGTGAGCCCGAAGGCAATTCTTGGCTCCATAGAATTCAAACATATGTTTACTTGTTCTGTCTCTTCTGGCAACTGCCTACATGAAGCCTCCAAAATCTTCCACCTGTCAATAAACTTTTTGATAGATTCATTTTCTCTTTGTTTGATAGAGGCGAATTCTGTAATGTTGACGTCGCGATCTGATGAGAAAAACTTGGATATAAATGCATCTTGCATTTGTTCCCAAGTTCTTATCAACTCTGGTGTCAAGTTAGAATACCATCGAAATGCTTTGCCTATCAAAGAAGAACCGAACAACAATAAATAGTATTGCGAAATAGTAGAGAAATTCTCCATAATGGTGATGAAGTGTACGATATGTTCTTCTAGCAACCTGTTTCCATTAAACTTCTGAAAATCCGGTTGTTTGAAGCTTGTTAGAAATGGAATATCTTCTACTTCTCTTGGATATGATGTTCTATATCAGAATTTTCTAGTATGTTCACGTTCTCTTTCTATTCTAATAGTCTCTACAGCCATTCTTCATACTTCTTCTTAAGTTATCACTCCTGCCGGAGGAGCTGATCTATGCAATCCTGCCCTCGGCAGTTGAGAACCTTTAGGTTGTTATTTTTGTCCATTAATAACAACCATCATTAGAGGGACTGTGATCTGAGCCACATTATGTGCTAGAGTAGCCCCAAAGTTTCTCAAATATTTCTATATTCTTCCATCAGCTTTTTTTCTATCTATGCCATGTCGGCTATACAGTCTTCACTAGTTAGTTGTGGACTTTGATTGGTTCTTGCCATGCACACAGTGGCTTCCACATTGTCTGAAAAGGCAGTCTTAGGAGTGGCATATCCGGGTATGACGGGACTTATTAAGAGAGGGGTTTCATTCAAACCTTCCATACTCCCATGCAATTCTGCCGACCGAGAGATTTCCTTCAAAGGTGTATCTTGAGGTGAAACTGAAACTGCATTATTCACCAGTCCTTTAGCTTTCTCTTTTCTCATCCATCGAGTCTTATAACAAGTAGTGCTACGAAGTCTTGTGATGTCAAAGAAGGAAGTGATCTCCCTGGATACAGGGCCGGAGGAGCGAGTTCACACTACCAAAAAAATGAGTAAAGGCTACGAACGATTGGAGTATTTAGCTACGGATATAAATCGTAGTTATATTACTATAGATTTAAACTGTAGCTAAATACTCTGACACCACCACGCCATTAATAATCCCTTATAATTTCTATGAGGCCCATTGTAACGCCCTAAAAATTGGGGGTCGAGCATAGCTCAGCTCTCAAGTTTCAGGGCATTACAAGTTGGTATCAGAGCATGATCTGGATTAATCTGGACCTAGGTTAGGGTCACACAATGCACGTTGATGCCACTATAGTGTAGGAGGGTGTGAGAACAATCTAGAAACAGAACTAGGACTCCCAGGTTATCTTTCGACGAAGGTTTACTTCAAATGGTCACCGAGATTGAGTCCGTGCACACTCCTGATCACACACGTTGACCCCAAATCACTTCTAGACCGCCAATTGATGGGTATAGACCACATTTTATTCCATTCCAGCCGTTAAAAATTGGTAAAAGTGAATAGAGATCAAGTTAGTTTCGAAATGACCTGAAACGGCTCAAATCGGAAGAGGGAGGCCAAATGATCAAGTTCTAGGGAATTCCAGGGTGGGACCCCAACCTTTTTGGACCCAGGGGATGGTGAGGACCTCACCCAATCGGCGAGCCCTCGCCAGTTTGTTCAGAGGTCAGCGAGGGCCTCGCCGGTTCAGCGAGGCCTCGCTGGTCAGCTGGCCGTACGGACTGGGCCGCTGGGGCCGATCGTGTTTGGGGCCTAGTGGGACCCCATCATATAGTGTTCGACCCTCCATTCATTCTAAAAACCCTACTTCCTTCACAAAGTGACCCCCCAAGCTCTTTTTTCTTCTAAACTTGCTATTTTCTCTCTCAAACCTCCCTTCCAATCACTCCTTCCTTCATTTTTCACTATTTCCTTCATCCCTCCACTGTTCTCAATCATACCCAACACCTACTCTCTCCATTTTCAGTGATTGGAGCTCCCAAGCTCTCATTTGAGCCCCAAAACGTGTTAGCCCTCAACCTCTCCTATCTTTGGTCTTTCCCTTCTTTTATTTCTCCTTTTCTTGACCCATTGCACTCCTGTTTCTGACCCAAACTTGTGGGAACCTAGAGAACTCATCCCTTCCTCCTTTTTCCTTCACTTTCCATGGCTTTCATGGAGGTTATCGTAGCCTTTTTCTCCATTTCCACTATCCTTTCGCTCATGGGAAAGAAGCATGCCCCTGTGGATGAGGCTGGGCCTAGTCATCCCACTCATTCAAGGCGGCCTAGAGGAGCTACCGTGAGTTCAAGTGTTGGGAGAGAAGTGCAGATGAAGTGGGATTTGGATCCCCATGCTCCAATAGGAAGATCGTTGTTGGCTGAGTTGGCTCATGGCGCTTATGCGGACCATAGGGTTCTTTTTGAAGTGCAGGTGGATGGGCGACTCTTTGGAGAGTATCTGTTGTTCGAGCGTATGGAAGAGGCCGGGTGGGGTCCGCTATTTGAGGGCGAGTCTCGTGCTAATGTGAGCACTGTTTGTGCCTTTTATGCTCATATTCGGGACCCTACGCTGGAGCCTTTACAGTTTAAAATCTCCTTCGGCAGAGATCGGGAAGCCACAATCAATGTTGGATTGATAGCTCGACTTCTGAATGTGCCACTTGGCGAAGTACATCCAAGTGCTAAGAATTTAAACAGTATTTGTGAGAGGGATCACCGCACCAGGTTTCTTTATGGTCCTTTGGTTGAGTGGTAGCGTAACAAGAGCCTCCTAGGGACCCATATGTTGGGTGATTTTCGTTTGCTTCACCATATTTACACTTTTAATGTTTATCCCAGGTGGAGCAATCATAGTGAATGCACGCGTCTTAGGGCAGATTTTCTGTATCAAGTGGAGCAGGGAGTGAAGGTGTGTGTGCCTACGTTTGTGCTGCGACAGATCATCCTTATCGCGCGATCAAAGAGAACGTCTGAGTCGCTTCCCTTTGGCCGACTCATATGCAAGATTGAGCGCGAGTTTGGTTATAGACTTGGGATGGAGTTGCCTGCGCCGGTCCATTACATTACCGAGGCTACTCTTAACCAGATGAAGATGGGGCCTCGGCAACATGAAGCCCAAGTAGAAGATAGCAAGGAGGAGTATGATAGTGAAGAAGAAGGTGGGGCAGAGATTGAGGAAGAAGAGCAGGACGAAGAAGAAGAAGAGGCTCAGGATACTGATGAGAGTCCTTTTGTGACTCAGGAGCCTGATCCTGCTCAGGTTGATAGAGATGCTCATATAGTTAGACTCGAGGAGGGTCAGGCTGCTCTTCGACAGGATATTGTGGATTTGCGAGGCCTCGTAAAGCATAAGTTCAAGAAAGTAACCCGCACATTGAAGACCATCCTGTGCTGCCTAAAGGATAAGGGTGCCCCTTCTCCATCACTAAATTTTGATGAATAGGCTTTCTGTAGTTGTTGTCTACTTGTTTGTTGCTTGTTTGAATTGTGTTTTAGTGTTTGTTTGGTAGTTGGTAGTTGTTTGGTGTTTGTAGTTAGTGTTTGAAGCTCAGATGTTTGTTCACATGCTTTCTCCATCGCGATTCATGTAATGTTGCAATCATATATTGTGACAATTTTGTTAATGAAATGCATGTTGTTCTTTTGGCTTGAGAAGTTAATGCTGTGGATGGACTGTGTGAATGCCTAATCTTTTTGGTTGCTACCCTCTGTTGTGTGTAGGGTATGTCACCTAAGGGTTTGAGATCTTCGGCCCATATTTCTCTGGGAGATTCGCTTGATGGGGCCCTTGCCCTGAACAATAGTCACATGGACCCCCATTCGGGCCCATCTTGTTCTGATCTCATGTCGAGTTCTCAGCTGGCTTCTAGTCCTACTGCGGGGCCACCTCCTTTGACACCTTCTGCGCTGCCTCCTGTCACACCTGCAGTTTCAGAGCAAAACTGGGCGTTTGTGTTGATGCCTTCTACATCACAGTCCACTTCGCCTCCTGATAAGCTAGAGCAGATGATGCTGTTGATGCAGCAGCAGCAACAACATCAGATTTAGCAGCAGCAGTAGCAACAGCATTCTTGTCTTCCATTGCTGGCATCTTTTCTTAGTCTATGGGGGTGACTCCACCTGCCTTGCCTCTACACCCTATTGGGCACACTAGTGCTAGCGGTATATTCGAGCGATTTCAACGCTTGAGGCCTCCTACACTTTTGGGTACTCACAGACCCGAGGAGGCTAAGTATTGGATAGACCGCATCTCGAAGATGCTTCGACCATTACACTTTTGGGTACTCATAGACCCGAGGAGCCTGTATTGATTTGGTGATGGGGGAGTGGTGTAACGATTGCAGGAAACAGCCCTGACAGTCCTTGTAGCGACCTAGAAATGTAACGTCGTATGAGATTTCTTAGGACTGACGACCCTAGAATGGATCAATGTTAGGAATTAATATGAGGGAGGTATCTTAGCTTCCCAATCCTGCTGTATGAAAGGGACTAATAAGAACTTGGTAAGCATGTTCATATCATCGCATTGCATGTGCTAACGGGGTTGGTGAAAGAAAACTGAGGAAGTGACTGACATGCGCGATTGTAACACCCTGAAAATCGGGGGTCATGTATAAACTCAACTCCCGAGTTCCGGACCGTCACTTATGCAACGAAAATGATTATGATTCAATGTTGTCTGATTTAAAGCATTCACATGAGTAAAAGTATACCAAAACTGCAATTCATACTCCAGATCCAGTGATAAAAGCAAGCGGAAGACTAAACAATATATATATCACTGTAAGGAAAAATAAAGTAGATCTTATCTGTCTCTAAAGTATGAATACATCTCTGAGTCTCATATACATATACATGAACAAAATCAAATGTTCAAAATAGTCCCACTGAAGTCCCATCAACCCAGGTCACCTACGCAAAGCCATCATGATACTGCATGTACGAGAACTCGTCCTGGTCCTCGTCGAAGTCTGGCTCTGCCTCCTGGATCTCAGCATCACCTGCATCTACAACAGAGTCTGGTGGGTGTTGCAAACACCATCCCGTAACGTGGGAGTGAGTGATCAACTCAGTGGAATCATAGAGCAAAGATTAGCATGTTCACAAATCAATCATGCGATTATAGTAAAGCAGTAAATCAGACAATCCTAATACTGTTATTAATGTAAGATGACATGGCGTGATGTATGCCCTCACCGACGATCTCCCTCATACGGCAACATCTTACGACCGCGGCATGCCACACTCCCTATAGTGCTCCACATCTTCCAGGCACATGCAATGTTATGGTGATATGATTTTCGAGTTGTTATTAGTCTATTCAAACAGCAGGATTGGGAAACTAAGGTACTTCCCTTGTATCAATCCCAACACAGATCCTGTCTAGTCACTCCTAGTAATCTCATACGATGTATATTTTGTAGGTCGCTGCAAGGGCTTCCAGGGCTGTTGCTCGCACTCGTTGCACCGCTCCCCCATCACCTTATCAATACAGGCCTACTGTACTCTACTGCTACTGAAGGGTCGTCGCCTCCCGTAGACTCAGAATACGCTCGCGGTCACTACAAAGGACTCGTCGCCTGATCAGTGTAGGCCGACAGCTAGAATATAGTGTCCCATACCACCATAATCTGGTCACGAGACTAGGTGCTCACTGGTCATTACGGGGAGGTTTGTGGCCCCAGCGTAGGCCGACATCTCAACCACGGTGTCCCATACCACCATGCCCGGCTCATGAGTCTTCGTGGATCAAGGTACCATGGTTAACAGGGTTTACAATGGTAAGTTCAGTACCCTAGGTTCAAGCAGTTATGACTCATACAGGGTGAACATACATCGGCCAGTCGGGTTACTTGACGGGCTTGACTAGCGCGATCGCATCTCAAGTCGAACGACATAAAGTGCGTAAAACACTTCGCGTGGCTTAACCACTGCCGCCAACTCCAAACACGACTCACGTTCATCGACGCGTCTTTCGTGGCCAAGACCAGCCAGCCACGAATTCGCTCGGTTACCGACTGCCTGGACTAAGTCTAGTCCCAAACAATTATGAAATCACATCAGCAATTTATGTAGGAGTATTGGAATTAAAATACTATCATGTGAGCATGTTAACACATGTTATAACATTCAACTTAAGCAAATCTTCAAGCACATACATTTCATGCATAGTATGGAATCATGTAGATAGTCAACATGTAGGAAAGCATTTATGTCAGCATATAAATTGAGAAATCCATCTCAAACTAATTCATAACATCATTTAATTCAATACATACTAATACAAGCATTTATACAAACACATACACTGCACACTTAAGTCTACATATAGTATGTCGACCCGAAGTGCGCAATTAGGCGAATCTCTTCGCCAAACTAATTATGCACGTATTCCTAACTTTCTAATGCGACAACAAACCATGTCAATCACATCAGCAAAATATGAATGTAATCTGTACTTCCTACAAATGACTAAAATGTCCTAAATCTCATATTCTTCGTTGATTTACGAAACAGGAAACGGATAGCATGTTGTACATGTCAAATGGTGATGCCATCGATAATCTACTATTAAACGACATTGAAAGCGTTGGAAACCATCAATCAAAGCGTCTAAAATCCTCACCTTGTCTCTTATGGATGCGTAAATTTGAACGGAGCGTATACGCTTCGTCTACGGCGATAAGAGAACCTGTTTTACGAGTTACGTTAGCTAACATGCTACGAATCCTAGTAAACCTTAAATCAGCAACTTCTAGAGTTGTTTCATACCTGAAAACATGGAAGAATCACCTGCTTGGTGATCAGGAGGTGTTGCTTAGGCACTAGCAACAGGTGGCACGAAGGCTGGAAAAATCTATCCTACTCTCTCTCACAAACTCTCACCTTTTCTCCCTCCAAATCTAGGGTTTCTCTCAAATTCGGATGGGAGAGAGGAATGAGGGTTTCAACCCCTTTTATAAACCCAAAAACACCAAAAATGGGCTCCGGTACAAGGTTCACTTAGTGCATATCCAATTCGGGGCTGTTTCGGTCCAAAAGATGCTTTCTGGTGGTCCCCTGGCCGAATGCGATCGGACTTAAGCTCTTGCGTACTAGATCTAGCACGTATTAAGTTTTCAGTCCGGTAGAGTTTGCAGATCGCACATGGTGGACCAGTTTCAGTTCAACGGTCACCGCATGTAGATCAGGGCTGAAAGTCTCATGATATAAAATAGAAATTTTTCCTAATCCGAGGGTGTAATCTGGCTGAATTCTGACGGTCAGAATGCTTAATACTGACGCGTCAAGTCGTGTGCCAGATTTGAATTTGAAATTCCAATTGTCCCTATTCGCACTCTCTTCGGTCCGGGCTCAATGAAATAGCCTGTGATTATCGGTTTAACTTGATTTTCGAAATGATTGTCAAGTCCAGCTAGGCGGTTCTAATGGTCTAAGATAAGAGGTATCGGACTTTCGACGCGCGGTCTAGATCCAATACAAAGATTCAAAGTGGTCCAGAGAACAAACCTGCTTAGAGTTTGGTCCGAGGTTATAGAGTATTATAGAGTCGTTGGTTCTACTCGATTTGGGTCTTGTAGAATGTATTTAAAGTGATCAGGGACTATTTCCCAGCTACTCCAGCGTTGCGCTAGCTAACTTACGCTTAATTTCCATAGGAATTAATTCTACGCAAGTTCGGGTCGAGTTGGTACTCGAGCCCAAGTATGGATTTTTCACGGGCGTTACAGCGACCGTAAGAGGAAGATCGCAGAGGGGATTGTGGTAAGGACATGCATCATTCTTTCATAACATCCTTGCATTAACAAGAGTAGCTAAGACCTGTTTGATTGTACTGCCTTATCATTACTGCTTGATTGAATTGATAACATGTTAACCTTTGCTATATAGTACCACTAAGTTGATCACTCACTCCCACATTCTGGGATGGTGCTTAAACACCAACCAGACTCTGATTTAGTTGTAGGTGACGGTGATGCTGTTGAGGCAGAGCCAGACTTTGACAAGGATGAGGAGGCTTTCTCCTTTATGCAATTTTCAGGCGGGTTCATGTGAGCCTTATCCTGACTAGCAGGGATTTTTGGGATATGTATATGATAACTTTGCATAGTTAATATGTGTATTTGAGACATAGTTGTATATATTTCCCTGGGCATAGCACGCATCTTTTGGGGATTCATTTTGAATTATATAAGTATTTAAGTCTTTCGCTTGCATTTCCTTAATATCACTGAATTATGTCTACTGATCTGACTTGATCTATGTCATGTTTTATGCATTAACACGGGCAACATTCATCCATCATCAAATCATGTTACATAAGTGATGTTCGGGAACTCGGGAGCTGAGCTATGCTCGACCCCCGATTTTCAGTGCGTTACACCCATCACAATTTTTATGTTTAATCTAATCCGTCCATCCATTTTTAAATATCATTTTAATTCCTAGCTCAAAAAATTAGATAAATTTAAAGCTCAAATGGACCACACCATGGGAAATAATGGAGATTAAGTGCCTTTTGTTGATTTGTAGTGTGGTCCATGTGAGTCTTTCATTTGCCTCCTTTTTTTGGGATAAATCCCTAAAAAATTCTTTGAATTGAATGGAAGGCATAGATAAATGACATACCTCATGGTGGGTCACACGGAGCCCCTAACATGGACCGTTCATCTTAATTCGGCGTCCACGCCCATGGAAAAAAAAGAAGAAAAAAAAGAGAGCCCGCTTGCATTTTGCATTCTCGCGCCCACACGAAAATACAACTCTCCCTCTAGCTCATTTCTCTTTATCTTCTCCCCACTTCTCTCTCTCTCTCTCTCTCTCTCTCTCTCTCTCTCTCTCTCTCTCTCTCTCTCTCTCTCTCTCTCTCTCTCTCTCTCTCTCTCTCTCTCTCTCTCTGCCCATCCTCAACTACATGAGGGACTCGATCGAACGGCTAACGTTGGCCGAGTGGTAGTCCAAGGCCCTCCCTACCCATGCACCATCTTCATTCCTCTCTCGATCATGACCTCCATTTCTTTTTCTCTCTGAAGCTCGATTGAATTAGATTCACAAACGCGAGGTATTTCTCTCTCTCTCTCTCAATCTGAATGTTGATTTATGAATTTGGGGATTTAATAATTTATGGATTTCTAATTCAAATGTGGACCCTCATTTAGGATTTGGGGATTTTAGGGCTTACAGATTTGAATGTGGACCCTGAATTTAGGTTTTTTCTGATTTTATAAATTGGAGATTTGGGGATTTTAGAATTTTGGGAATCTGAGAATTTTTAGAATTAGGGATTTCACCTTCCAGATTCGGGAGAGTGATTTTGGTCTCAAGTATAGTTGAAATGGGACTGGAGGAGTGGCTGCTTTGTGGCATTTGTTTGCTCCCTGTTTGTAATTGTTGTTGATTGCACAGATATGGAGACATACAGATATGGCTTAGGTTTGAGGCTCTGAGGTGGTGTTATCTGAAATGGGTGTGAGCAGATTTCCATGGTTGCTCCTGCTCAGTTAGGTATTTCTAATTTTCTAATTATCTGTTTTAAAACCTGTAGTGATGGGTCAGAAGCCCCAATGAAGCTCTTAAAGGCTCCTCTTCTTGACTTCAGCTGCATTTGTGTTTAAAGTTTCAGTTGGTAAGAATGGAGAGATTTGCAGAAACTGTAGTGTCAAATGTAAGGTTAGTTGAAGTGTTATTTATTTATTCTCTCTCTCTCTCTCTCTCTCTCTCTCTCTCTCTCTCTTTTCAAATATAAAAATTCATAATGTGTAGTTGGTCTTTTCTTTCTTTCTCTAAAAATGATTTTTTGGTCCTTTTTTTTTTTCATTACTTGATTTAATGTACATTTCTTGGAAGTAACAGAACTTTCGTTTTCAATATGATCTGGTTCAGTACTTTTATTATTTGGATTATGACATTATTTTCTTGGGTATCTGTTATTAAATCGAGTTGAACAAGATTATTTATGCTATACAGTCAAGTTCTCTATGTAAATATGCATTTGTAAAACCAATTTTCAAGAATTCATTTGGGGGAATTAATATCAACACCGACCCTGACTGACACATCAACCCATTCATGTGTTATTGTCCTACCATAAGTAGAAAGGGTAGTGTCTATCTATAAATCAGGGCGCATTCCCAAGAATATGGTTTTTTTTCCCCTTCATATTGGAATATCGCTTGCATTTTGATCCTTTTAAAAGTTGGCCATGAATTCCTTTACTTCTCATATTGGATACTCTCAAGCTTATCTTAGGAGGGTTGTTCTGTTTTTGGATTCTTTGTTTTGAAATTTGAAGGAGTATATTAGGAATTTGTAGTGTTCTACATCTAACCATGCTCACCTGCATGAAACGATTATGCAGTTGGATGGCCAAACGTCAGCAGACTATGAAGCTAGAGAAGTTTATTATACTAGCTTGAGTGATGGAGAGCATACATTTGACATCTGCATCAATAGGTCTAAAGGAGTTCACTGTGAAAGCTATAACTGGACTGTTGGTTGAGAGTCGTTCTCTTTATCCTTATTGAATTCCTTCTGCAATTGTTAATATTGCCAAATGTAATATTACATCAATGAATTTCTTGAAGATGTTGAACATTCCATGATCGATTGATTTATAGGTGATTAGAACTTCACAAAATGTGTTTCTAATTACTGAAATTGTCAACCATCTTTTTTTTTTTTTTTTTACCACACGCACACACACCCCCACACTCTCATGCCATAGTGGGATTTCACCACCTATGGATACTCGATCCCTTGACTGGGTGTTGGAGTTTACCACCAGAGCAAGAGTTAGGATCCAGATTGTCAACCATCTTACTTGTTTGGTCTGTGTTTGAATGTATCATTGAATTGAATTGCAATTGTTAGTTCAACCACCCCAATTGGAATTACCTTAGCAATTAGGAACATAGTTGCGGTTTGAGGGATACTTATTCTCGCTTGAGCTAAATGTTCACAATTCCGTTTAGTTGTGCGTCCACATGCAACCTTAGATACTAGTCTCCTTTATCTTTTATCTTTTTCTTAAGTTCTTCGTCAATTTTTTTTAAAAAAATCCTTCCTGGAATTGGGATTGTCTTAAGGTATATGTGTTTCTGTGTTTTTGGAATTTATTATTTATTATTTAATTTTACACATACACTCACATCCCACACACCCACACCACATGGGCACTCGATCCCATGATCTCATTGTTGAAACAGAATCTGTCTACCATTGAGCCATGGAGCCGGACCCATGTTTTTTATTCTGCTCTCTTAAAACACTCTAATGTTAAGTCAAAATATTTTCAAGCTCCTCTTCCAAAAAAGAAAAGAAAGAAAGAAGCCAATTGACTGATCTTCCTACTAATGTTGATAAGATAAATTTATATGGTGAGTTGCCTATGTATCAACTTCCAATGGATTTTGAAAACATGGGGAAGGGAGTCGTGGTCACACCAAAAGATTTCAAGGCATTTAGGCAATTTTACCCATTGGAATCCCCGCCAGAGATTTTCTAATTTGATGACATTTATTTATGCAGATACAGTTGCCCCTACTGCAAGTGTTATAGCTGAAAGATCTTTTACAAATGCATTGAATATCTCGGTCAATATTCTTTTCAGTGAACCATGCACAGGCGGAGGTGGATTTGGATGTTCTTCTGTAAATGCTTGTAATGTGAGTAGGTGACCAACTAAACTCCATCAAGTTTGTAATTCCATTTTTGAAGTAAAGGGGATTATTTTTACTAACCAAAACATGTTAAAAGACTTCGAAGTTCTAACACGTCCTTATTTCCTTAGGCAGCTTCTTGTGTATGGTTCTGTCCAAGTTATACCATCTACTATGAAGATACTTTAGTCAGGCCTGAAATATTCTCTTCTTGTGGGGATCATCTCCTAATGTGGAGTATAGGAGCGTGATACTAGTAATGGATATAAGTTTCTATCCAGATGCTGCTGGAAACTAGTTTACAAGAATTGCCAATTCGAGTTACTTTTTACATTTTGGTATGTTATGTTATTCACTCATTGCCGTTGAACCATTTGAGAAACTTCGCTTGATTTTTTCTTAGAAATAAGGAAATTTTGCCTTTTAAAAAAATTTCAGTTGATGTACAAAGTTCTCATCATGCCCCATTTTCACAGCACTAGGAGTATCCTTGGTTTTCAGTTTGGTACAAGTGGGACCCATGCGTAAGTTACCTAGACTATGGTTTCTAATGTGCCCCATATCTGTATGTGTCCATATCTGTGTTGTTTTGCTTGCTCTGGCTGCTGTACAGATGGCATTTGCAAGGTTGGTGGCAATTGGAGGCAGTGTGGCTAGTGTGTTTTGTTGACATTGAATGCCTAAAAAAAGAGAGAAGCTCTTGGATTTGCTTCCTACTTTGCTATGTAGAGGGAAGCTCTACTGCCCTCTATTGTTTGCATGTTTGCGAGTTGATTTTGTTTGTCAGGAGTCTTAAAGGTGGTGAGATGAAGAGTGGTTGCAACTGGTTTTCCAGGGCCTGATTGGATAGTGTCATGATACTGAGGTCGGTCCTTGTTGGATGTGTTAGTGCTAATGATAAGCAGTCCAGTTGAATTCTGATGTCTGACCCTCAAGTTTCTGGTCTCTTGCTTGCAGGAGCTGTGTTGTTCGGGCAGCCAGTCCAGATTTTGTTTGAAAGTTTTACTAGTCTAGGCCTGTTGTAGGTGGGCCTTCTCTCACCATAGTTCCTCTGGGGCTGTCCATTGGGGAAGGCTTTGTTAGTTGTTGAGCTAATAGCATTTGATGTAGGGATAGCTTCTTTGGGAGATTCAGCCAGCTCTTTTTGTTTCAACTAGTAGCTGTATGTTGGCTTGCTGGAAGTGGGATTTTAGTTGTGTTCTGGTTAATGGTTGAGTCTCAACAGACTATGCTACTTTTATTTTTATTTTTCTTCTTCTTCTTCTTTTTGTACTTGTTTCCAATATTCTATATTTGCTTTTTCTATACGATCTTTTTTCATCAAAAATTTGGAATTAATGGGTGCTTGCTATCATGGCTTACTGTCAACCAGCAAGCGCTTGCATCTTAAGTAGTGTTGGGTTTCCATTTTAGATCCTTTTTTTGAATTTGATATGCCTTTGCATTGACATGTTTTTCTTTAGTCCTCATGTTATTACAGGTTTCCTTGGCCTTGCTCTGTTGACTATTCAGACTATCCTACCTTCCCTCTTTGAGGTAAATAAACCATGAGAAATTGACCGTGTAGATGCAATTGACTGATTAGTTTTCATGATTGATTCTTTGTTTTTATGTTGTAGAGTCCTCTAGTGGTGGTTTGCCTTCGAATAATTACCGAAGACGCACAAGAGTTTTTTAATTGAATTGAACATGTTTTCTAGTTTTTGTTACTGTTTCCTGAGATGGTTCAATATTCTACTAGTGCGATAGAGCCTCTTTGGTTTGGGATTGCATGAAGCAATTCTATGTATATATCCTTCTAATTGCCATTGTTTATCATTATTGTTGATCCTGAGTTAATTGCAATTAATTCCTGACACATTAGTGAAGGATTTGAACCTCACAACTAGTACATATTCATCCTTCATTCATAAATTTAAGTTCTTTCCAATCTTACCACATCAATTTCATTGAGACCAATGTTTGAAAATGCATTGTACAATAGGAAGAGGATTCAGAAATTTTGTACTGACAATCTCAGGGAGAACAAATGCTATTTTTGCACCAAGGTTGAGATTTTGATTGTGTTTGTTACATATTTAAGGAAAGGGTTTTGTCATAGAAAAGCCATATGCACTATAGCTAGGATATGGGTGAGGCTCCCTTAGCGTACACATGGCCTGTAACTCAAGTCCGAACTACCCAAATGGTAAGGCCCACTGAATACCTACACGTACGGGTTTAGTCTTTGAGAATTTATCCATTCCAATTTCTATTGTGGTTAAAAAGTTGTGTTGAATGCCTAACCTTTTTTTCCCCTCATTATTTCAGGCCCTCAATGGTACTAAACTCTGAGATGACTTTTCTGGCTTATGTAACATATGCAACTGATTAGATGGCTGGTCCAGCTGAAATTTGGTAAGCTTATTTAACTACAAATCTAAGTAAATGGATCTTTATGAATTGACCTTGGACAGGTAACACTAGTTGTAGTTGTGACTCCAGCTCAAACTATCACTGAGTTGTTACAATCTTGGTTTTACTTAGGTTGTGTGTCATTGTAAATTTTCTTGGCAGATGAATGTATGAGGCCTACATTCTCACCCACATAACATTATTTCACCATTCTATTGAAGACTTTAAGTAGCATTAGCTGTTTACAATGCACTATTGTTATTATTATTATTATTATTATTATTTTGAATTCCCTGTTCTGCTAAAACTGGAACTGGAGCCACCGGAATTTTGAAGATCAATGCAATTTTGTTTGAGCTTCTCTAAGCCAAAAAGCATGTACAGGCCAGCCCATGTACATGCAAACCCATGTGCCAAGGGTACGTACATGTGAACTGGTGTACATCTCTTTTTTTCCACTTGGTGTCACCAGCTAGCAGAGGTTGGTTGTTTACTCTTCGCTCTTTTCTCAATTTGATGGACTGGTGGTTTTAAACATAGTGGAACTATAGGATCTTGCTCATCAGTAAACACATACTATGTGTTTGCTGACATATAGGATTTCATGCATGTGGGCCCATGGTTCAGTTATTAGAACCATTGATATAATGGTCCTATTGTACATAGTGGATACTCTTGAAATCTCCCAAATTGAAATCCCTTTGGGACTGATATCAAGTTGTTTACATGCAATGGATTCAAGACAAATTTCAAATCATCATCAGACTTCTTGAGAATCCTATTGAAGAAGTTATATCACCTAACTTTTCACATTCATTCCTTAGGAACCTTCAGCTATCAAATGTTGAGATTATATTACCAGATGTAAATGATCTTCTCTCATCTTAAAATCAAAGATTATAGTTTGAATCATGGGGATTGAACCAGGAATACTTAAACCTTATTTGTTTTCACAGCATATGAAGAACTATGAGACATTTCTAAAGAAGTATCCAAGTGGATGAACCATGCCAAACTTCTTTTTGTGGAACATATATGCCATAAAACCATGGCTTATGAGTACGAGGTATACTCCCAAGTCATCCATCAAGCTCTAGGCTTAAACATCACCATTGCATAGTTTTAGTTTTTATCTTGAATTTGATTTTTTTTCATCATTCATTCCCATTTTCTGTTGGTGAGGAAACTTGTTTGACAGTCATGTTAAAGGTGATACTTTTGTCCTTCTGTATCATATGTATGCAACTGATGCTTAATGTGGAAATCTGGCCCTTTTGAACCTTCCCTAATTGCATAAGTGGCTGAACCAGCTCTGTATGTTACACATAATTTGTCATCCACTAGTTCAAAATCATGTATGCTCCCAGTGATTTTATATTAGATTTTGATTTCCTTCGAATATTCTCGTGACATGTTGTTTCTCTCTGGTAGTAGTGAAGCTAGGAGAGTATCTTAGGACCATAATTACTATATTGATTTGTTAGAGCATTTGCTTCAAACATGCATGATATCTATTTTAATGATTATCTGAGGTCATTTCATAATTTCTTCACAAAGTCATGATCCTTGATGTGTTGCTGACATACATTATTTAATTTAATTAGGTTCATGTAATACACGAATGGGCCTGGGCAGGTACTCCAAATGAAGGGGCTGCTTGGCTCCATTTGTAGAGACTAGCTAATACATGACACGAGATACTATTAATTCCAGTGACTGGAGGAGTTGTCATTGGCATGATGCATGGATTACTTAAAATTTTTGACCAAATAAAGTAGCCAAGGTCTTCTCAGTGGTAGGTTTTTGATCTACTGGCTGGAGTCTTCCCTAGATTAAAGGCCATCTAGGCTGCTATAATATTCAGCACTGGTTGTTCTTTAGGTCCTGAGGGACCTAGTGTTGATATTGGTAAATCATGTGTAAATGGGTGTTCGGGAATGATGGAAAACAACAACGAAAGGAGAATAACTCTTGTGGCAGCTGGTGCAGCTTATGGAATTTCTTCAGGTTCAGTATTTCTCTCAATTTTATACTCTGCAAATGTGAATGGTTGGTTTAGTTGAATGACTAACCATGTCTTTGTCGAAAGTTGCTTTGAAACCCACCTCTACATGGGCCTGGGTAGGTACTCCAAATTTACTGTTCACATACAATTGCCAAACAGCATTGAAGTTAAATTGTGAATCCTTTATTATCATATTCAAATCAAATAGTAAGATTTGATTCACTATCAATTTTATTAACACGCTTTCCTCATCAGTAGTGTCTCAATACTTGGTTTTGCCCCATTTTCATCAACATATCATTCCTGGGGCAACTAATAAAAAATCCGAACAGTTCTATACCGGCAAAGTAAGCATACATTAAGTTTCTTCCTATCCTATGCAGGGCTTTAACAAACTGAAAGAGACAGTTGAGAAGTGGGAGGGCATAACAAAGGCACCGACATGATTTAATCTAAAGCTTTTTGTTGGCAAAGACACATATGAAGCCATGGATGAACTTGCAAAGCTGTAGAACAAGACTGGTCACTAGCTGGCCATGGAAGTCATCCGCAACTTTGTTGCCGCACAAAAAAATGGCAAAAGTGAATGATCAGTCCCTTTTTTCAGCTGTTGCTATTTATTGAATAAATACTAGTTCAGATGAACTTATCTTTTTTCTTTTTTCTAAATCATGGATGAGTGAAACTTAGTTGAAAAGAACTTGAGATATATAACCATTTACCAGGATGTTGCATCATTTTCCCCTGTACAAACAGTTTTGATTTTGATTATATATATATTTTTTAAATACAAAGCAATCCCTTTGTCATAAGTCCATGGAATGAAATGAAGATTGTAATTGAATGAATGAATGAATGATCATGCAGGTGGTAATTGGATGAATGAATGAATGATTATGCAGGTGGTAATTGGATGAATGAATGAATGATTATGCAAGTGGTAATTGAATGAATGATTATAAATTTTTTAATGTAGGAAATAGCTACGGATATTAACCATAGCTATGACTCTGACAACCGTAGCTCTTATAAAATTTGGCATATTGTTATGGATCCAACACTAGTTTTAACTACCAATAATATTTGTAGTTGTAGGTGCTTTTGACTACAGAAATATTTGCTACGGATTATATCTGTAGCTATATTAAGCTATGGCTACGGATTAAATCCGTAGCCATAGGTTTTAAAACTATTGATTCGGCACCTACGACGATGGTCGTGCTACGAATTTAATCTGTAGCCATAGGTCTATGGCTACGGATTAAATCCGTAGCCTTTGCCCATTTTTCTAGTAGTTTCAGGATTATTTTTAGCCATATTCTGTGTTACAGGTCCCTTGATCTTACGTGAAAGTGAACTCATCCTGGCAATCGCTACATTTCGAGCCCTTGTTCTTTGGGATGGTATAACAATCCAGTCATTATCATTCTTTTGTGCCAGTGGCGAAGCAGATATGACTTTAACCATAACTCAGGGCTTGTCATTCTTGCTTGTAGTAGATTGGGCTTTATGATCTGTAAGTTGATTCGTTGCATATTCTACTACAAACCCAGTTGTTGTGAAGTAGAAATTCATCTTTTTTGTTGGGTTTGTCATTGTTCGTAACCTAAAGTTTTTTCTAACCTTCAAACAAGAATATGAAATCACAATTAATATCAAAATGATAAAATATTCTATCTTAGAGATGAAGGTAAGGATGTTCCCATTAAGAGTTGCCATTTTAGCATCGGTAAGACACCAAACTATGATGAAGTTCTCAAAATTTTCTCTATTTTACTCTTAAATAAGACAATGTCCCCAGTGGAGTCATCATTTTGTTTCAACAAGAAACAAATGCATTTGGTTTGGGGGATTATCTCATTTAATCATAACAAAGAGAAAATAGAAAGAAACATTCATCGTATTTATTCATTCTGAGTTCATTTTTATCCTTTGATTTCCTTTGATTCTTAGATAGACTATCCAAAATACAAGTATTGAAAGGGTTTGAATATCAAATTCGACAGCATTCCGGCTTCCAATTTGTTCATCTCATTAAGAGGAATGTTGTACAGATGTGACCATCTTATATCTCCCTCTTGAACTCATATTCCTATAGGGAAGAAAGATTGAATTTCGTTCAATCATTCTGACAGCATTCTAGCCCCTTTATGTTTATGGCTGCGTAACACCATGTTGTTGCATGATTCAGCGCAAAGCTCTTCCTTTCTTCATTTTTTCTTGATACCTTCAGATCTCTCTTCTTCTTTAGAGCTCTGATCTTCTTCTAAATCTTCAACGCGTGCAAATGAGAGTGGGAGTGAGGTATTTATAGGCCTCCACATGTGTGAGCCCTTGATCTTCCTGCCGTGAGCCCACTTCTCATCAGATTTAACCGTTCGAATCATCTTAACGGCACCAACATCTTGCAGGAGAGTGCAAACCATCATGGACTTTTTACGGATCCACACAAAGCCATCTGGTTGTGTGGTTTGGCATAAAGCCCTCAATTCATGTGAATGTGTAAGCGTGTGTGTGGAGTGTGCGTGTGTGTAAAAAAAATCCTAGTCAAACTGACATTGTGCGGGTGTGTGCAACTAATAAGGGCATTTGTGTAGACCCGCGCAATTAGTACACCTTACCCAAGTCAGCACAACACTATGGCATGAAGGGGTTTGTGTGGACCTGTGCAATCAATGAGCTTTGCGTGGGTTGGCACAATGTCATAGATCCCTTCTCTTCCTTCTACATTTTCTTCATCCTTTCTTCCATAGTTTCTTTTCTTTTCTATTCTTTTCTTCTTTCTTCTGTCTCTAATATCTTCTCCTCTCAAAATCCCTTCTTTATCAATTGTAGTTTTTATCAACGCATGATGGGAACTTTGTACATCTTTTGTGCACCAATAGAGATCAATCCTGGTACACAGGATCAGTCAGAGGCATGAACATGCCCTCTGAGTCAAATTTCTCAACAAATGGCTTTAAATGATGTCCATTCAATTTAAAAATATGGCCATTTGTTGGATTCTTTATCTCAACAACCCCATGTGGATAGACATGAGTAACAGTGAAAGGGTTAGTCCATCGAGATCAGAGTTTACCCGAAAAAGGTGTAACTGAGAATTGTACAGAAGGACTTTTTTACTAGTTATGAATGATTTTCGAAGGATGTTCTTATCGTGGAATACCATCATGTCCTTGTAAATTCTCGGGTTCTCATATGCATATTTTCAGATTTTCTCAAGTTCATTCAACTGTAGTTTACGCAGTGAACTAGCGTTGTCCAAATTGAACTTTAGATTTTTGATAGCCTAATAAGCTTTATGTTCCAACTCTATAGGCAAGTGGCAAGCTTTTCCATAGATGAGTCTAAAGGGAGACATTCCAATGGTTGTCTTAAAAGTTGTATGGCATGCCCATAATGCATCGGTTAAACAGATTGACCAATCCTTACGGTCAGGGTTAACCATTTTTTTTCAGAATGTGTTTAATTTTTCTATTGAAAATCTCAGCTTGCCCACTTGTCTATGGGTGGTATGGAGTACTCACCTTATAAGAGATGCCGTATTTCTTCATTAAGTTTTCAAATAGCCTATTACAGAAGTGTGAACCTCCATCGCTAATGATGGCCTAAGGTGTTCCAAACTGGGAAAGGATATTTTCTTTTGAAAATCAAATGACCATACAATGGTCATTGTTTCGGCACAAGATCGGTTTGACCCACTTAGTGACATAGTTTACTGCTAGTAAAATGTACAAATTCCCAAAGGATTGGGGGAATGGCCCCATGAAATTGATGCCCAAGCAATCAAATGCTTCAATGATAAGAATGGGGTTCAGAGGCATCATAATTCAATGGAATAATGCACTCAATTTCTGACAATGTTCACAAGCTTTGCAAAACTCATGAGTATCCTTAAACATAGTTGGCTAGTAAAAGCCACACTGTAGAATTTTGGCCGGAGTCTTTTTAGTAGAAAAGTGACCACTATACGCCTGCAAATAACAAATGGAGATGACACTTTATTGTTCATTGTTTGGCACACATCTCCTTAGAATTTGCCATGAGCATTATTTGAATAAATATGGGTCATCTTAGAAAAACTTACGAACCTCAGTGAAGAATTTTTTTTCTTATCTTGCGCATTTTAATGAGTCGGTGTGAAACCTGTGGCAAGATAATTAGCAGTGTCAGCAAATAAAGGAAATCGGGAGAGTTTAAATAATTTTTCGTTAGGGAGCATATCGTTTATAGGTGACGTTTCAAGGGAATCGGGGCGATCAAGTCTCAAAAGATGGTCAGCCACTACGTTCTCTACTCCCTTTTTATCTCATATTTTCAAATCAAATTCCTAGAGTAAGAAGATCCATCTTATCAAGCAAGGCTGACCATCATGCTAATCTTCACTAAGCCCCCACTAACTCGTTGCTACATAATAGGTGTGGTAGTCAACATGCCCTTGAGCTTAGTGAAAGCTTCCTAACATTGCTTAGTCCACTCGTATGATATATCCTTTTGAAGTATATTACATAAAGGATGAGAGAGGTGACTAAATTCCTTTATGAATCATCTGGAAAATCCAGTGTGTCCTAAGAAGGATCGCACGTATCATATGCTCTTAAGCAGAATTAAGTTAAAGATAAGATCAATTTTAGTCTTATCTACTTCAATTCCCTTGGACGATATGATATATCCAAAAATAATTCCCTTACGAATCATGAAATGACACTTTTCCCAATTTAGTACCAAATTCTTTTCCTCACATCACTTCAGCACATTTTTCAAAATTTTCAAATACTCGTTGAAAGATGGACCAAAGACAGATAAGTCGTCCATGAAGACCTCTAAATATTACCCTACCATGTCAGAAAAAATATTCAACATGCATGGCTGAAAAGTGACGGAGGCGTTAACAGTCCAAATGTCATACTTCGATAAGTAAAGGTGCCAAAGGGGCATGTGAAAGTGATCTTCAAGGTTTATCTCTATCTGATTGTAGCCTGAATATCTGTCAATGAAGCAATAGTAAGAGTGACTAGCTAGCAATTCCAAGATTTGATCAATGAAGGGCAAAGGAAGGTGGTCCTTCCTCATGATGGTATTCAACTTTCTGTAGTCAATGCATATTCTCCAACCAGTATTAACTCTAGTTGGCACGAGTTCATTGTCGGCATTGGATACGATGGTGATTCCGAACTTCTTAGAAACCACCTAAGTTGGATTCACCCATTGGCTATCGAATATGGGGTATATGATACCCACATCCAATAACTTAAGTACCTTGGCCTTAACCACTTCCTTCATGTTTGGTTTAATCGATGTTGTGGTTGTCAGGAGGTCTTCGTATTATCCTCAAGATGAATGCAGTGAGTACAAATTAAACGGTCAATTCCCTTGAGGTCCACAATTAACCATCCAAGGGCTCTTTTATACTCAATTAGAGTAGAGATAAGCATACTCACCTATTCTTGCTCAAGGTGTGAAGAAATCACCACTAGGTATGTCTCATCTTAACTTAAATAGACATATTTAAGATAAGAGGGCAAAGATTTTAGGTCAAACTTCTGTTCTTTGAGGCTAGATGGTAGAGGCACTACATTAGTTTGGAGTAATTCTTCAAATTGTGGCCTCCACTAGTTAATTTCAAGTATTTACGTAGCATCAAGCATGACATTCATCTCTCTAATCATGTCATTATTCAAATAAAGGGAGTGATCCAATGTTCACAACCCTAAGTGTAGGGTCGCAATGTAGTAATAATCTTGGTGAGATCGAGGTCGAACTCATAGGGACTAATCTTTTACGTTTCTAAAAGTAACTAGAAATAGAAGTAGAAGAAGATGTGAATTTAAATCTGAATTAATTGAGAGAGTAATTGTGATTAAAGTGATTAAAATTAATAAATTTTAAGGTGGTAACTAGATTTTCTAAGGATCCACTTGTAGAGATCAGGGAGCCCTTTTAGTTGATTTTAGTCATCCGATTGGAATTAGAGTCCCATCTTATTCAATTGGAAGATATACAATTAAGATCAATCTAAACTTTCCTTAACCTAATTCTCAATGGAGGAGAATTGTGATAATTAGAAGAGATTCCATCACCAAACCATGCCCATGAGACGATGGCTGACAATAGGATTTACCAATTCCACAATCTCAAAATCAGGAAAAGAAGACACTCAAAGCTATTGCAAATCTACTGTAATTTGAGTCATAATAAACCATTAAGAACTGAAAATATTCTTTTAAAATCAAACTATAATCAAAGAAGGTTCAACATAAACATGAATTAAAGTAAAAGAAACATCCCATCACGCTACAAGCTTCACCTTTTAGCCCTAGCTAAGAGGTTTAGCCAACAATATACATGATTGAAGTAAAATTTCTTAAGAAACATATAAAAATAACTAAAGGTAAAGGAAGAAAAACTCTTGACAACGGTTTCTCCATGATTTTGCTCCACTCCTCGAACCCTAGAAGATGCCCAAGAATATCCTAGAGACTCCTATTTATATTTTTACATCACCTCATTTTGTACCGACTTGAAAAAATTCAGAAACCACCTCAAATTTATGCAGTCCACGCAACACCTGTGTAACCCTTGACTGGTCGAGGACAGCCTTCGACTGGTCAAGGGTCACCTTTGACTGGTCAAGGATGACTAGAATTTAAAGGATTTTATCACTAGATTTCAAGTTGAGGAATCTTCGACTAGTCAAGCAGGGGCCTTCGACTGGTCAAAGATGGGCTTAGGCTAGTCGTTAGATGCAGATTTTTAAGGTTCCTTTTCTTCACTTCAAGTCTTCAATGCTCTTCATTCCTCACTTGGTTTTCTTAAATCTTTGTCATATGAATTCTTTATTCTTAGTCTTATAAGATCCATCCTTGGCTTTGATGATTCTTGAGTGTTAAATCTATGCTTTTAGCATGTTTTTCAATCTAAGCTCTTAAATTTACCTTGCAACATAAACATGATTAAAATAGAACATTAAGCATTATCATGTTCATAAAACCAAGTAATAAATGGGGGATAATATGTAATATTTGACTCCCAACACAATCACTAACCAGCATTTTGCTAGTCCCAAGCATAGTATGCAAAAAATGAACTTTAATGCGCAATGTTCAAACCCTTTTAAGAAAATAATCTTTTGTTTAATCAAGTATGAATGAGTAGACTCAAGATGAGAAAGTTAAAAACCTAAAGCCAAATCACATAAGCAATCAATCAAATAAGGTCTTTATCCATTAAGTTAGAGTATAGTTCACATATTAAGTTTTTCAACGTGCTCAGTGAAAATACTATCTTTTCATAATATTAGCCATGCTCATCACTTCAAGATTAGTTGAAAACTCAAGTACTAATTCCAAACTTATCCCCTTTTCTTTCTTTTTCCAGTTTTTGATTTTATATTGAGGTTAGTTGTATTCTTTCAGTCTTTTCATCATTTCTCTTTTCTTTCAGATTTTTCATTCTTTTTCAGACTTTTTCAATCTTTTTACCATACATGATCTTTTTTTGTCGATCTCCTATTTTTTTAATTGATTATTTTATTCTTTTAAGGTGGATAAAATTCTCTAGACTTGGTTCTTAATATCTTTCAATGATCATCATACTAACAACTAGAAAATCTAGTACTATTCACAGAAAAATAATTTAAATGTCTTGTGATTTAGATTAACATAATATTCAAATTTCCTCTTAATCAATTGACTGCAAGGATCGTAAGTGCTAGGATACTTAGTTGATCAAACTCCAACAATTCAAAATTCACTTCCTATCTTATCTTCATACTTAAAACAGTCTTAAATACGCGACTTATTACTTTCCAAACAGATAAACATTGAAAAATTTTTAAAATTTTTACAAATTTTGCTCAAAACTAAGAAAGCACTGATTAGTTTATGTAAGCTCCCATCCCCAACCTAAAATCTACATTATCCTCAATGTAAAAGAAATAAGCATGATTTACAAAAGAGATAATGTAATTGAAGGAGAAATGATGGAAAGATAGTACCCGATAAATGAATTTTGAGGCTTTTTTCAAAGGATCACAGCATGAAGGTGGGTTAGCATAAGAATTAAACAAGCGAAAAGAAAAATATCCTAAAATAACGGAAGCAAACTATCCTACAATAGTGGAAGTAAACTATCCTAGTCCTAAATTCTATGAAACCAATAAACCTAACTATACCTCTGTCAGACTGGGAGGTCAATCCTGGTAAACAAGATCAATCAGAGGTATGGACATGTCCTCTTAATCAAATTTATCAACAAATGGCTTCAACCGATGTTTATTTACTTTAAAAGTATTGCCATTATACAGATTCTTTACCGCAATGGCCCCATGAGGATAAACATTAATAACAGTGAAAGGACCGGTCCAACGAGATTGGAGTTTATCCGAAAAAAAGATGTAACTGAGAATTGTACAAAAGGACTTTTTGACCAACTAAGAATGATTTACGAAAGATGTTCCTATCATGGAACACCTTCATTCTATCCTTGTAAATTCTTGAGCTCTCGTATGCGTCATTCAGGATCTCCTCGAGTTTATTCAATTGTACTTTGGCTAGCGTTGTCTAAATTGAAGTTCATATTTTTAATCACCCAGTAAGCCTTATGTTCCAACTCCACAGGTAAGTGACAAGCCTTCCCATAGACAAGTCTAAAGGGAAACATTCCAATAAGGATCTTAAATGTGGTACGGTAAGCCCATAAGGCATTGGTTAATCAGATTGACCAATCCTTACAGTTATGGTTAACCGTCTTTTTCAAGATGTGTTTAATTTCCCTATTGAAAATCTCAGCTTTCCCACTTGTTTGTAGGTGATACGGAGTGCTTAGTTTGTGGGAGGTGTCATATTTCTTCATTAAGTTTGCGAATGGCCTATTACAAAAATGTGAGCTCCCATCACTAATGATGGCTCGAGGCATTTTAAACCAGGAAAGGATGTTTTCTTTAAAAAAATTAATGACTGTTTAATGGTTATTATTCCAGTATGGAATCGCTTTAATCATTTTAGTGACATAGTCTATTACTAGCAGAATGTATAAATTCTCAAAGGATTAGGGGAATGGTCCCATGAAATTGATGCCCCAACCATCAAATGCTTCAATGATTAGAATAGGGTTCAGAGGCATCATATTTCAATAGAAAAATGCTCCCAACTTTTAACAATACTCACAAGCTTTGTAAAACTCATTAGTGTCCCTAAACATAGTGGGAAAGTAAAAGCCACACTATAGAATCTTGGCTGTGGTCTTTTTAGCAGAAAAGTGACTACCACAGGCCTGAGAGTGATAGAAGGAGATGACACTTTGGTGTTCATTTTATGACACACATCTTCTTAAGTTTTGGTCTAAGTAATATTTAAACAAATATGGATCATCTTAGAAGAACTTACAAACCTTAGCGAAGAAGTTTTTCTTATATTGTGCAGTCTAATATGTCGGTGTGAAACCTATGGCAAGATAATTAACAATATCAACAAACCAAGGTGAATGGGAGACTTTGAACAATTGTTCGTCAGTGAAAATGTTATTTATATGTGTCGTCTAAAGGGAATCAGAGAGATCAAGGCGAGAAAGATGGTCAACCACTATGTTCTCTACTCCGCTTTTATCTTTTATTTTCAAATCAAATTCTTGGAGTAGGAGGATCCATCTTATCAGGTAGGGCTTAGCATCATTCTTAAAAAGAAGATACTTAAGCGCCGCATGATCTGTGTCAATGATGATCTTGGATACAATCAAGTAGGACCTAAATTTATCCAAAGTGAATGCTGCGACTAAGAGTTCCTTTTCCATAGTAGAGTAGTTCATTTGGGCAAGATTTAGAGTTCTACTTGGGTAATGAATAACATAGGGCTTCGTTTCTTTTATTTTGGCTTAAAACCTCCCTAAGAGCATAGTCAAATGCCCCACAAGTTCAAAAGGAAGGCTCTAGTCGAGTGGCTACATAATAGGTACAGTAGTTAACATGCCCTTGAGCTTAGTAAAAGCTTCTTAGCATTGCTCAGTTCACTCATATGGTACATCCTTTTGAAGTAGATTATATAGTGGACGAGAGAGGTGACTAAAGTCCTTTATGAATCTTCTGTAAAACCTGGCGTGTCCTAGGAAGGATCGCATGTCTCATATGTTCTTGGGTGGTGGTAGGTTAGAGATAAGATCAATTTTAGCCTTATCTACCTTAATTCTCTTGGACGAGATGATGTGTCCAAGGATAATTCCTTTACGAACCATGAAATGACACTTCTCCCAATTAAGTACCAAGTTCTTTTCCTCACATCGCTTCAGCATAATTTTTAAAATTTCCAAACATTCGCTGAAGGATGGACCAAAGACCAAGAAGTCATCCATGAAGACCTCTAAATGTTGTCCCACTATGTCAAAAAAAAATACTTAACATGCATCGCTGAAAAGTGGCGGGGGCATTCTACAGCTCGAATGACATCCTTTGGTAAGCAAAAATGTTGTAAGGGCATGTAAATGTGGTCTTTTTCTAATCTTAGGGGTTATCTTGATCTGATTATAGTTCGAATAACTGTTGAGGAAGCAATAGTAAGAGTGACCAGCTAGCCTTTCCAAAATTTGATTGATAAAAGGGCAAAGGAAAGTGGTCCTTCCTCATGACAGTATTCAACTTTAAATAGTTAATGCATGTTCTCCAACCAATAGTGATCTTAGTTGACACGAGTTCATTATTGACATTGGCTATGATGGTGATTCCAGAATTCTTGGGAACCACTTGAGTTGGACTCACCCATTAGCTATCAGATATTGGGTACATGATACCTACATCTAATAGCTTAAGAACTTCGACCTTAACTACTTCCTTCATATTTGGATTTAGTCTATGTTGTGGTTGTCATGAGGTCTTCACATTATCCTCAAGATGAATGTAGTGAGTATGAATTGAAGGGTCAATTCCCTTAAGATCCGCAATTGACCATCCAAGAGCTCCTTTGTGCTTAATAAGAGTAAAGATGAGCATATTCTCTTGTTCTTTCTCAAGGTGGGAAGAAATCAATACTGGGTACATCTCATTTTAACCTAAATAGACATATTTCAAATCAGAGAGCAACGATTTTGGGTCAAGCATTGGTGCCTTAAGGTTAAATGTTAGAGGCACTACATCATTTTGGGACAATTCTTTAAATTGTGGCCTCCACTGGTTAACTTTAAGTACCGACATGGTATCAAGCATAGCCTCTGTCTCCCTAATCTTGTCATTATCAAAATCATGGGAGTGGGCTAGGCACGTCTCTAGAGGGTTAGAGGATAAGATCAAAAGTGCTCTATCTTCCACGAAAGAATTAATCAGGTTAATATCTGGGGGATCGTCTTCATCCTCTAACTGTTTTCCTGTGTTGAAAAAGATATTCAACTCCAATGTCATATTCCTGAAAGACATACTCATGACTCCATTCCTACAGTTAATGATTGTGTTTGAAGTGGCAAGGAATGAGCAACTAAGAATGACAAGAATTTGAGTTCTCATGTCCACAATGGGTTGAGTATTCAAGATGATAAAATCTGCCGGATGGTAGAATTTATCAACCTGAACCAACACATCCTTGATTATCCCTCTTGGTACACAGACTGAGCGATTAGTAGGTTATAACGTGGTCTGGGTGGGTTTTAATTCACTTAAACCCAGTTGTTCATAGACTGCATATGGGATCAGATTCACGGTCGCTCCTAAGTCAAGAAGTGCATGCTTAATTCGGTGGTTCCCAATTACGCAAGCGATGGTTGGGCTACTGGTATCTTTGTACTTTTGTGGTAATCTTTCTTTAGAATGACACTCAATTTTTTAATTAAAAAGATTTCTTTTTAGATACTTTGCCATCTTTTGGTCGTACACTAGTCTTTCAAAAATTTAGCATATGAAGGTATTTGTTTAACCACATCTAATAAAGGAATATTAACCTTCACTTATTTCAACACCTCTAGAATGTCCTGAGAGTTAGAGAGAGGTTTTGGTGTAACCAACCATTGGGGAAATGGAGCAATTGACTTACCTCGAGGTTCCGGTTCTAACTCTTGTGGGGCATGGCTAGATCTATCATTTTTGTCCTCTTCTAAGTCCTTAGGCTTTCAACCCTAACTGGAATAGTTTTGTCAATGGTCTTCCCACTCCTAAGAGTGGTGATAGATTTATCTTATTCTATTTGATTTGAAGAGCTCGGGTCATTAACTTCATATTGCAGTTTTGGATTTGGAAGAGGTTAAGCTGGAAGGCTCCCTATATTCTCAATGGCACTTTTAGTCTCAAGTCCTTGTATGGCCTTTGTGAGGTCTTGAAAGACATGTAGCATACCCTGATTAAAAATCTCTTAATTTTGAAGATTCTTTAAAATTTAATCATCCTGAGGTCTCCCTTGATGTAGGGAATCCTTGAGGTGTAGCGGTTTATTTGTTTCTCTAATTGAAGTTTGGATGATTTCTCTAGTTGGGATTGTACGTATTAGAGGTGGGCCCACTAAAAGGTCTTTGATAATTATTCATAGCATTGGATTGCTCATTCAGTACCTCTTGAAAGGAAAGTATTGTTGGACAACTTTCAATTACGTGAATGTTACAAGCACAAATACCGTAAAAGTTTCCTTAGCCTTATCCTTCTTTAATTTCATAGCCTTGAGTTTTCTGGTGAGATTAGCCACTTTAGCATTGATATCATTATCCTCTCTCAGGAGATACATTATGCCTCTCTCCTTAGATTGAGTCGACCTAGACATGGTGCTTGATTTTGGGGAGATGTCCTATGATTGTGTGTTTTCAGCAAGCTTATCAATGTAGTCTCACACATTATCGACGTTTTTATTCATGAATTTTCCATTACACATTATCTCGACCAATTGTCGCATGAGAGATGTCAGTCCATCATAGAAAAAGTTCATGATGTGCCATGTTTTAAACTGTGTTGTGTGCATGAACTGACAAGATCCTTGAACCACTCCCAACATTAGAAGAATATTTTATCTTCCTTTTGGGCTAAGTTCATGATCGACTTTCCAAGGGTGTTCGTCTTGTGGTATGGGAAAATTTTCTTTATGAACTCCCTTGTCATGTCATTTTATCTACCAATAGTTCGAGGATGTAGTGAATGTAACCACATCTTAGCTTTCTCTTTCAAAGAAAAAGGAAAGAGTTTTAGCCCGACCATGTTATCAGACACGTTTGGAAAGTATATAGTGGTTATAATCTCGTCAAACTCTTTTAAGTGTAGGTATAGATTTTCAAATTCAATCCCATGAAATTTTGGAAGAAGTTGGATCACCCCTGGCTTGATATCCATGTGTCCGGTATTTTTTTGAAAAAACCATGCATGACGGTGTACTCACCCCTCCGATTGTAGATAATCTCATAAAGTACGAGGCGAGGGTGCTTGATGCACCTCATTCTCACACTGGACTTCCTCAACCCTAGGTTGAGGTTATCTTTTTGGTTGATTGGCAGCCATAACCTTAATTAACTCTGATGATCTCGAGTGGTGTTTAA
The DNA here is from genome assembly GCA_037074715.1 of Magnolia kwangsiensis. NCBI lineage: Eukaryota > Viridiplantae > Streptophyta > Magnoliopsida > Magnoliales > Magnoliaceae > Magnolia > Magnolia kwangsiensis. Next base: position 145,937,798 of record CM073572.1, read on the forward strand.
TCCTATAATGGATAGATAACCCCTCAACCAATCCTCCTTCACTCAAAAGATGTTGAGTGTTGTCACAGACCCACTTAGTCATGAAACACTCTTAGCCCTCACTTTCAGATTCCAATCTAAACCTAAAAGAAAGAAGGGAAATAGAAATCTAGAAATAAAAAGAGAGAGAGAATTAGAAAGAAGTTACCAAATTAAAAGCTCCTAAATTAAGATCCTGCAAAACAAAACAAAACAAGCCAGTTTTTAAAAATAAAAATTCTAAAATTAAAAAGTTTCTAAAAATAAAAATAGAAAGATGAGTTAGTTTCTAAAAATAAATTAGGAAAGTTTTTTTTTTAAAAAATAAACCTAGTTTCTAAAAATAGAAAATAGAAAGTTTCTAAAAAGAGAAAGGGTTAGTTTCTAAAATCAAATTCGAAAAATTTATAAACCTAAAATTATAAAGTAGTTTCTAAAAACAGAAAAGGAAAATTCTAAACCTAGAATTAGAAAGCTAAGTTAGCTTCTAAAATAATTTTTAAAAAATCCTAACCTTAACCTAATTCCAAAACTAGCTAATCTCAGAAAAACTCAACTTTTAGTCCCCGGCAATGGCACCAAAAACTTGTTCACAACCCCAAGTGTAGGGTCGCGATGTGGTAATAATCTCAATGAGACTGAGGTTGAATCCATAGGGACTAATCTTGTATGTTTCTGAAAGTAATTAGAACTAGAAGTAGAAGAAGATGTGAATCTAAATTTAAATTAATTAAGAGAGTAATTGTGATTAAGTGATTAAAACTAATAAATTCAAAGGTGGCAACTAGGGTTTCCAAGGATCCACTTGTAGAGATCAAGGAGCCCTCTTACTTGATTCAAGTCACACAATTGGAATTGAAATCCCATCCTATCCAATTGGAAGATATACAATTAAGATCAATCTGAACTTTCCTTGACCTAATTCTTAATGAAGGAAAATGGTGATAATTGGAAGAGATTCCATCACTAAACCATGCCCATGAGATGATGACTGTCAATAGGATTTACCAATCCCATAAGCTCAAAATCAAGAAAAGAAGATACTCAAAGCAGTTATAAATCTATTGTAATTTGAGTCACAATAAACCTTTAAGAATTGAAAGTATTCCTTTAAAATCAAACTAGAATCAAAGAAGGTTCAACATAAACATGAATCAAAGTAAAAGAAACATCCCATCATGCTACAAGCTTTACCTCTTAGTCCTAGCTAAAAGGTTTTGCTAACCATAGACATGATTGAAGTAAAATATCTTAAGAAAAGTATAAAAATAACTAAGGAAAAAGAAAAAAAATTCTCGGTGACGGGTTCTCCACACTTTTACTCCATTCCTCAAACCCTAGAAGATGCTCAGGAACATCCTAGGGACTCCTATTTATACTTTTGCATCACCTCCTTTCACACCGACTTGGAAAAATCCTAAAACTGCCTCAAATTTATGCAGTCTGCGCAACACCTGTGTAACCCTCGACTGGTCAAGGACAACCTTTAACTGGTCGAGGGCCACCTTCGACTGGTCGGGGGTTTCCTTCGACTGGTTGAGGATGATTGGAATTTAAAGGATTTTATCGCTGGAGTTTGAGTCGAGGAATATTCAACTAGTTGAGCAGGGGCCTTCGACTGGTCAAAGATGGTCTTAGACTTGTCGAAAGATGCAAATTTTTAGGGTTCCATTTCTTCACTTCAAGTCTTCAATACTCTTCATCTTCACTTAGTTTTCTTGAATCTTTGGCATATGAATTCATCATTCTTGGTCTCCTAAGATCCATCCTTGGCTTTGGTGATTCTTGAGTAATAAATCCATGCTTTTAACATGTTTTTCAATCCAAGCTCTTAAATTCACCTTGTAACACAAACATGATTAAAATGAAACATTAAGCATTATCATGTTCATAAAACCAAGTAATAAATGGGGGATAATATGAAATATTTGACCCTTAACAGCCAAACATGTCTCTAGAGTGTCAGAGTATAGGGTCAAAAGTGTTCTATCTTCCATGAAAGAATCGATTATGTTAATGTCGTTGGTATCATCATCATCCTCTGACTGTTTACACATATTGAAAAAGATGTTAAACTCCAATGTCATATTTTCGAAAGAATCCCATTCCTACAATTAATGACAAAGGAATGAGTGACTAAGAATGATGGGTATCTGAGTACTCACATCCATAATGGGTTGAGTATCTAGAATAATAAAATCTACTGGATGATGGAATTTATCGACCTGGATCAACACATCTTCGATCATTCCTCTCGATAAATGAACTTGTAACGTGGTCTGGGTGGGTTTTAATTCACCAAGATCCAGTTGTTTGTAGACCGAGTAAGGAATCAGATTTACACTCTTCCCTAAGTCAAGAAGTATATGCTCAATCTGGTAATTCCCAATTACACAAGTGATAGTTGGGCTATTAAGATCTTTGTATTTTTTTTGGCACATCTTTCTTAAGGATGACACTCACTTTTTCTGTCAAAAAGATTTTCTTTTATATATTTTGTCATCTTTTAGTAGTGCATAGATCTTTTAGAAATTTGGCATATGAAGGGATTTGTTTAATGACATCTAGTAGAGGGATGTTGACCTTCACTTGTTTAAGTACCTCTAGAATATCCTGAGAATTAGATAGAGGTTTTGGTGTAATCAACTATTGAGGGAATGACACAATTGGCTTACTTTAAGGTTCCGGTTCTAACCCATGTGGAGTAATTCTAGGTCTATCATTCTTATATTCTTCGGAGTCCTTAGGCTTTTTAGCCCTTTCCAGAATAAATTTGTCAATTGTCTTTCCACTCCTAAGAGTGGTGATAGGCTTGGCTTGCTTTTTTTGATTTAATGAGCATGGGTCACTAATTTCACATTATGGCTTTGGAGTGGGGAGAGGTTGGGTCGGAAGCAACCCTTTCTCCCCACTCGCTAAGTGTGACTCAATCCTTTGAATGGATGATGCAAACATTCCTATTATTATTTTGATATCTTGGAATGCTTGTACCATTTTCTGGTTGAATAACTCTTACTTTTGCATGAATTTTTGATCTGTATCCTCTTGAAGTCCCTTATGATTTAAAAATTGAGTAAGGGCCTCTTATAGGTTAGTCGTTTGTCCATTCCTCTAATAGAAATTTGGATGGTTTCTCCAACTAAAACTATATGTATTTGAGGTAGGTCCTCTGAAAGGTCTTTAGTAGTTGTTCATGGTTGTAATGCCCCGAAGATCAGGGGTCGAGCAAAGCTCAACTCCCAAGTTCCAACGCATCACTTATGTAACATAGATAATAATGTTTGAATATTGACCATATTAGTGCCTTAAACATGAGTGAGATTACACTAAAACAACATATCATACTTCAGAATTAAGATAATTAAGCAAGCGAAAGACTGGGATAAATATATAAAATGGATGTGTTTCACAACCTCCAGAGTATGAACATGCTATCGGGCTGAATATATACATATGTTTGTTTCAAAATGTACAATATATCAAAATATAAATGTACAACTAATCCAGTATCCCTATAATCTCGATGACGTAGCTCTACATCTACACAGACCCGCCTGATAGCTGAACATAGGAGACTCCTCATCAAAGAAGTCCAGCTCCGTCACATAAGCCTCATCACAACCTGCATCTAAATCAGAGTCTAGTTAGTGTTTTAAAACACCGTCTCAGAGTGGGAGTGAGTGATCAACTCAGTGATACTATAAGGTAAAGGTTAACATGTTATCAATTCAGTCAAGCAGTAATGATAAAACAATACAACAATCATATCCTAAGTACTCTTGTTAATGTCGGAATGATATGCGTAATGATGCATGCCCTCTCCTAAACTCCCTCAGCGACATCATCTCAAGATCGCGCATGGCAAACTCCCTAAACATGCGCTTCCTCGCCAAAGCACATGCAATGCGATGCACGATCGTGTTAACCAAGTAATTTATTAGTCTTATTCAAACAACAGGTTCGGGAAGCTAAGGTACCTTCCTTTATATCATTTACCCCAAACAATAATCCATCTAGGGTCGTCAATCCTAGTTAATCACATACGATAGGCAAGTTGTAGGGCATCACCCCTAATGAAAAATAGTGGATAGGTAAGTTCACGAGTTTACACTCAAGGTCACCATGGAGAGGCTCATCACCTTAGTGTAGGAATAATTTATACTCGAGGTCGCTACGGGAGGCTCGTCACCTGAACGTAGGCCGACAGCTCGAATACGTGTACCATACACCACCATATTCGGCTCACGAGTTTGGATTGCTCACTGGTCACTACGAGGAGGCTCATCACCCCAGCGTAGGCCGACAGCTCGGCTATGGTGTCTTATATACCAGCATGTCCAGCTCATGAATTGTAGTAGATCTTGGTACCATGGTTAAACGAGCTTTACATTGGTAAGTGGTACCTTAGATTCAAGCAGTAGCATCCATATATGGTAAACACACGAGAGGCCAATCGGGTTATTTAACAAGTGAGATTGGTACAAGCACACATTCTGCTTCCTAAGTCAACGAGCAACCCTTACAAGTCTTGGTAGACACGAGAGGTCAATCGGTGAGCCAATCCATATTAAAAGGCTAATCAGTGAGCCAATCCATACCGAGAATGATATCGTAATGACATAGTGGGGCAACAATCAGGTCAACGAGCACTGTTCTGCTTCCTAAGTCTATCGAGCAACCCTTACAAGTCTTTGTAGAGTTTGAGAAAGTCTTTGTAGGGGTAAGAAGTCTCACCCCAATCATAGGAGTAGTTTCCAACCCCAGTCGCTTGACTGCTGCACATGATATTATCAAAATAGTGGACCCGGTGTCCACCAATAGGAATACTGGTGTACCTTGGATATGTGTTGTGACTTTGAAAACCAATCGTGTTGTGGTTGCTGACTCAGATGCTTCAACTGCAAGTGAGTGCACATGAAATTGTTGAGGACCATTTGGTTGCACTGCCATAGGCCATTGAGGCGGCTTACTTTGAGGTACATTTGGTCTGTAAGAAGGCTATGCTGGAGGTGCTGATCATAGAGGTGGAACTGAAATGGCTTATGGTAACTGACAGTTGACCTTTTGAGGTGGCATAAAGTCGTTATCCCTCATCTTGGTAAAGCAATACGTGTCTGTATGGCCCATCCTCTTACGAGTGCACCACAAATCAGATCGCCACTGATGGGTCAGTGGAGCCATAAGCCTGGGAGGCGAATCTGCACGTGGCCTCTTGTCGAGGAATGGTCGGTTCGGCAAGTCAGGTCAAGGCCTCGGGCCCATGGGTATACGCATACGGAAAAGTCTGTCTCCATCCTACTCATCTCGCAAGGACATGTTTACTAGCTCAACATAATTAGGAATGCTAGCACAACACATCTTTGTGTGAATTTCAGGCCGTAAACCATCTACAAATCACTGCATCTTCATCGGCTCATCTACTAGTATCAAAGGAGCATATCTGGCTAGCTCCGTGAATCTGTTCTCATACTCTGACATAGACATCCCTCCCTATTGGAGGCAAAGGAACTCACCCTCCTTTTCATTATGGTAAGTGAGGGGGAAGTATTTTCCATGGAAGCAGGTCTCAAATGCATCCCACGTCCATATGTATCTAGAGGCAAGTATTCATAGGATGCTATCCCACCAGAGACTGGCCTCCTTCTCGAACATATAAGTAACCAAGTTTACCTGCTTTGCCTCAGTGTAGTGTAACGACTTTAACATCTTAAAGATGCGATCTATCCAGTATTTAGCTTCCTCGAGCTTATGAGTGCTTACCAAGGTGAGAGGTCAGAAATGCTGGAAGCGTTCAACTAAACCGTAGGAATTCAGATTTCCAGTAGGCTACACAGGTGGTGCAGGCGGGACCATATTCATGTTTTGTGTAAGGGCCCCTGCAATCATGGTCCAAACTTGCTGCTGCTACATTAGGAGCATCATCTGCTCTAACCTATCAAGAGGAGGGGCCGCCTGAGGCATGCATGGCGTCGAGGTAGATGCAAGGTTCTGTTCTAGAACCGGTGGTGCACTAGGTGTTGGTCTATTGGTGGGGCCAGTGGCTGGTTGTGAATCTAGCATGGTGTCACTATCAGGGCCCAAACTGGGGTCCATGTGGCTATTACTTAGTGGAGGTGCCCTGTCAAATGCTCCACCAAGTGCTAGACGTGTCATATTCCAAGTGGTCTACGGGGGCATTCCCTATACACAACATAGGGTGCAACATGTGTAAGATTTAGCATAATAGCACACACTTATCCAAACATTTTATACATTCCAATTCCAAAGAAGCTTCATACATTTCATTTACCCAAAATTGTCACAATACATGAGATATAGTCTCACATGGATCATGACAGAAGATGTATGTGAGCTAATCTAGTACAAGTTTCACACCCACCATTTTAACATATCACTAGGCCTAAAAGGGCTATTACATAGAAAGAACAGAAAAAAAGTAAAACAATTGACAACCACAATATGTGACTAGTCTGTTGACTTAGGCGAAGGTGGAGGTGCACCCTTATCCTGTATACAGTACAAGATGGCCTTTAGAGTGAGAGACATCTTCTTAAATTTCTGCTTCATATAAGCTTGACTCTCTTCAAGCTTTTTCTTTAATTTGGCCTGGGTCTCCTTGATTTCCTAACTCAAAGCGGCTTGATTCTCTTCAATTTTAGTCAGGTGGGCTTCCAAGGTGGCCTGATCGCAGCGGTTGTCATGCGTGGCAGTGGGAGGATCCCTATGTAGATTTTGGTCCTCCTCTTCTTCCTCTCCCTGCTCTTCCCCATCACTACATTCCTCAGTTCTCTCCTCATCATTTCCTTCCTCATCATTGTCTTCCTCATCTTCACTTCTTTCTTCCTCCTCACTCTCTTCCTCAATCTCATCTCCATATTCATCAAGCCTTGCTTGGCGTTACCTGGAGCTTATGCCCATATTGTTGAGCGTAATCTCACTGATGATATGAATCGAGGCAACATCACCCATATGGAGTCTGAAATTGAAGTGGTGGGCAATTTTACAAATAAGTCAGCTGAAGGGAAGTGAGGCATCTCTCCGTATGGATCATGTAGTATCCACAATCTGAGATGGGACAAATGTAGGCAGACATAGCTTGTCTCCCTGACCAGCTCTATATAAGAAATCAACCATGAGCTGAGTTTACTCCATGCAGTTGCTCCACCTTGGATATACGTTATACTTAAATATGTGGTGGAGCAGGTGGAAATCATTTGTAAATTTGGTCAATGCAAGGCTAGTTCCTCGCCTCCACTCTTAAGCTGGCCATAGAGGAAATGGGTGCGCGATTACTTTCTCATTCACTGGCTAGGTTTTTCTCACTAGCATATACAAGTCCACGCTCCATACCCATGATTCGAGCTATCATGTCAACATTGACTATGGCTTGCTCTCTTCCCAAAGGGATAATAAACTATAGCGGCTCGAGCAATGGGTCTCATATGTGAGCATAGAAGGCACGCACTGCTCCTTCACTCGCATGGGTATTTCCCTCAAATATGGGACCTAAAGCATTTTCTAGGAGCATGTTCATTACTGGGTATAGTCCAAATAGATTTTCATCAACATGAGCCTCAAATACCACTCAACGGTTACGGTACATACCTAATTCGATGTCTGCCGGTAGCGATCTTTCAATGGGGATCCGCGGGTCAGGATCTCATTTCGATCTCCTTTCTTGCTCAGCGCTCATGCTTACCTCGGCACCCATTTTCTTCCTTGGATTGGTTGGGCGTCTAGGCCCTACTTTGTCTGTGTATGCTCTTCTCTTTCCCATAAGGGAAAGGAGTGTGGAAAGGGAAAAGATGGTAGTTACTATCTTAAAAAGAGCCATGGAAGTAAAGAAAGCTTGAAGGAGGAGATGGGTTGGTAGGTTTTGGAGTTTATGAGACACAAAGGTGGATTTGTGTGCTCGAATGAGAGGAAATAAGGGAGATAGATGGTGGTAGGATATGGGTTTTGAGGAAAATGGTGAAGGATGGATGTGTAATGAAGAAGAAGAAGAAGGTTGAATATGAATAAAGATTTGAGAGAAAGGATTGGATTTTGGAGGGTGTTGGAGGATTTAGAAGCTTGGAAGGGGATGAAATGAAGCTAGGGGGTAAAATAGAGGGCCCCACATGATTTACATGTTCCCACACATGTGCAAAGGTGCGGTAGGCTGCCAGACCTGCAGGCCCACTGTGGCCCACTGGAGAGGGGTGCAGCGCAATGTGGTTAGCGTGGTGCCACTGTTGTCCCCTAAACAGTGGGTGGTGCCACCGCCCTGTGGTGGTGGCCTCCTCCTTCCCCACCGGGGTGCTGAAATGATGCGAGGGACCCCCTGGGTCCCGTCAAAAAATGTGGTTTGGGCCCTATGCCAGTTTGAGGAGATTTTGGGTTCCACCTGACACATATTCACGCCTTTTAACATGTTACTAGTTTGGGGTTTGCTGAAAAATGATTTAAACCCATCAATTGATGGCCTAAAAAGGAATTGAGATCATTTCATGTGATCTCAGATGCCTACAGGGTACGTTTCGACTATTAGTTTTTCCCACCGATGAAACTTGGAATCCTATGATCATTTCTACATTTTATCACCCTCTCCTAAGTCAAAGTATTATTGAGGGTCAAATATTGCATATTAGACCCTAATTACTACCTGGATTTATGAACATGATACTGTTTAATGGTTTATTTTAATCGTGTTTGTGATGCAAGGTGAATCTAGGAGCGTGGACTGAAAAGGATGCCAAAAGCATAAATTTAATGCTCAGGCATCACCAACGCATCGGATGGGACTCCATGGGACCAAGATTAAGGATTTACATGCTAGAGATCAGATAAATTCCAGCCACTCACCTTAAATAGGCCTGAAAGACGTACAAAATGCAAGATTACAGGGTTCTTACCATCTGATCAACTCGAAACTTTATAAATACTCCAAGGACCATAAATTAACCGTACACATCAAATTTCAGCTAGTGTATCCTTGTGGAAGTGGCCCAACAGACATATAATCCCATAAAACATCGATCTGGGGCCCACTTGATATTTGGATATGCTTCAAAGTTGGCCTCAACCCCTTAATCAAGGTGATAAAATGGATGGACGGAGAAGATCACACATAGACATCATGCTGGGGTCCACTTTTCAAAGTGGAGTGCACTGAAAGGGTGCACTCACTATACACCATAGAAAACAAATTGGTCAGTGCTTGCTGACCCGACGAGTTTCATGCGAAAACAGAAAATGTTGTTTCCGTTTCCGCAGTGTCCGCACCGACTCAGACTCTAGCTCACCATCGATTGTAACACCCCAGATTTTTTCCAACCTGTTAGACGTCCTTAGGCAATGGTTCAACCAAAACACCTTCGTAACCACTCAGAACCCAATTCCATAGCCAAAGAAATCACTTAGGATTAATTCCTTTAGAAACTAAGCATAAGTTAGCTAGCGCTACGCTGGAATAGCTGTGAAATTGTCCCTGACCGCTTTAAATACGTTCTACAAAACCCAAAACTTGTAGAATCAATGGTGCTATAATACCCTGAAACCTCGGATCAAACTCTAAACCGGTTTTCTCTCAGGAACTCTTTGAAACTTTGTATTGGATTTAGACCGTGTGTCGAAAGTTCGATATCTACCATCTTAGACCGTTATGACCGCTTGGCTGGACCTGACAATCATTTCGAAAATCAAGTCCAACCGACGTTCAGAGGCTATTTCATTGAGCCTGGAGTGAAGAGAGTGAGAATAGGGTTAGATTTAGAATTTGAAATTCAAATCTGGCACACGACTTGACACTTCAGTATTAAGTATTCTGACCGTTAGAATTCAGCCAAATTACACCCTCGGATCAGGAAAAATTTCTATTTCATATCACGAGACTTGTAGACCTGATCTAGGTGCGATGACCGCTGAACTGAAACTGGGCCGCCACGTGCGATCTGGGAACTCTAGCGGTCTGAAAACTTGATGTGTGTTAGATCCAGTATGCATGAGCTTAAGTCCAACCGCATTTGGCCAAGGGACCTCCAGAAATGCTCTTTTGGATCGAAACAATCCCGATTTGGTTACCCCTCAAGTGAACATTGTTCCCAAGCCTGTTTTGGGCATGTTTTAAGTTATAAAAGGGGTTTAAACCCTCACTCCTCTCACCCATCCGAATTTGCTAGAAACCCTAGCAAGAGTGAGAGAAAAAGTGAGAGATTGTGAGAGAAGGTGGGAGAGATTTTCCTGCCACCTGCTGCTGCTGCTGTACGTGCTTAAGCGACGCACTCCAATCACTTTCCCGGCAATTCCAACGCATTTCTAGGTAAGAAAAGACCTCAAACACTTGTTGATTTAAGTTTCCGTCGGTTCCTTAGCATGATAGCTTATACATCTTGTCAAATAGGTTCCCGGTTCACCGTAGATGAAGCGTACACGCTCCGTTCGAATCAATACACTTTTAGGATAAAAGGTGCGGATTTTAGACGCTTTGATTGACTGTTTTCAATGCTTTCAATGTCATTTAATAGTAGATTATTGATGGCAACGCCGTTTGACATGTACAACATGCTGTCCGTTTCCTGTTTCGTAAGCAGACGAAAAATATGAGATTTAGGGCATTTTAGTCATTTGTAGGAAATACTGTTTTCATCCATATTTTGCTGATGTGATTGACATGGCTTCTTGTCACATTAGGATATTAGGAATGTGTGCATAATTAGTTTGGCGAAGAGATTTGCCTAAATGCGCACTTTGAGTTGACATACTATATGTAGACTTAAGTGTGTAGTTTAAGTGTTTGTATAAATGTTTGTATTAGTATGTATTGAATTAAATGGTGTTATGAACTAGTTTGAGATTGAATTCTCAAATAATATGCTGATGTAAATGATTTCCTACATGTTGGCTATATGCATGATTTCATTATATGATGAAATGCATGTATTAGATGATTTACTTAAGTTGTATGTTATAACATGTGTTAACATGCTCACATTGTTGTATTTCATTTCCATTACTCTTATATGATTGCTGATGTGGATTCATAATTGTTTGGGACTATACCTAGTCCAGGCATTCGGCAACCGAGTAAATTCGTGGTTGGCTTATCTTGCCACGAACGATGCGTCGATGAACGCGAGTCATGTTTTGAAGTTGGCGGCAGTGGTTAGGCCACACGAGGTGTTTTATTCACTTCATATCATTCGACTTGAGATGCGCTCGTGCTAGTAGAGCCCGTCAAGTAACCCGAATGGCCATTGTATGGTCACCTTGTATGAGTCATAACTGCTCGAACCTAGGGTACTGAACTTACCACTGAAAACCCTATTAACCATGGTACCTTAATCCATAAAGACTCATGAGCCGGGCATGGTGGTATGGGACATCGTGGTCGAGCTGTCGGCCTACGCTGGGGCCACAAACCTCCCCGTAGTGACCAGTGAGCAACCTAGACTCATGAGCAGATTATGGTGGTATGGGACACTATATTCTTGCTGTCGGCCTACATTGATAAGGTGATGGGGGAGCGGTACAACGAGTGCGAGAAACAGCCCTGGCAGCCCTTTGTAGTGACCGTGAGTGTATTCTGAGTCTACGGGAGGTGACGACCCTTCCGTAGTGACAAGAGTACAGGTAGACCTGTATTGATAAGGTGATGGGGGAGTGGTGCAACGAGTGCGAGCAACAGCCCTGGCAGCCCTTGCAGCGACCTACAAATATAACATCGTATGAGATTACTAAGATTGACGACCCTAAACAGGATCTATGTTGGGATTGATATAAGCAAAGTACCTTAGTTTCTCAATATTGTTGTATGAGGACTAATAATAACGCGGTAATCATATCAACATCACATTGCATGTGCGTGGAAGATGTGGAGCACTGAGCGGTACGCAAGCATGCCGCGGACGCAGATGGTGTCGTATGAGGGAGAATGTCGGTGAAGGCATCCATCATGTCATGTCATATTGCATTAACAACAGTATTAGGAATGTTTGATTTACTACTTTACTATTATCGCATGATTGATTTGAGAACATGCTAATCTTTACTCTATTATTCCATTGAGTTAGCTACTCACTCCCACGTTACGGGATGGTATTTTCGGACACCCACCAGTCCCTATTTTGGTTGCAGATGATGATGCTGCTTGAGAAGCGGAGCTGGACTTGATGATGATGAGGAGGATCCCTCCTTTATGCGTGTTCTGATTGACGGGATTACAGGGAGGTTGATTAAATGCCTTAACACTTGTCATTTTATATTTTTAGAGCACTCATGTATATTCTTTTCATTTACTTTTGGAGTATACATATATGTATATAACCTGGTAACACGTTCACACTCTGGAGACATACAATAGTTTATATATGTTATACATACTATCACAGTCTTCCGCTTGTAAATTTAACTGTCTCTGGAGTATGATATGTTGTTTTGGCTTAATCCTAATCTTATTTAATTCCTGTTTACTGACAACATGCATCTAATATTATCTATATTACATAAATAACATTTTGGAACTCGGGAGTTGGGTTTTTTACTTGACCCCCGATTTTTGGGATGTTACATCGATCATCATGTGGTCCATCTGGATCATCCATTCATCCCAGGACGTCAAAACAACCATACACATGGTGGTTTTTCAGTCCTAGACACGAGTAGGAATGGAAACAGTGCCAGTGCATTTAATGGACGACATGTTTAAAATTTAATGGGCCACACTTAACTTGATCCAAAACCAGCCATCTCTGAACAGTTTTTCGTTGTGATTCTAATGGACGGCATAGATTTCCCAACCGACCTCAATCATGGTCCCACCGAGCAGCCCAACGCAATAACGTGCGCAACAATGTCCCCGTTGTCGGTTTTCACGGCCGACGTGGCCCACTGTCCGTGAGTCCGATCGGTGATCTGAATCGTCCATCATGAAGGTCTGTGAAAAATGTCCCAGGAGTTATTGTCCTTGTAGAAGGAAAGAAAGGGTAGAAGAGGGAATGTAGCACCATTTTCTCAGTGTGAAAGTCCTTACACACAGCTACTGCCTTTTACTACGTAGACTTATGCACGAACCCGACCTTCTTATTGACAGTTATCCCACCGTCCTACCTTATGTTATAAAGGAAAGAGAAGGGAGAGAGCATGGGAGGATCCAAGCTGGGACATTAGAAGAGAGAGAGAGTTTGAGAAGATTTTTCTTAGTTTTATTTACTATTTTTCTTTATGCTTAATTTTGAGGATGGCCTAATCATGGTCAGCTAAACCTCTTAGCTAGGGCTAAGAGGTGAATCTTGTAATGTGATGGGAGACTCTTTGCTTGTGCTTTTTATTTACACTGAACGAATGTTGATTTTAGTTTAATTAAGGAAATATTTTTAGTTTTTAATGGTCTATTGTGACTGAAATTACAATGGGTTTGTGATAGCTTTGAGAATGTTCCTATTCCTTTCATGTTTATACCGTCAGGAAGCCCTGTTATTCACCATCGTCTCCTGGGCATGGTCGGATGATGGTACCCTTCTTAACCTTCATAGCATGTTGATTGGTTGGTAATTAGTTTAATACTATTGTTTACTTTGTCTCCTGAGCATGGTTTGGTGATAGAATCCATTCTAATTCATATACCTTTCATCTCTTTAAAACTATATCAAAGTAAGTTCAATTTAATTTCCATGGTTACACCTTCAACTGGATGAAGATGGACTCTAAGTCCAGTTGAGTATCTAATGCAGGCATAGGATCTCCCTGATCTCTACAAGTGGATCCTCTGAATCCCTAGTTTCCTATTTCTGAATTCCTTAAGTTTTTTATTAATATTTCACTAGTATTCCTCAAATTATAACTCGATTTAGATTTCATCTCATTCCAGTTCTAGTTATAGTTAGTTTCAGATAACGTACATGTATCAGTCCCTTGGGATTCGACCTCGATCTCACTGAGTTTATTACTACATCACAATCCTGCACTTGGGGAGTGAACAAGTACATCGGTGTGTATCATATTACCATAACCCAGGTGTAGTTTAATCCAAATCATGCTCTGATACCAACTTATAACGCCCTAAAAATCAGGGATTGAGCAAAGCTCAACTCCCAAGTTCCAACGCATCACTTATGCAACATAGATAATGATTTTTGAATGCTGACCATATTAGTACCTTAAACATGAGTGGGATTACACTAAAATAACATATCATACTCCAAAAATAAGATAATTAAGCAGAAGGCTATGATAGATATATAAAATGTATATGTGTTTCACAACCTCCAAAGTATGAACGTGTTATCGGGCTGAATATATACATATGTTTATTTCAAAATGTACAACATATCAAAATGTAAATGTTTAACTAATCCAGTATCCCTGTAATCCCAGTGACGTAGCTCTAAGTCTACACAGACCCGCCTAAGAGCTGAATGTAGGAGAACTCCTCCTCGTCAAAGAAGTCCGGCTCCGTCACATAAGCCTCATCAAAACCTGCATCTAAATCAGAGTTTGATTGGTGTTTTAATACACCATCCTAGAGTGGGAGTGAGTACTATAAGGCAAAGGTTAACATGTTATCAATTCATTCAAGCAGTAATGATAAAGCAATACAACAATCATATCCTAAGTACTCTTGTTAATGTAGAAATGAAATGCGTAATGATGCATGCCCTCGCCTACACTCCCTCAGTGGCATCATCTCATGATCGCGCATGACAAACTCCCTAAATGTGCACTTCCTTGCCAAAGGACATGCAATGCGGTGCATGAACGTGTTAGCTAAGTAATTTATTAGGCTTATTCAAACAACAGGTTCAAGAAGCTAAGGTACCTCCCTTTATATCATTTATCCCAAACAATGATGCATCTAAGGTCGTCAATCTTAGTTAATTACATATAATAGGCAAGTTGTAGGGCATCACCCCTAATGAAAAATACTGGATAAGTAAGTTTGAAATAGTGGTGAAGACTGCTTTAGTTGAAGTAGGAATATGCCAATATATCCTAGAGGGGGGTGAATAGGACTTTTTAAAGTTTTATAGTTCATTTAAAAATCCTATTACACTAATCCTATCAATATGCATTTATCAAGATTACTCAAAAGTAACTCTACTGGCTTCCAAGACTGGTAGACTATCCAATTATAAACTATTCAAGGAATAACAATATGTAACTTAGTTTATGATGGATATGACTGTGTATGTGTGTGAGGTGTGATCTCAAATATATAGATATGAAAGTATTGAAGTAAATTAAAGACATAAAAGAATAGCAATCGCAAACACAGTCATTTTTATAGTGTTTCAACTACTTATTTACTCCACTCCCGATAACCCCACTCAACCCTTGAGTGTACCGGATTTCACTAAGGAGGTTTCACAGCGGTTCACCTCAAACCTAAGGTTTTAAATTAGGTTCACCATTAACCTTTACAGCCTACACTGAGGCTGACTGTTTATGCTCTCACGAGCAAGGGTCAACACAACGCATCCACTTTTAGGCACACTGGCCATGGATCTTCCATAAGACCCTAACGGAGGTTTCACATGGTTCACCTCAAACCTAAGGTTTTGACTGATTCACCTTCAACCAGATGTTTATGCTCTCCACAGAGTAAGGGTCCACACAATGCACCCACTTTTAGGCACACTGGCCAAGGATCTTCCATAAGACCCGAACGGAGGTTTCACATGGTTGACCTCAAACCTAAGGTTTTGACTGGTTCACCTTCAACCAGATATTTATGCTCTCCACAGATTAAGGGTCCACACAACGCACCCACCACGTACACTCCTGTCAGAGGCTTCCTTGAGGACTTGCAAGGGTGAGAAATACCTTAGACTCAATCCTACAGAGGAATGATCAAAAGGGTCCTCTAGACTCTAGTTACTTATAGTTAAGTGGATGAGTCCCTTATTAGCTCTTGATGAAGATCTCCTCCTTGTTGATAAAGAGTCTTCTGCTCCCTTGATCCGCAACTCAGATAATGTACTAACATATGGCGATAGGTTGGGTCAAGGTTATGATGGAATCCTACTCTCTAAATGTTTTCCTAATAAGAAGATAGAGCGATTCCAATCATCTATGCATTCAAGGCATCCCAGCTTAATGATTTGCCATTAAGGTAGTAGATGGAGGATCTTTGAATGCAGACGTTCATTCCCCAATCCACTCTATTGAATATCAATGATGAGGGTGGATTGGAGGATGAACTCCCATGAGAGAAAGGGCTTTGGGTAAATGATCTAAGGTTAAACACTCAAAATCACTCTATTCTTTCTCTACCAACAACTAAAGCCAAGCTCTCTTTATATAGGCAAAAGTGTTTCAACGAATATAAAATGATCACATTTATAATAGAGTTTGATATCATCGAGCAAGGTTGATATCATCGAGCGTATACTCTCGATTGTATCAATGGTCCGCTCGATGACACAAACTCAATGTCATATGCTTTTGAAAACCTCTTGCCAACTAGTCGAGGAAATCGAAACTCGTGTCGATGCCATCGGATTTCGAACTCCGATATTATCGATACGAGGATCGATTCCTCGACATTTGAAAAATGAGAGAGACTTGCTTTAAGATTTTTCAGGTCATCAGATATGATCGAGGGATACTCGATATCATCGGAATTTGAATGTCGATGATATCAAAGGTCATGTCAATGCATCGATAAATCCAAGGATTTTATCAATAAGCTTGTTGGACAGTTTATGTCCTTTCTTGATGCTATCGATCTAGCCTCGATATCATCGATATTTGAATATCGATTCTATCGAGTGACCCACGATCAGAATTGAAAACCACCTGAAAAATGTTGCTGGACAACTTTGCCCCCATGACCTTTATCATCGAGAGCCCTACGATATCATCGAGATTTGAACTTTGATGCTATCGAAGATGACTTCGATATATAGAAGCATATACGATTTTCTTAAGAAAAATAGGGGCGCCTGAGATCTGCCTGTCGATATTATCGAGCCCCCTTCAATGGACTCGAGATTCAATTATCGATGATATCGATATGTATATCAATATATCGGTAATTCCATCCAGATGAATATGTGATTGCTGGACACTTTTTGTCCTCATTCGATTTTATTGATTGAGCTTTCAAGAACATCGATAGCGCAGGTCGATCATATCGAGACGTGTATCGATATAATTAACAAAGCAAGAAAAACTTAGAAATTTTCTATTTTAAAAAAAAGTTTTCTCACTTATAAACCCTTTAATGTTATAACTTATTTTAAGGGTTTTATTCACTCGGTGTTTTGGGACATGGGATGTGAGGCTTAGATTTACCTATGGCGAGCTTTCACACATTCGGTTGAGGCAGATACTTTGAATTAATCTTCCTATGAGACTCTGTAGTCTAACTGACCTAACACTCACGCTAATTGACAAACCAGGACACTTGCGAGGGCACTTTCAAAGTTCACGAGTTAACACTTAAGGTCACCATGAAGAGGCTCATCACCTTAGTGTAGGCTTAATTTATACTCGAGATCACTACAGGAGGCTCGTCACCTGAACGTAGGCCAACAGCTTGAATATGATGTCCCATACACCACTATATTCGGCTCACAAGTTTGGACTGCTCACTGGTCACTACGGGGAGGCTCGTCACCCCAGTGTAGGTCCACAGCTCGACCATGATGTCCCATGCACCACCATGTCTGGCTCATGAGTCTTAGTGGATCTTGGTACCATGGTTAAATGGGTTTTACATTGGTAAGTGGTACCTTAGATTCAAGTAGTAACATCCATACATCATAAACACACAAGAGGCCAATCAGGTTATTTAATAAGTATGATTGGTATGAGCGCACGTTGAATTAATTGACATGAAGCACGTAAGAACTCCACATGGCCTAACACTATCGACAATCAACATATGACTCGGATTCATCGAACGTATCTAATGTGGCAAAACTAGTCTAACCACTCCATTAGGAATCGTTACCAACTACTTGGACTATGCAGTAGTCTCAATCATACTCAAATGCAATAAGTAGACACATGTAATAATCATAATAACATTTAACATGCAATTCGAATACAATAATCATTTGAGCATTCTATCAAACACATAAAACATGTTAATATACATAGGCATTTTATACATAAATCACGTATTTGAAATTAAGGTTACATGAAGGAATTATACAAATGATAAGGCAGTCGAGAATCCTATCTCAACACACTTAGTAATTACAATTCACCAAATAATTATTCATTCAGACATTTTATCAAACACTTAGACTACATAATAATATATACAAAAACTAAAGTAGTTTTAGCATATATTATGGCAAATCCTTTCATAAAGGAGTTGTCATACACATAACACACATGTATTCTAGATTAATAGTCATGGCCAACATCAATCACAATTTGAATTTCATTTGAATATTCCAACAAACACATAGAACGCATTATATATTCACATAGTTCACACACATGTAAAGTTTACTGAATACATCGTAACTAAGATCATATGGAAAGAATCAAGTCAGACATAAATCATTGCTGACATTGAAATCCTTGAAAACCATAACCTAAACGTTTATAGTCTACACCTTTCGTTGGTATGCCCATTATGAACTCGGTTCGTACACTACATTCCCGTCTACAGTACAACGGCTACCTAAATCATGAAATAGGTTAACTATTTCATCTATTCCTCTATTTGTATTCTTAAAATGAAAGGGTTAGGATTTCTTACCCAATTCAGAGTTGGAATGACCCGTGTAGGTAGATGTAGAGGCGATCTAGTGCGTGTAGTTGTAAGAGAGGAACGCTGCCTCGATCTCCCAGACTCTCACTCTTCTCCTCACACTTTTCTCTCATTTTCTATCTCCTCTCACCTAGGGTTTGAGCAAAGTCGTATGAGAGAGGGATGAGGTGGTTTAAGGGCCTTATATAGGCTCGGAAGTGATGTCAATGGCCCCAAGGCCATGGTATACTTAAGCTACAGCCAAAAGGTATCTGTTTCGGATAAACGAAGCTCATTTAGAGGCACATTTCTCACCTAAGTCATGGAGCAAGTTCCCTGATAGTGGATCTATGCCAGGACTGTGTTTATGGTGCGATCTGACAAACTGATTGGCCGTGAAGGACCTGCGTCAAATCAATGGTCGTCATTACTCGATCACGGCCACAAGTATACTAATATATGTAGGAAAATTTTCCTGATCCAAGGATATATTTTGGTCAGAATCTGATGGTCTGAAGTCTTCAATTTTTCTCACAAAAAAATGACCTAAATCACTTAAGTTTGAGTTCATTTTCTAAGGATATTCCCGTTTCTCACACACTTCGCTCAGGGCTCAAGTTTTGCATTTCTGGATATTATCTGGGCTTAATTCCCACGAAGGTTGTCAAGCCCAATAAGGTGGTCATAACCTTATAGTTTCATAATAATCAAACTTTTGCCATGTGGTCTAGGTCTGATACGGGGTTTCAATGTGCTCCCAAGAGCAACTGGGTTTTGAGATTGCTCCTAGGTTTTTCAGTAATGTTGAGTTAGTGATTCTAATGGTTTTGGGTCTTACAGTTCGTATAGATAGTGGTCTAAGCTAATTTCACTGATTATTTAGTTTAGTACTTAATTAATTTTTATCTAATTTCTACAGAATTCGATCCTTAGTAATTTCTGCCTAAGGTGGTACTCGGGTCTTTGTATGAATTTTTCCAAGACGTTATAATAGCATTCGATTACTCATTCAATATCACTTAAAAAGCGGGAATTGTTGGGTAATTCTCAATTATATGTATGTTACAAGCATAAATACTACAATTAACTTCTGCAACCTTATCGAATTTGATAGGTTCTACCTTCTTTAAGTTCCATGGCCTTGACTTTTCTTATGAGATTGGCCACTCTTGCACTCATATCATCTTCTTCTTTTAAAACATAAATTCCTTCCCTTTTCTTTGATTAAGTATGCTTAGAAGTGGTGAGTCTTGGAGTTTTGTCCCATGATTGCGCATTTTCTGCCAATTGATCAAGGTAATCCCATGCATTATCATCCTCTTTGTTCATAAATTCACTATTACACATCATCTCTACGAACTGGCGCTTCGGTGAAGTTAATCTGTTATATAAAAAGCTTATTGTTCACCATACTTCGTAGCCATGATATGGACAGGAATTCATGAGATCTTTGAACCTTTCCCTGCATTGGAAGAATGTCTCTTCCTCTTTTTGGACAAAGTTCATGATTGCCTTCCTTAAAGTATTATTTTTATGAAATGGGAAAAACTTTTTGAGAAATTCTTGGGTCATCTCAGCCCATGTGCTGATGAATCTTGGCTTTAAAGAGTGCATCCACGTCTCAACCTTCTCTTTTAATGAAAAAGGTCAAAATTTAAGTCACACTGTGTCCTCAGACACATTTGGAAAGTGTAATGTAGTGATTATCTCATCAAACTCCTTGATGTGCAAATATGGACTATCAGAATCTGTCCATGAAACTTAGGAAGGAGTTGTATCACCCCCGGTTTGATATCCGCATTTCTTACATTAAGTGGAAAGACCATGCAGGAAGGCGTACTCACACCCACTGGTTGTAAATAATGGTGTAAAGTATGAGGTGGGGGTGCATTATGTACCTCATTTTCATCTTGAACTTCCTCAACCGATGGATGAGGATGAGGTTGAGGTTGAGGTTGATTTGCATTCATCACTTTAATTAACTGAGAGGATATCAAGTGGTGTCTAATCCTTTAATGGATAGGCAACCCTTTGACTAATCCTCCTTCACTCAAGAGACATTGAGTGTTCTCACGACCCACTTGAGCATGAAATATGTACAACCCTCAAGTAACTAAACAATTAAACCTAAAAGGAAATAAAAAATAAATAAGAGATCTAAAAAAAATAAGAGAGAGGGTTGGAATAAAATTACTAAATAAAAGTTGTTATGTTAGGAATCTTACAAAACAAAAAACAATGTTAATTTCTAAAAATAATTTTAGAAAAAATATTTACCTAAAAACATAATAGAAAAATAAATCATAATTCTAATACCAATTAATTCTAGAAAAACGTAGTCGCAATTCCTGGCAATGGCACTAAATTCATGTTCACAACCCCAAGTGTAGGGTTGTGATGTAGTAATAACTCGTGAGAACAAGGTCGATTCCACAGGAGGTAAACTTGTACGTATTTTGAAAAGAACTAGAAATAGAACTAGAAGAATATCTAAATTTGAATTCTGGAATAAAAGAGAGTAATTTTGAATAATGTTTAAACTATCAATTAAAGGTGGGAACTAGGGTGCCAAGGATCAACTTGTAGCTTTTAAGATGTTACATTTCTTAATTTAATAAACATAATTGGAATTGGAGCCCTATCCTATCCGATGAGAAGATAAAATAATTTAAATCAAATCTGAACTTTTTATTGACCTAATTCTCAATGGAGGAGAATTGTGAAGATTGGAAGGGATTCCATCACCTTAATGATAAATAATGAGATTTACCAATCTCGCTATCTCAAAATAGGAAAAGAAGATATCCAAAGCTATCACAACATCTATTGTAATTTGAGTCACAATAAATCATAGAAAACTGAAAATATTCCTTTAATATCAAACTAAAAATTAATGAAGTTTAATAAGAACAAGAATCAAAGAAAAATAAACATCCCAACACGCTACAAGCTTCACCTCTTAGCCCTAGCTAAGAGGTTTAGCCAACCAAAGACATGATTGAAACTAAATCTTTTAAATATAGCATGCAAAATAAACTAGGGAAGAAGAAAAACTCTTTAGTTGCTGCTCCACCCCTTTGTTATGCTTCTTGAGACATTTCCAAACCCTCGAAGATGCTTTGGAGCATCTTAGGGAGTCTTATTTATAATTGTGGAACTCCAACTTTCGCACCTAGTTGAAAAATTCTAAAAATTGCCTCAAATTTAGGCAATCTTTGTAGTTTGCTAAATTAAACTTCACTTTGTACAATTTTCTAAAATATTCTTCACTTTGCACAACTAAAATAAACTTTGAGTTTTAGAATATGCTTTTTCAGAACAATTTCAGGAATATGTTTGTTTTGAGGACAATTTTAAGATTCCTTTTCTTCACTTTAAATCTTTGATTCCTCATCTGGTTTTCTTGGATTTTTGGCAAGTGAACTCTTCATTAATGACTTCCAAATCTTCAAATCTTCATTTAGTAATCTTTTGAGCATAAATACTCCTTTTGACATTAATTTCACCTTAAGCTCCCGAAATCACCTCGCACATGAAAACATAAATAATTAAATCGATTAAGCACTATCATAATTATAAAACTAAGGTATAAATAGGGAGAAATATGTAATATTTCACACACAACATTGATAAAACACTGTTTACACAAAACACCGTGAATGCCTTGCTAATCACCCGAATTTATGTGGATGACATTACATTTGGATCCACCTGTGAAGATGTTGGTCATGAATATACTGAACTAATGAAATTTGAATTTGAGATGAGCATGGTAGGTGAGCTCAATTTTTTCTGTGGTTATAAGTGAGATAATTGAAAAATGGGATCTTTGTGTGCTAATCTAAGTATGCTAAGGAATTGGTAAAAAGATTTGGACTTAAATCTAGCTGCACTCATCCCAGTCAAGCTTTTTAAAGATACAAATGGAAAGGGTGTGGATCAACACTTGTACCACAGCATGATAGGGAGCCTACTATACCTGTTCACAACCCCAAGTGTAAGGTCATGATGTAGTAATAACTTCGGTAAGACCGAGGTCCAATCCACAGGGACTAATCTTGTTTATATTCTGAAAGTAACTAGAATCAAAACTAGAAGAAGATCTAAATCTAAATTGGGCATAAAAGGAAGTAATTGTGAAGTGTTTAATTAGAAACTTAAAAATTCAGAGGTGGGAATTAGGGTTTTCAGGGATCCACTTACAGCTATTAGGATGTTTCCTTATTTGATTTAAGGAACACAATTGGAATTAGAGTCCTATCCTATCCAATTGGAAGGTATATTAATAAGATCATATCTAAACTTCCATTCACCTAATTCTCAATGGATGAGAGTTGTGAGGATTGGAAGTGATTCCATCATCAAACCATGCCCTAGAGACAATGAAAACAACAAGATATACCAATCCACAACCAACATAGGAGAATTTTGAAGGTTAAAAGAGATTCTAGCACCCAATCATGCCCAAGGGATGATGGTGGGCAACAGGATTTAGTAGCTTCATAATCTCAAATTAGGAAAAGAAGATACTCAAAGTTATTATAGATCTATCGTGATTTGAGTCACAAAAAACTATTAAAAATAGAAAGTATTCCTTAATTATCAAATTAGAATTAAAGAAGTCAAACAAGAACAAGAATCAAATAAGAAAAGCATCACAATCATGCTATAAGCTTTACCCCTTATCCCTAGCTAAGGGACTTAGTCAACCATAGACATGATTGGATTCAAAACCTTAGAAGAAAGCATGAAAACTAAGGAAGAAAGGAAGAAAAGAGCTTGGCGATGGCTCTCCACCCTTATGCTTCACTCCTCCAAACCTTAAATGATGCCCAAGGATGCTTTGGGGACTCCTATTTATAGTTGTGAAACACGTCCTTTTGAATCGACTTAAGAAAATCCGGAAACCGCCTCAAATTTACTCACTCTGTGTAACTCTGAGTAACTTGTTCGATGACATCGAAATGCCTTCGATGTCATTGAAGGTGTCTTAAACTCGTGCTCTTTCACACTGCGTAACTTCATCTGGACCATGTAACCTTCTATGTCATTGAACCTACCTTCAATGTTATCGAAGGTGTCTTTGATGTCATCGAATGGTGTTCGAGGAATTGAGAATGTGTCCAAAAAAGTTTAGCGAGTTAATCCAATAATTCCTAGAAAATTCGATGTCATCAAAGAGGCTTCGATGTCATCGAACAGGTCTTCTATATCATTAAGGAGGACTTCGAGTAATCGAACATTGTGCCCAATATGTCCAACGAGTGTTTTCAAAAATCCACAAAAATATCGATGTCATTAAATTATCTTCGATGTCATCGAGCAAAGCTTTGAGTCATCAAAATAGTCCTCGAATCATCGAGAAATGTCTTTAATTTGTCCAGTGACCAACTTGATTTTTATCCATAAATTTGATGTCATCGACCTGTGTTCGATGTCATCGAACGATAGCTTCGATGTCATCGAAAGGTGATCGATGACACAATTAATGAGAATTTTGCACTTGTTCTTTTGACTTTCTTCTTTCTCCACTTGGTTTTCTTAAATCTTAGGACCTTAAAATCTTCAATCTTTATCTCCTAAGATCCATTCTTTTCCTTGGTGATCTTTGAGCATCAAATTCATGCTTTTAGTACCTTTTTCAATCCAAGCTCTTAAATTCACTTTGCAACACAAACATACGTAATACGGGACATTAAGCAGTATCATATTCATAAAGCCCATATATAAATGGGGGATAATATGTAATATTTGACCCTCAACACAATCCCCAACCAGCATAGTCCTGAGCAACGTATGCATGAAATAAACCTCAATGCTAAATGTCCAAAACCTCTTTAAGAAAACAATCTTTTGTACACTCAAGTATGAATGGGTAGAATTAAGATACGAAAGTGAGATTTTGAAAACCTAGAGCCAAATCACATTAGTGATCTATCAAATAGAATCAAATCAGAGTATAAGTCTATATATCATGTTTCTCAATGTGCTCAGTGAAAATCAACTTACTTCCCATAAAAATACTATCTTTTCATCATGTTAGCCATGCTCATCACTTCAAGATTGGTTTGAAAATCAAGTACTAATTCCGAACTTATCCCCTTCTTTTTCCAGTTTTTAAATTTATATCAATGGTCAATTTTTATTCATTATTTATTTTCTTTAAACTTTTCAGTTTTTTCACTATACATGACCTCTTTGTCGATCTCCTGTTTTTTAACTAGTTCTTTTCTTCTTTTAAGGTGGATAAATTTCTTCAGACTTGATTATCACCATCTATCAATGATTCACATACTAACAATCAGAAATTCTAGCATGTCTTATAGAAGACAAATTGAATGTTTCTTGTGAATTAGATTAACATTATATTCAAACTTCCTCTTAATTAATTGAGCATAAGAACTTATGTGATAGATTACTTAGTTGATAAACTCAAGCAATCCAAAATTCAATCTCTATCTTATCATACTCAAAGCATTCTTAAGTACATAATTCATCGCTTCCCAAATGGATTTCAACTTGAAACATTGAAAATTTTTAAAAATTTTACTCAAGATTAAGACAACATTGATTAGTTTACCTAATCCCCCATCCCCAACCTAAAATCTACATTGTCATCAATTTAAAAGAAAAAGCATGTAATGTAAAAGAGGCAATGAAAAGAAAAGGGAAGTGATGAACAGATAATACCTAAAGAAGGAATTTTGAGGCTTTCCCAATGATCTCATTGTGAAGATGGGTTAGCACAAAAGACTTAAATAGAAGATAAGCAAACTATCCTAAATAGCGGAAAGCAATAAACCTAATTATTCCCTCCGTCAGACTAGGAGGTCTATCTTGGTAAACAAGATCAATCAGAGGTATGAACATATCCTCTGAATCAAATTTTTAAATAAATGGCTTTAAACGATGTCCATTTACTTTGAAAGCATTGTCATTGTTTAGATTCCAAATCTCGACGGTCTCATAAAGATAGACATTAGTAATTGTTAAAAGGGTCGATCCAACGAGATCGGAGTTTGCCCAGAAAGAGATGTACCCGAGAATTGTACAGAAGGACCTTCTGACCTGGTGTGAATGATTTCTGGAGAATGTATTGGTCATGAAACACCTTCATCTTATCCTTGTAAATTCTCAAGTTCTCGTATGTGTTATTCCAGATTTCTTCAATTTCATTCAACTGAAGTTTTCGTAGCAAGCCAGCGTTGTCTAAATTGAAGTTTGGATATTTAATAGTCCAGTCGGCCCTACATTCCAATTTCACAGGTAAGTGGCAAGCCTTCCCATAGATAAGTTTAAACGAAGACATTCTAATATGTTTGTGGGTGGTATGGAGTACTCACCTTGTGAGAGATGCTATATTTTTTCATTAAGTTCTCAAATGGCCTATTACAAAAGTATGAACCTCCATCATTAATAATGGCTCGAGGTGTTCCAAACTGGTAAAGGATATTTTCTTTTAAGAATTTAATGACTGTTTGATGGTCAATATTCTGACACGGGATCACTTTGACCCATTTAGCGACATAGTTTATTGCTAGCAAAATATATAAATTTTCAAAGGATTGGGAGAATGGTTCCAAGAAATCAATGCCCCAACAATCAAATGCTTCAATGATCAAAATGAGGTTTAAAGGCATCATATTTCGACGGGACAATGCTCCTAATTTCTAACAATGCTCACAAGCTTTGCAAAACTCATTAGTGTCCTTGAATATAGTGGGCTAGTAAAAGCCGCACTGCAGAATTTTGGTCGTGGTCTTTTTAGCAGAAAAGTGACCACCATAGGCCTGTGAATGATAAAAGGAGATGATACTTTGGTGTTCATTGTCTGGTAAGTATCTTCATAAGATTTTATTTAGGAAATATTTAAATAAATACAGATCATCCCAGAAGAATTTGTATACCTTAGTGAAGAATTTTTTTCTTATCTGCAGTCCAATGTGTTGGCATAAAACCTGTAGTAAGATAATTAACAATATCAGCAACCCAAGGTGAATGGGAGACTTTAAATAATTTTTTATCAGGGAACATGTCATTTATATGTGTCGTCTTAAGGGAATCAGATAGATCGAGGCAGGAAAGATGGACAACCATTACGTTCTCTACTCTTTTTTTATCTTTTATTTCTAATTCAAATTCCTGGAGTAAAAGGATCCATCTTATCAAGCGAGGCTTAGCATCATTCTTATAAAGAAGATACTTGAGCGTCGCATGATCAGTGTAGATGATGATCTTGGATCCGATTAAGTATGACCTAAATTGCTCCAAAGCGAATATTACGGCTAAGAGTTCCTTCTCCGTAGTAGAGTAATTCACTTGGGTAGGATTTAGAATTCTACTTATATAATGAATAACGTAGGGATTCTTTTCTTTTCTTTTCTTTGGCCTAACACCGCCCCAAGAGTATAGTAGGATGCATCACACATTATTTTAAAAGGCAAGTTCTAGTCGGGTGGCTGCATGATAGGTTCAATGATTAACATGCCCTTGAGCTTAGAAAAAGTTTCTTAGCATTGCTCAGTCCACTCGTATGGTACATCCTTTTAAAGCAGATTGCATAAGGGACAAGAGAGGTGACATGTGAGACCCGTATCCTAACCCGTATCATTCCACGGGCTTTCACAGCCCTCCCAGTCAAATTTTAGTAACCTACGACAAATAAATAGCAGTTGTGTGCATCCCTGAGTTACATTCTGTTG
Organism: Magnolia kwangsiensis; assembly: GCA_037074715.1. Taxonomy (NCBI): domain Eukaryota; kingdom Viridiplantae; phylum Streptophyta; class Magnoliopsida; order Magnoliales; family Magnoliaceae; genus Magnolia; species Magnolia kwangsiensis. Next base: position 145,965,203 of record CM073572.1, read on the forward strand.
ATCTGAGTCAGCTTGACTCAAGACTTGTACCAGTACGACCGCGCCGTCACTACAGTTCTGACACCGCATCTCGCACGCCAATGCGATACCTAGGATAGGAGATGTGGGCCCACATTTAGTTTGAGGAAAACACTGCACGTTGTAATCCTAAGAGAACATATCAAATCAATTAATCAATCATGTCAAGTATAACACCCATCCCCAAGTACAACCACCCCCTTCCCTAAAGTCAACTCTCTATCTCTCTCTCTCCACCCATCAAGTACACTCATCACTCACTCACCCATCACACCCCATCACTCTCCCATCCCTCTCTCTCTTACAACCTCTCTCAAAAGATTTTTAGAAATATTTAATTCATGCAATATTAAAACCATGCATCATTGAAAGATTCATGTAATATTAAAATCATGCATCATTGAAATAATTATGAAATACCAAAAAATAGGTGGGGCGATCAAGTCCTCTGGGTTGAAAATCTCTAAAGTGTAATAAGGTAGGGCGATTAAGACCTTAGGGTTAAAAGTCCCAGAAATCCAATTAGTTATCTCTTGGAACCTCTACCATACCCTTTAAGTGGGTGAGCATGTCAGGATTGCAAAAAGTTCCTGTTGTCAGGTTTGGTAGGGTAGTAGTATGATTAGCTAACGTACAAATGAGTCCCTCACCAAGTGCCCTTTAATGAGTGAGCATGTCACGCAAGAGGTTCCCATTGCCATTCTAGGTGTTGTATTGGCGTGGGTGTTGGCCAGCTGGTATAAACTGGCCTAGGTGTAATGCCCCAAACCCTCATTACTCGAGTGTCGAAAGTCCTCGAGCATTACTAAAAGCTTCAACGTAACCTATAAGTATGTACGTTACAATTCTAAGCCTTACATCTTTGCCCTGAAATTAACCTAACCATTAAGAATGGTCTTCATTCATAGAACAAGCCATCTAATTGTTGATCGTAAGACAAGACCGGCCATCAAGCGACCCAATGTACGTACCTTCTCTTAAATACAGTGACGACTAAACTTCCTTTCCACAACAAATTTAGATATACATTCTTTTGTAAAAATTGCGTAAAAATGTGCTTATAACCTTATGGAGTCATTAGATTCCACACAAACCCTATAACATGAATAATTACGAAGATGCCCCCATCTTAGACATTGAATTCTAAAATCACATGTTTCCCATGATCTAAATCATGTAAAATCTTATGTCCAGCTTAATCAATAAAAATTAACCATACACAATGGATTATAGCCCTTAGATCATCATTTATGTGGCCCAAACAGAGGAAAAGGCCAGAAACAGTTGAATATAGGGCCACCCGACCCGTGAACAAGCTTCAAATTTGGGCTCAACCCCTTATAATAGATGGAAGAGTGAATTGATGGTGTGAATTTTCCATCAAATATCTGTGGACACCATAATTGAGAAGTGCAAGTGCACAACGGGTGCACACCTGCACTGCACAGAAACTAAAGGCTAAAAGACCCGACCGAATTCGAAATTGCATAGGAAATGACCTTCCCACATTCCCAAGGGTAGCGAACATCGTCCGTTATAATGGTGTGTGGGCCACTATCGCCAATCGTGGAGGAGATCTGGACCGTTCAAAGGCCCCAGCTCGCAAAATCGACCACTGATGTAAGGTCGGCATCGACCCGTGCAAGCAAATGTGAGTGCATGTGGTCCGTTAGGATAACAATGAGCCAGGAAAAAGGATGATACTATGACCCATCCGTCAATCCCACACATGATTTGGACCGTTCAGAACTCCTATTTGGAAATTTTACCAGATCCATAGAGGATTTTAAGAAGAAAACACTCACGGGAGTGCTGACCAGGGCACCACGGTACCACCCATGCGTTAGGCTACGAAACAAGGTCGGTTCTCCAACTCCAGATGACTTGTGGACTAAACCCCTATAAAAGGGAAGAGAGAGAAGCAGAGAAAAGAAAAAAAAAATAGAGGAGAGAAAGAAAGAAAGAAGGATAGCAATCGATCGATCCATTCTTGCCGGACGCATTAGGAAGAAGGGAAGAAAAGAGAAGAAGGAAGAAAGAAAGAAAGAGAGAAAGAGAGAAAGAAAGGAAGAAAGGAAGGAAGGAAGGAAGAAAGGAAAGAAGGAACATGAGTGAGTCGACTTGCCGAGTTTGAGTCAAGGCTAGGTGAGGAATTTTCCTTTAAGCTTTCTGTAATCCAGGGTCTTCCCCTCTTAGAATATAAAAACTCCCTAAAGTGATTAAAGAATCCCATTAGCCTTAACCTGGCCTCTAGGAATAACAATTTAGGAAAGATAAACAAGGCCTTTCAGGATTCATGTAATGATATTTCCTTTAAATTTCTCGAATTATGTTAATGTTGTTTATTTTGGCCTTTAATTTGACATTTTCCTGCTTTTTATTGCCCTTAGCTTTTATTACATTCCTGCTGTTTTCATTTTAAATGATATCATTAATTATCAGGCCTTTAAAATCCCTTTTACGTAACATCCATGTTAGGGATCCTTCCCGAGTTTGTGTAAGGCTATGGGTACAAGCCTTGCTCTTGCTTTCATTAATCATGAGTTAGCTTTAATTGCTCTCCTCATACTTGAGTTGACCTTTGTCACTCACCTCTTATTTGAGCTAGTTACTGTCACTCACCTCCTTTACCATAAAGGCTCGACAGCTGTCTTGATATTCTTAACCTTTCATAAACTAAGGAATTCTCTCTTAATGCAATTACTATGCTAGGAATCCCTCCTCTAGCGATCGTTAAAATATCGTGGACGTAATGCATTTTCGGTAGCGACCCTGAGGCGACACATAATTCCTTGTTCTTGGGTGATGCTGCCCTAATTGGTGTGTGTGAGCCATTCTATATTCACAGTGCGTCAATTCCTTTTTGATGGGGGTTGGTTGTCACAAATAGTCGTTCCAATCTTTGGGGACGTACTCACTTAGTCATGTGTTGTGGTAGTCTCAGGTTAACCGCGTAAAGCCATGTTACGCATGGGACATGCCAGCGAATATTCGTAATATGGGATGCGGGTCGAGTCGGATAACTATAATTGCATTCCACAACGTGGTGATCGCTAAGTATGATACATCGCATATACTTTACTAGGCATACATCGCATATAGATTGGTTGCGCATTGATACCTCTTGTAGTGTAGAGTACTTGACGTATCAGAACATTCACATCGCTTTTATAAAACTCTTGAATTACTGTTAATCTTAAAAAATAATCATCACCATGAGTAGGGCGTTGACCCTCTCCCAACTGTATAGATTTTATAGGTGATGAATAGGTCGAGGACACAGTAGATCAGACTCTGCCAGAAGACTTCACTGGATAGACTAGAAGATTCCGTTTAAGGATAGACTATGAGATTTAGTTTGTAGCTCATTTCTCTATAATTCCGCTACGTAATTCAAAACTTGTAATAAGCGACTATTTATTTGATTTTGGAATGATGTTTATAGTTAATTTTATTTTTATGAATGTTACCTTCCTACATGTATTTGGATGCAACCCATAACCGTAAATTAAGGTGAACTCTAACGCATCCAAGTTTACATTATTAACATTCGATTCTCTTGAGCACGAGTATAAACCCTAGCTGTGAAAACTCAGGATGTTACACTTGGTATCAGAGAATATAAAAACAAGATTAACTGGGCCTGAGGCATAAAGGGACATTTTAAAGATAGATATTTGGGATCATGTTTTAAAGACACCTAAAGAAGTATCGTGAATAGGAATTATAAGTAGCCAGAATTCTGGGGATGTGCACCTTACGACACTATACCTCTTTTGTAATAAAACAGACCCTAATCATGTTCAAGTCCCTATACAGGAATCATGGCCTCTAAGAAGAAGACTACACAAAGCATCACTACTGAAGCAGGACCCCACGAAGGGCATCCAGGGGGAATCTACAACTTTCTCGCCCACACCCAACCAAGAAGCCGCATTCCTAGGACTGTTTCATGGGGCTGTAACCCCCAACATGCAAGTTTAGGCCTCGTTCCTTGCCATTCTAGTAAGGATGGAAGTTTTCATATAAGGGACCTAGAGAGCGGTTGAAGACCTTCAACGATAAGCCCACCGTACCCCCCAAGAGCCGCATCACCTCCTGTGACACCTGCCCGGGACACATCACCGGACTTACCTTGATCCGAATGTTATGATGAGTCCCTTATGCTAGAAAAGTTTTTAAGCTGCAACCCCTAGAATTTTCAAGCACCCTAGATCCAGTAGTTGCTGAACACTGGGTGAAACGAATCACCTAAACATTCAATGCCATGGGGTGCCCTGAGCGGTTAAAGGTTCCCTTAGCTACGTTTAAATTGGAAGGAGAAGTCGCGGTTTGGTGGGAGACAATAGAGAGAACCACTCTCGAAGGTCCTGCATGGACCTGGAATCAATTTTAAGAGCAGTTTTTTGAGAAATATTTCCCAAAGTCATATTGAGATGAAAAAATGACTGAATTATTGAAGCTTACTCAAGGTGGGATGACTGTAGCACAATATGAGGCCAAGTTTGCAAGACTATCTCGATATGCATCAAAATTAATTAAGGACGAAGACTTTAGAGTCAAATGGTTCAGAGACGAGCTAAGACCTTCTATACATTCCAAGATATGTTGTTTAGACCTAACCACATTTGTTGACGTAGTAGATAAGGCCACACGAGCCGAAAATGATGACAACCGAAGAATGCGGGCTTGACTACAACAATACGAGTTGGGAAAAAGACCTAGGACCAACTCCAATACACCCATGATTCAAGAAAAGAAGACCAAGGGCATCCAACAGTCAAAAGCCATCGCAGAGCAAAGGAAACAAGGGGATGATTCCATGGGCTGCCACTACTATAAATGACTGGGCCACGAAGTGAAAATTTACTATAAGAAGATGAAGGATGAAGGGCGACCCATCCCAAGATCCAACTCGGCTATGCCCCAGACTACACAAGGCCATCTGTATGCATGATGTCACTCAAAGATGTGGACCCAAACCCCAACTGAATAGAAGCTACGACTTTCATTAACAATGTTCTTGTTGTCCTTTTTTTTAATTGTGGAGCTACTATATCCTTTATCTTAGAGTTCATAGTCGAACGATTGAATCTAGAATTAAAATGCACCAAAGAACCGATCACCGTGGCTTCACCCTTGGGAAAGATGATGGAATTAAACAAGTATTGTGAAAGGTGCCCCATCACTATAATAGATATTGACATCCCAGTCAGTCTAGTAAAAACAAACATGAAAGAATTCGACGTGATCCTTGGGATGGATTGGCTTAACGAGACTAGGACAATAATAGAAAGTACGGCCAGGAGGGTCATGTTCACCTTACCAAGGCGAGGCTCCATTACAATACAAAGTAAGAAGAGGAAGGAACCCATGTAACGATTAATGAGCATGGCAAAAATCACCACAGACCAAATCCTAGTAGTCAGAGAATTTTCAGAAGTGTTATGGGAGATACCGGGACTACCTTCCAGGAGGGAGGTAGACTTTGGTATCGACCTAATACCAGGGATGTAAGCCTCATATCCTAGACTGTACTGTTCCATAGATCCCACGGTCCTCTTGGTCGAATTTCGGTGACTCACGACCCATGATTAGAGTTTGCACGTGACCCTAAGTCATATCCTATATATCTGAGTCGGCTCGACTAGAAACTTATACCTTAGCGACCGCATCGTCGTTGCGGTTCCAATGCCGCGTCTTGTGCGCCGATGTGATACTCAGACTAGGAGTTGTTGGCCCACGTATTTTCTAAAGAAATGTTGCACGTTGCAGATTTCAAGAGAATCTTTACAACCCATCACATCAATCAATCAATCACAAGTCAAATACACAACCTATCCATCTCTTACCAACAAGGCATGACCCCCATCTCTCACCCATCCCCAAAGCCAACTCTCTCTCCACCCACCCCTTCCTTACACCCATCACCTATCACTCCACCCATCACTCTCTCTCTCTCTCTCTCTCTCTCTCTCTCTCTCTCTCTCTCTCATTTCTCTCTTCACTCCCAAGCAAGCAAGAGAGCCAACCGTACAAGTCTTCTAAGGAGAGAAAGAAACTAGGTGTGGCCCACTTACCTACCCCAATCTCCACCATCCAATCTTTATCTTCCTCTGTCAAAGAGCAAGCTTAGGAGCCAAGAAGTCTAGGGAGCCTAGAGGCTTTTCAATCGGTGGGTGATCCACCATTGAATTTCATTTAGGACCGAAATTGGTGGGTGTTTGTAGGATTAGATTGTAATTTTTGTGATAGACCAAGTGGGGCCTACCGATTGATGGTATGGATCCCATTTGGGACCCATTTTGATGTATGTATTATGATCATAAGAGGGGCCCATAGTGGCATGGTCCTTCCATCTCAACGCTCTTTTTCTTTCTCCTTCTCCCTCTACTTTTCTTTTGATGACGATGATGGTATGTGGAGTGGGACCCACCCTTCTGTACATGTGAAATCCACACCATCTGGGCCATGAGGCCGCATGATGTATGTGTTTTACCCATGCTGGACATCAGTCATGGGGCCCGTCTTGATGGCATTGGTGTCCACGTGTGTGAACCCACCTAATCTGCACCATCCATTTGTTGGGCTGCTGGGCAGTAGCCCAACAGCATCTAGCTACTGCGATTAACGACATCAGCTCTATGGGCTACCATGATGTGTGTTTTATACATACTATCTATATGTGTGGGGCCTTGTATGTGTGGTGCATCTCCACCATCCAGACCTTGGACGGTGGGACCCACACTACATGTAGAGCCTATCTTAATGTGGGATAGCAAATAGGCCAGTGTACTTACAACAGCTATATAGCTGTTGTATTGATGTCTCAAGTATGGTGGGCCCCATCATGCGATATGTATTATATCCCTACCATCCATCTATACGGACCCCACCATGATTCATGTGTTTTACCCACACCTTGTGGGTTGGCCATGTGTGGACCCCACCTTGATTTAATGTAGTGCATCCACACTGTCCAATCCATGGACGGTGGATGCGGATTGGCTGGAGTACCTCTTACCAGCTTAATAACTGAGGTATTGACGTCAGCAAATTATGGTGGGGCCCACCTTATATACATGTGTTGTTAATTCGGGCTATCCATTCGTTTGGACATGACCCACCTATGATGTAGGTGTTTCATTCATGCCATCCTGTATAAAGATGTGGGTCCAACATGATATATGTGTTTCATTTATACAGTCCATCCATGGGACCCACCATAATGTATACATTGTATATCTAGCTGGTGGGGCCCATTCTGTGATTCATAAGGCCCACCTGTCGTGTACACAGGGCCCATATGTTGAACGGGGCCCACCTGCTAGCTGTACATGGCCCATTTAATGTATTTGAGGCCCACATGATGCTGCCCGATTTGATGTAGTTAAGGCTCACATGATGCGACCCGATTTGATGTATTTGAGGCCCACATGATGTGGTCTGATTTGATGTATTCGGGGCCCATGTATTGCAGCCCATTTGATGTATATGAGCACATTGATGCAGCTCACTTGATGTATATGAGGCCCATTGGTGCGGCCCACTTGATATATATGAGGCCCATTGGTGCGGCCCACTTGATGTATGTGAAACCCATTGTTGTGACCCAGTATGTTATATATGAGGCCCATATGATGAGGCCCATTGTGATATATTTGAGGCCCATAAGTGAGGCCCAAAGAGATGTACGTGAGGCCTTTGTGTGAAGCCTAATATAATGTATGCAATGATGTTTATAATGGTTCATGCCTTGGAAGCAATGATGGTTTGACGTCCACATTATAAGGGCAATGATGGTTAAATGTCTGCATTGTAACTCTCCCTAGGGCCCATTATTAGGCTCATACTTATTGTGTATAGGCCGTTTAAATAGTTCATCACTGTATAGCATGCTTAGTATAACTTTATGATTCATGCCCATAAGCATTATCTGTATGTTTGTTATGAGATGTGGTTGACCATTTCATATGCCATAGGGCAGGTTGTTTATGGGACTCCTTGATAGGAGTTATTCCACATGAGCATACAGTATACGCAGGATTGATGCATAATTAGACTATGACTCATGTGTCTTGCATTTTGTGATATGACTATTATATGCCCTGGCAACATCAGGGTCGTGGCCTCCATAGGCATATCATGGATGGCCAGGTGGGACAATGAAAATCTTTTTTCTACATGGGGTGGCATAGATGTCCCTAGGTGAAAGTCCTTAAACCTCCGTGGCCAGGAGACACTGGATAGTGAGGTCCTTCCACTTGCATGGTTGTGCATCCAGTGGGCGGTGATCACGTGTAGAGCGTACTAAACCCTGATGATGATCTCAGAGATGTATAGTACTGATATGTGGACTTATTGAGTAGGAGTTGCATACTCAGCTTTTTATTCATTCATTCATTCACTATCCACTTAGGCAGGTGGTACGCAACTAATTGTTGTGTACCTTCACAATGGCCAGGATTTCGGTTGGGGTGTGCAACTAACCTGAGATTAGGAGTCTACCACATTGAGTTTGGTTATCCAAATTTAGGTATGGGACTAGTTTGAATGGAAATCCCTTGTGATGGACCCCGCAGCCTGCGATATTACGTACTATCATCCTGACTTCACACTCTTGCTTGGTCATTTCATTTGCACCACATATTGCACTACATCTGCGACAAATGGTATTATGGGTTGCTACGTTTCTGCATTTATATGACCTAGATGAGGTTGACGGCATACGTGGACTCATCAGAATTTGTATATTGTATTGCTTCCTTAATATATGATATTGGCGTATTATGTTTTTACATCGCATAGCCTGGATAAGGATGATGGTATTTATGGACTTACCAGCTTGTTTCCGCACTAGTCTGATATTGTATGATTTATGAATTTTCAGTATTTCCTCTTACTCTGATACCTACATGTTTGAATGTGCATCGCACACACTTACACCACCCTCTAAGCTTTCTATAAGCTTATGCACGAGAGATGCATGCAGGTGATGTTAAGTTGTAGTAGCGTTGAGCTTGGAGTGTGCAGCGATCTTCCAGAGCTTTAATTTTTTATATATGTATTTCCCTTTCAGCATTGTATTCAACTGTTTATATTAGTGGATATGTGATGATGATGTTGCCTTTGTGGTTTGGATAAACTTGTGGTTATGCTTCTTATGAGATAAATATATATTGAAAAATCCTCTTTATAGGATCCCAGGATTGAAATTTGGTGTATGGGCGCTGAGAGCTGAGAATGGGGATTTTACGGAGGCTGTCGGCACTAGATTCTGTGACTAAAAATTTTATGAGCCTAGTTTTCGAGTTTGGGGTGTGACAAGGGACCTCTCCGGTGACTCTAACCGCCTTCCGAATGGCACCCGTGAAACTGGCAGAACTCAAGAAACAGATAGAGGAGTTATTAGATCAAGGATTCATCTTCCCATGCGTATCTTCATAGGGCGCTCCGATGTTGTTCGTCAAGAAGAAAGACGGGTCTCTGCGATTGTGCATCGACTACCATCGCCTGAACCAAACCACAATAAAGAATAAGTACCCCCTTCCTCTATCAATGATCTATTCGATCAACTCAAAGGAGCCCAGTTCTTTTCAAAGATCGATTTGAGGTTGGGCTACCATCAACTTAGAATTAAAGAAGAAGACATACACAAGATAGCGTTTAGAACAAGGTATGAACATTATGAATTCCTAATAATGCCATTCGGCCTCACAAACGTGCCAGCCATTTTAGTGGATCTTATAAACCGCATTTTCAAAACGTACTTGGATCAATTCGTGATAGTCTTCATTGATGACATCTTAATCTATTCTCAAAGCAAGGATGAACATGAAAACCACCCGCAGACAGTTTTAAACGTGCTGAAAAGGAATCAGTTGTTCACCAAACTCTCAAAATATGAATTCTGAAAGGAAGAGGTTAAATTCCTAGGACATGTAGTGAATCGTCAAGGCATAGTAGCCAACCCAGCTAAGGTTAAAGTTATACTACAATGGGTCAAACCTGAGACCGTCACTGAAAATAGAATTTTTCTTAGGTTAGCAGGATACTATCGACACTTAATTGAGGGGTTCTCTAAGATAGCTCGGCCACTAACTAACTTAAGGAATAAAAATATGCATTTTTGGTGGGATAAAAAGGCTGAAGAGGCTTTTCATGAACTTAAGAACAGACTGACATCCTCCCCGATACTCACTCTTTTCGAGGAAGAGGTAGAGTTTACAGTATACGTAGACACTTCCTGTGAAGGGTTAGGAGGCGTGCTTATGCAGAATGATAAAGTGATAGCATACACATCCAGAAAATTGAAGGTACACGAACAAAACTATCCTACCCATGATCTAGAGCTAGTAGCTGTAGTATTTTCTCTCAAGATATGGAGACATTACCTATATGGGGAACGATTCAAGCTCCATATAGACCATAAGATCCTTAAATACATATTTGACCAAAAGGACCTTAACATGCTTCGACACAGGTGGATGGAAACTCTTAAGGACTATCAATTTGAAATACAACATCATCCTGGAAAAGTGAACGTTGTGGCCGATGCACTTAGCCACAAGAAATCCCACAGCTCGGCTGCAATACTTACAATGGAAGAATGGGAACTAATGGACTTTGTAAAAGACTTCAACATCCAACTGGACATAAGGGAGAAAGACACACTCCTTGGGAATCTATACATAGAACCCTCACCACTGCATCTGATCATTGAAGATAAGGGCAAGACAAGGAACTACAAGAACACTATATGAAAGCCTAAGAAAGTAAGGATTCACAATGGTGCATCGGCACTGATAAAGGAATCAGATATTGTGACAGAGTATGCATACCAAATGTACCTCTCTTAAAGCAAGCAATTCTAAATGAAGCTCATCGATCTAAACTGACTATTCATGTCGAGAGCACTAAAATGTACCAAGATGTGAAGCGACATTATTGGTTGAATGATATGAAAAGGTAAATAGCCACCTATGTGACTAAATGCCTCACCTGTCAGCAAGTGAAAGAAAAACATCAAAGACCAATGAGACTCTTACAACCCCTTGAAATCCCTCCATGGAGGTGGGACTCAATATTTATGGACTTCATAGTAGGACTCCCCAGGATAAGGAGAAAAATCATGATGCGATATGGGTGATAGTGGACCGACTAACCAAATCCACCCACTTCATACCTGTAAGACCTGTATCTTGGTCCGTACCTTTCCATAGACTTCTGCGGTCTTACCGGTCAAATTTTGGCAACCTTTGACCCTTAACCGATATCGATGCGCGACCCTGCTTCATGTGCCGACAACCCGAGTCGACTCAGCCCGAAACCAATACCATAGCGACCGCGCCGTCGCTGCTGTTCCGATGCCGCGACTCGCGTGCCGAGGCGATACCCTGGTCAAGAGATGTTGGCCAACGTTCGGTGTGAGAAAATGCCGCGCGTTGCTAAAACTAAGGAAATCTCTACGATGTGTCACATCAATCACATCAATCCCATTAATCAATCAATCCATCAAGCCATCACATGTCAAGTACACATCACTTTATTTCCTTTTCCTAAGCAACGACAAAAGTCTCCCAAAACCATACCTCTCTTACACAAAAAGCCACAAAAGTCTTCATCTCCCATACCTCTCTTACACAAAAGCCTCAAAAGTCAAGCTTTTCTTACACAACCATCACTCACCACATCCATCCATCACTCTCTCTCTCTCTCCCTTACATCACTCTCTCTCTTTCTCTCTTTCTCATTTCAAACCTCCAAGCAAACTTCCAAGCTCCATATGTATGAAGTTTTCCAAACTCTCCTAAGCTTCAAGTGGCCCACCTCTTCATCCCAAAATCTCTCATCTCAACCCTCCATTCTTCATCTCATCCGTTGAAGTTGAAGCTAAGGTGCCAAGGAACCCCTAGGAGCGAGAGATCGGACGGTGGGTGCCTCTATAGGGTAGTTTTTCTTATTTTTATGGTGAACCAAGTGAGGCCCACCGATCAATGGTGTGGATCTCACTTGGGACCCTAAGTTGAGGCCGATGGCCTACTTGGATCATCATGATCATTCCATAATGGGGCCATTCTCCATGGACCCCATCATGATGTTTATTTTCTTTAGAAAGGTCATCTAGACCATCCGTATTGGTGGGGAAAGGATCCCCACCGTTGATCTTCAGTTTTGATGGTCACATGTGCAAAATGACCCACTTGATGTATGATTTCACGTAAGGGAGGGCCCATAATGTCGGGGTCCCTCCATCACAAGGTGTGTCCCACTCTCCATGTCTCTCTCTCTCTTTTATTTCTTTTATTTTATTTTATGCAATAGGATTGTGCGGCCCACTTGAATGGATCCCACTTTGAGGTATTTTATTTTTATTCAAGTGGGGCCCACCTTAGCCGTTATACCCATGTCACTCATCAGTAGTGGCCCACTTCATCAGGGCCCACCATTATCAAAAAAAAAAAATACTAAAACCGTCCAGCGTCTGGGACGCTGGACGTTTCAGAAGAAAGAAGAAACAAGGGCTTTGGTGGTCTACTTGCTTAGGCCCCACCGTGATGCATTTAGGCAATCCAAGCCGTCTACCCTCTTACCTACAGTGGTTTAGCCATTGGGTAGAAGTTTGGGGCTGATTGGAAGACCTGGTGGGCCATAGCATCAAAGAATGCATCACTACCATTCAAGGATCCTTTTCTGTTTTTATTTAATTTTCTAATCCCAAAAAAATTCAAACTCTGGACTCATTTCGACTGTTGCGGGCCACTGAATGCAATGGCCGGGGTGGATTTCATTTTAGCGGGCCCCACGTGCGCAAAACCCCAAAAACACAGGTTTTTCCTTTTTTGAAAAAACTTCATGCAGAGGCAGAGCCTCTGCCTTTCACGTCAGCGGGCAGCGCTGCACGCTGATGCGTGCAGCCGTGAGGGCGGGCATCCAGCAGGGGCACACGGCCCTGCGTGTGGGCCCCACCATAATGTTTATTTGTCATCCGACCTGCTCATGAGGTGGGCCACCCCAGTGGTGGGTCCCCCTCCAAAAATGGGACTGATCCAAAACTCAGGTGGCCCACACCACGTGAAACAGTGTGGATTGAATTCTACCATTAAAAAGTTTTTGGGGCCCACAGAAGTGTTGGATCAAGCTGAAATTTATGTTTTCCCTTCATCCAGGTCAGAGTGACCTTATGAACGGGTTGGATTTCAAATAAACATCACGGTGGGCCACATACGTGGGACCCACTGATTTATGTATTTTATTCACACCGTCCACGGTCCGTGGACGGTGATGCCCACTGTGATTTTTGTGTTGTATCCACACCGTCCCCACTGGACGGTGGGGCCCACCCCCACGTGTGGGTGCTGAGTGCCGCATGTGTGTGTATGTATATATATCCATATAGATATATATATATATATATATATATATATATATATATATATATATATATATATATATATATATATATATATATATATAAAATTATATTATATATATATTACATATAATATTGTATATATTACATATATTATATTATATGTAGTTTATATATTATATAATATGCACGATAGTACGCCTTCATGTGGGCCCCACCATTGTCACAGGCGATGCATCCAGACCGTCCATCCACTTGAAAAGATCATTTTAGGCCTATGGGTTAGGCCCATTTGAATTTCAAAAGGGCTATGGGCTAGGCCCATTTGGTTTATGAAATGCTTATGGGCTAGGCCCATTGGATTCATTTAAAGCCTAAGAGCTTAGGCCCATTTGATGTGTTGCAAGTCCATGGGATTAGGCCCACTGGATTTATTTGAGACCCATGAGTTAGGCTCATTTTATTTGATTAAGGCATAGGGGTTTAGGCCCATTTGACTCATGTTAGGCCTATGGGTTGAGTCCCTTTTTATGTACATGTGGGGGTGTAACATCCCGAAAATCGGGGGGTCGAGCAAAAACCCAACTCCCGAGTTCCAAAATGTTATTTATGCAACATAGATATGTATGATTGAATGTTGTCTATGATAACGCATTAAACATGAGTGAGATTAAGCTAGAACAGCATATCATACTCCAGAGACAGTTAAATTAACAAGCGGAAGACTGTGATAGTATGTATAACATATATAAACTATTATATGCCTCCAGAGTGTGGATATGTTACCAGGTTATATACATACATGTATACTCCAAAAGTAGACAAAACGAATATACATGAGTGCGCTAAAAATATAAAATGACAAGTGTCAAAGTATCTAATCAACCTCCCTGTAATCCCGTCAATCAGAACACGCATAAAGGAGGGATCCTCCTCATCATCATCAAGTCCAGCTCCGCCTCGCAGGCCGCGCCATCATCTGCAATCACAAAAGGGTCTGGTGGGTGTCCAGGAACACCGTCCCGTAACGTGGGAGTGAGTAGTTAACTCAGTGGAATAATAGAGCAAGGATTAACATGTTCTCAAATCAATCATGTGATAATAGTAAAGCAGTAAATCAAACAATCCTAATACTGTTGTTAATGCAATTATGACATGACGTGATGTATGCCCTCACCGACGATCTCCCTCATACGGCAACATCTTACGACCGCGGCATGCCACACTCCCTAGAGTACTCCACATCTTCCAGGCACATGCAATGCTATGGTGGTATGATTTTCGAGTTGTTATTAGTCCATTCAAACAGCAGGATTGGGAAACTAAGGTACTTCCCTTGTATCAATCCCAACACAGATCCTGTCTAGGGTCGTCACTCCTAGTAATCTCATACGATGTATATTTTGCAGGTCGCTGCAAGGGCTGCCAGGGCTGTTGCACGCACTCGTTGCTCCGTTCCCCCATCACCTTATCAATACAAGCCTACTGTACTCTACTGCTACTGAAGGGTCGTCGCCTCCCGTAGACCCGGAATACGCTCGCGGTCACTACAAAGGACTCGTCGCCTGATCAGTGTAGGCCGACAGCTAGAATATAGTGTCTCATACCACCATAATCTGCTCACGAGTCTAGGTGCTCACTGGTCACTACGGGGAGGTTTGTGGCCCCAGCGTAGGCCGACAGCTCGACCTCGGTGTCCCATACCACCATGCCCGGCTCATGAGTCTTTATGGATCAAGGTGCCATGGTTAACAGGGTTTACAATGGTAAGTTCAGTACCCTAGGTTCAAGCAATTATGACTCATGCAGGGTGAACATACAATGGCCAGTCGGGTTACTTGACGGGCTCGACTAGCACGATCGCATCTCAAGTTGAACGACATGAAGTGCGTAAAACACTTCGTGTGGCCTAACCACTGCCGCCAACTCCAGAACACGGCTCGCGTTCATCGACGCGTCGTTCGTGGCGAAGATAAGCTAACCACGAATTCGCTCGGTTACCGACTTCCTGGACTAGGCATAGTCCCAAACACATAGAATCACATCAGCAAATCAAGTGAGAGTATTGGAAATGAAATACAACCACGTGAGCATGTTAACACATGTTATGACATACAACCAGAGTAAATCATCTTACACATGTCTATCACGCATATAATGAAATTATACATAGCACCAACATATAGGACATCATCTCCATCAGTATATTAATTGAGAATTCGATCTCAACTAGATCATAAGGAAATCATCAAGCACATGTTATAACATACCACTTAAGTGAAACATCAAGCATATGCATTTCATACCAATAATGAAATCGTACATATGGCCAACTTGTAGGAAATCATTTACATTAGCAATTTAATTGAGAAATCAATCTCAAATTAATGCATAACACCATTTAATTCAATACATACTAATACGAGCATTTATACAAACACTTACACTACACACTTAAGTCTACATATAGTATGTCGACCCGAAATGCGCATTTAGACGAATCTGTTCGCCAAACTAATTATGCACGCATTCCTAACATTCTAATGCGACAATAAACCATGTCAATCACATCAGCAAAATATGCATGAAAACAGTACTTCCTATAAATGACTAAAATGCCCTAAATCTCATATTCTTCGTTAGTTTACGAAACAGGAAACGGACAGCATGTTGTACATGTCAAACGGCGTTGCCATCAAGAATCTACTATTAAACGACATTGAAAGCTTTAGAAACAGTCAATCAAAGCGTCTAATATCCGCACCTTTTCCCTTTTAGGGGTGAGAGTTCGAACGGAGCGTATACGCTTCGTCTATGGCGAATAGAGAACCTAATTTACGAGTTATATCAGTTTACATGCTATGGAACGGAACGAATGTCAAATCAGCAACTTCTAGGGCTATTTCTTACCTGAAAACGTGGAGGAATCGCCGGGAAAGTGCTTGGATCGCGTGGCTTAAACACGTGTAGCAGGTAGCACCAGCAGCAGGAAATTCTCTCCCACCTCTCTCACAATCTCTCACCTTTTCTCTCCCTCAATCTATGACTTTTCCCAAATTCGGATAGGAGAGATATGAGAGGGTTTCAACCCCTTTTATAAGCTTAAAAATGCCCGGAATAGGCTCGGGAACAAAGTTCACTTGATGCTTAACCAAAGTGGGGCTGTTTCGGTCCAAAAGATGATTTCTGGTGGTCTCCTGGTCGAATGCGATCGGACTTAAGCTCATGCGTACCAGATATAGCACGTATTAAGTTTTCAGTCCGGCAGGGTTCGCAGATCGCGCGTGGTGGACCAGATTCAGTTCAGCGGTCACCGCACGTAGATCAGGGCTGAAAGTCTCATGATATAAAATAGAAATTTTTCCTGATCCAAGGGTGTAATCTGGCTGAATTCTGACGGTCAGAATTCTTAATACTGACGCGTCAAGTCGAGTGCCAGATTTGAATTTCAAATTCCAAATCTGTCCCTATTCGCACTCTCTTCGGTCCGGGCTCAATGAAATAGCCTGTGTTTATTGGTTGGACTTGATTTTTGAAATGATTGTCAAGTCCAGCTAAGCGATCATAACGGTCTAAGATTGTAGGTATCGGACTTCCAACGCGCGGTCTAGATCCAATACAAAGTTTCAAAGAGGTCCAGAAAATAAACCGGCTTAGAGTTTGATTCAAGGTTATAGAGTGTTATAGGGTCATTGGTTCCACTCGCTTTGGGTCTTGTAGAACGTATTTAAAGTGGTCGAAGTTAATTCTACTGAGTATTCAGTTTGGTACTCAACCAAATTTTACCCTAATTATGGCAGAATACGGTCCTAGGGCCATTCTATCCCCCATTTTGGGAACTTCTAGGTATCATATTATTTTTATTATTTTTTTAGGGGTTCATCATCAAGTTTACCCTAACTCCTCCAAATTTCATAAGATTTCGAGTTGTAGAAAAATTCTAAAAATTCTAGAAGTAGCAGCTGTCCAACAAGTGATTATCGGACAATTGCTCACAATGACCTACTTTAAACTGTATTAAATATTTTATTATATTTTTCACATATTTTTATATAAAACTAGACTCATTTAGCTTCAATCTTATTTTTGAATCACCTAAATCGGAGTTATAACGAAGGAGATATGATTTTTCAAAGTCTGAAGAAACGCGCAGGAAAAAAGGTACAGAAACTCGCTGTACGGACGAGTTCGGCGATGGCATCGCCGACCACTGACCTGTTTGGGGTGATTTCTCCATCTGATATTTAAAATGGGTGTATTTTAGAACCTGAGATGAGTTATTTGACATGCAATATATGATTTTGGGGTAGGAGAAGCTGATCTATCCAATTAGCCTACTTATTTAGTGAGACTTCAAAAGGTTAATGGCTAAAAACCCTTTTCATTTATTTATTTACTATTCATAGTACTTTTTAGCTTAAGTATTGATCAACATCACCTAAACTTTAAGATTTGTGTCTAATGTGAGAGTTCTTAGAAAATTTTGAAGGATAAAGTAGTAAAAGGTGAGATTTTCCAAGGAAATAGGGATTTGAGACTTTTGGATTGAGTTTTGAGAAGTTAATCAAGTATTAGGATAGACTCATTGCCTAAAGACGTCTAATCCCAGGTTGGCAAAAATCTGGGGTGTTACAGGGGGCCCAATTGGTGTGGCCCATTGGTCACATATTAGACGCATGAGACTAAGCTCATTTGATGCAACCCAAGGCCCACGGATTTTGACCCATTACAATGCACATAAGACCCATTGGTATGACCCAATTATGTGGCCCATCTGATGAATAGAAGGCCTATAAGATATGGCCCATTTGATATATATATAAGGTCCAATGGGAAGAACCTACGGTCCATTGCAATGTGTAAATCCATTACAGACTAAGTACCGATGTTTACAAAGATCGTGCCTTGGGAGCAATGTTGGTTTGACGTCCACATTGCGAGTGTAATGTTGGTTGGATGTCCACATTACGACTCTCCTTAGGGCCCATTACTGGGCCGTACTTGCTGTGTTTCGGCCGTTTAGGCCCATCTGCGTCGTAAGGATGGTTCATCACTCATTTATATGTTTAGTACAGTTTCATGACCCATGATCATACGCATCATATCTAGGCTTGATATGAGGATTGACTGATCATAGTATATGCCTTCGGGCAGGTTGTTTATGGGCTCCTGGTTAGGCGGTGTTGCCTTACATGAGCGCATGATATGCGCAGGATTGGTTGCATGACTGGATAGCTTAATTCATGCATTCCGCATTTGTGTGACATGGTTATTGTACGCCCTAGCGACATCGGGGCCGTAGCCTCCACAGACGCATCGTGGTTGGCAGGATTGGATACCGAAAATCTTGTTCTACATGGGGTGCTATTGATATCCCTTTGTGAAAGTCCCTAAACCCTTATGGTACCAAGAGGTTGCTCCAACGTCTAGACCGAGTGGGTAGATGAGCGCTGAGTGCCGAATACCAGTTGGCTGTGCTCTCCACTGTGTCGTGGTCGGTTGGAAGGGGGTGCGGCCTTACCTGCTCGAGTGTAGGAGGCAATGCTAGGCTAAGTCTGACCAGCTCGAGGAATGGGTCCGCTATCGACGAGTCACGCCCGATATTGGCAGACGGATAGTGTAGTCTCTTCCACTTACCTTATTACGCGCGATGTGGCGGAAATCTGGTTTAGAGTGTACTAGACCCCGGTGATATTCCATATTTTGAGCTGTATTGATGTGTAGACATAGATGAGGATCTGTATGCTTGAGTTGCATTGCACATTGCATGGCCTTGGGATGGCCGATACCATTCATGTCTTGCATCGCATAAGCCTTGGTACGGCTTATGATATTATAGATCCATCAGCATATTCCGCATTACTCTGACATTGCATGCTCATATTACTACCTTGCGCACACACTTTCACCACCCTCTAAGCTTTCTGTAAGCTTATGCACGACCATTGCGTGCAGGTGACGTTGGATCGCAGCAGCGCTGAGGCAGGAGCACGTCGCAGATCATTTTGGAGTTTTTGTTCTTTACCATTGTATTTCCCTTTATGCTCATTGTACTTGTAAAGTTTTTGATCATAGTGGAAATGTAATGGAGTTCTTGGTTGTTGTTTGTGGGTTATGCCTTTGGTTATGCTTATTACGAATCAAACTAATATTTAAAATCCTCCTCGTAGTATCCCAGGATCGGAACCTGGCGAATGGGAGCTAGGAGCCGAGAATGGGGTTCTACGGAGGCTGTCAGCGCCGGATTTGACGATCGAAAATTTTGTGAGCCCGGTTTCCGAGTTTGGGGCGTGACAATACCCATCCGAGTTATCGCCCCGATGAATGAATTAGTTGAGACCTATATAAAGAATGTGGTTCGCTTCCACGGGGTCCTAACCACAATCATATCTAACAGGGACTCGCGCTTCACCTCAACTCTTTGGAATAAGTTACAAACCGCACTTGGTACCACCTTGAATCATAGTATGGCATTCCATCCTCAAACCGACGGGCAGACGGAAAGAGTGAATCAAGTGTTGGAGGACATGTTGAGGGCCTGCATATTGGACTTCAAAGGCAGCTAGGATGATTACCTCCACCTCGCAGAATTTGCTTACAATAACAGCTTTCAAGCCAGCATTAGCATGGCCCCATTTAAGGCTCTCTACGGACACCCATGCCACGCACCTCACTGCTGGGCAGAAGTGGGAGAAGGGAGCATTTTAGGCCCTAAGATTATCCAGGTTACCTTGGAAAAGATCGAAATAATAACCAAACCACTACCAAAAAAATGAGTAAAGGCTATGGACTATATTGGTCTATAGCTACGGCTTTAATCTGTAGCTAAATAGCTATGGATTTAATCCATAGCTAAAACTAACTTAATCTATAGTTAAAACATACCACCCCATAGGATCTTATTAGAGACGGACAATGCTTAAGGGGTTCCATGGGGCCCATTGCAATATATTTATTTTATCTAATCTGTCCATCAATTTTGAAATATTATTTTAGTGCATGAGCTTAATAATTAGAAAGATCCAAAGTCTAAGTGGACCACACCATGAGAAAGAATGAAAAAATAAATTTATATAGTTAATATGTGGTGTGGTCCACCTAAATCTTAAATCTGACTCATTTTTTGGATAAATCCTAAAAAATGAGCTGTTAAAATGAATGGATGGAGTGGATAATTAACATACCCAACGATGGGCCCACAAGTCCTAAAATAAATCACCCCTAAAATCCCGTCCGCGCACCTCTCTCGAGCACCTTTCCTGCGCACCCTATTTCACATAAGCAAATCTCTCTCTCTCTCTCTCTCTCTCTCTCTCTCTCTCTCTCTCTCGCCCGCCCGCAACTCACCCTCCCTTGCCCTCTCCTCTCTCTCCTCTCTCTCTCTCTCTCTCTCTCTCTCTCTCTCTCTCTCACACACACACACACACACACACACTCAGCCGTCTCTCAATCTCTCGCCCTCCTTCACCTTATATATCTCTATCTCTCAGCCTCATTTCCCTATCTGTTTCCCAACCTCTCTGTCTCTCTCGCTAGGATTTTCAAAACCCCCTTTCGCTGCAAGAAGGAGAAGAAGAAGGAGAAGGAGAAGGAGAAGAAGAATAGTTAGTCTCTCTCTCTCTCTCTCTCTCTCTCTCTCTCTCTCTCTCTCTCTCTCTCTCTCTCTTTGAGATGGATCGAAAATCCCAATGAAGTTTTTTCCCTGATCTTACGTAAGGATGGTTAGATAGTCTGCAACAATAAGTTACATATATTAATATGCATTTATTCTAGATTTTTTACAGCTTGTGTTTGGATTATATTCTTTGAGGAGTTGGAGGATTTTTTTTATGATTTTTGTTGCATATTTTGCAGAAGATCCTTCATTTTCTCTGTAGGAGGGAGATTTGGATTTTAGGGTTTGTCAATAGAGCTGTGAATAGGAATAAGATGTTGTAGATGCTTCTGTTTGCATATATGAGACATTCTAATATTATTATATATGGATTTCTCGTCAAAAAAAAAGTTGTTGCAGATGCAGAGAAAGAGGAAGCTGGCAGAGGAAGAAGAGGCAGTTGTGCTGCTGATGGCTCTCTCATGTGGTTTTATATCTGCTGCCTAATCCAAAAGCATATAGCTAATCTCTTTCCCTCTCTCTGTTTTATTACTGTGTTGGTTTTGTTCATTTTGGTTTCTTTCAAGAAAGAGAAAGGGGGCAAAGATCAACCGTCTATCTCTCTCTTTACTGATTGTTCAAATGCAAGGAAAGTTCCTATAATGTATAATGTTACTTTTGAAATATGTAAGGAATTTTGGAATTTTGGCTTTTAAAAAAAAGGATGCATACATGATGCTGAACAGACCAAATTTTTCCCATACACGAATGGGCTTTCTAAAAGAACTAATGGTGTAAACATGAATAGCCCGTACATGAAATCCCAAGCCAACATTTTGGTCTAGGAAGCAATCATTGAAACATCGGATACCACTTTGGTAACAACAAAATGGGCTATGTATGAACTTGTGAAAAACCCCAAGAATCAAGTAGCTCTCTCAGTAGATTCAATCATCTTTGATCTTTACCTTTTCAGTTTTATATGTTTCTAATTCTAATTGTTGTTGTAGGACCCGTCTGTATAATGAGATTAAAGAAGTTTGTGGGTTGCAAAAGATCATAGAGGAACATCTGTCACAATTACCATACTTTTAAATCCTACTGAGAACCAGGTTGGAAAAAATTTATTATGAGCTTAAGCCCTTTATAAAAGAACTCCTAATGAACTTGAAACAATATGGAAATATGTTGTAAGTTAAATGATCTTAAATAAGTTGACGTTTGTCCTCTTCATTTTCTCTTGTGCTTTTCACAAACATTGGTCAAGTTACTAGTTTGCAGGGTCCTTGGCATTTTCTTTTGAAACATTCTTGCCTTGTCATAGTATATATATATATATATATATATCTTATTCTTTTTCAAGATTTTAAAAATTCGTTCTAGAAGGGGTTCCTCTAAATGGCTTTCATAGCTAATTTGAGAAATAAATACCAACTAGTCAAATTCTAGCTTGTTCAATTCACTAGTGGGCAAGTTTATGGCTTCACATGGTATGTCTGGATACTTCGTCCAAACTAAATGGTATTTACTATGCTTTGTAATTTCAGTTTCCAAGATAGAAGGTATGAATACAAAGGTCTTAATAAGGTCTAGAAGGGGAAATTAGCAGAGGCAAAGGCTAGTGGGAATTTTATAAGGATTTATGAAGCACATGTATGGGGGATACAGTTCCTTGATCAATCTATGTTTTACAGTTCTTATGTTGATTGTTTTATCTTATTAAATGCCTAGCAGGTGCATTACACTCTCCAGTCCATAATTGTACACATTTCCTTTATGTCTGTCATTGCACTTATTTTGATATCATGTATTGGTTTTACATTCAGGTATTTCATGTCAATTTGCTGATGTGCATGTAATGTTGCCATGATATGATTGTATGGCATGGCATCTTCTTTCTCGGGATTGTTGCTAAGGTAAGTTTTAAGAGCGAGAAATGTTGAACAACATTCTCATGAATAGGATTGAGTGTTTTTTCAATGGTTCACACAGATGCCAATGTGGCATAGGTATGTGGTTTAGGCCATTCATCAGGTAGCGCCCTTCAAAATGTTTACTTGGAATTTCATGTTATACCAGTAATGGGTTCAATTGTCTCATTAACTTCTCTAACAGTTGTGCATGTTAGTTTGGACTGATTAAGATTTTCATATTACAGAATTGCTTCATGCCCTCTGCTTTTTATGGATGTAAGTGGCTTGTATTCTTTGGTGAGACCTTTCCTTTCATTAAACTACTAGTTTTTCTTTGTCATATTGTTATAGAGAAATACTTGTACAACGGGTGTTTCTATATAGTTCCATGAAGTGTGCACCATAAGTGTACAACTTCAATTGGGCCAACTTAAACCCGATTGGCCCAACCTAAACTCTGGGACGTGTTCGGTTGGGGTTGGGTTGCCAACCCTCAACCTCACCTAAGTTGGGTTGAAAATCCTTAACCCAAACCAACTTGAGCTTCACCTTGTATGCAGAGCATCTCTTCACAGTGAAGAATCACTGCCCCAACTTGCATGCTCAATGTAGGTTTGGCTTATCTGGAGCTAGGAGTGGTAGTTTTGACCACTATACATAAAGCAGCGTCCAAGTGTAATGTCAAAGCTATTCATCAAGTGGTTTTGACCATGTCATGAATGTAAATCTGGTTCATTCAATAGGTGGGCTATAATCTTAGAAGCAGTTGGATGGGTAAAGACACTTCAACTAAGTTTTTTCAGCCGTATATTTGTTTCATAAGCTGTGGCCCACCTGATGAGTGGACTAACCTGATTCTTAGGGAATAACATCCAGGTAGAGGATCCACTCTAATGAATAAATTGGATCACATAGAAAATTTTCCATGCTGGCAGATGTCTGCCATGTACATGAGCTACCTTGTACATGCCTATGTTGACTAAAACCCATAGTACCGAAAGGCAAGAAAGAAAAAAGATAAAGATCTTTAGCTTGCATGCATTTGTCCTTGCTTTGGCTGCATTTGTTCTTGGGCTATTGGAAGGTGACAAGGGCTATCGTCGCAATTATTTCATTTGTTTGATCATGTGCTATTCTTTCATGAGAAAGTTCACTTTCTAGCTAAAAATTACCACTCAACCCATGAAGCTAAACACTTTTTTCTTTTGTTTTTTATTTTTGGTGTGTGCAGATAAGCCCTTTGTTGGTGCATCTATTGGTTACTTCCCATTCTTTTGACTGTAAGTCATATCTTATTTCCTGAACTGCATTTTGAATCTCCTATTAGGTTCCGTTTAGTGCTAAATTCTCACTATTGGGTCATGTCAACTTCTAAATATTTTTCTTTAACTTCATTTTATGACATGACAAATTACTCCTTTTCTCAGGTGCTTCTTTCACCTTCCATTGTTGTCTATTCTCCAAGAGTTCTACCAGTGTATTATTATGATGCTCATGCTGATTGTGCCAAAAATGTTAAGTATGTTAAGATTGGTATTCTACATGTGATTGTGTATGCTTTCTTGTGAGGAATTTCAATTTTAATTTGTAATAATTGTCCGCATCTCATTTTATCATTTGCAATTCTGTTCCAGTACATAAAGTTAAAAATTGCTTGTGTTGCTTATGCCTCAAATGCTTGATAAATTCATCATTTTGATAGTGTTGCGCTCCTCTTTCTTCCTCGTTTTAGAATATGTATACAAAGCGAAAAGTGGCTTTTGAAATGGGAGAGGAATTCTTGGAATGTCACTTCTCAATTTGTTATTAGCGTATCTACTTCAAGCATTGGTTTATATAAATGCACAGCCACACCCACTTGTTACTTTTTATAGGGGGATTGAAGTTGCTTGTATTTGATATAAATTTCCATTTTCAATATTTTTATCCATATAAATGCACAAATAAATCAATTTCCATTTTAGAGCATTGTGGGATTATAGATAGAAGTTGGTCTTATGATTATATAAATTATTAATTAATATTTTATCAATTGAAGTATGAATGTATTCAACTTTTGAGTTTTTTTTTTAAAAAAAAATCAAAGACCTATTTGATTGGTACTGTACCTTTTCTCTTGATGTATCTACCTACGGACTGAAATTTTAACACTGAAGAAATGTTTCAACCAAGAACGTTCTTAGATAAAACCATGCTATTGGTCCTCCGCTATGCTCTCATTTCTCCCATTTGTAAATCAGGGACTGGTGTGGTTTTCTGCATAAAGAATGCCTTGTCTCAATCCAGTGTATGTAAACAGGACATGAACTACCTAAATGCCCCTGCTACTTCGATGTTGCTTGGTGACCCGAAAGAGAATGTAATTGGCCTTGTTTCATATTAATGAAGATTATCGATGCAAAAACTGGAAAGGAGAAACATGTTACATTTTTTGTTGATGATGGAGCTCGACCGAACACATCATTGTCTGATTTAGCAAAGCTCAAACATGCATTTAAGAAGGGTGGATTTCAACAGATTGTTGAGGCCCATGATTTCAACAGTCTGATTCAAGTAACCAATTTTCCACACACATTGCTAGAGTATTAAAGTTCTTCTCCAATTAGTTATTGAAATTGACCCTTTTTTCCCCCATTTTGTAATTTATTAGAAGATTGTGACAAAAGTTGTATCATCTTTTTTTCATGTCTGACAGAGCTCACAGTCGTGGCAGAAGGCAATAAATTATAGGTATGGGTGATGTATTGCTAAGTATCGTGTATGTATCAATATTGACTGTGTAAATTCCAGGTGTTGATGGGATTCATCTGCTAGATTGTGAGCAATCAGAGTCATCACCCACATATAGGTAAATATAGGACCACTTTTATTTCTTCTCCAAAGAGATTATTTTCATGATATTTTTGTAGTTGTATAATTACATATTTACAGTTAATAGATTAGCAAGAGCCTACAACAATCTTAACAAGTTTGGATCCATGGTTTGAAGCAAACTTAAGAACTTCTTAGTGATATAGAAAATAGGAAAGGGGTTGAAATTTGATATCTTAGCCACTTAAAAAGAATTTGTAGATTTTCCTAAAAACTAATTGCATGGGCAAAATTGTCCATTTAGAATGTTGATGGCCATGACTCTCCTAAAAACTAATTGCATGGGCAAAAATGTCCATTTGCTCCTCCCGTTATATATAGTAGAAATGATTTGAAGAATAGGATCTCTAAAGCTAACATCAATTTTCTAGGGACAATGTTAATAAGGTGCCAATGGAAATTTCTTATGATTGTTTTCAAGTTTTAGGTATCATTCTTTGTCAAATTTCCTTTTAATGTTCCTTCCTCGTTAATGATGGTAGTTGTACTTTTTTTTTGTTTCAACGTGTGTGTTATAGTTGTATTGTATTTTTTTTTCCCCCAATGCTGAGAAGCTATAAGTTGCTTTGTGAAGTATTCCCTTTGTAGTTCACAAAAGAATTAAACTCATTGTTGTAAGCTTTGTGTGAACCACTGGCCAAGGATTGCTTTTATGGCCTCTAAAGTTAGCATGATTGCTACTCATGAATGAGCTTATGTTTTGTAGCCTTTTGGAGGTGCTTGGTCATATTTGATTTTTAAATTGTACTTCTACAAAACTCTTAAGACTTTATTGTCATTGATGATTTAGTCATGAAGTTTTGTGCATGCTTTAACTAGGATTATATTTTACCTTTCTTAGTAAGATTTGAGTACGATGGACCACGCCTTATGGTTATAACTATTTATTCACCAAGGCACCTTTTTGGCATTGCTTTCCTAAAAGAAAGACAATTGTTAAACATTGCAATATGTTTCTGTGGTTGTACTGAGTAGATTACAACTACATGCATCAATCTACTAAGTAAATTCTAACTACTTGCATTAATTGTAAAACCAGTACTCAACCCATTCTTGTGGTTGGCATGGTTTGACTACCGGTCCTAGGTTGGGCCCTCTTGGACTGTTTTGGCCCAAAATCTTCCTCTTTCTAATAATTAAAAAAAAAAGAAGAGGCAATTTAACAACTAATCTATTGTTAGCCTAGTGGTTAGGGTGTTTGGTTTCCAAGTAGAAGTTGTAAGTTCAAGGTCAGTCAGATTCAGTACCTTTTTTTTTCACTAAGTAGTTATCTCTGTAACTGACCAGGTTTTAAGGTTTTATTGTTTATGTTCTAAAATGTTGACATGCGGCTGCTTGACTTCATTTCCCCTTTTCATAGGTAAGTTGCTCGTGGTTTTGAAAATTGGTTTTAGCCATATCATAAGCCACACTGTTAAGTGATAGAGGGTTGTGCTAGAGAAAAAGGGCCGAATCAGCCCATATCAGTTGATACAGGCTGATACACCCCCACATTGACAATGATACAGGGTAGATACCGCCATAAAGGAGCCATTTCAAAATTTTCCAACTTTAGTTTTTGTAGTTGTTTCTTCAATCAACCGTGGAGGAAGCTTAAAAACTAAATTTATACTGGATCTAGACTTATTTTGGATCAAAACACAAGATTTGAGTGATATTTGATAGATTGAAGTGAAATCAACCATTTTGAGAGAAAAATAGAAAAAGGTGAAAAGTATATACATATACATATATATTTCTTTCTTCATCATCTTTCTATTGTATTTCAATGTCATAGGCCATAATATATCAAAGCACGCTTTATATGTGTTTGAGTAGGTCCTCTTTGATTGACTTTCTGTAAGTCAAACTAGCAGACAACATTCTTATAAATTTGTGTGTGGGGGAATATACCTATCTGTTACATTCTTAGAAACTATCATGATTGGTTTCATGCCATTTTTCACTTTCTTTTTCCTTGCAACATTTCTAAGAGTAAGAGGCAGTCATTTTTAGAATTTAGTGTGTGGGGGAATAAACCTGTCTGTTGCATATTTCTCTTTAATATTTGTGCGAGGCTATTTTTTTTAGGGTTCTTTCTTTCTATTATCTTGGTAATTAGCTGCTTATGATGGTACCTAATTTTGCTCGTTGGCAACTCTAAAATTCTAAGATCTTTTTAACCAGACAAGAATTCGCTCATTGGCTATTTATAGAGGAGAAGAGGATACGGCCATTGGTGAAGAGCACCACCGATTACTTCCATGGGCAGGCTGGGAAAGATGAAGGATTTCATCTGTTTTTGATAGTGCGGGATTTTCTCTGCTTGGTGGATAAGATATGCAAAGATGTTGAGAAAGAAGTGTCAAAGAAGGTAAGAAAGACACTATTAGTTAACAAGGAAGTGCCAATGGTGCCACCTGTTCTAGATCCCCAGAAGCTACTTTTCCCAGTGATTAAGGACCATCGGATGGATAGTTCCAGTTCTGACAATGAGAGCTGATCTCTATAGCTGTCTCTTCACTGGCAGAGGTATATGGTCTTCATTTTCTTGGAAGATCACAGATATCTTTTAGTTGAATAATTTCTCTAATGAACAATTCATATCATTACATGATGCGTAGAGATTAGGGGGATGTAATGCTACTTGTGGTTACTCATCTACAGTCACCAAACTCAAAAACTCAAGTGTGCCAATTCTGCACCTGTGCAATGTTAGGGCCATTCATTAGGCAAGGCCCACATTTAATGTGCCTTCACACAGAAAGTTAGTGTGCCACGTTTGTATATCAAACGAGGACCATTATCCTTTCTCAACCATCCATTTTCTTTTTGCATACCTGTGGCCATGCTTTGCAAATCAGTTTTTGTGTATTTAATCATTCACCTCAGATATGGCCTGTATTGGGCTATTTCAGGCAAGCATGGGCCAGACAGTTGTATCGTTCATGGATGGCACTGGTATGTAGGTGTTGGATAATATGGCAAACCTTGCCTGTGGACTGGCCTGATTTTTGGGCTAGGGCGCAATGAACGACAACTCAAAATTTTCTTGAGTTCAACATTTCTAACTTAAGAATTTCAAGGAGTTTTGGTTATTGTGTTGGAACTAACAATTTAATACCAATGGAAATTTCTCCTAAGATTGCAAACAAGATCAAAGCAAATGAAAGATTTTCTGCCTATATAGTTATCCCAATGTGGCCTGAAGGTGATCTGACAAGTGTTCCTACACAGAGGATTCTTTTTTGGCAGGTGATCTCCACTGACTGTCTTTGATTTTAGTTTATATTAGGAATCTTAGACATCTTGAGAGGCTTTAGACATTAAATGGGAAATTTAATTTATGTTTTTTTAATAAAAATATAAATTTTATCAATCATCCTTCTATACTCTTTATGATGCAATGTTTATTTATATGGAGACCTTTTGATTGTTGCAGAATAAAATAATGCAAATGATGTAAGACATAATTTATAAGGCCTTGGAAGAGGTTGGGCTCGAGAAAACATATGTGCTGCAAGATTATTTGAACTTTTTCTACCTTGGCAATCGTGAGGCTGTAGATGGAACTGATGCTTCATGTGGAAGTCCTGCGGCAAACACTCCCCGAGTAATTCTTTTTTGTTCCTGAAGCATTTTTTGTAGTTTTATATTTCATGACCTTTTCTTTTCTCTTTTGTTTTGTGGGTAAGCTGGAATCAAGCCCATGATTTCATTCTTGTAGTCTTTCTCTTTACTACATGGACATTGGGTATGGTTTGAAACTTGGAGTTGAGACTATTTTCTACTAAGTCACTCAATTTTTCTAGAAACCAAGCACCGAATGATGCAGTAAACTCACTTTGTGCTCACGTGGTTTGATTCTGGCTTAATTATTAACTTGGTTAGGAACCAACTCAATCTTGAGTCAATTATGGATGCCTTTTTTAAAATCCATCTGTAGCACCCATGCCTGTACAAGGCATACCATCTACATGCCACCATATGTCCTAGCATGACAAGCAGGTGCATGATCCAAGCCACCTATCAGGTGGGTTCAGACAGTATGAAATAGCAAGTTTTATGGAGCTTGATATGGTGAGACCGTTCCTTTTGTGTTAATTTCATTCCTCTTTGAGTTTTTATTAATTCATTAAGAAAAAAAGAAGAAAAGAAAATGGTCATACATGATGCACTTCTTTCACTTTGTCTTTTTTTCCCCCAATGGTCATTTCGATTTATGAATGGCATGACAATTTGTAGGATGATGAAATATATGAAGCTATTGCAGGAAGTGACTTTGTCATTACTAGAGTTGCATTTTGAGACAACTCTTCAAAGTACTACATAAATGATTATAGAAGTAATTTTACAGAGGTCAGTAAGAAATTGAGAGGAAAAGGAGTGGACTTGGACAATTGTAATTTCAGCATTATTGTAATTGTAATTGTAATTGAATGAATGAACGATTGTAATTGATTTTAATGAATGAATGAATGATTGTAATTGAATGAATGAACGATTGTAATTGAATGAATGAATGATTATGCAAGTGGTAATTAAATGAACAAATGATTATAATTGTTTTGTAAATGTAGGCAATAGCTACGGATATTGACCGTAACTGGTAATTGGACAACGGTATCTGTTATTAAATTCGGCATATAACTGCTATGGATTATATCTGTAGCTATTGTAATCTATAGCTACGGATTAAATCTGTAGCCATAGATATAGCTACTACGGATTATATCTGTATGTACTTTTCACTACAGATATAACTGCTACGGATTATATCCGTAGTTATTGTTATCTATGGATACGGAGTAGATCCATAGCCATAGGTTTTTGACCTATTGTTATAACACCTACAACTACGGTCGTGCTACGAACTAAAACCGTAGCCACAAGTCTATGGCTACGGCTTTTATCCATAGACTTTGCCCAATTTTCTGGTAGTGAACACCTCCAGGCCACACAAAGTAGACAGAAAGCTATATAGATGTTCGTACGTGAGCACTTGAATTCGTTGAGGGGGATAATGTCTTCTTGAAAGTGTCCCCGATGAAAGGCATGATACAGTTCGATAAAAAGGGTAAGCTTGCACCCCGGAATGTTGGCCCATTGGAAATACTGGAAAGAATAGGAGAAGTAGCTTATCGTCTCGCATTACCTCCATAGTTAGTGAATGTTCATAGCGTATTTCATGTATCCATGCTGAAGAAGTCTGAACCTGACCCACATCATCAATTGGGAACAAATACAGCTAAGTGACAATGCTACTTACTCAAAAGAACCGGTGCGGATCCTTGACCACAAAGAACAAATCCTTCAAACAAAAACCATTCCACTAGTCAAGATTTTATGGTCACACCACAATGTAGAAGAAGCAACATGGGAACAGGAAGATGAGATTAGGGAAAAGCACCTAGAGCTCTTCAACGGAGAATAAGAAACTTGAGGTAAGAAATTTCGGGATGAATTTTTATTTTTATTTTAGCGGGTAGACTGTAATGCCCTGAACCCTCAATACTCGAGTATTGAAAGTCCTCGAGTGTTACCAAAAGCTTCAACGTAACCTATAAGTGTGTAAATTACAATTCTAAGCCTTACATCTTTGCCCTAACATTAACCTACCCATTGAGAATGGTCTTCATTCATAGACCAGGCCGTCTAACTATTGATCATAAGACAAGACAGGCCATCAAGCAACCCAATGTACGTACCTTCTCTTAAATACAGTGACTACTAAACTCCCTTTTCACAATATATTTAGATATACATTCTTTTGTAAGAATTATGTAGAAATGTTCCCATAACCTTATAGAGTCATTGGATTTCACAAAAATCCTATAGCAGGAATAATTACAAAAATGCCTCTGTCTTAGACATTGAATTCTAAAATCACATGTTTTCCATGATCCAAATCATGTAAAATCAGATGCCTAGCTTAATCAGCAAAAATTAACCATACACAATAGATAACAACCCTTAGATCATCATAGATGTGGCCCAAACAGAGGGAAAGGCCAGAAACCATTGAATCTGGGGCCAACCGACCTGTGAACACGCGTCAAATTTGGGCTTAACCCCTTACAATAGATGGAAGAGTGAATGAATGGTGTGGATTTTCCATCACATCTCCGTGGACACCATATTTGAGAAGCGCGAGTGCACAAAAGGTGCACACCCGCACCGCACAAAACCTAGAATTGGGAAAAAGGCTGAAAGACCAGACCGAATTCGAAATCACATAGGAAACCGCCTTCCCACGTTCACAGGGGTAGCGAACGTCGTTCATTGGAACGACATGTGGGCCACCACCGTCGGTCGTGGAGGAGATCTGGACCGTTCAGAGGCTCTAGCTCACGAAACCGACCGCTGATATAAGGTCAACGTCGACCCGTGCAAGAAGATGCGAGTGCAGGCGGTCCGCCGAGATAACAACGAGCCAGGAGAAAGGACGATACTGCGACACATTCGTCAATCCCGCTTGTGATGTAGACCGTTCTGAACTCCTATTTGGAGAATTTTACCAGAACCAGGGAGGATTTTGGGAAGAAAACACTCACGGGAGTGCTGACCAGGACACTAAGGTACGACCTGTGCGTTAGGCTGCGAAACAGGGTCGGTTCTCTGACTCTAGACAACTTGCAGACAAAACCCCTATAAAATGAAAGACAGAGAAGCAGAGAAAAGAAAAAACGGAGGAGAGAAAGAGGGAAAGAAAGACAGCAACTGGCCGGACGCATCAGGAAGAAGGGAAGAAAAGAGAAGGAAGAAAGAAAGAAAGAAAGCAAGAAAGAAAGAAAGGAAAGAAGGAAGAAGAGCAAGTCGACTCCCCGAGTCCGACTCGAGGCCAGGTGAGGAATTTTCCTTTAAGCTTTATGTAATCCAGGGTCGTCCCCTCTCAAATTATAAAACCACCCTAAAGTGATTAAAGAATCCCATTAGCCTTAGCCTGGCCTCTAGGAATAACGATTTAGGAAAGATAAACAAGGCCTTTTAGGATTCACGTAATGATGTTTCCTTTAAATTTCTCATATTATGTTGATGCTGTTAATTTCGCCCTTTAATTTGATACGTTCCTGCTTTTGATTGCCCTCAACTTTTATTACATTCCTGCTATTTTCATTTTAAATGAATCATCAATTGTTGGGCCTTTAAAATCCCTTTTACGTAATATCCGTGGTAGGGAGCCTTCTCGAGTTTGTGTAAGGCTACGGGTACAAGCCTTGATCTTGCTTTTATTCATCACGAGTTGGCCTTAACCACTCTCCTCATACTTGAGTTAACCTTTGTCACTCATCTCTTATTCGAGTTGGTTACTGTCACTCGTCTCCTTTACCGTAAAGGCTCGGCAGCTATCTTGATATTCTTAACCTTCCATAAACTAAAGAATTCTCTCTTGATGTAAGTACTATGCTAGGAATCCCTCATCTAGCAATCGTTTAAATATCGTGGACGTAATGCGTTTTCAGTAGCGGCCCTGAGGTGACACGTAATTTCTTATTCTTGGTTGATGTTGCCCTAATTGGTGTGCATGAGCCATTCTGTATACATAGTGCATCAATTCCTTTTTGATGAGGGGGTTGGTTGTCACAAATAGTCGCTCCAATCTCTTAGGCGTATTCACTCGGTCATGTGTTGTGGTCGTCTCAGGTTAGCCGCATAAAGCCATGTTAAGTGTTGGACATACCGGCGAATATCCATAGTATGGGATGCGGGTCGAGTCGGATAACTATAATCGTATTTCACAACGTGGCGATCGCTAAGTATGATACACCACATATACTTTTCTAGGCATGCATCGCATATAGATTGGTTGCGCATTGATACATCTTGTAGTGTGGAGTACTTGACGCATTAGAATATTCACATCGCTTTTATAAAACTCTTGAATTATTTTTAATCTTAAAAAATAATCATCACTATGAGCAGGGGGTTGACCCTCTCCCAACCATATAGATTTTGTAGGTGATGAACAGGTCGAGGACCCAGAAGATCAGACTCTTCCAGAAGACTTCACTGGATAGACTGGAAGATTCCATTTAAGGATAGACTAGGAGATTTAGCTTATAGCTCATTTCTCTATAATTCCACTACGCAATTCAAAACTTGCAATAAGTGCCTATAATGTGGGCATTTGACTATCTATTTGATTTTGGAATGATGATTATAGTTAATTTTATTTTTATGAATGCTACCTTCGTACATATATTTGGATGCAACCCATAACCGTAAATTGAAGTGAACTCTAAACCATCCAAGTTTGCATTATTAACATCCGATTCTCTTAGGCACAAGTATAAACTCTGGCTGTGAAAACTCGGGATGTTACACTTGGTATTAAAAAGAATAAACCGCACTTGTTATTATATAGTATGACATATGTTGATTTCATTCATTCATTTCTTTTGATTTTACATTGAAAATTCTTGTTTATTAATCTCCTCATCTGTTGCTTTACCTAAATAGGTGTTGTATCTTTTAGAACAATTATATTCAGATTATATGAGGTTATTTTTGAAACCTATGTTGAGATCACTAGGCTTCGTAGCTTATCATGTTGGTATTTTAAAATTTTAGGATCCAGATCTTAAGGAGGAGCTTAAAGATATTCACTTTTATTTTTAGATTTATTTTTAGTTCTTTAATATTTTCTGAATAAGTTGTAATGAACACTAAGTATAGTATGATAGTATGGTGATTACAAATGTTTGGTGATAATCTTGAATAGTTGAAACATGGATATTTTATCATTCTCTAAATAAATGTTTGATCATTTAACTTATGGATGGTTATATTTTATAAATGAGAATCATTTTGTCAATATATGCGTGGATTATGAAATGTAAATATACAAAACATAAGTCATACCTTTGGGTATAGAATCAAGGTTAGATATACCCAGGTGTCGAATTTCGGGGTGTGACAGAAAGTTTGTGCAAGCCATTGTGACTCAACGATCCCCTCCTATAATGAAAATAATAGCTAAGGATAGAAGTATGTCCATAAAAGAAATAGTCTATAATCTATGAACAAGTACTCAAAAAAGTGAAAGTAGTGCGAATGTAAAATCCTTGAATGCTATAACTTATGCCCTATCACTAGATGAGTTCAAAAGAATCGTTTCATATGATACGACAAAACATGATTGGGACATGCTTGAAATGACCCATGAGGGAACTAATATTGTGAAAAAAATCTAAGATCCAAATCCTCATAACCAAATTTAAGAAAATTCTTAAGGAAGAAAATGAGACATTTATGGACTTCTATATAAAATTTAACTCTATGTGAGGTCTTGGTGAAAGTATCCATAAAAGCAAGGTTTGTACAAAAATATTAAGATCACTTCCTGAAAGGTTTAATTCTAAGGTTACAGTTATATAAGAATTGAAGGATACCAACAAAATGAAGGTTGAGGAATTGGTTGGATCTTTTTAAACTTATGAGTTAAATTTCAAAGCTCCAAAGAACAAGTCCATCGCCCTCAAATCCTCTAAGTCTAAATTAAAGGTTTAGAATGAAAATTATGATAATGAGGAAAATGAGGATGATATGACATTATTGGCAAAGAAATTTTATAAAATTTTCAAAAATAAGAAGAAAAATGATTTTCAAAAATCTTTCGATAAGAGAAAACAAAATTCAAGTTATTGGTAATCAAAATCCAAAGACATACAATGCTATAATTACTTTGAGTTTGAGCATCTTGTTACAAAATGTCCTAAAAAGGATAAATCGAAAAGAAATAACATGATTGCTACTTGGGATGGATCATCAGAATCTAAAAACTAATTCCGAAACGGATGAATCAGATCAAGAAGATACGAATGAACATAATGCCTTTATGACAATAGCCAGAGTCACTACTGAAATTGCAGTAAAGACCACCTTAGTTGAAGTAGGAATATGCTAATATGTCCTAGAGGGGGTGAATAGGACTTGTTAATAATTTTATAACAATTTAAAATCCTATCACTCTAATCCTAACAACAAGCATATATTAGGATTACTCAAGAGTAACTCTACTGGTTTCCAAGCACGGTAGAGGATCCAATTACAACTATTTGAGAGATGAACAATATACAAACTAGTTTATGATGGATAGGATTGTGCGTGTGTTGTGAGGTATGATCTTAGATAATCAGATATGAAAGTATTTAAGGAAATCACATAGACAAATGAAAGACAATAACAATCTTAAACACAGTCATTTTTATAGTGGTTCGACTAGTTGTCTACTCAACTCTAGGTAACCGCACTCAACCCTTGAGTGTACCAGATTTCATTAAGGAGGTTTCACACGGTTCACCCCAAATCCAAGGTTTTAAATCAGGTTCACCTTTAACCTTTATAACCTACACCTAGGCTGACTGTTTATTCTCTCACGAGCAAGGGTCAACACAATGCACTCACTTTTAAGCACATTAGTCAAGGATCTTCCATAAGACCCTAACTGTTTATGCTCTCCATAGAGTGAGGGTCAACACAACGCACCCACCGCGTACACTCCCATTGGAGGCCTCCTAGAGGACTTGTAAAGGGTGAGAAACACCTTAGACCCAATCCTACAAAGGAATGATCACAAGGCTCCTCTAGACTATGATAACTTACAGATAAGATGATGAGTCTCTTTTAGATCGTTGTCGAAGATCTCCTCCTTTGTTGATGAAGAAACTTCTTCTTCCTTGAACCACAACTCAAAAGATATACTAATGCTTGGTGATAGGTTAGGTCAAGGTTATGATGGAATCCTACTCTCAAATATTTTCCTATAAAGGAGATACATGATTCCAATCATTTATGCATGCAAGGCATCTCAGCTTAATGATTTGTCATTAAGGTGGTATTTGGAGGATCCTTGAATGCGGAAGTTCATTACCCAATCCACTCTATTGAATATCAATGATAAAGGTGGATTGGAGGATAAACTCCCTTAAGAGAAAGGGTTTTGGGTAAATTATCTAAGGCTAAACACTCAAAAGGACTCTCTTCTTTCTCTACCAGCAACTAAAGACAAGCTCTTTATATATAGGTAAAAAGTTTCAACACATATAAAATGGTCACATTTATGATAGAGTTCGATATCATCGAGTAGGGTCGATATCATCGAGCATATACTCTCGATTGCATCGACTAGCCGCTCGAAGACACAAACTCAAATGTCATACACTTTTAAAACCTTTTGTCAGTTGGTCAAGGAGATCAAAACCTGCATTGATGTCATCAGATTTTGAACTTCGATTTCATCGACACGAGTATCGATTCCTCGACATTTGAAAATAAGAGAGACAATGCCTTTGAAAAATTTCAAGCTAAGGATATGATTGAGGAACACTCGATATCATTGGAATTTGAATGTCGATGATATCGATGGCAGTGTTGATGTATTGATAAATCCAAAGGATTTTCTAGTAAGCTTACTGGACAGATAACGTCTTTTCTCGATGTCATTGACCTGACCTCGATATCATCAATATTTGAATATCGATTCTATCGGGTGACCCTTGATCCAAGATAAAAATCACCCAAAAAATATTATTGGAAAACTGTGTCCAAGACCAATATCATCAAAGGCCTTCCAATATCATTGATTTTTTAATTCTGAGGATATTGAGGAGTACTTCGATATATCGAAGGTCTTTATGATTTTCTTTTTAAAAATAGGGATACAAACTCTCTGTTGTCGATTTTATCGAGTCAACTTCAATAGACTCGAGTTTCAAATATCCATGATATCGATAGGGGTATCGATACATCAATAATTCCGTCCAGATGAATATGTGGTTGCTGGACATCTTTTCTCCTCATTTCGATGGTATCGATTGATCATCGAGGACATCGATAACACTAATCGATTTTATCAAACAATCTATCGATAAATTGACAGAGGTAAAAAACTTAGAGATTTTATGAATTTGTAAAAAAAAGTTTTCTAACTCAAAAATCCTATGATATCTTAACCAATTTTAAGAGTTTTATTTACCTAGTGTTTTGGGACATGGGATGTGAGGCTTAAATTTACTTGTGGTGAGTTCGGACACACATCCGATTGAGGTAGACAGTTGATTGATCTTCCTATAGAGCTTTCCTGTCTAGTTGACTCAACACTCACGCTAATTGACAAACCAAGGCACTTTCAATCTTCCCCTTTGTCAATTACATGACAAAATACCAAAACACCCTAGAACAGCATCTAGATAAACACATCCTAAATTGTTTGTACATGTAATTTACACAATTTTACAATGTCTAGTGAAACCATACACACAAGTCACAAGTAGTTTCTCCCCCTAACAGTATTCTCCCCCTATCTTGATGCAGCTGCTCCACCTAACACCTGTATCACAATTCAAGTAGATATACAATTTTATTTTCGGGGTGTTTGAATTGTTCTCCCCACTTTTTGTCAGTCATTGGCAAAGGTATAGCAGTTGATATTGACTGAAGTTTGAAGTATTTGAGAGAACCAACATCCAGAGCGTATACCTATATAAAAGATAGATGTATAATGAGAAAAATAGTTTAAGCAGACATCATTTTCAGAAACTATGTATGTGTAGTAGACCAAATAGAGCAGTGATATAAGCGGATAGAATAATGAAAAAACATCACATGCATTCCACATAACATAGACTAGATAAACTAGGGGATCTTAAAACATAATCATGGCAGTAAATAGGAGTGAATTATAACCGGCCATATTCAAAATATCCAAAAAAAATACATACTGCCCAAGATCGGCAGAAGTATAACAGTTATCTAAACACAATTACCAAGCCCATTCATGGGCACCCAAAATCAACCATTAGTATTTAGCCCATCCATAGGCATATACAACACACACAAAAAACTGTCTAGACTGTGTAGGTTAGTGAGTTATCACATACACTCATGACAGCGCAGAACATCCAAAAAGTTACTAATGCTCATACATGGAAATAAAAGTGAGGTGTATGTGACAGCATTCAGAGACCATCACTATGGAACCGAGGAAGATGGCGTCTTTTCGTCACGCCAGCAAGTGAGTAGATTAACCAATTGTTGCATCGTCTGTTGCACTCCATCGACCAAGCGTTCCAAGATAGTAAGTCATGTATCCACATACTCTTTCAGTTAGGCGACATCTCGCTGTATTGCCCCAATTCTGTCTTGATGCAGCTTGAACCTTTTCATGTGCCCATGCTCTGATGTGGATGGAGCTTGATGGGACACAAAAGGTTCGTTCCCAACCATCTCATCACCTACACCTCCTATTGCTTCTTCGTGAATGTCTTTCTTTGGATCCTCGGGATACTTTTGGAACTTCAAGTCCATTCTTTAAATGTTGTTTTTATTGAAGACTTGGAGGGGAAGTTCTAGATCATTGGTAGTCGGAAAGCCGATTGTGTTACACACCATGTGTATAATCCAGGGATAGGGCAGGTGAAGATCCCTGGATGTATAAACGGCATAGACCAACTGATGTACAATCAGAGTTGGGAGACAAATTTTTATCTCTATAGGTATTGAGAACACTATCATGGTCATGAACCCTGTGAGATCGAACCGGTTGGTACTTCTAGGATAGATGTGTATGGCAAAGATACCATGCAGGACTCGAAATCATGGTTCCATGAACTTATATTTCAATGCATTTCCTTGGTACCAAAGAATATCTCTACCATGACAAAGGTATTTATATGCATGGACCAGATTTCCATATTTTTGAGGTCCATTTCAGGGAGACCGTCAGGTGACATTGTCAGCCCTGGGATGTTTGCAATTGTAATAGGAGTGATCAGTAAAACATCACCATAAAGAGAGACCATGATAGAAGGAGGATCAGACACGAGTGAGTGACAAGTGGCGAGAAAGTTGCGTGTTTATTCAAGATAACATGGCCCGCCGAAGTCAAGAATAGGCAACCAATTGATTGCAGCAAACAGGGATCCCAGATTATACAGTTTTAAACAATCGCTGTCAACCTTTCTTTCATGGATAAACTTCCTATCAGTATATTTAGCCATAACCGAATTTATTCTAGCCGGATGAGGGACTGGAATGTTGGATTGGGACCCGCCATGTGAAGTTTGTCGTGTCCTCTGACGAGTGGGGGTCCCCCGTTCAGGAGCTCTAAAGGACTCCCTAGGACCAGACAAATTTTCTTTGTCCTTACCCATAAAGACAGAGATTTGAGAAAAACAGACAAAATTCCTCTTTGGAAAAAACTGAAAATACCCAACCCAAAAGCAAGATAGAATCTGGAATAGAAGGAATGGAAGGGTAATACTAGTTTTGAGGAGCTTCTGGGACCCACCAATGTACTTCCGGCTGAGGGGATGAGTAGGAAAAAGTGAAATTCCTTTTCAGTAAAAAATGAATTTTTTCTACTTGACTGCCTTTTATCGGGCTGCATCTTTCGATATCATAGAACTTAGTTTCGATTATATCGATGATCCTCATTCGATGTTATCGACAATGGCTTCGATAACAGTCTCAATCATGTGACTTTCCAAATTCTGAAGAGATGTCGATGATATCAACTATTGATCGATTTGATCGAAAATGCTCATAACTTATCTACAGACATATCAAAGGTGAGTATTTTCAAATTTTAGCATTCAGACAACCCTTCATGTATACTTTTAGTATATCTATGAATCAATAGTATACACAGTAAAATTTTATACAAACATTATACAAATCAAAATTATAAACATTAGAATATTTATATACAAAAAGATTGAGGTGAGGAACCTCAGATATATCATTAAGAGCTCAGCAAAATTACATCATTTTAGCAAAATATCTAGATCTCGATGCATGACCTGGACTTGTCTTTTCATGCTTTAATGTTTCAGGGCATATGAATAGAGTGAGTTATCAGTCAATTCAGCTTTTCTGTCACTATCCATTTTGAGACAGAATTCTTTACTATGGTAAATTTAGATTTCATGTTTATCTTACCCACTTGATCCACTGACTCCTTCATTCTGTCATTCATTCTAGGTGGTGATAGATGAGTATTTCTTTTAACCAATCTCGTAGGTGGAATTTTGACATTCTATATTTCTCTGGTCGGTTTGAATTTACCAATATGATTTTGACCAGAGTTATGTGGAGTCCTTCTAGGTGTCAAGCATTCAAACTTATAATGGCCCAAGTCACCACATAAATGACAAACTAGAGTAGTTCTCATATTACTACCTGAAGCAACCGATTTTTCAGTTATTGGTGTTGCATTTCCAGATCTCATTTTAGTTTTATCATACCCTAGGCCACTCTTGTCTTTTACTCGTCT
The DNA here is from genome assembly GCA_037074715.1 of Magnolia kwangsiensis. Classification (NCBI taxonomy): domain Eukaryota; kingdom Viridiplantae; phylum Streptophyta; class Magnoliopsida; order Magnoliales; family Magnoliaceae; genus Magnolia; species Magnolia kwangsiensis. The sequence goes on from CM073572.1 coordinate 146,006,224, forward strand.
TCCCATCCCTAACAATTTTTCTAGCTTTTCACCACTCTAGGAAAATTTATAGTTTATTTCAGCAATTTTTTTGGATTTCTCTAAGTTAAAAAGGAGTGTGTGATTATCATTCTAGAGATGTTCATTTTTATCTTCTAATAATTCAACTTGTTTAGTAAGCTTTGATGATTCTGTTTTTAGGGATAGATTGATTCTTTCCAACTTATCATTATCTGAATGATATTGCTGTAAATTATTGATTAGATGTGTATTAATTTCCAAGGTTTTGTCTAGATCTCTTTGCAGTAAATTTTTTTTGTTTTGGGTTTTCAGACATTCCGAGTCTTTTAAGGATGTGGATGCTATGAATATAGAGTTGATTGTGAACATCCTATAATTTATCCTGTTCCTCTTTTTCCTCCTCTGTTTCCTCATTATTAGAAGGAAGATTCAATGGCTTGTGGTTCTTTCTCGATCTCAGTTTCACTGGGTATGATTGGAGTAGTGGAGACCATAAGAATTTTCAAAGATTTCTGATCTTCATCACTCTCTAAGTTACTAGATTCTGAGTTTGACTTTTCTGTATCATCCCATGTGGCAGCCATTGCCTTGACCTTAGTTTTTTTATTTGAGCATTCAATAGACAGGTGTCCAAACTTTTAATAGGCATAACATTGTGGTTCCTTGGTCTTTTTACCAAATTTACCTGTAGAAGGTCTATTGTCCATCTTTCTTCCTTTAAGTGGACGACCACGATTTTTCTGAAAGAACTTTCTGAATCGTTAAGCCAACAAAGTCACTTCCTCATCTTCATCTTCTCTTTCACTTTCAATGTCCTCATTTGTTATTTTCTTTGAAGTTTTGAGGATAGTATTTTTGATTTTTGGGTTTGTTTGAAGTGTAGTCCAAATGTTTGTAGGGAACTGACCAGTTCTTCTACTTTCATTTCGTTTATGCTCCTACATTCTTCAATGGTTATTACTTTCAGATTGAACCGTTTTGGTAATGATCTTAGAATTTTCCTACAGATTTTTAGTACCAGAACTTTCTCTCCTAATCCACCCATGGAGTTGCAAATGATATTTAACTTTGTGAAAAAATCCATAAAGGTCTCATGCTCTTCCATTTTGAGTCTTTCAAATTGTGAAGTAAGGAGTTGTAGTTTAGATCTCTTCACAGTGCTTGTACCTTCATGAGTTATTTCCAACAAATTCCATGCTTCTTTGGATGTCCCACACATACTGATTTGATTGAAAATAGCTTGGGACACAACACAATAGATAACATTCATAGCTTTGGCCTCATTAGTTTGGTTTTATTTATTGAATGTTGTCCACTTCTCTTTAGGTTTCGGTTTGGTGATAGTTATGCCATTATCAGGTACTATTTGTTCAGATGGTGGCACATATCTTCTTTCAACTATATCCCAAACATCATGAAAGGATCTCAGAAAGTAGTGCATTCTAGCCTTCCAGTATGCATAATTTGATCCATCAAATATTGGAGGTCTAGTGACCGATGAGCCCTCCCCTTTAGTCATATTCCCAACTTCGGTCAAGATCACTCTCTAGGCAATTGAGCCCTTAAAGAGAGATCCTCTCTGATACCAATTGAAATTGCCGTAAAGACCACTTTATTTGAAGTAGGAATATGCCAATATGTCTTAAAGGGGGGAGAATAGGACTTGTTAATAATTTTATAACAATTTTAAATCCTATCACTCTAATCCTAACAACAAGCATATATTAGGATTACATAAGAGTAATTCTACAGGCTTCTAAGCACGATAGAGGATCCAATCATAACTATTTGAGAGATAAACAATATACAAACTAGTTTATGATTGATATGATTGTGCGTGTCTGTGAGGTGTAATCTTAAATAATCAGCTATGAAAGTATTTAAGGAAATCACATAGACAAATGAAAGACAATAACAATCTCAAACATAGTCATCTTTATAGTGGTTCGACTACTTGTCTACTCTACTCTCAGTAACTACACTCAACCCTTGAGTGTACCGAATTTCACTAAGGGGGTTTCACACAGTTCACCCTAAACCCAAGGTTTTAAATCAGGTTCACCTTTAAACTTTACAACCTACACTAAGGCTGACTGTTTATGCTCTTACGAGCAAGGGTCAACATAATGCACCCACCACGTACACTCCTGTCGGAGGCCTCCTAGAGGACTTGTAAGGGGTGAGAAACACCTTAGACCCAATCCTACAAGGGAATGATCACAAGGGTCCTCTGGACTCTAATGACTTATAGATAAGTAGATGAGTCCCTTTTAGCTTGTTGTCGAAGCTCTCCTCCTTTGTTGACAAAGAATCTTCTACTTCCTTGAACTACAACTCAAAAGATATACCAATGCATGGCGACAGGTTGGGTCAAGGTTATGATGGAATCCTACTCTCAAATATTTTACTATAAAGGAGATAGAGTGATTCCAATCATCTATGCATTCAAGGCATCCCAGCTTAATGATTTGTCATTAAGGTGGTAGCTGGAGGATCCTTGAATGCGAAAGTTCATTACCCAATCCACTCTATTGAATATCAATGATGAGGGTGGATTGGAGGATAAACTCCCTTAAGAGAAAGTGCTTTGGGTAAATGATCTAAGGTTAAACACTTAAAAGTACTCTCTTCTTTCTCTACCAGTAACTACAGACAAGCTCTCCATATATAGGTAAAAAGTTTCAACGGATATAAAATGGTCACGTTTATGACTGAGTTCGATATCATTGAGCAGGGTCGATATAATCGAGCGTATACTCTCAATTGCATCAATTGGCCACTCGATGACACAAACTCAAATGTCATACGCTTTTGAAACCTTTTACTAGCTGGTCGAGGAGATCGAAACCTGCGTTGATGTCATCGGATTTCGAATTCCGATTTCATCGACACAAGGATCAATTCCTCAACATTTGAAAATGAGAGAGATAATGCTTTTGAAAAATTTCAGGCCAAGGATATGATCAAGGTACACTCGATATCATCGGAATTTGAATGTCGATGATATCAATGGCAATGTCGATACATCGATAAATCCAAAGGATTTTCTAATAAGCTTGTTGGACAGACAATGTCTTTTCTCGATGTCATCGACCCGACCTTGATATCATCGATATTTGAATATCGATTCTATTGGGTGACTCTCGATCCAAGACAAAAACCACCTAAAAATGTTACTAAAAAACTGTGTCCACGACCAATATCATCGGAGGCCTTCTGAAATCTTCAGTTTTTTAATTCTAAGGATATCAAGGAGTACTTCGATATATTGAAGATTTTTATGGTTTTCTTTTAAAAAACAGGGACACAAACTCTCTATTGTCAATTTTATCAAGTCAACTTCAATAGACTCGAGTTTTAAATATCGATGATATTGATAGGGGTATCGATACATCGATAATTCCATCCAGATGAATATGTGGTTGTTGGACATCTTTTGTCCTCATTTTGATGGTATTGATTGATCATCGAGGACATCGACAGTCCTACTCGATTTTATCGAATAATCTATTGATAAATCAACAGAGGTAGAAAACTTAGAGATTTTTTGAATTTTTAAAAAAAGTTTTCTAACTCAAAAACCCTATGATATCTTAACTAATTTTAAGGGTTTTATTTACCTAGTGTTTTGGGACATGGAATGTGAGGCTTAGATTTACCTGTGGCGAGTTTGGGCACACATCTAGTTGAGGCAGACAGTTGATTGATCTTCCTATGTAGCTTTTCTGTCTAGTTGACTCAACACTCACGCTAATTGACAAACCAGGGCACTTTCAACTACTTCAGAAGATTATGAAACTCTTAAAAGTGTTTGAAAATGAAGTAGACCTTTAAGAAGCTTATGATGCTCTTCTCAGAGAAATTTGTAAAATTATGGTAAAATTGAAAACTAAAAAAAAATAAAATGTGAGGAACTGCAATTAAAACTTGAAAATTTTATCTTGGAAAAATCTCATTTTTCTGACTATTTTTTTTTAAAAAAAACTATATTTAAGTTTATAAAATATTAAATCTGAATATCAGAAATTGAAAATTAAAGTTTCTTCAATTCAGGGTTCAAATGACATTTGGAAGTACACCTAAAGAGAACAGAAACTTAAAAATTTACTAACTTCATCTCGCCAACATGGTGACAAGTCTTGCCCTGGCTACAACAAATATAATAATCTAGAGCCTAAGAGTTCTACTCCTACTTTTGAGAATGGAGAATTGACACGCCCCAAATTCAGGGATGGACAGCTTTCATAATGCCCCGAATCCAGCACTCGACTTCCATACACCAAGTCTCAAGTGCGACGCACCATAAGGAAGATTTTTAACTGATTTTTTTTTAAATATTAATACCTGAGCAATACTAAGCAACAATCCCCATTATAAATACTGATGGTTACAAGTATAATGCTTTTACAAAAGGTACACAACGTCAATATTGCCAAATCACAAAATAGATATAATACATCAAGAAAGTTATGTCCTCCAAGTTACTCGTGTCTTGAAAAAAATTGAAAAATAGGAAGCTTGGGCAAAAAGCCTAGTGAGTACACTTGTGCGTTAGTGTACAAGTATAAAGTAACAATCAAATATTAGATTACACAAGTCGAAGCATAGTGACCAAGTAATGCTACATAAAGCCGAGAGGGCATGATGCAATGCAAGAGATGATATGCAAAAATATGCCGAGTGTATGTAGGCATGTAAATCCTCCCCTAAAAGTCCACATCACAATATAGTTATCATCACTGGGAATCACTAGGGCCTGGTATCCAGAGCAAGTCCAAAACTTGTTAAATAGAGGTCTCTCGTACCCGACTTGTCAGTGAGGGGCCTATAGCCATGCCAATACCCACTCGGCATGCCGGTAGCAGACCCATTTTAGGGGCTGGTCAAACCCAAACATATTTGCTCCAACTCTTTAGCTAGTCGTGGGTGAACCTCTTTTCACCCGACCATGTCGACGGGAGTCAGGCCTACTATGGTCTTCGGCACCAAGTGACCCATGGCATCCGCCCAGTCTTGACAATGAGGCTTGAGGGTACCACTTAAGGTTTAGGGAGTTTCACCCTCGGGTCTGGGACCCAGTATAAGAAACCTAAATTTTTGATGTCTACAAATACCAACCACGATGCAATTATGGTGGTCTCATCAATATAGTTAGGATGTTGCTGTCATGAGGATGCTATGTAAAATTCAATGATAATCCACAAGCATGCTATGCAGTATAATTGTACTCAAGTAATGTTATGCATGTAAGCCACATATGCATACGAGGCAACCTTAATACTAATCAGGCTCCTCTGCAAACCACATCCATTTTGCAATCCATGTTCATCATGGAAAGGATGTACACGTAATATCAGCATCGATATAAACATAAATTACAATGTAGTATCAAGTGAGCTTTAAGGACTTCAACCCAGGGACTGTGCCTAATATATTCACTTAGGGACTTCAACTTAAGGACTAAGCCCGTGGTCTCTCGGAACAGATAACATCTGCACATACTCCATCATGTGCACCCTGCCCCAACATCCTTTACCACATACTCCATCATGTGCACCCTACACCAACATCCTCTACCACATGCATGTGATCTCCTCATGATCAAACTATGCACACCATGCACTCCTCATCCATGATGCATGTGTGTGTGTGTGTGTAGATGCAATGTGCACAAAAATAATAAGACTAGTCAAAATTATCATGGTACTAACATGGCAAAACAGTGGTATAATGTGTAATCTCCCTCATGATCATGGAGCTATGCGAGTGTCCACACTTCCACGTCACAAGTGTGCACCAACCACACAATATCACAACTAGGATCAATCCATCACTCGCCACCAATCGCATGGCTGAAACCTCAAACAGTGGCACCAGAACAAGTTGTATATAAAATACATGCAAGTGATGCACACATACCGCATATAAAGATGCATAGCTATTGGAAAACTAGTTCGTATCACCAACATACTCATTCACGATTAAGAGTTAAGTGGTTCACCTCATCAGTTCCATAGGAAGTGGGTGTATAAGTGTCACGTCATTATACGGTGCTAGGTGCACTATCTATGACTCAAGGTAATACATATGGTGGTCCACTTAGTCTTTATGTCCAATTGATCACAATCCAAGCATACAAACATAAATTAGCATTACCATATAATACGATCATTGCATCTAACCATACATGCATCATCATCACCATAAGTATCACATTACACAATCACTGCACATGTGCCATCACCACATGTATAATTAGATTTTAATCCAACGCCTCAACATGTCTAGCTATCATTTCAAGTGAACTAAGGCCCAGTTCATTGCCACACTTGAATGGGTCGGTTAGTGAGTTGTTACATCCCATTCATCTAACTTGTTGGGTGGTCCATTTGATTACCACAAATGGTTCATTCGAGGACTCAATCGTAACTCATTCACAAGGCCCAAATGGGACTTAACATACATACATCACGAGGAGTCTCATGCACTTACCAAGAATCCCAAACATACACCCAATATGTACTTCTCTTGGAGTCTTACGTTCTTAGTAAGAGGAAGTAACCTATGGGCCCGATAGGTGGACCGCTAATGGGCCCACAAGGCATCCACTCAAGGTGGGCTTTAAGGATAATAGGCCCACCACTCTAATATCATTCTGAACATATTAGTGGAGTCCAAAAATTAAGCCCAATACTATTTATAAGATGGGTCCAACAATCATTTTGACACACGTCCTAAGTTCACATACCCAAGAGGTTACACCATCAGCATAGCCCACATGTCTAAGTAACCACACAATTCTCATATGCCCACATGGTCTTGTGGCTACTCCATTATCAGAAGTCCATAAGGTTGAGTGGCCACACAAATGTCACTCTACTTGCCATAATAAACGATTTAAGGTCAGATGGTTACTTATTTTTACTACACCATAGCTCACATAATAGGGCAACTACTTTATTAAACTTTCACAAGGTCAGACGACCAGTACCACAATTTCATATAGTTTAGTATACATACGATTACTATCATGATCTAGCGTCCACATTTCAAAATTTCAAAACATAATTGAACGATCACAATCGTACCCACCATTCATGGCTACACTATGTTAGACTAAGTCTTATACTACAACCACTTCACACGTCGCATAATTAATGACGCATATTCGGTGTCACATGGTTAAGGGTCGAGGGATACATTTCATCATACCATTTACGATTTAGAGATCACATCGCATAGAATCCAGGACCTCGATAGCATTAGCTTGGGTAAAATAATCCTACATCACACTTGGTCTAATGTACAACATGGTCATACAAGCTGAGTGTGATGAGCACAAACCCACGTTGTTGAATGGCCACCAATGCCACTTGATTTCTTATAGTTAGGTGGCCTTGTGTGTATTTCACAATCGTACAATTAGATGGCTACATATACACCACCTTTGTACATGATTAGGTGGCCATACTTATGCTACATGACCTTATGAACAAGGGGTCAGCCCCAACTCACTACATGGCATTGTTCATACCTAACCACTCCATCACACCCTCACACAAACATTGTTCACACACAAGTTAAAATAAAAAATGTTCCAAAAGCTATACACAAATCTATGACTTACGGCTACCTGCTAATTAGGATTCCACATGGTGAAGGGTTGTCTACACATTAGATAACTAATTAATTAAGGGTCGGAACTCAATGATGCACAATTTATAGCAACAACACAACACATTATCTCATGGTGGTGGATCTCACCTGAGATTAGAATGACTTGCCAAATAGATGAGGTAAATGAAATCCATACATCATGGTAGTCCCAGATATGGGACCCACCAGATTAATGGTGTGGATATGACATACATCATGGTGGTGCAACCCTAACATTCTCTCTCTCTCTTTTTTTTATCTTATAATATTTTTTATGATTCTTGAACATTACAAGAACTATGGCAAATAAACATTACTATGGACTTAGGAAGGGGAGTCAACGGTAGGGATCAATCTCCACTATTTCTTATGGTGTGACCCACCTAAGGCGTGGATCTGCCTCATTCTTTTAATCATGTCTTAAAATGGTCTAAAGGAGTGGATGAATGGCCCAGATATACTTTCATCACCAAGGTGGGCCCTTGAAAAATCTTAACATTTGAGTGCAATTCCCACTGTGGTATGGCTTGCATGAGCTTCTAATGGGCCTGATTTTTTATACCATGCAATGGATGGGGCTGGTAAGATGGATGAACGATGTGGATTTAACACATACATCATGGTGTGGCCATGATCAGCACCACAAAACTTTATCCCACAAGTGGACAAGGACATCCCTCTCTGGACAAACAACATCTAAGGAGGACGTCACCTCCTCCATACCCCTTCTTTTCTTTCCTATTTTATTTTATTTTTATTTTATTATTATTATTATATGTCTCATCAAGGTGGACCACTAAAGAGATCCAATCCATCCATCCAGTGTGTCCCACTTGGTTGAGGGGTCATTCCAAGTTTCAGATGAATCCGAATTTTAGGTGGGCCCCAGCAACTGCTTTTATATGTTATTGCCATGTCTTCACATGACTTTAGATGGTGTGGGCCACCTAAGTTCCGTGTACGACTGATTTTTTGGGCTATCCCATTTTCTAAAGGCAACCCATCAAATGCACAGTGCTGATGTTCGACAAACATCATGGTGGGACCTGTGGTGGGACCCACCGTCCCTACCAACGTCTAAGCAGCAGGACATTGCTTGCTGCAGTGTCCTCTGGACGATGACGGCAAGTGGCGTCTAGCCCTTTATTATATATATATATATATATATATATATATATATATATATATATATATATATATATATATATATATATATATATATTTCTTGTGGTTTTTCATAGGTGGAGCCCACATCAAGATGATCCACTCCATCTATCAGGTTCCCTCGCTCGTGACAGGTCCAATGGACCCAATATTCAATACATTTAGGTGCACAAAAACATCACAGCAGGCCTTAATAGTTTTGACAATAAATATCACTATTAAAATAATCTTTTTGATGGTGTGGCCTACCAGAGATTTGGATTGACTTCATTTTTAAGCTCAAGGCGTAAAATAAGCTAGGAAATTGGATGGACGGTGTGGATCAAATACATACATCATGGGAGTGTCATAGTGGACCTCACATCCATTTGGACAAGAAAAGTCCCATGGATTAGGCATCTCTCTTTGGACAACGTCCAGAAAGAACATCCCCTACTTATATATATATATATATATATATATATATATATATATATATATATATATATATATATATATATATAGAGAGAGAGAGAGAGAGAGAGAGAGAGAGAGAGAGAGACCATGGTTTCCAACAGTGTCCAATGATAGACATCCAATCACTACTGTTTCTTCAGTTTAGCCCACCCATGCTTGGATCTAATCATCTATGGACTCATGTTCTAAGTTAAATTGGGAAAACGGATGGTAGGTGTGGATCTAACACATATTTTGGTGTGGCCTTCTGTGGGCCCACGCCTTTCATATGTCTCCACAATACAGTAGCAGTGATGTTGGATGCTGCAATGTCATTGTATATACATATATACAAAAACATAATGGGTGTGGTGTGTGCAAGCTAGTAAGGATCATGCCAGATGGTTTGGACAAAACAGATACATCATGTGGGCCGTTGGGTAACCATCTAGATAGGTTGGATGGCTGTTAGACATTAAGGTGGGGCCACGGTCAGTAGATCCCATACAAACTCCAAATTAAGTTAATATGTGTGTTTTTCTATCATTTAACCAATTCAATGCTACAAACGATCTGCATGATGTGTGGTCTCCAAACTACGTCCCACATCAATGAGCACTACACCTACATCATATTGAAGGAAAGAAAGGAATTAAAGAGAAGAGAAGTTGAAGGGGGTGTACTCACCTTGACGAATAAGATGGATGGATGGAGTTAATGGTGGCCCACCAAGATCACTCCTCTTTCTTTAGTATGGTAGGAAAAATGGTGAAAATGTTAAGGGATGGAGGGGTATTTGTAGAGAAATGGATAAAAATGTGGTTAGGTTAGGTTAATATGATTATGGTTAGCTTAGGCTAGGATTATGGAAATTTGTGCATGATTAGGACTTAATGGTGTATTAAAGGGACATGGGGTGTTATGGTGTGATGAGGTCATGCATAGGATATGGTATGAAGAAGAGTTGACTTTGGACACACATGACGGGGGGGGGCGAGGATATGTAGAGATTTTCTCACCCATGTGTGGCATGGTGCATGTGTACATGGCATGTGTTGTGCACATGCGTTGATTGAAATAGACGATGCCATGCACATATGATACACAAATGATTCTTCACAGTATATCTCCCTAACGGAGTGTCGTACAGATGCATGAGTGGTACCTCCACAATCATGGTGATGGGGCGGTCGATATGAAATAAGTTTCAAGGCCTTGGGGTTCCAGTCAGTTGGGTGTACACTATGCACAACTAGTTCAGGTCTCACCATGCACATAGGCATAGAAAATGGTACGGAATGGATGGGGTCTTACAATTTACCCTCCTAATAAAAACTTCGACCTCAAAATTTCTAGTCACAAATACATTATCAAACTCATAACATGAAAAGTCAAATATACATATCACCATATATACCAAACAATCATCCATCAAGCACTAAAAGGTATTGCTCGTGATTATCTGCCTCATGCCTGGGTGCTAAGTATAGTCTCTAGGTTCTAAACTAGGGAATCCTGTTTTGACTAGTTTCTCAAACTGGGAAGCCTAGATTCATGTCTCTAGGTTCATACAAATCAGGGGCACTAATAGCATCTAAGTTTTCGGTCAATCGATGTGGGATACCTAGTTTAAGTTCTTCTATGTTTTCTAGCTGCTGACTTTGCTTGTAGGTGATCCGAAATCTTATGCTCAGATACTACCTTCTGTCACATCCCAAATCTGGGGACGGATAACTTTCGTAATGCCCCGAATTCGGTACTCGACTTCCATACACCAAGTCCTGAGTTTGACACACCACAAGGAAGATTTTTGACTAATTTTTTTTTTAATAATAATACTTGAGCATGATGATCCGTAATCACAATACTAAGAAACAGTCCCCATTATAAATCCTGATGGTTACAAGTACAATACTTTTCCAAAAAGTACACAATGTCAACATTACCAAATCACAAAATAGATACAATGCATCGAGAAAGCTATATCCTTCAAGTTACACTTGCCTTGAAAAAAAAAAGGAAATAAGAATCTTAGGCAAAAAACCTAGTGAGTATACTCGTATGTGCGTAGTGTACAAGCATATAGTAACAATCAAATATTAGAGTACACAAGTTGAAGCATAGTGACCAAGAAATGATACATAAAGCCAAGAGGGCATAACGCAATGCAAGAGATGATATGCAAAAGTATGCAGGGTGTATACATGCATGTAAATCCCCCTCTAAAAGTCCACATCATAATATAGTTATGATCACTGGGAATCACCAGGGCTTGGTATCCAGAACAAGTCCAAAACTTGCTAAATAGAGGCCTCGCATACTCACCTTGTCAGTGAAGGGCCTATAGCCATGCCAATACCCACCTGGCACGCTGGTAGAGGGCCCATTTCAGGGGCTAGTCAAACCCAAACACATTCACTCCAACTCTTCAGCTAGGCATGGGCGAACCTCTTTTCACCTGACCACGTCAACGAGAGTTAGGCCTACTATGGTCTTTAGCACAAGGTGATCCATGGCATCCACCCGGTCTTGATGATGAGCCTCGAAGGTACCACTCGAGGTTTAAGGAGTTTCACCCTAGGGTCTGGGACCCAGTATAAGAAACCTAAATTTTTGGTGTCCACAAATACCAACCACGATGCCACTGTGGTGGTCTCATCAATATTACCATGATGTTGCTTTGGTGTTTAATCCATCTCATGAGGATGCTATGTAAAATGCAATGATAGTCCACTCAAGCATTGTTATGCATGTAAGCCACATAAGCATACGAGGCAATCCTAATACTAATCGGGCTTCGTTGCCAACTACATCCGATCTGCAATCCACGCTAATTGTGAAAAGGATGTACATGTAATATCAGCTTCGACATAAACATAAATTATAATTTAGCATCAACTAAGCTTTAGGGACATCAACCTAGGGACCGTGCCCGATATATTCACTTAGGGACTTCAACCCAGAGACTAAGCCTACGGTCTCTCGGACCAGATAACATCCACATATACTCTATCATGTGCACCTCGCACCAACATCCTATACCACATAATCCATCATGTGCACCCCAGACCAACATCCTCTACCACATACTCCATCATGTGCACCCCAGACCAACATCCTTTACCACATACTCCATCATGTGCACCCCAGACCAACATCCTTTACCACATGCATATGATCTCCACATGATCAAACTATGCACACCATACACTCCTCATCCATGATGGTAGTCCCAGATATGGGGCCCACCAGATTAATGGTGTGGATATGACATACATCATGGGGGTGCAACCCTTAACATTCTTTTTACGAGTCTTGGCCATTACAAGAACTGTGGCAAATAAACATTATTGTGGACTTAGTGAAGGGGAGTCAATGGTAGTTATCAATCTCCACTATTTCTTATGGTGTGGCCCACCTATGGTGAGGATCTACCTCATTCTTTTAATCATGTCTTAAAATGGTCTAAAGGAGTGGATGAATGGCCCAAATATACTTTTCATCACCAAGGTGGGCCTTAGAAAAATCTTGACATTTGAGTGCAATTCCCATTGTGCACGTGGTATGGCCTACATGAGCTTCTAATGGGCCTGATTTTTTATACCATGCAATGGATGGGGCTGGTAAGATGGATGAACAGTGTGGATTTAGCACATACATCATGGTGTGGCCATGATCAGCCCCACAAAACTTTATCCTACAAGTGGATAGGGACCTCCCTCTTTAGACGTACAATGTCCAGGGAGGATGTCAGCTCCTCCATACTCCTTTCTTTTCTTTCCTATTTTATTTTTATTTTATTATTATTATTATTTTCTCATCAAGGTGGACCACTAGAGAGATCCATTCCATCCATTGAGTGTGTCCCACTTGGTTGAGGGGTCATTCCAAGTTTTAGATGAATTCAAATTGCAGGTGGGCCCCATCAACTGCTTTTATATGTTATAGCCATGTCTTTACATGATTTTAGATGGTGTGGGCCACCTGAGTTCCGTGTACGGCTGATTTTTAGCGCATCCAATTTTCTAAAGGGGACCCATCAAATGCACAGTGTTGATATTTGACATACATCATGGTGGGACCTATAGTGGGACCCATCGTCCCTGCCAACGTCCAAGTAGTAGGACGCTGACATCAAGTGGTGTCCAGCCCTTTGTTTATATATATATATATATATATATATATATATATATATATATATATATATATATATATATATATATATATATTCTTGATGTTTTTTATAGGTGGGGCCCACATCAGGATGATCCATCCATCTGTCGGGTTCCCTTGCTCGTGACAGGTCCAATGAGTTCAATATTCAGTATGTTTAGGTGCACAGAAACATCACAGTGGGCCCTAATAGTTTTGATAATAAATATCACTATTAAAATAATCATTTTAATGGTGTGGCCTACCAGAGATTTGGATTGACTTCAATTTTAAGCTTAAGGCATAAAATGAGCTGGGAAGTGGATGGATGGTGTGGATCAAATACATACATTTTGGGGGGTGTCATAGTGGGCCTCACATCCATTTGGACAAGAAAAGGCCCATGGATTGGGCATCTCTCTCTGGACAACATCCAGAAAGGTACACACACACACACACACACCATGGTTTCCAATGGTGTCTAATGATAGACATATAATCATTACTGGTTCTTCAGTGCAGCCCACCCATGTCTAGATTTGATCATTTTTGGTCTCATGTTCTAAGAAAAATTGGGAAAATGGATGGTAGGTGTGGATCTAATACATATTTTGGTGTGGCCTTCTGTGGGCCCTCACCTTTTATTTGTCTCCACAATACAGTAGCAGTGATGTTGGATGTTGCAACGTCATTGTATATACACACAAACACACACACACACACACACACACAATGGTTGTGGCATGTGCAAGCCAGTGAGGATCATGCCAGATGGTTTGGACAAAACAGATACATCATGTGGGCCGTTGGTTGATCGTGTAGATAGGTTGGATGGCCGTTAGACATTAAGGTGGGGCCACGGTCAGTGGATCCCATACAAAATCCAAATCAAGTTGATATTTGTATTTTTCCATCATCTAACCCATTAAATGCTATGAACGATCCACATGATGTGTGGTCTCTAAAATAGGGCCCACATCAATGAGCCCTACACCTACATCATATTGAAGGAAAGAAAGGAATCAAAGAGAAGGGATGTTGAAGGGGGTGTACTCACCTTAATGATCAAGATGGATGGTTGAGATGGGTGGATGGCGTTGATGATGGCCCACCAAGATCACTCCTCTCTCTCTCTTATAGTAGGAAAAATGGTGAAAATGTTAAGGGATGGAGGGGTATTTGTAGAGAAATAGATAAAAATGTGGTTAGGTTATGTTAATGTGATTATGGTTAGCTTAGGCTAGGATTATAGAAATTTGTGCATGATTAAGACTTAATGGTGTATTAAAGTGACATGAGGTGTTATGGTGTGATGAGGTCACACATAGGATATGGTATGGAGAAGAGTTGACTTTCGACACACATGAGAGAGTGAGATCACACACATGGGTAGAGGTTCTCTCATCCATGTGTGGCATAGTGCATGTGTGCATGGCATGTGTTATGCACGTGTGGATTGAAATATACGGCACCATGTGCATATAATACACCAACGATTCTTCGCAGCATATGTCACTAACGGAGCATCGTACAGATGCATGGGTGGTACCTCCATGATCGCGGCGATGGAGCAGTTGATATTAAATAGGTTTCGAGGCCTTGAGGTTCGGTCAGTCGGGTGTGCACTATACATGGCTAGTTCAGGTCTTGCCAAGGGCCTCAATCATCATGCACATAGACATAGAAAATGGTACGGAATGGACAGGGTCTTACAATCTACCCTCCTAATAAAAAATTCATCCTTGAAATTTCTAGTCAGAAATACATTATCAAACTCATAACATAAAAATCCAAACATACATATCACCATATATACCAAACAATCATCCATCAAGACTGGTGGGTATTACTCGTGACTATTTGCCTCAGACCTGGGTGCTAAGTATAATCTCTAGGTTCTCAACTAGGGAATCCTATTTTGACTAGGTTCTTAAACTGAGAGTCCTGGATTCATGTCTCTAGATTCATACAAATCAGGGGCACTGATAGCATTTAAGTTTTTGATCAATTGTTGTGAGAGACCTAGTTTAAGTTCTTTTATGTTTTCTAGCAGCTGACTTTGCTCATAAGTGATCCCAAATCTTACGCTTTGATACCACCGTCTATCATGCCCTAAATCTGGGGATGGACAGCTTCCGTAATGCCCTGAATCCAGCACTTGACTTCCATACACCAAGTCTCGAGTTTGACGCACTACAAGGAAGATTTTTGACAGATTTTTTTAATAATAATACCTAAGCATGATGATCCGTAATCACAATACTAAGCAACAGTCCCCATTATAAATCTTGATGGTTACAAGTACAATGCTTTTTCAAAAGGAACACAATGTCAACATTGCCAAATCATAAAATAAATACAATGCATTAAGAAAGCTATGTCCTCTAAGTTACTCTTGCCCTGAAAACAAAATGTGAAATAGGAAGCTTAGGCAAAAAGCCTAGTGAGTACACTCGTGTGTACGTTGTGTACAAGAATATAGTAACAATTAAATATTAGAGTACGCAAGTTGAAGCATAATGAGCAAGTAATGCTACATAAAGCCAAGAGGGCATGATGCAATGCAAGAGATGATATGCAAAAGTATGTCGGGTGTATCTAGGCATGCAAATACTCCTCTAAAAGTCCACATCATAATATAGTTATCATCTCTGGGAATCACCGGGGCCTGGTATCCAGAGCAAGTCCAAAACTTATTGAATAAAGGCCTCACATACCAGCTTTGTTAGTTGGGCAGCCTATAGCCATGCCAATACCCACCCGACACACCGGTAGTGGACCCATTTCAGGGGTTGGTCAAACCCAACCACATTCACTCCAACTCTTTAGCTAGGCGTAGGCGAACCTCTTCTCACCCGACCACGTTGACGGGAGTCAGGCCTACTATGGTCTTCTACACCAAGTGACCAATGGAATCCGCCCAGTCTTGATGATTAGGCTCGAGGGTACCACTCGAGGTTTAGGGAGTTTCACCCAAGGGTCTGGGACCCAGTATCAGAAACCCAAGTTTCCAGTGTCCATAAATACCAACCACAATGCCAATGTGGTGGTCTCATCAATATAACCACAATCTTGTTGTGGTGTTCAATCCAGCTCATGAGGATGTTATGCAAAATGCAATGATAATCCACAAGCATGCAATGCAGTATAATTGCACTCAAGCAATGCTATGCATGTAAGCCACATATGCATACGAGGCAACCCTAATACCAATCGGGCACCTCTTTTAACCACATCCGATCTGAAATCCACGCTCATCGTGGAAAAGATGTACATGTAATATCAGCATCGGCATAAGCATAAATTATAATGTAGCATCAACTAAGCTTTAGGGACTTTAACTCAAGGACTGTGCCCGATATATTTGCTTAGGGACTTCAACCCAAGGACTAAGCTCGTAGTCACTCGGGCTAGATAACATCTGCACATACTCCATCGTGTGCACCCTACACCAACATCCTCTACCACATGCATATGATCTCCACATGATCAAACTATGCACACCATGCACTCCTCATCCATGATGCATGTACATGTATATGTGCCTGCAGATGTAATATGCATAAATATAAGACAAGTCAAAATTATCACAGTACCAACATGGAAAAACAGTGGTATAATGTGCACTCTCCCTCATGATCATGGGGCTATGTGAGTGTCCACACTTCCACGTCATAAGTGTGCACCAACCGCACAATAACACAATTAGGATCAATCCATCACTCGTCACCAATCGCATGGACGAAACCTCATACAGTGGCACCAGAACAAGTTGTATATAAAATACATGCAAGTGATGCACACATCCCATAACATGTCTCAATTCCGCATGTAAATATCCATAGATATTCAAAAACTAGTTCGTATCACCAACATACTCACTCACCGTTAAGAGTTAAGTGGTTCACCTCATCAATTCCGTAGGAAGTGGGTGCATAATTGTCATATCATTATACAGCGCTAGGTGCACTTTCTATGACTTAAGATAATACATACGGTGGTTCACTTAGTCCTTACGTCTAATTGAGCATCATCCAAGTATATGAACATAAATTAACATTACCATACAATACAATCATCGCATCTAACCATACACACATCATCATCACTACAAGTATCACATTACACAATCACCGCACATGTGCCATCACCACATGCATAATTGGATTTTAATCCAACACCTCAACATGTTTTTCTATCATTTCAAGTGAACTAAGGCCTAGTTCATTGCCACACTTAAATGGGTCGGTTAGTGAGTTGCTACATCCCATTCTTCTGGCTTGTTGGGTGGTCCATTTGATTACCACAAATGGTTCATTCGAGGACTCAATCATAACTCGTTCACAAGGCCCAAATGGGACTTAGCATACATACATCACGAGGAATCTCATGCACTTACCAAGAAGCCCAAACATAGGCCCAAAATACACTTCTCATGGAGTCTTACGATCTTAGTAAGAGGAAGTAACATATGGGCCTGATAGGTTCACTGCTAATGGGCCCACAAGGCATCCACTCAAGGTGGGCTTTAAGGCTAATAGGCCCACCACTATAATCTCCTTGTGAATGTATTAGTGAAGTCCACAAATCAAGCCCAATACTGTTAATAAGATGCATTCAACATTCAATTTTACACACGTCTTAAGTTCACATATCTAAGAGGTTACACCATCAGCATAGCTCACATGTCTAAGTCACCACACAATTCTCATATGCGCACATGGTCCTATGGCCACTCCATTACCAGAAGTCCATATGGTTGAGTGTGTCACACCCCAAACTTGGAAACCGGGCTCAAAAAATTTTTGTTCGTTGAATCTGACACCGACAGCCTCCGTAGTACCCCATTCTCGGTTCCCGACACCTATATACCAGGTTCTAATCCTGGGATCTTACAAAGAGGATTTTCAACATGAATTTGATTCGTAATAAGAATAACTCACGAATAATAACCAAAATACCATCATAAAATCCACTATGATAAAAAATTTTAAGGTATAATGCGCATAAAGGGAAATACAATAATAATAATAATGAAAACTCCTGAAGCTTGACTACACGCTCCTGCTCCTACTAAGCTATGGCTGCGTCCTAGTGTCACCTGCACGCATCAATCGTGTATAAACTTATAGAAAGCTTAGAGAGTTATGTAAGCGTGTGCGCAATATGAGCATGCTCAGAATGTAATATTAAAGTAATGCAAAATCATGCTGATGAGACCATGAATGTAATTGGCCGTACCAAAGCTATGCGATGTAAGGCATGAATGCTATCATTCACACTAAGGCCATATGATACAAGGCCTACATAGCCAATGTCATGTGCAATATATAAGTCAAGCATACCAATCCACATATCAATCCAGCTCATTTTTGGAGCATCATATATCAATACAATTCTCAATGGATAATTATCGAGGTTTAGTACACTCCAAATGGCACTGCCCCTTCCTTAGGCGCGTAGTCCAAGTGGGTGTAAGAAACCTCACTATCCGCTTGGCCAATAGCCTGTCAATTCCTATTTGGCATGTCGATAGTGGACCTATTTACGAGCTGGTCATACTCAGCTTAGCAATTGCCCCTACCCTCGGGCAGGTAAGGCCATACCCCCTTACAACCGACTATGACACAGCGGGAGATGCGATTTCCTGGTATTCGACCCTCATGCACTCATGTATCCACTCGATCTTGATGTTGGAGAGTCTTCCAGTACCATCAAGTTTAAGGATTTTCACCTAAGGACATTTATAACGCCCCGATGCTAATAACAGTATTTCTGGTGTCCAATCCTGCCATCCACGATATGCCTGTGGAGGCTACGGCCTTGATGTCGCTAGGGTATACAGTAATCACAACACATAATGCAAGATGCATGAGTCATACAATCCGATCATGAATTAATCCTGCACATACCGTGTGCTCATGTGAAACAATCTCCGCCTATCAGGGAGTTACATAACAACCTGCCCAATGACATATGCAATGATCAACTACATCTCATATCAAACATACAGATGATGCGTATGGGCATGTATCATGATGATATGCTAAGCATACTCATAATCGGTGTTGATAACTTGCATCGATAATCGGCATCAACAATCAGCCTACATGCAGAGTGGGGTCCATAGATGAATAGCCGATCTAAATTAAAATATAAAGATCAACCCTCGGTTGTGGATATATCAATTCCGGTAGCATGGAGTTTACGATAAGGATGAACCATGCAACATCAATGGGGCCTAATAATTTGGGTTAATCCACTAAGAGAATGATGAGAATGGGCCTATCAAGGCCTAAAGGAAGGTCACAATATGGACATTTAACTATCATTTTCCATGAATGTGGATATTTAACCATCATTGCTCCCAAGGAGTGGCCCACATAGAGCCACACGTATAGTGGGTCCATGGCCTCACACAAGGGCCCAATATACATCATCATGGGCCTCACTCATGAGCCTAATACACATCACGATGGGCCTCACTCATGGGCCTCATATACATCAGGCCTCATCATATGGGCCTCACATACATCAAATGGGCCGCAATACATGGGCCTCATGTACATTAAATGGACTGCAATACATGGGCCTTATATACATTAAATGGACCGCAATACTTGGGCCTCATATACATTAAATGGGCCATGTTCCATGGGTCTCAAATACATCACAATGGGCCACAACCCATGGTCCCCAAACACATCACAGTGGGCCTCTCATACAGGTCTAATATGCATCACATCAAGGTGGGCCTTAATGGATGGGCCACAAATATGTCACATTAGGCCTCAACGAATGCGCCACAAATACATCAAGGTGGGACTCATGGATGGGCTACAAATACATCAAGGTGGACCTCATGGATGGGCCATAAATACATCCAAATCGATGGTATGCATACACATCACATACATCAGGGAGGGCCCACGTAGCACATTCATCACAGTCTACGCTACACAGCACCGTCCAAATGGACGGTGCAGATATAAAATATATATCATGGTGGGCATTACACAACATCAAGGTGGGTCCCATCCCCACACATGCCACGTGTGGGGTGGGCCTCACACATCCAGGAATGGACGGACAACAGGGATATATATATATATATATATATATATATATATATATATATATATATATATATATATATATATATATATATATATATATATATATATATATATATCGTCCAAGTACGGATGGTGTGGATATAGAATAAATACATTAAGGTGGGTCTCATCCCACATTTGCAACATGTGTGGGTGGGCCTCATGTCTAGCTAGGTGAATGACTTGATAAAACACTTATCTCATGGTAGGGCCCACAGCTTTAGACGGTGTTGATAACACATCCGCCATGTGGGCCCTCGCCCAGATGGATGGATGGTGTGGATATACCCCACATTCATCCTGTAGGACCCACACATGCAACTGAACAGTTAGGATAGTAGGTGGGACCCACAAATCTTGTTGACATCATAAAGCAGACATGCTTCTGGACTACTGGGCCAATAGCCCGGCATCCAACAAATGGATGGTTGAGATTAGACCTCCCATCTGTTGACATGTATACTGCAGCTATATAGTTGGTGTGAGGTACACCAGCCAGTTCAATCCCACATCAAGTGAGTCCCACGAGGGTGAGACACACCCTTTAAATCAAGCTGATATCCACAAGCCCAGGTGCGTTGGACGGTGTTGATCGTCCAAGCCGGGGGCCCACTAGCTGGATAACGTGGATATATAATGCATACAATGAGGTGGGTCCACATGGTGGATGGTATGGATTAAAAAATACATCATGATGGGCCATAAGATGGGAAAGAGAGATAGAGAGAGAGACATTGTGATGGAGGGGAGGGACCCCGCTACTATGGCCCTCCATTTCTTACAATGCATAAATCAAATGGGTCCCATCACATGTGGGCCCTCAAATCATCAAGATCAATGGTATGAATCTTACTAGCTGCTCAATGTAAGAAGTGTCCTCATGAACCTCTAGTGATTGCCAATCAATAACTAGAATGGTATCTGACCCACACTTCCTCACCATAGAGAAATGAAAAATGTTGTGGATGTCAGACAACTGAGATGACAAGCAAAGCCGATAGGCTACAGTGCCAATGCACCCAGTGATCTCAAAAGGTCTAATAAATCTTGGGGCAAGCTTGCCCTTCGCTCCAAACCAAACTACGCCCTTCATGGGCTAAACCTTGAGATACACTTTGTCCTCTACTGCAAACTCTAAGGGACAATGCCGACAATCAGCAAAACTCTTTTGCTGGTTCTAAGTTGTGTGCATCCTCAGTCCAACAATTTGGTGATCTGTATGATCTACCATATAGTGCCTCAGAAGGAGTCATGCCAATGGTTGCCTGATAGCTGTTGTTGTACGTGAAGTTAGCTAATTATAGATGCTCATCCCAGCTACCCTGGAAGTCAATCATGTAATCCTGAAGAATATCCTCAAGGATTTGGTTGACCCCCTTAGTCTAGCCATCGGTCTGCGAATGATATGTGGTGCTGACACTACCAGAAAACTAGGCAAAGGCTACGGATCTAATCCATAGCCATATATCTATGGCTACGATTTTCATCCGTAGCATGACCGTAGTCGAAAGTGCCGAGTCAATAGGTCTTAAATCTATGGCTACGGATTTAATTCGTAGCTATAGATAACAATAGCTACAGATAAAATCCGTAGCAATCATTTCTGTAGAAAAAGGCACCTACAGCTATGGATAGTATTTGTAGCTAAAAGTAGTGCTAGATCCGTAGCAATATACTGAATTTAATAACATCTACGGTTGTCAAATTACCAGCTACGGTCAATATCCATAGCTATTGCCTATATTTAAAAATAATTTATAATCATTCATTCAATTACCACCTGCATAATCATTCATTCATTCAATAATGAATCAATTACAATCCTCCATTCAATCAATTACAAATACAATTATAGTAAATAATAAATTAATTACAATCCTTCATTCAATCAATTACAAATACATTTACAATAATGTTGAAAATATAAATCTTGGTGAGTCTGTGTGCACTCGCATATGGCCAGGTGCATCCTTCATCCACCATAGAAAATGGATGCGAGTATCAGTAGTCCACTTGCACATCCAACAACTATACCGATAACTTCTCCCGTGCATCTTCTGTAATTATTCGAGGGCGAACCACACTAGAGGACTTTTCAACATAAAAATAAAAAATCAGTCAATTGAAAGATGGGCTCCACTTTTGCAAACTGAAAATCCAAATTCCTTTGCATGAGCATTGTAGAATGCATCTAAAAGCCCCATATTCGAATCCATGAAGTACGGCACCATGCAACTTCATCCACCTCAGATGTGCTATTGTATTGTAAAAATAAACAAAAGTATCCACAGAATTGAGAGACAGTAATATACATACAAAGTTATTGGCATTGCGTGTGCCTAGTGGTCGTAGAAGCAGGAGCGGCGTCTCCGGGAACTGCAACATGAAATAAGATCAAACCATAAAACAGTGATCAAAATGCAAAGCAGGCCATCAAATGCTACTAACATGTTATATAAATAAGCTAGAGGTACTAGACAATGCTCCGGCAGACTGATAGTAATCAGTTTGTATAAGTGGCACTCATGGTTCAGTGATCCAAAGCATTGATCACAGTTTCACCATGAATGAGCCATGCACAATTTACAAACACTAATTGTAGCAACTTACAATGATGTCCTCAACATACCCAGCATAATCGAGAAGATGCAACAGTTAAGATAGTCCATCTGACTATTTTAATTTTCAGATATATAAGCCCCTTCACATCGTGCTCCCCCAAATCAATTGTTCCAATTTCCCTAGAAGTGCTTTACCTGTCAGTGGATACTATTCTCTAACAGGTCTCCATCTCAATTTCTGCCTCAGCCTCCCTAACAGATGGTCAAGCTTTCACCATAGAAAGGGTGCATTTCATTAAAGCCCTTACATAGTAATTTTCGGCAGTGGGTTGGTTCACTTGCAGGTCCCAGTCTGATCTATAAGCCTGAATCTACAAATCAAATAAGATTTTAGCTAAATTATATTAGTACCAGCCTAAACAATGTAGAGCAATAACCCTTGGAATATCAAACTGTCCACATCTTGCTAGTGCATTGTTCATTCATCCAAGTGAAATACAGGGAATGTAGTATGAAGCGTAATCTTTTAATAAAATCATGTCCATTAGATTCTGTGTAGAATTTTTTATTTGTCATCATCTTCGTTGCAATTTGTTTGACGATTTGCTTTCCAATTCCATCATCAATATGTATAGGCCCAACCTAAAATTGAGGATATCATATCATTGTTATCAAAATTATTGCAGAGAAGGAACATTTAGTGAATAATTGCAAGAAGAACAGGATTTTCAAATGTTACTCTTCTCGGTGTGTGTAAGATCCAGGAACTGCTGATATTAAATGGCCCAAAACAGCTTAGATCTTGTACACTCATGCCATAGTGGCACATGTCGGAAGAGTATGATTCAAAATCCTACTCTTGAGAGTGAACATAGCTTTTCATAGGTTAAAAAATGTGTGCTTACAGTGAACTCAGAATTCAGCATGCTCCTTTCCCTTGTATATGCAGGTTATCTGCACAGTTGCTGTGTTAATCAAACGGAAAGACAAAAAAAAAAAAAAAAAAAAAAAGAAACTGAGAAGTGGATAAAAAAATTCAGTTATCTTACACCCATGGTTCTAATTATCAGGTATCATATTTGTACCGGTGACACCAATACAATTGACTTATCAAACGTGTTGGTGAGAAACGTCAAAAATATTGAAAAAATGTTATTTATCTTATCCTTGTGTGTGTGTGTGTGTGTGTGTGTGTATGTGTGTGTGTGTGTGTGTGTGTGTGTGTGTGTGTGTGTGTATGGTCCATCCATTTCACCATCTCTTTTTAGAGCATGGTCCAAAAATTGAGGCAGATATAAATCCCAGGTGGACCACCCGACAGAAAAATAGTGGTGATTGAACACCCACCATTTAAAACTTCTTAGATCCACACAGTAATGTTTATTTTCCATCCAACTTGTTTATAAGTTCACACAGACCAGGAACACCCGTGATTCTATGTACATTATTCTTATTATGGGTATTTTAGGTTTGAGCTGGTAGACCAATGTATGGTGCTCCTCACTTCAACTTTGAGGTCTCAGGTTCAAGCCCAGCTTACCATGCCACAGTTGTGCTCATTAAAAGGGGAAATTGATGAACTTTGCCATTTATTTATCGTTAGCCTAATCAATACAATGGTATTCTCACCCTTTCCTAAACATTCAAGGCATTGGAGCCACTGCTTAGGATATTTAGGTTTTCATGCACCCTGAAATCCAAACCATTACCATTAAGTAAGAAAATTCAATCTTTTGTTAGAGTAACAAATCAAGATCTATTTATTGGGCAGCAAAAAATAAAATGTAAGGTCAAGTAATTGCTTCCAGTGTAGACCAAATCCCTTGGCTGGGATACAAATCTGATTTACATCAAGTTGCATGAACCTTCCACCTAAGAAATACTTTCACTTCAAATCACACTTCAGACTCATGCTCCTGCTTCCTATCTGCTTATACTTTGATGCATCCAGGCCACACATAAAGTGTGTTAACAATTGGAGGTCCAAGGGTGGACCTCACATATCATCTGATTAATATATTTGGTACAGATTGGCATTTTTATTGCACTCCTGGGCACATAAGTCCAATCACCTAAATAGCAAACTAGTTGTACTGCACAGCCCACAAGTCAAACCAGGCCCTTTATATATGGCCCTTACACAAACTGTAGACCTCATCTTGGGGTATTCTTGCAGTCCATAGAACAAAACAACCAGATGGTTGTGTCTAAGTGATGTACTCTAATAAGTTTCAACTTCTATGGTTTACCTATTTAGATTGCAATTCCTTTCCTTTATTGCCAGCGAAGTAGTTGCTACTTGATTATTCTTGGAAACAATATATGCGAACCAAATGGTTTGTAAACAATTCCCACTGTGTTAATTATTAGTCCTTGTTGGAAGGCCGTTGGTGCAGCTTCCATCTTTGAGGAATACAGGAAGGTGACAAAGACAGTCATGCCAACAAATAAACACAACTAAGCGTACGACTAGCCCCTTTGGTCATTTAAACAAAGGGAGAATGGACAAAGACAGTCATGCCAACAAGAAATGGATCTCATTACTGTGATTTCCAAAGTAATGAGAAATCACTCTCATTGTTTGACTCTCAACCTTTTAACATTTCCATGGTAAACAACACTTGTAACCATCAGGTTGCCTATGACTAGCCCCTTTGGTCAGATGTGGGGTCTTTGAAATCAACTTTGAGTTATCTTTGAAGTTTGTAAGTTGATTGGAATTTCCATAAAGTTTTCTAATTTAGGTCAGTTTGCCCAATGAGCAAGTTAGCTTGGATGAAAGAGTCAAGGAAACTAGAGTTAGCATGTTTTGTTTATGAAGTTAGACTTTAAACACCATAATTAAATACAATCAATGGCTTTCATTTTACAATGAGCTTTAGAGTTAGTCTTACGACTGTTTCTGAATTCTTTTATAAAGAGTCTTGAAATATGCTTGGAGATGCCATATTGTAAGGAGAAACTTACGTAGATATGTTGCATGGGGGGTGGAAGGAGAAACTTAACGCTTGGAGATGCCCATCTGGCAGCAGGAACAAGAGTTCACAGATTTATTAATGGAGGTTTGAAATTAAAAGCAAGCAACCAAATGGTGAAGATGCTCCAAAATTACAAGTGGGGCCAATATTTCTAAAATCCAAACATTGATTTGATAGGCACTGCCATAGATGGAAGATGCTTCAAAATTCTTACCGATCGAACTTCCTAATATGTCAATCAATGTTCTACAAAAGACGGTTAAGAAAAAATAATAAATCAATTTCCTGGATAAAAAAACAAAAAAAGATGGCCAAAGATTATATGGCAAGAATGACTGCAAACAAATCTAGACACACTGGCTTCTCAATGAGTTCTCCATGCACAAACAAAAACTACGCTACCATAATTAAACATATATTATACAAGCTATGATGCCAACTATCATATGTGACTAAAAAACTCTGAAAACATATGAAGTAAACATAAAACAGAGGTTAAGCCCACATGTATGTGGAATTGTGTCCATTCACATGCAACTGCACATCCCAATATGGAACATGTGTGAGATCTCAGCTTTTCATAAGATGAGCCACATGCAAGAATCAGTCTTTTCAATCCTAAAGTGTGGCACAATATACAAAAGAAATGAGTGGCTTCTTTTTTTTCTTTTTAAACACCCTCACACCCAGTGGCTATTTTTTTTCTTCATTAAATGTTTCTAGCCATTTTTTTGATGGCCTTCTCTTCATTGAATGTAGAATGCTGTCATATTTCTTTCTTAATTAACCATCTTCTGGCAACTAATTGGGTCATTGTGCAAATTGAAGAACTGGCCTATTCCATAGAAACTCAATTGAAGCACTGAACATTATATACTACCAGTTTGTTTTTGGGGTATTGTATATGATGCTTAATGGAAAGAAATGGAGCTTTTGTGATCGGCCTAATAATGCTACAGGTAGGGCCCTCTGGTTGGAAGTTAAGATCGTCTGACTACTGTGATCTTTAAGTTAAGATAGCAGAGTTGAAAATTTCTACTCTATGGACTAATGAGCATCTAGGCTTACAGCAGTGGGTGGAAATAATGATATTCTAATTATAGTTTCATAGAGTGTGAAGTGAAGCAGCAAGATATTTGGGTTGCAGGAGTGGGGAAATTTTTTTTTAAATGTTAGAAAGTATAAACAGCTAGGAAGCACGAGCAGGGGCATGAGTCAGTAGCACAGTTGAAAGCCACAATGGCACTTTATTAGAAGGATCATGCAACCAAGGATTCGATTATATAATAATAGAAGTGGACACTGTTTTGGACAACCATGTCAGTATTGCTAAAACCTTCAAACATGGGAAGACACACACCAACTTCTTAAACAACAATTCTTTCTTTATCCAGAACATAAACAAGTCCATGTCATTATTTATGCCAAAGTTCATTGTAACAAACAGATCCAATGGTTGGTGCATAGCAGTGGCCATCCAAAGTGGGAAAATCATATCAAAGCTTCAATCACAGAAATAAGGGGACCGCTTCCTTTTTTTTACATACTAAATATGATAATATAATGATCAATATAAAAAAATGATGAACTCTGCAATGTTTAAGGTGGGGCTCTCTAGCTGGACTTTTTTTTTCTCGGCTTCTTGTTGCTTCTAGCATTGCTTCCAAAATAATGCCAGTCTTGACGTCCACCATTGATCTCACATTAACAATGCAGGCCTAAAATACAATGAAGTTTGTACAGACACATTAGCAAATGATCAAATGTAGGAAATGAATAGAGAGAGTAATTAAATTTCAATAGTTGTTAGTTTTTTCAGTTGAATAGAGAGAAACAACAAGCAAGGTGAAGCCTCGAGTCCACAATGAAAAGTAGGACATGAACTGCCTGTTTGGATGTACCCCAGAATGTGATTGGGATCCAAAATGGGGCCCTACTTGTGTCCATTTTGCAGAAGTAGAGCATAATGGAGCAAATGCAAATGTAAAGAACTCAACCTCGGGTACAGAGCTAGGGCTGAGCTGGTTCAAAATGCTATATAAAATAGTCCCATCGATCAAGCATGCTCTATTATGCTTCTGAAGCTTCAAAAGACCTAATTAAGTGAGGAAACATACACTTCAATTGTGTGCTCCATGTTGTGTCAATCACAGAGGTAAAATCTGAAGATATGGTTGAGGAAAGGCGATATTGGATTGACAGATATTGGTTGAAGCATTTCTTCAAATGACTAGAGGGCATATTTCTATATAAAATAAAAAATCAACACTTTAAATATAATAGGAGATAGTATATGGTCATCATGCATATAATCAAAATCATAACCCAAGTCTAGAACATCCCAACATTTTAGAAGTAAAAACATAAACGAATAGATAGTAGTGATGGATTGCACCGTAGTCCACCTCCTCGATCTTGGGCCTAGCCCCGATGCCTCCTACTAATAGACCATCATCATGTTGAATTAGATGAGAAATGAAGCATCTCCTGATGAACAAAATGCAAGAAAAAAATTACCAGATTCCAAGTCTAATTGCAGAGAGAGAGAGAGAGAGAGAGAAAGAGAGAGAGAGAGAGAGAGAGAGAGAGAGAGAGAGAGAGAGAGAGAGATGGAGAGAAGAATCAGAGGAGCTCTTGCTTGGAGTTAGGGTTTTGGAAGGAAAAGGCGGTGAGTTTGGGTGATCCATTTGTAGAGAGAGAGAGAGAGAGAGCCATTGGTTAGAGTTTTTTGGGTGTGGAGGAAATGAGAAAAATGATATGGGGGTTTTATATGGGATAATTGGAATTCCGAGTTCGATTGCAGAGAGATGGA
The DNA here is from genome assembly GCA_037074715.1 of Magnolia kwangsiensis. NCBI lineage: Eukaryota > Viridiplantae > Streptophyta > Magnoliopsida > Magnoliales > Magnoliaceae > Magnolia > Magnolia kwangsiensis. The sequence goes on from CM073572.1 coordinate 146,035,097, forward strand.
GAGAAGAATTTCAGAAGGGCATTGAAAATGGGATGATTGAGAGAGAGGGAATGAGAGGGTTTTGGGATGATTGAGAGGGAGAGAGAGGGAGGGAGAGGGATGGCTGAATATTGATTTGGGCGCACGGCTCTCTTTTGAGGGCGCGCCCAATTATTTTGGGCATGGATTGGGTACCTAGGTGGGACCCACCATGATGTACATGGTTTATCCATTCCGTCCATTCATTTTTATAAATATATTTAGGAAATGCTCCCAAAAATGAGGTATATTGAAAGCCCAAGTGGACCACACCATAGGAATCACGTGTGATTTAATCTCTATTTTTTCCTACGATGTGGTCCACTTGAGGGTTCGATATACCTCATTTTATGAGATATTTCCATAAATTATATTTCAAAACAGATGGACGGATTAGATAGAACACATAGATTGTGGTGGGCCTAAAAACGTCCCTTACAGGACCGTTAATTTTTAGTAGCGTAGCAACTTTTTTACTACGGATTTAATCTGTAGTAATATAGCTACAGTTTATATTCGTAGTTAAAAACCTGCATAATCTGTAGCCTTTGGTCATTTTTTTGGTAGCGTGAGCTGCAAAACAGACCCCATCGCTCTCTAAAAGCTCCCCCAAAAATGAGACGTGAACCTTGGCTCTCAGTTAGAAACGATCGAGACTGGAACACTGTGCAGCCTCACAATCTCCTTAATGAATAACCTTGCAAGCAGGTCTAAAGACCAGGTTATACTAATCATAAGAAAATGTATCGACTTCGTTAGGTGATCCATAACAACCCAGATGACGTCATGTTCGTGCTGAGTCCTCGGCAAGCACATAATGAAATCTATTAACACGTGCTCCCACTTCCTATAACACCACAGATTTTTATCAACCTAGAGTTAGACGTCCTTAGGCAATGGGTCAACCATAATACTCTCAAAGCTTAATCCCAAAGTCTAAAAATCGCTTTTCAACCCGTTTCCTTCAAAATCTCACCTTTCACCACCTTATTCTTCAAATTTCTGCAAGTACTTTCATATTAGACACAAATCCTAATGTTTAAAAGGTGAAGAACTATACTGAAACTAAAACTTACTATAAATGATACATACATGAATAAAATAGGATTTTGACTATTAAATTTTTGAAATTTCATGATATAAATAGAACATTTGGATATATTAGCTTCTTCTACCCCAAAATCATATATTTTACATCGCGTAACTCAGTCCAGTTTACAAATGAGACCCGATAATGCCTCGACGGACTCGTGGGCCCAAACGACACATTTCGAGGGGACTCGAGGTGGGTTTCACATGTTTTTGGCATCTCCGGGGGGGGGGGAGACATCGCCCCTGGGGTGAGTCCTCCCTCATATGACCAGTGACCGGTGAGGGGCTCGTTGGTTTGGCGAGGCCTCGTCTGTACAGCGGATTGGGCAGCTCGCTTTTTTGCATTTTTCTGCAATTTTTGTCCAACTTTGAAAAATCACATCTCCCTAGTTATAATTTCAATTTAGGTGATTCAAAACCATATTAAAGATAAATGAGTCTAGTTTCATATAAAAATATGTAAAAAATATAATAAAATATTTAATATAATTTAAAGTAGCTCATTATGATAACTGTCCGAAAATTACTTGTTGGACAACTACTGCTTCTAAAAATTTTAGAATTTTTTTACAGCATGAAAGCTCATGAAATTTGGTGAAGATGGGGTAAACTTGATGATAAACTACTATAAAAATAATTAAAATAATATAATAACAAGAAGTGCCAAAAGTGGGGTATAGAATGGCCCTAGGACCGTATTCTGTCATAATTAGGGTAGAATTTAGTTAAGTACTAAAGTGAATACTCAGTAGAATTAGCTTGAACCACTTTAAATATGAGCTACGAGACCCAAAATGAGTAGGACCACTAATTCTATGTTACCTAGAAACCTAGGATCAATCTCTAAACCCAGTTGCTCTTGGGAGCATCGTGAATCTTCGTATCGGACCTGGACCGCACGTCAAATGTCCAATCGGGACAAACTTAGACGAATATGACCATCTTGTTAGACTTGATGACCACCTCAGAAATCAAGTCCAGATGATATCCCATAATGATTTGCTTGAGTCCGGAGTGAAGTGTGTGAGAAACGTGAGTGTTTTTAGAAATTAAATACAAATTTAAGTAATTTGAGTCGTGTCACTTGCGGGCCAATTATAAGCATTCAGACCATCAGAATCTGACCCAAATACACCCTCGGATCAGGAGAAATGTCTCACACATGCCAATATACTTGTGGCCTTGATCAAGTTCCGATGGCCATTAAACTGAAACTGGTCCGCTGCGTCTGATTTGTAAACCTGATCGGACTAAAAACTTAGCTTGATCAAGATCCAATATCAAGGAGCTTAATTTCGACCGCATTCAGCAAAGGGGCCTCTAGAAATGCTCAGTTAAGTCAAAGCAGATGAGTTTTGGTTATAATTCAAGTATACCTTGGCCCTGGGGCCATTTCCATCAGTCTTGGGCCTATATAAAGGCCTAAACCCACCCCATTTCTATTCAATACGATTTTGCAACCCTAGAGAGAGAAGAGAGTAAAAAGAGAAGGAAAGAGAGAGAAAGTGAGAGAGAGTGTGGGAGAGAGTTCCTGGGATTTGATCCCATCGCTCCACGGGCTAAATTACCACTTTTGCATTGCTATTCCGGCGATTCTGATTCCGAAATTAGGTAAGAAAACCTAACCCAAATCTATTTTAGGTTTTTAAATAGTGTAAGTGCTGGAATAGCTAACCTATTCCCTGTTATAGGTGGTTGTTATGCCGTAGATGAAGGAATAGTGTTCGAATCGAGTTCATTACGAGTCTACCGGCAAAAGGTGCAGACTATAAATGTTTAGGTTATAGTTTTCAAGGCTTTCAATGTCAGGAATGATTTATCTCTAACTTGATTGCTATCATACATGCTAGATACGATGTCTTCCATATATTACATAAATATATATACTCTGTTGATTTTTAAATACATTTTACATGTTTGTTGAATTGCCTGAATGAATATGGAATTACGGTTTGCACTTGTTATGATTGATGCTTAAAAATACATGATTAGTGTATGTGTGGCAACTCCTATGTGGAAGGAATTGCTATAATATGTGTTTAACTAAGCTATTACTTGTATGTGAATATGTATAGCCTAAGTGTTTGATAAAATGGCTGAATGATAAAATGCATTTTGTAATATATTTAATGAGGATGTTGAGATGCGATCCTCAATCCCCTCATGAATAGTTACAGTTTCCTCTATGTAACCTATCTTACTACTATGTGATTTATGGGCGAATTACCAATGTATGATAACATGTTTAATACATGTTTGTTAAAATGTTTGTATACATTTGGAATCTGGATTTGTGATTTCCATGATTAACTGCAGTAAGTACATGCTTGTTATATATGCGACAACTCCTTGGTAAGAGGATTTGCCCTAATACGTAATATAACCAATATACGTGATATATGTTGGAAGGTAAAGTCTAAATGTTTGTACAAATGTCTGAATGAGTTAGTAGTTAGTAAATTGTGAATTATAAGGGAGTTGAGATATGAATCCCAACTACCTTAGCTGTGTGTATGATTTCCTCCACGTACTATATATTCATGTTACCATAGTATGCTTAAATGATTGTAGGATGGACTTATTTATTCATTACTGCTTTGACAATCTCATATACTTACTTATTGTAATTGCATGTGGTTGGGATTATATCGTAGTCTAGGTAATTGGTAATAGGCCTGGTTTTGGTGGCTGAAGTTGTTTCGCCATGCAGGATGTGTTCGATGAATCCAAGCCGTACTTGGGATGTCGGCAGTGGTTAGGCCACACGGAGTGCTTATGCACTTCATGTCAATCAACTCAATGTGCGCTCATCCTAGTCGAGCTCATTAAGTAACCCGATTGGCCCGATGTATGTTCACCATGTTTGGACACTACTGCTTGAATCTAAGGTACTAAACTTACTAGTGAAACCCTGTTAACTTCGGTACCTTGATCTGGTAAGACTCATGAGCCAGGCATGATGGTATGAGACACCGTGGTTGAGCTGTCAGCCTACGCTAGGGCGACGAGCCTCCCCATAATGACCAGTGAGCAACCCACACTCGTGAGCCGAATATGGTGGTATGGGACACTGCATTCGTGCTGTCGGTCGACTCTGATTGGTGACGAGCCCTTTGTAGTGACCTCGAGCATACCTTGAAACTGCATGGAGGCGACGAGCCTTTTTGTAGTAACTAGGGTATAACTAGGCCTGTATTGATTGGTGATGAGCCCTTTACAGCGACCTAAAATCATAACATCGTATGAGATTTACTAAGATTGACAACCCTAGAATGGATCATTGTTTAAAAATTGATATAAGGGAGGTACCTTAGTTTCCCAATCCTATTGTATAAAAAGGATTAATAAGAACTTGGTAATCATGTTCATGCACCACACTGCATGTGTCGTTTGGCATTGGGCAAGTACTGAGGGAGTGACTGACATGCGCGACCGTGAGATGAAGATCGCAACGGGAGTGTAGGCGAGGGCATGCATCATTTATACATACTATTATTACAGTAACCAGAGTACTTATGGATGTTTGATTGTATTGTTATATCATTACTACTTGATTGAATTGATAACATGTTAACCTTTGCTTTATTGTTCCACTGAGTTGATCACTCACTCCTATGTTACGGGACGATGTTTGAAACACCAACCAGTCCATGTTTTAGTTTCAGATGATGGCGATGCTTACGAAGCAGAACCGGACTTTTATGATAATGAGAGTTTCTCCTATATGCAGCTATCAGGTGGGTCTATGTAAACCATGTTCTGATCGATAGGGTTATAGGGATGTTGATTAAATGCCATTACACTTGTTATTTTGCACTGTTGGGAACACCCATGTATATTCATTTTGTTCATTTTGGAGTATACATGTATATAGTTAACCTGGTAACATGTTCACACTTTGGAGACTTACAACAATTTATACATTTTATATATTTATCACAGTCTTCCGCTTGCGAAATTTAACTGTCTTTGGAGTATGATATATTTTTTTGGCCCAATCCCATTCATGTTTACTACATTAATATGAACAACATTCAATCATCATTATCTATGTTGCATAAGTAATGCGTTGGAACTCGGGAGCTGAGCTTCTGCTCGACCCCTGATTTTCAAGGTGTTACACTTCCACGTCGGGATGCTCGACAGCTATAATAGACTAGGGGGTTTTTTATGATCGGCCTTGACACGCTGGCATGTGTCACACTCGGCCCCAAAATTGACTATCTGGCTCTTCATCCCCACCAAAAAATATTTTCGCCTCATATCTTGATACATCTTTGCCGAACCAGGGTGGATAGAAAACTGCGATCGATGTGCCTTGGTCATAAAATCTCTATGCAACTCAGGAATATCCAGGACACATAATTGACCTCTAAAGCGAATTTCACCATCAAAACCAATCTGCCTGCTCCTCGGATATGGCCTTTACTAGGTAACTCTGTAACGACTCACCTGCCTGTTGAGCCTCGATCACGCTTATGACAAGAGAGGGTTGAATCGACAAGCTCTATAACTACACGATAGAAGACTGTAGACCGATCTAAAAATCATATGCTATCACATCCTCAAGCATCTTCCACTCTTGAATCATCATATGTGCCAGCAGGCCCCATGGTTGACGGCTGAGGGCATCCCCCACCATGTTTACCTTGCCTGAGTGGTACTGGAGATCAAAATTATAGTCCTTCAAGAGCTCCATCGAATGTCTCTGCCTCATGTTTAGCTTAGATTGAGAGAATAGGTACTTCAAGCTCTTGTGGTTAAAGAAGAGTGAAAAACCCGAGCTAAGAGTCCTAGAGGGGAGGGGGAGGGGGGGTGAATAGGACTATGCCAAATTAAAAAATTAAATGTAGAATTAGAAAAATATAAATAAAGATAGCACCTAACAATCCCACAAAGGAGAAATGAATAACAACCTCAATTGTACAAGTATTGAGAGATTGATACATATGTTGTTCTAAGGACAACCTTACACAAAAAACTAAAAACCAATGGCTTATAGTAGGACAACCTGATTTCTAGAACGGTCTGTGTATCAAAATCCCAAACCAATACAAAGGAGAATAAAAATAGCAAAGAAAATAAACTAAGCTATTGCAGCATTCCCCACACTTACATAAAAGAGATTACTACATTCTTCATAAAGGCTTAAAAAGAAATTACAACATTCACACAATGCCACAACTAATCATCCATCATAACTCCAGAAATTATAGTGGTTCGCTTGTGTGTACATCAATTGTTTTGAAAAATAGCCACACAATTACTCCACTCCCAATATCCTCACATAGTGGATATTGGCGTTCACTATTAAATAGGTTTTTCAAGGTTCACCTAAAACCTTCAAATTTGTGTCTTTCAAGTGGGCTTACACAATTCAAAAAACCCCACACTCTGAGTTTTTTTATCACCTCAGACAAAACAAAAAAGAAAGAGAAATTTTTCTGGCACAACCTCAAAAACCAAAAAGAGATTTACAATAAATTTAAATATACTTATCTGTAGAACCAATTCGAAGTAGATGTTTAATGTAGATGTTCAATGTCCTCACTAACTTATGAAAAGTTCTAAGTTCTAGTTAATTTTTAAATTAAATCACTTTGGGCTAGCTTAATTTGATTTTGATTCTAAGAAAGGGGAAAACTTAAATCCCTATTTTAAAAAATATTAGAATATAGAACTCAAAATCAAATGCCAAAAGCTAAATTAAAGAGAATATAAAATGAGCACTAAATAGCTTAAGAATATCACAAACTTATCTCTCAGAGTGGTGTATTAATTTTTCTTGAATGACTTATCAAACTCTGAAAATCGTGCCCTATTTATAAGTACAGAAAGTGTTCACTCGACTGGTCAAAGGACCAACAAGAATTCAAAATTTTGGGTGTAATAAGATAAGACCGTTCCATGACTGGTCAAGTGGCTTGCTCGACTGGTCGAGTGGGACCAAAAATAATTGTTGGACTTTGAGTCAAGTCAGCTCGACTAGTCGAGCACTGTTCACTCGACTAGTCGAGCAGTCTTCAGGACTAGTCGAGGGTCTAACAAAAAATCTCAAAAATTAGTAACAAAGCTTGGACTAGTCGAGGAAATTCTTAGACTAGTCGAGCCAGTACTAGGACTAGTCGAACATAAGCTAAGACTAGTCGAGAAAAAGTTTATAAAATTATATAGTGACCCAATTTAAGTATGCAATCAATATGACCTAACTTATGGTCAATCTAGGGTCATTCATACCTTATAAGCAATATTTAACATTGAATCATCATTCACTTTGGTTGATAGTTGATCTTGAAGTACATGAAGCTTGAAATCTTGACGTACTTCGAAGCTTGAACTTGAATTACTTTGAAGCTTGAAGTTGAAGTACTTGTGACTTGTATTTTGCCTTGAGCTTTGAGTAAAGCACATTGTCTTGACATAATTGAAGCTTGAAAGCTTGATCTATCACTTGATGTTGTACTTGAACTTGTGTAAGAATCTCTTGTTCTTATACATGTGCTGCTTGAATCTTAAATTGGAACATCTTGAACTTGTACTTGAATTGCATGATGTTGAATATGAAGATGAGCTACACAAGATATAAATTTCAAGAAGTTTTTGCACTACAAATTTGACAACCATAGGAGCTAGATAGAGTAGCTTTTTCAATCTCCCCCTTTGTCAAATTCGTGACAAAACAAAATACATAAAATAAGATAAGCATAATACGCACAATAAAGAATCATGCACCAGTTACAACCTGGTCAAAGAATCATGCACCAGTTACAAACTGGTCAAAGAAATACTCATCACAATACTCCCCCTTAATACCTTAAAGCATAGAATCCAGGAGTAGAAATTTTTTTTACCTATCACCTAACCACATACTCCATAGTTCCACATTCATTCACTACACTTATCATAATGAAATAGGCATTCTGATTGATTCAAGACGAGCTATTAGGGCAAAGGTCTCATCATAATCGATGTCATTAAATTGAGTGTACCCTCGTACAACCAGTCTAGCCTTATTTCTTATAATATTACCAAGTTCATCAGACTTATTTTTGAAAATCCATTTTGTTCCAATAATGTGTTTATCTTTCGGTCTTGGAACTAAATACCAAACATCATTTCTAACAAACTAATTGAGCTATTCTTACATTTCTACAATCCAGTTTTCATCAGTAAGAGCTTCTTTTACGTTAACCGGTTCTATCTAAGATGTAAAGCACATGTAGTTACAAATATCCCTTCATCACTTTTGGTGTCAAATTTACCCAGATTTTCTCAGTCATGTAAAATGTAGCACTTGCTACCAAAAACTCGAAAGTATTTGATGATAGGCTTCTTATCAAACCACATTTCATAAGCCGTTTTGTTATTAGATTTTATAGAGTAAACACGATTAATTATATAACAAGCAGTATTTATGGCTTCAGCCCAAAGATTTTTAAGAAACTTCATACTATTTAGCATTACATTTGCCATTTCTTGAAGCACTCTATTTTTCCTTTCCACTACCCCATTTTGTTAAGGAATTTTGTGTGCAAAAAATTCATGTGATATTCCCTGATCAATGTAAAATTTCTCAAAATCGCTATTTTCAAATTTCGAACCATGATCACTATGGATCTTAGAGACTTGTGATTCTTTTTTCATTTAGATACGTTTAACTACCCTTTATTACTTCATCGAGAGTTTCTGATTTCTCTCTTAAGAATACTACTCAAGTATATTTGGTAAAGTCATCTACTATCACTAGAATATACTTCTTGTCACCCCGACTCTCCATTCTAGTTGGTCCAATGAGATCCATGTGGAGAAGTTCGAGTGATTTAGATGTGGCTTTGGAGTTCACCTTTTTGTGAGCACTCTTAGTTTATTTACCAATCTGACACTCACCACAAAATTTATCCACTTTTTATAATTTAGGTAGACCTCTTGTCAGTTCTCTTTTGCTCAATCTATACAAGTTATGGTAGTGTATATGTCCTAAGCGCTTATGCCATAATTCGGTTTCATCAGTATGGACCATGTAGCATGATATATTAGATGAGCTTGAATTACTAACAATGTAGCAGTTCTCAGAAGTTCTATGACCAGTTAATATTACAGAACCATTTTTATTTAAAATTTCACACCCTTGTTTGGTGAATTTTACACTATGATTATTATCACATATTTGAGAGATGCTTAATAGATTATGTTTTAAACCTTCTACTTATAAAACATTCTCAAATAGAGGGAGGTTAAAGAGTTGAATAGTACCTTGGCCAATAATTTTACAGTTGCTACCATCACCGAATGTGACTGAACCATCAATCAAGTCTTTAAGACTGATGGAAAGACCTTTGTCACTTATCATATGTCTGGAGCAACCACTATCTAGGTACTGCTTTGAATGACTCGAAGCTTTGAAAGCGGTGTGGGCAACCAAACAAGTAACCTTAGGGACCCATTTCATTACAGTTTTGGGTTTAGGAGTATAGTTGGTCTTCTTATGTTTGTAGTTGTTATAAGACTGACTCACAAAGTTAGATTTTAAGAGCTCCTTAAGTAAATCAACAATTTTCTCAGCTAAAGGATTATGATTCTGATTTTTATAGTTGATATGGTTGCTTTTACGTTTTAAGGTTTGAAAAGTCTTAGCATTTTTAGAATAATTTTGATTCAAACTTTTCCATTTTGAGTTAGAAGACTCCCCTTTAATAAATTTAGGTGGAGTATTCTTATATTTGGGAGGAATACTTTTATCATAGCCCAATCCAAATCGATCACCACATTTGATCCGGATAAAAGTTTTTCTAATTTAAGATCACCTTGGGCATACTTCCATGTATCTTTCAAACTCAAAAGTGAAGAGACTTCTAGTTTTAGCTTTTCATTTTCAGATTTTAAGTTTTCAACTTGGGAGGTTTTGAAATCTAAGTCGTACTTAGTTTTTTCAAAGCAATCTGAAATGTGTGATTTTTTTAAGATTATATTATCAAAATTTTCTTTTAGTTTTGAAAACTTTTCTTTCTAAAGTTTTAGCTTTATAGAAAATTTACAACTTTTCTTATATAGGGCATCATAAGCATCTTGAAGATCTTCTTCATTTTCATGGTCACTATTCAAATTTTCTTCACTGGTTGAATCATCATTATCTGAAAAAGTGAACTTGGCTAGAGTCATTATGGCTTTAACATCATTACCCGACTCGATTTTAGAATCTTCTGACTCAAAAGAGGCTTCAGAGTAGAAAGATTCATCCCATGTAGCCAACATACCTTTATTTTTAGGTTTATCCTTTTTAGGACATTTGTTCGCTAGATGCCCATATTCATAGTAGTTGTAGCATTGACTGTCTTTTAAAGATTTTTAATTTTTAGATCTTGATCTTTTCTTTTCAGTAGGTTTTTGAACATCAACCCTCTTTTTGTTTTTGAAAATCTTGTAAAACTTTTTAACCAAAAGGGCCATATCATCTTCAGAATATTCTAAATCAGAATTGTTATTTTCATGAAAAATATTTTTAGAAGACTTAAGGGTGATAGATTTACCTTTTAGAGCCTTAAAGTTTAACTCGTAGGTTTGTAAAGAACCAACCAGTTCTTCTACCCTCATATTATCCGTATCACGAAGTTCCTAGATCGCAGTTACTTTTGAATTGAACCATTCAGGCAATGAGCGTAGTATCTTTGCACAAACTTTACTTTCTAGGATTCTATCACCAAAACCTCACATAGAGTTGACAATATCATTCAATCTTATATAGAAGTCCATGAAAGTTTCACTTTCTTCCATACATATTTCCTCAAATTTGGTTGTGAGGATTTGGACTTTAGATTTCTTGGCAATTGTAGTTCCCTTGTGTGTCATTTCTAAAATATCCTAGGCTTGCTTTGTAGTATCATAGGATATAATTCTCTTAAATTCATTTGGTGATAGTGGGCAAGTAATTACATTTAAAGCCTTTACATTGGCACTACTCTCACTTTTCTGAAGAGTGGTCCAAGAAAATTAAGGTGTGATTTTTACAATTTTAGATCCGTCAGTACCAGTTACTTCAGTGGTAGGAGGGGTCCAATTGGTAACTATGGCTTGCCACACGCTCTCATCCATGGATTTTAAGAAAATCCTCATTCTAGCTTTCCAATAGGCATAATTGGAGCCATCAAAAGGTGAAGGCCTAGTGACTGAAAGGCTATTAAAATATAACATCCTTAAAAAAATCTCAATTCGATTAGCTCAAGAAATCAATCCAAAAAATTAAAGCGATCTATTAGGCTTTGATACCACTTGAAAAGGCCGAGTTAAGAGTCCTTGAAGGGGGGGGGGGGGGGGGGGGGGGGGGGGGGGTGGGGGGGTGGGGGATGAATAGGACTATGCCAAAGCAGAAATGCATAACAACCTCAAATGTATAAGTATTGAGAGATTGATACATATGTTGTTCTAAAGACAACCTTACACCAAAAACCAATGGCTTATGGTAGGACAACCTGATTTTTAGAATAGTCTATGTATCAAAATCCCAAACCAATACAAAGGAGAATAAAAATAGCAAAGAAAATAAACTAAGCTATTACAACATTGCCCACACTTTCATAAAAGAGATTATAACATTCCCCATAAAGGCTTAAAAAGAAATTACAACATTCACACAATGCCACAATCAATCATCCACCACAACACCAGAAATTATAGTGGTTCGCTTGTGTGTACACTAACTATTTCGAAAAATAACCACACAACTACTCCACTCCCAATATCCTCACATAGTGGATATTAGCATTCACTATTAAATAGGTTTTACAAGGTTCACCTAAAACCTTCACAATTGTGTCTTTCAAGTGGGCTCATACAATTCAAAAAACCCCACACTCTGAGTTTTTTAGATCACCTTAGAAAAACTAAAAAAGAAAGAGAAATTTTTCTAGCACAACCTCAAAAACCAAATAGAGATTTATAATAAATATAAATGTACTTATTTAGATATTCTCCTTTGATGAAGCCCGGTAGAACCAATTCGAAGTAGATGTTCAACATAGGTGTTCAATGTCTACACTCACTTATGAAAATGTTCTAAGTTCTAATTGATTTTTTAGATTAAATCACTTTGGGCTAGCTTGATTTGATTTTGATTCCAAGAAAAGGAAAAACTTAAATCCCTTCTTCAAATAAGATTGGAATATAGAACTCAAAATCAAATGTAAAAAGCTAAATTAAAGAAAATATAAAATGAATACTAAATAGCTTAAGAATATTACAAACTTATCTCTCAGAGTGGTGTCTTCATTTTGCTTGAATGGCTTATCAAACTCTAAAAATCATTCTCTATTTATAAGTACATAAACTGTTCACTCGACTGGTCGAAGGACTAACAAGAATTTAAAATTTTGGGCACAATAAGATAAGACCGTTCCATGACTGGTCGAGTGGCTTGTTTGACTAGTCGAGTGGCCTTCATGACCGGTCAAGCCTTACACTCAACTGGTTGAGTGGGACCAAAAATGGTTGCTGGACTTTGAGTCGAGTCTGCTTGATTGGTCAAGCACTGTTCACTCGACTAGTTAAGGGTTCAATAAAAAATCCTAAAAATTAGTAACAAACCTTGGACTGGTCGAAGAAATTCTTCAATTGGTCGAGCCAGTACTAGGACTAGTTGAACATAGGCTAAGACTAGTCGAGAAAAAGCCTATAAAATTATATAGTGACCCAATTTACGTATGCAATCAATATAACCTAACATATGGACAATCTAGGGTCATTCATACCTCATAAGCGATATTTGAACATTGAATCATCATTCGCTTCGGTTCATAGTTGATCTTGAAGTACATGAAGCGTGATATCTTGACGTACTTTGAAGCTTGAACTTGAAGTACTTGTCGACTTGTATTTCACCTTGAGCTTTGAGTAAAGCACATTGTCTTGACATTGTTGAAGCTTGAAAGCTTGATCTATCACTTGATGTTGTACTTGAACTTGTGTAAGAATCTCTTGTTCTTATACATGTGCTGCTTGAATCTTAAATTGGAACATCTTGAACTTATACTTGAATAGTATGATCTTGAATATGAAGATGAGCTACACAAGACACAGATTCCAAGAGGTTTTAGTACTACAAAATTTGACAATCATAGGAGCTAGATAGAGTAGCATTTACAAAGAGCTCAAACTTGACCCTATAGAAATAGTGCCTTCATACCTTCAGTGCGAAGACAACTTGTAATGCCCTGAAAATCGAGGGTCGAGTAGGAGTTCAACTCCCGAGTTCCAATGTATCACTTATGCAACATAGATAATGATGATTAAATGTTGTCTGTATTAGTGTATTAAACATGAGTAGGATTATACCAAATTAACAAATCATACTCTAGAGATAATTAAATTTAAGCAAGTAGAAAACTGTGATAGATATATAAAACCTATAAACTGTTGTAGGTCTCTAGAGCGTGAACATGTTACTAGGTTAAATATATACATGTATACTTCCAAAATGGACAAAATGAATATACATGTGTGTTCCAAAATATAAAATGACAAGTGTAATGGCATCTAGTTAGCATCCCTGTAACCCTGTCGATTAGAACACGGTCTACATAGACCTGCCTGATAGCTGCATATAAGAGAACTCCTCGTCATCATAGAAGTTAGGCTCTATCATGAAGGCCTCGTCATTGTGTGCAACTACAACAGGGTCAAGTTAGTATTTTAAAACACCGTCCCAGAGTGGGAGTGAGTGATCAACTAAGTGGAGCTACAAGGAAAAGGTTAACATGTTATCAATTCAATCAAGCAGTAATGATAAAGCAATATAACAAGCATTCCTAGGTACTCTACTTAATGCAAGGATGGTATGTCGATATGATGCATGCCCTCGCCTAAACTCCCTCTGCGACATCATCTCATGATCGCAGCATACACCCCTTCCTTTGTGCTCAACTCCAACGCCAAAGGCACATGTAAATGAAGTGTATGTATGTGATTAGCCAAGTTCTTAATTAGACTTATTCAGACAGTAGGTTTGGGAAGCTGAGATATCTCTCTTTATATCATTTACCCAAATAATGATCCATCTAGGGTCATCAATCCTAGTTAGTCACATACGATAGATAGTTTCAGGTTGCTATGGAGAGGCTCGTCACCTCAGTGCAGGCCTGACTTATACTCTTATTTATAATAGAAAGGCTCGTCACCTCAGTGTAGACCTAGAGTATGCTCGAGGTCATTACGAGAGGCTCGTCACCCGATCGTAGGCCGACAGCTCGAATACAGTGTCCCATACCCCGTATTCGGCTCACGAGTCTAGGTTGCTCACTAGACACTATAGGGAGTCTCGTCGCCCCAGCGTAGGCTGACAGCTCAGCCACGGTGTCCCATACCACCATGCTTGGCTCATGAGTCTTAGCGGATTGAGGTACCAAGATTAAATGAGTTTTCATTGGTAAGTGTTACCTTAAGTTCAAGCAGTTGCGTCCATACATGGTAAACACACATTTAGCCTAATCGGGTTACTTGACAAGCTCGATTGGTATAAGCACATAATAATTTAATCGACATGGAGCGCATACGCACTCCGTGTAGCCTAACCACTGTCGATAGTCACCGTATGACTCGAATTCATCGAACATGTCCGTGTGGCGAAGCTAAGTCAGTCACTCGGTTAGATCGTGTTACCGATTGCCTGGACTATGTCATAGTCCCAAACACACTCCAAACAATAGCATTCACATGTGATAGTCATAGAGAGTATATGAAAACCAATTTCAGTATCAATATCATTTAAGCATTTCAACGAATACGTAATAACATGTTATCATACATAGGCATTCCATCCATAAATCATATAATAGTAAGATAGGTCACATAAAGGAAACTGTAACTATAGGTAAGGGAATTGAGAAACCTATCTCAACACCCTCATTAACTACATTACAACAAATATTTTCTCATTCAGGCATTTTGTCAGACACTTAGACTACACATATCGCATATATGTAATAAATTAATTAAAACGCATATTATAGAAAATCCATTCACATATGAGTTGTCACACATACAACAATCATGTATTCTTGTACATCAATCATATCAAGCACAAATCATAATTCCATATTCATACAAACATTTAAACAAACACATAGAAGACATTATATTCAACACAGTTTATATATATATGTAATATATGAAAAACATCGTATCTAAGCACATGTGACAGAAATCGAGTCAGTCATAAATAATTACTGACATTGAAGGCCTTGAAAACCATAACCTAAACATTTATAGTCCACACCTTTCGCCGGTAGACTCGTAACGAGCTTAGTTTGAATACTAAGTCTTTGTCTACGGCACGACGACAACCTATAACATAAAATAAGATAGCTATCTCATCCCTCACTCTAGTTGAATATCTAAAAATGAAATAGGGTTAGGATTTCTTATCCAAGAACGGAACTGAAATTGTCAAAATAGTGACATGGAAAGGCTGATTCGGCACGTGGAGCGGTGGGATCGAAGGTTAGCAGCGATCTCCCACTTTCTCTCTCTTTCCTTGTCTCTTTGCTCTCTTCTCTCTCCTAGGGTTAGAAATTCATATGGAATGAGAGAGGGGTGAGTGAAGGTCCTTATATAGGTCCATAACTGATGAAAATGGCCCTAGGGCAATTGTATACTTAGGTTACAGCCAAAGGGTGGCTGTTTCGGTCCAACAGAGCACATATGGAGACCCCTTTTTTGTATACAATCTAGGGAAGGTTCCCCGACATTTGATCTAGGTCAAGTTAAGTTTTCGGTCTGATCGGATTTATGGATCGACTGCAGAGGACCTGTTTCAGTTCAACGATCACCGGTACTCGATCAGGGCTATAAGTACACTGACATGTGTTGAAAATTTTCCTTGATTTGAGGGTGTAATTGGGTCAGGATCTGACGGTCTGAAACTTTACAATTGTCATGCAAGCGAACAAGTCAATTCACTGAAGTTTCAGTTCATTTCCTAAAGATATTCGCGTTTCTCACACACTGCGCTCCGGGCTCAGGTTGTCCGTTTCTGGATACTGTTAGGACTTAATTTTTGAGATAGTTGTCAAGCCTAGTAAGGCGGTCATAACCATATAGTTTCATGGTAATCAGACTTTCGACGCACGGTCTAGGTCCGATAGGGAGTTTTGTGATGCCCTCAAGAGCAACTGGGTTTTGAGATGGATCCTAAGTTTTTAGGTAGTGTAGCGTCAGCGATTCTACTGATTTTAGGTCTTGTGGTTCGTATTAAAAGTTGTCCAAGCTAATTTGACAGGTGATTTAGTTTAGCACTTACTTAATCTTCATTTAATTTCTAAAGGATTTGGTCCTTAGTGATTTTTTCCTAAGGTGGTACTTAGGTCTTTGTACGGATTTTTCCGAGACGTTACAATCTACCCCCCTTAAAGAAAAATTTTATCCTCGAAATTAGTGCCTTTTTGTACTCCTCAAGAATCTGAGGGTAGTTCTTGCAGACCTCAGCTTCCGTTTTCCAAGCAGCCTCTTCCTCAGTGTGGTGTGTCCACAAAACCTTCACAAGTGGAATTACTTTACTACGCAGCACTTGCTCCTTCTTATTTAGAATATGCGTTGGTCGCAGTACATAAGTCGCATCTTCACTCAACTATACTTGCTCACATATGATAATGTGGGAAGGGTCAGGAACATATTTCTTCAACATCGTCACATGAAATACATTATGCATGCCTACGAGTGGTGTGGGCAAGGCAAGGCGGTACGCTACTACACTCGATCTAGTATCTGAAATGGGCTAATGAATCTCAGCATGAGTTTTTCTTTCTTGCCAAACCACAGGACTCCCTTCATTGGGGAGACCTTTAGGAATACATGGTTCCCAACAGCGAACTCTAGCTGTCGATGCCTCGTATCGGCATAGCTCTTCTGTCTGCTCCATACTGTCAGAAGTCGACGCCTAATAATGTCGATCTTTTCTGAGGTTTCCTGAACTAACTCTGGATCAATCAAGCTCTTCTTACCAACCTCCGCCCAGCAGTGCGGTGCTTGACAGAGATGTTCATACAAGGCCTCATAAACAGCTATGTTAATACTTGCCTGAAAATTGTTGTTATAAATGAACTCTACATAAGGAAGACATTCATCCCAACTGTCATTGAAATCAAGCACACAAGCTCGTAGCATATCTTCCAACACCTGATTTACCCATTACGTCTGCTTGTCAATCTGTGGGTGGAACGTGGTACTGAACTTCAGTTTAACACCCATTACTTCATGGATATGAGTCTAAAAAATATATGTGAATCGTGTGTCTCAATCCGACACGATCTCCATAGAAACTCCATACAAGCGTACAATTTCCTTGATGTACAACCTGGCCAAATCGTCTACCGTGTTTGAAACTCTAGTAGGGAGAAAATGAGCTGATTTCGTCAATCAGTCCATAATCACCCATATGGAATCATGTCCCTTCATTGTCTTCGATAACCCTGAAATAAAATTCATAGAGATGAAGTCCCATTCCATTCAGCTATGGGCATGGGCTGAAGCAGTCCAGGAGGTCAGTGATGCTCTGCCTTGACCTGCTTAAACATGAGACAACGGGACACATAATCTGCTATGTGGGCCTTCATATTATCTCACTAGTATGAGCGCTTCATGTCGTGGTACATCTTCATACTGTCAGGATGCATTACCATCCTCAAATTGTGAGTAGCCTCGAGAACTTCCTTCCTCAAGTCATGAAGATTTGGGATGCATAGGCAGTCATGATAACATAAACCTCATCCGTATGAAGTCTTCATTCCGAGTCTTCATCATCACTAACTCACCTTCTCAACTCCACTAACCATTCATCTTCCTTCTGGGCCATAATGATTCGGTCATCAATAAGTGGCTGAACACGAATATGTGCGATGCTCTCGAACAGCTCCTCTACCGTAAGTTTCTGCTCAAAGTCCCACACAAACTCTACCATATCTCACTTTGCTATTATCAGCAGAGCCACAAATGCTATTGTCTTCTTATGGCTCAATGCATCTACGACAAGGTTAGCCTTGCCAGGATGGTAGGAGACCTCGAACTTAAAATCCTTTAAGATTTCCATCCATCGTCGCTGTCTCATATTTAGGTCCCTCTGCGTGAATATGTACCTGAGGATCTTGTGGTCACAAAAGAACTCGAACTCTTCTCCATAAAGGTAATGTCTTTAAAGCTTCAATGCAAAGATAACGGCCGCCAACTTCAAGTCGTGTGTAGGGTAATTTTCCTCGTGTTTCCGCAACTATTGCGATGTATAGGCAATAACCCTGTCCTTCTGCATCAGAACACAACCCAAACTAACATGAGATGCATCGGTGTATATCGTATACTTAACCCCTTGCTCAGATAATACTAGCACAAGGGCGGACATCAACTTGTCTTTCAGCTCTTAGAAAGCTGCTCTTGCCTTCTCATTCCAGGAAAACTTAAGATCCTTTCGAGTTAGCTGAGACAATAGTCCGGCTATCTTGGAAAAGTCTCTAATGAATTGACAATAGTAACCTTATAGGCCAAGAAAACTCTTCACTTCAGTAATTGAACCGGGCTTCTCCCAGTCCTAAACTGCGGCTACCTTAGTAAGGTCCATAACTATCCCTTCCTTGGACACCACATGTCCCAGGAACTTAACTTCTTCCTTCTAGAAGTCTCACTTCTTGTATTGTGTAAACAACTGGTTCTCAGTGAGAGTATCGAAGACTACTCGCAAGTATTTCTCGTGTTCCTCCTGACTCTTGGAGTATATCAAGATGTCATCTATAAATACGATGAGGAATCAAAATAGATAGGGCCGAAACACCCAGTTCATTAAGTCCATGAACATGGCCGATGCGTTTGTAAGTCCAAACGACATTATAAGGAACTTGTAGTGCCCAAAACTGGGCCTAAAAGCTGTCTTCTACACGTCCTCATCCCTGACATGCAACTGGTGATACCCTGACTATAAGTCAATCTTTGTGAAATACTGCGCCCCTTTCAACTGATCAAATAGATCATCTATCCTGGGCAAAGGATACCTATTCTTCACCATCACTTGGTTTAATCTGCAGTAATCAATACATAATTGTAATGATCCATCATTCTTCTTCACAAACAACACAGGTGCTCCCCAAGGAGATATACTAGGCCGTATAAAGCCTGCATCCAACAGATCATCGATCTGTTTCCTCAGCTCCTCCATCTCACATGGAGGCATGCGATACGTGGGTAATGAAATGAGCATTGTACCAGGCACAAGGTTGATAGTAAAATTGATCTCGCACTGAAGAGGTAATCCAGGTATCATCCTGAACACATCCTCAAAATCCTAAACTACTGGCGTGTCTCCCAAAGTCGGACCATCAACATGCTCTAACAAGGTAGAGTAGCAACTGATGTAGTAGTACCAACTGACCTGCACTGGGAATGTAAAGGTCATGCCCTTAAGTCCATGGGCTATAACCACTCTAGCATCACAATCAATCTCTGTCCTCATCTCCGTGAGCCAATCCATACCGAGAATGATGTCATTGTGATATAATGGGGAGACCATTAGGTCAACAAGCACTATTTTACTCCCCAGGTCTATCGAACAACCCTTACACATCTTAGTAGAGTCTTAGAAAATCCCTGTGGTGATTAGGAGTCTCAACCCAACCATAGGACTAGTTTACAACCCTAGTCATTTGACTACTGTGTATGATATAATAGAGATAGTGGACCCGGTGTCCACCAATAAGAAGATTGGTGAACCTTGAACATGTGTCATGACTTCAAAAGCCAACGATGTTGTAACTGCTGTCTCCGATGCTTCAGCTGCAAGTGAATGTACCCGAGCCTGCTGAGAACGGTTCAGCTACGATACCATAGGCGGTAAAGGCAGCCTAAATCAAGGTGTAGGTGGCTTATAAGAAGGTTGTGCAGGTAGTATAAAACATAGAGGTGAGTCGAGAGAGGTGGTAGCATCTAACGGTTAATCCTCTAAGGGGGCGTAAAGCTGTTGTCCCTCATCTTGGTGAAACAATATGTATCAACGTGGCTAGACCTCTTGTAGTAGGTGCCTCATCGGGGCTGGTGGAGCTGTAAGTCTGGGAGGCGAGTCTACACGGGGCCTCTTACTGAGGAATGACCTGTTTGGAAAATCTGGTCATGGCCTAGGAACCATAGGCACATGTGTACTAGACAGCCTGTCTCCATCCTATTCAGCTTGCAGAGGCATGCCCACTAGCTCAGCATAGTTGGATATACTAGCACAACACATCTTCGAGCATATCTCGGCTCGTAGACCCTCAAAAAACCAGACATTCACATCGGTTGGTCGGCTAATATCAGGGGAAAATATCTGGCCAGCTCTGTAAACCTGTTCTCAAACTCTGCGACTGTCATCCCTCCCTGACAGAGGTGAAGGAATTCACTTTCGTTCGCATTACGGTAAGTGAGAGGAAAATACTTCCCGTGGAAGCACATCTCAAAGGCTTCCCATGTCCACACATACCCTATGGGAACTGTCCGCAGGATACTATCCCACCATAGGCTAGCCTCCTTCTCAAACATATAGGTGACCAACTCCACCTGCTCTGCCTCAGTGTAGTGCAGTGGTTTTAACATCTTAAAGATGCGGTCGATCCAATACTCGTCCTTCTTGAGTTTGTGAGTACCCACAAAAGTAAGAGGTCGAAAGTATTGGAATCGCTCAAATAGGCCACTAGCACCCACGTTTTCAGTAGGGTGTATAAGTGGTGCAAATGGAACCACACTCATGCTCTGGGTGAGGGCCCCCGCGAAGGTGGCCAAAAACTGTTGCTGCTACTATTACTGCTGCTACATCAAGAGCATCATCTACTCCAACCTATCAGGAGGAGGAGTTGACTGAGGCACGTGTGGCGTCAAAGTAGACACACAGTTCTGCTCAAGAACCGATGGTGCAACAGGTGTCGGCTCATTTATGGGGCAAGTGGCCGACTAAGAATTCGGCATAGTGTCTTGAGTCAGGCCCAAACTGGGGTCTGTCTGGCTATTTCTTAGGGGAGGTGCCCCGTCAATCGAGTTCTAAGTGTGAGACATGTCGTACTCCATGTGGCCTTAGGTGGCATTCCCTATATATAACATAGGGTGTAACCTGTGAGATTTATCATAAGATCATACACACATCCATACATCATTTGTATTTTAAATCCAAAGAAGCTTCATGCATTTCATTTACCAAAATTGTCACAATACATAAGACGTAGTATTACATAGATCATGATAGGAAAATGCATGTCAGCTAACCTAACCAAGCTTTAAATACAAACACGGCACCAACCTACTCTACTAATAAGCCTATCAAGGCTATAGCATGGAAACAAGAAAATAAGCAACAAAGTAAACCAAAAGATGAGTACATGTACGACTAGTTGTCTAAATCTGGTGATGGTGGAGGTGCACCCTTATCTTACAGGTAACATAGGATAGCTCTCAAGGTGTGAGATACTTTGCTGAATTTTCGCTTCATGAAGGCCTTGTTCTCTTCAAGCTTGTCTTAGGTCGCTGTGATCTCCTGTCGCAGGGCAGCATAACCCTCTTCAAGTCGAGCCAAGTGGGATTCTACGGTAGCCCTACCACTATCGCGCCCCTGTGCAGTGGGAGGAGAGTCATCATCAGAGTCTTGGGCCTCCTCTTCTTCTTCCTCACTCTCTCCTTCTTCACCTCCTTCCTCTAACTCATCTTCTTCTTCTATTTCATTACCTTCTTCCTCTTCACTTTTTGTCTCGTCCCCATACTCGTCAAGTCGGGCTTGACGTTGTCAAGGGCCAATCCCCATGTTGTTGAGTGTAGTCTCGTTAATGAATTGGATCGGCGCAATGTCATCCATGTTAATTTTGTAGGCGAACTCTCAAGCAATCTTGCATCTAAGTCGGCCAAATGGAAGTGAGACATCCTTCCTAATAGAGCGCGCAGTCTGGACTATCTGTAGCAGGGCGAATGTAGCCAGACACAGCTTGTCTTCCTGCCCAGCTCTATACAGGAAATCCACCATCAAGTGAGTGCATTCAGTACGGTTGCCTCACCTAGGATACACATTATACGTGAATATGCGGTGAAGGAGGTGAAAATCGTCTATCAACTCTCTCGATGGGAGGCATCTGCCTAACTTCCAGTGAGCTAATCGGCCATAAAGGAAACACGTGCTGCGATCTCTTTCTCACACGTTCTTGAGATTCTTCTTACTAGCATGTACCTCTCCACGCAGTATTCCCATGATCTGAGCCACCAAATTTGCACTGACTACTGCTTCTCGCCTTCCCACGGGAATCTTGAATTGCAGAGGCTCCAACGATGAGTCCTGTATATGGGCATAGAAGGCTCGAACAATGTTCTCATATGTGTGAGATTTGCCCTCGAATATGGGACACCACCCGGTGTCCGCCAAGTAGTCCATCATTGGATACAACCCAAATAGCCCTTCGTCTACATGAGCTTCAAGCACAACTCTACAGCCACCAAATCGACTGTACTCAATGTCCGTCGGTAGAACTCTCTCGAGTGGGATTTGGGGATAAAGATCCTGCTTAAACCTTTGCTCTTGGGCGGCGCTTGTGCTAGCCTCAGCACCCACCTTCTTCCTTAGATGGGTAGGGCAGCTAGGCCCAGCTTCATCTGTAGGAGCTCTCTTCTTTCCCATAAGGGAAAGAATTGTGGAAATGGTGAAAATCACCGTCAGGAACTTGAAAAGAGCCATTGGAACCAAATAGCCTTATAATGAAGGTGGATTTAGAAGTTTTTAAAAGATGAGATACAAAGCTATGGACTTTGTGCCCAAATGAGTAGGAAAATGGGAAAATAGAAATAGTAAATGATAGGGTTTTGAGAAGGATGAGGGAAAGAGAATATGTAGTGAAGAAAAATGAAGAAGATAGTAAAATGGGGGGAGAATTGAGAAAGAAAGATGGAGTTTTAGGAGATTTGAGAAGCTTAGAAGGGTAGAAATGAAAGGAAAGAAGAAAATGGGAAAGAAATAGGGGTCCCAACACATTTTTGTGGGACCCTCCTAGGGTGCCAAACGTGTACGGGGGACCCCCTGGGTCCCACCGATTTGCGGGGTTTGGGCCCCCTTGACCGCTTAAGTCATTTCGAGTCCCCTTTTGCGTATATTTACACTTTTTGATTTTGTTTGAGTGTGGAATAGGCTGAATCATGGTCTCAACTTGTCGATCAATAGCCTGGAGGAGGATTGAGGTCATCTCGTATGATCACAGGTGTCTACGGGTTTGATCTCTACGGTCAGTTTCACCTTTACGGTCATATGATTATCGACGGACGAAACTTAGAATCCTACAAGAGTTTCTACGTTTCACCGCTCCTTCCTAAGTTAAAGTACGTCAATGTGCATCATGTTACCATAACCTAGATCCAATTTAATCCAAATCATGCTCTAATACCAACTTGTAAAACTCTAAAAATCGGGGGTCGAGCAAGAGCTCAACTCCCAAGTTCCAATCCATCACTTATGCAACATAGATAATGATGATTAAATGTTATCTGTATTAGTGCATTAAACATGAGTGAGATTATACCCAATCAACAAATCATACTCTAAAGACAATTGAATTTAAGCAAGAGGAAGACTGTGATAGATATATAAAACCTATAAACTGTTATAGGTCTCCAGAGCGTGAACATATTACCAGGTTAAATATATACATGTATACTTCCAAAACGGACAAAATGAATATACATGTGTGTTCCAAAATATAAAATGACAAGTGTAATGGCATCTAGTCAATATCCCTATAAACCTGTCGATCAGAACATGGTCTACATAGACCTGCCTAATAGCTGCATAAGGAGAACTCCTCATCATCATCATAAAAGTTAGGCTTTGTCACAGAGGCCTCATCATTATTTACAACTACAACAAGGTCTGTTTGGTTTTTTAAAACACCATCCTGAGTGGGAGTGAGTGATCAACTCAGTGGAGTTATAAGGTAAAAGTTAACATGTTATCAATTCAATCAAGCAGTAATGATAAAGCAATACAAGAAGCATTCTTAACTACTTTGGTTAATGCAAGGATGGTATGTTGAAATGATGCATGTCCTCACCTACACTCCCTCTATGACATCATCTCATGATCGCGACATGCACCCCTTCCTGTGTGCTCAACTCCAACGCCAAAGGCACATGCAAATGCGGTGCATGTACGTGATTAGCTAAGTTCTTAATTAGACTTATTCATACACCAGGTTTGGAAAGCTGAGGTACCTCTCTTTATAAAATTTACCCAAGCAATGATCCATCTAGGTTCGTCAATCTTATTTAGTCACATGCGATAGATAGTTCCAGGTCATTATGGAGAGGCCCATCACCTCAATACAGGCCTAACTTATACTCTTGTTTACAACAGAAAGGCTCATCACCTCAGTGCAGACCTAGAGTATTCTCGAGGTCACTACGAGAGGCTCGTCACCTGATCGTAGGTCGACAGCTCAAATACAGTGTCCCATACCACCGTATTTGGCTCATGAGTCTGTGTTGCTCACTAGATACTACGGGGAGTCTCGTCGCCCCAGCATAGGCCGACAACTCGACCACGGTGTCCTATACCACCATACCCGACTTATGAGTCTTAGCTGATTGAGGTATCAAGGTTGAACATGTTTTCATTGATAAGTGGTACCTTAGGTTCAAGCAGTTGTGTCCATACATGATAAACACACATTTAGGCTAATCGGGTTACTTAACAAGCTCAATTGGTACGAGCACACGCTTATCTAATCGACATGGAGCACATACGCACTGTGTGGCCTAACCACTGTCGATAGTCATCATATGACTTGGATTCATCGAACTTGTTCGTGTGGCGAAGCTAAGTCAGCTACTCGGTGAGATCCTGTTGCTGATTACCTGGACGATGTCGTAGTCCCAAACACACTCTAAACAATAACATTCACATGTGATAGTCAAAGACAGCATATGACAACCAATTTCAGTATCAATATCATTTAAGCATTTCAATGAACACGTAATAAACATGTTATCATATATAGGCATTCCATCCATAAATTGTATAGTAGTAAGATAGGTCACATAAAGGAAACTGTATCTATAGATAAGGGAATTGAGAAACCTATCTTAACACCCTCATTAACTACATTACAACAAGCATCTTCTCATTCTGTCATTTTGTCAGACACTTAGACTACACATATCGCATATATGTAATAAATTAGTTAAAACGTGTATTATAGCAAATCCTTCCACAAAGGAGTTGTCACACGTACAACAATCATGTATTCTCAAACATCAATCATATCAAGCACAAATCATAATTCCATATTCATACAAACATTTAAACAAACACATAAAAGACATTATATTCAACACAGTTTATATATATATATGTAATATATGAAAAACATCATATCTAAGCACATGTGACAGAAATCGAGTCAGTCATAAATAATTACTGACATTGAAGGCCTTGAAAACCATAACCTAAACATTTATAGTCCACACCTTTTTCTAGTAGACTTGTAACGAGCTCAGTTTGAATACTAAGTCTTTGTCTACGGCACGACGGCTACCTATAACATGAAATAAGTTAGTTGTTTCATCGCTCACTCTATTTGAATATCTAAAATGGATTAGGGTTAGGATTTCTTACCTAAGAATAGAACCGGAATCGCCAGAATAGGGACAAGAAAAGGTTGATTCGGCACGTGGAGCGGTAGGATCGAAGGTCAGCAGCGATCTCCCACTTTCTCTCTCTTTCCTTGTCTCTTTGCTCTCTTCTCTCTCCTGGGGTTAGAAATTCATATGGAATGAGAGAGGGGTTGGTGAAGGTCCTTATATTGGCCCAAAATCAATGAAAATGACCCCATGGCCATTATATACTTAGGTTGCAGCCAAAGGGTGGCTATTTCGGTCCAACGGAGCACACATGTAGGCTCCTTTTCTGCATACAGTCTGGGAAAGGTTCCCCGAAATTGGATCTAGGTCAAGTTATGTTTTTGATCTGATCGAATTTACGGATTGACCGCGGAGGACCTATTTCAATTCAATGGTCACCGGTACTCGATCAAGGCCACAAGTACATTGACATGTGTTGAAAATTTTCCCTGATCCGAGGGTGTAATTAGGATCTGATGATATGAAACCTTATAATTGGACTACTAGAAAATGACTCAATTCACTTAAGTTCCTGTTCATTTCCTAAAGATATTCGTGTTTCTCACACACTTCACTCCGGGCTCAGGTTGTGTGTTTCTGGATACTGTTAGGACTTAATTTTTGAGATGGTTATCAAGCCCAGTAAAGAGATCATAACCTTATAGTTTCACGGTAATCAGACTTTTGACGCATGGTCCAGGTTTGATACGGAGTTTTGTGATGCCCCCAAGAGCAACTGGGTTTTAAGATGGATCCTAAGTTTTTAGGTAGTGTAGAGTCAGTGATTCTACTGATTTTAGGTCTTGCATTTTGTATTGAAAGCTGTCTAAGCTAATTCGACAAGTGATTTAGTTTAGCACTTACTTAATCTTCATCTAATTTTTAAAGGATTTGGTCCTTAGTGATTTCTACTTGAGGTGGTACTCGGGTCTTTGTACGGATTTTTTCAAGATGTTAAACAACTGCAGCTAACTCCAAATCATGTGTAGGGTAGTTCAGCTCATAGACCTTAAGCTGGCAAGACACATAAGCCACTGGTCTCCCATGTTGCATCAGGACAACACCCAAAGCAATACACGAAGCATCAGTAAATAAAACAAATTCATCACTCCCAGAGGGAAGAGTGAGGATAGGAGTGGATGTAAGGCGGTCCTTTAACTCTATAAATGCTCACTCATAAGCGTATGTCTACACAAACTCTGTGCCCTTCCAGGTTAACCCGGTCAGTGGTGCTGCAATACAAGGGAATCCCTCAATGAAATGCCGATAGTAGCCCATGAAACTAAGGAAACTGTGGATCTCGAATCCGTTTATGGGCTGGCCTCACTAAAGCACTGCCTCAACATTCGAGGGGTCCACTGCGACACCCTTCCTGGTCACCACGTGACCGAGAAACTTCATCTCTTCCTATCAAAACTCACACTTCTCCAGCTTCGCATATAGCTGGAGGGCATAGAGGGTCTATAACGCAATCTTCGAGTGTTGCGTATGCTCCTCACGGGTCCTCGAATATATCAGAATGTTGAATACCACAACAAAATGATCAAGATATGGATGGAAGACCTTGTTCATCAACTGCATGAATACTATGGGTGCATTGGTCAGTCCAGAGGAACATAGGTCAATCTTCGGGAGAGTTGGTACTCTTCGTGAAACTCAAAATTACCATAGCGACGGGATGTCCTCCTCTTGGACTCAAATCTGATAATAACCGAAACATAGGTCAATCTTCAAAATGAACTGAGCACCCTATAGTAGCAATTGGATGAGTTGTGAGAGTTGAGATTCATTCGTCTAAGTAGTTCGTCGTGGGGAGAGTCGGTACTGTTCGTCAGGAAGAAGGATGACTCATTAAGGCTCTGCGTGGATTACCATCAGCTCAACTAAGTCATGATTAAGAATAAGTATCCGCTCCCAAGGATAGACGATTTATTTGATCAGCTCCTGTAACTCCATCGGTGTCATACGATACGGGGCCTTTAAGATAGGTGTAGTACCGGGCACAAGATCAATCTGAAACTCAATATGTCAGTGCGGCAACAATCCTAAAATCTCTTGAAACACATCGAGGAAATCGCAAAGCACTAGGAATTGCTTAATTCCCACTACGACGGGCTCCTCTATTGCACACGAGATCAAACAAGATAATGACCCTCCTCTGGTTTCAACAATGAACTGGAAGTACGACAAACCATGTATACAGAACGTGACCGTCCTTGTGGAGCAGTTCAAGACGACGTGGTACTCGGAAAGCCAATCCATGCCCAAGATGACTTCGAACTCTAACATCGATAATATGAACAAATCGGCGAGTAAGGTCTCCTCGATCATGATGGGGTAAGACAAACAACATCGGCCTGACACTGTAGTCTTCCCCAAGGGCCTTGATACTGTCAACCCCTTGCAGGCAGACTCTGAAGGAAAACTAGATGATCGGTAAAAATCCTTAGATACAAACGAGTGTAAAGCATCGGAATTGAACAGGACTCAAGCAATGCATGCAGAGACTAGAAGTATACCCTTACCGACTCCTCCAGAGGACTGCGGGTCCCGCTAAGCCACATAGAACCTAGCCTAAGCTGACTAGGGAGGTTCCTGTCCCCTTTGAGGTCTCTATTACTGTTGTTGCAGTTGGAACTACTGCCTCGAATGTTGTGGTCTCGGGGGCTGATGCTGCTACTGCTGTGGGGGTCTCGAGGGTAGAAGTTGTTGTTGCGGTCGCTTCTGCTGCAGTGGAGGCTGCTGAGGTGCTCTCGGCAGTTGCTCCTACTACTGAGGGCACAAGTACTCCTATATACGGTATCCAACTCCACCACACCCAAAACAAGTCCCTGCGAATGGCCTCTGGGGTGCTGCTGGAGGTGCGGCTAATGTAACTAGTACTCAGTAGGTTGCATGCCTCTGCTGATGTCGGTACTGCTGTTGAAAACCACTGGAAGGAGCCCTCCTCTTTCAATCTCTCCTCTGACCCCGATCGCTCTGAGTGTCGACCCACTCAGTCTCATAAATTTATGCTCTCTTCACCACCACCTCAAAAGTCGGGAGCTCAAGCCCAATAACATGGACTCAGAGACCGCTATGCAAGCCATTCTTGAAATGGTGGGCCTTTCGCTTCTCATCATCGATCAAGTATGGTGCGAACCTCGATAGCACCATGAAACGAGCCACATACTGTGTCATAGACATGTCTCCCTGCACCAAGGTTTTGAACTCTAATGCTCGCTGTCGATGGATATGGTCGGGGAAGTACTGTTGATCGAATTGGTCTATGAAATCCTCCCATGTTTAGACGAAATCAAGCCCTGCAACACAGGTAATGGAGGTCCACCAGTGCTCTGCCTCACCTTAGAGAGAAAAAATGGCTAACTAGACATGCTGCTGGGTCGTACATGCCATCATATCAAAAATCTTCTCCACCTCGGAGAACCATCTCTTCGCTATTGTTGGATTTGGCTCACCCTGAAAATGCGGGGGGATCGAGCTGTCGGAACTCTCGAAGAAGGGCACTCATGTTCCTACTCTGCCTGGGCTGGCAAAACAACGGAGTGCCTGCCCTGCCCTAGAGTGCGGCTGTCACAGCTTGCAACATCTATTGTAACTAAGAGGCACTCACAGGTATGATCGGATCCGTGTTGGTCTTGGGTGGAGGAACGACATCTCAGGCTAGAGAGTAGGGACCTCTGGTGGTGGACTTCTCTTCAGAGAACGATTATGTGTCACATACCGTAGGAGCTGACTTGTTAGCACCGTCCAACACACCTGGGCTTAGACGAGGGAAAGTACGGATATTTACTTGATTCAAAGGGTGCGACCCACCCTTGTGGGACCCACCTGATGTGGGATTGGACTGGCTAGTGTACCTCACACCAACTATATAATTATTGTATGAACGTCAACAGATGGGAGGTCTAATCTCAACCATCCATCTGCTGGACGCTGGGCTGCTGGCCCAGCAATCCAGCAACATGGCTTCTTTATGACGTCAACAAGATCTATGGGTCCCACCTACTATCTTAATCGTCTATTTGCATGTGTGGGTCCCACAAGATGAATGTGGGGTATATCCACACTGTCCATCCATCTAGGGGAGGGCCTGCATGGCGCATGTGTTTTATCACGCCATCCAAAGTTGTGGGCCCTACCATGAGATATGTGTTTTATTAAGCCATCCACCTGGCTGGACATGGGGCCCACCCACACATGTTGCACGTGTGGGATGGGACCTAAGGTGGGTCCACATGGTAGACAGCATAGATAAAAAAACATCATGGTGGGCCATAAGATGGGAAAGAGAGAGAGAGAGAGAGAGAGAGAGAGAGAGAGAGAGAAAGAAAGAGAGATCATGGAGGGGAAGGACCCTACTACTATGGGCCCTCCATTTCTTACAATGCATAAGTCAAATGGGTCCCACCACATGTGGGCCCTCAAATCATCGAGATCAATGATATGAATCCTAGATCACCCACCGTTGAATCTTCTTGGTTCCTTGATCTCCCAAGCTCCTAAGCTCTCTCTTTAAGGGTGGATGATAAAGTTTGAAGGGTTGGATGGTGAGATGAGGGGGTAGGAAGTGGGCCACACAATAAGCTCTCTCCTTAGAATTTTTCTCTCATGGAGGCTTGGGATTTTGTGAAGAATGGGATAGGATGGAGTGATGTATGGGAGAGGGATGATGTTGTAAGAAAGAGATGGGTGGAGAGAGAGAGAGAGAGAGAGAGAGAGAGAGAGAGTTGACTTTGGGAATGGGAGAGAGATGGGTAGAGTATGGGTGTTGTAAGGGGAGTGATGGGATGTGTACTTGACTTGAGGTGATTAATTGATGTGATGGGTTATAGAGATTCTCTCAAAATTTGCAATGCAATACATTTTTCTCAAAATAAATATGGGCCCACAACTCCTGCCTTAGGTATCGCATCGGCATACGAGACACGGCATTGGAACCACGGCGACGACACGGTCGCTAGGATATAAGTTTCGAGTCGAGTCACATAGATATACAAGATGTAACTTAGGGTTGCGCACAAACACCAATTACAGGTCGCGGGTTGCAAGAATTCGATCAGGAGGACAGCAGAAGCCTACGGAAAGGAATGGTATGGTCTAGTATATGGGCCTTATAGAGTGGCCACACAAATGTCATTCTACTTTTCATAATAAAGGATTTAAGGTCAGATGATTACTTATTTTTACTACACCATTGCTAGCATAATGGGGCAACCACTTTATTAAACTTTCGCAGGGTCAGGCGGTTAGTACCACAATTTCACATAGTTTAGTATATATACGATTACTATCATGATCTAGCGTCCACATTTTAAAATTTCTAAACATAATTGAACAATCACAATCGTACCCACCATTCATGGCTACACTATGTTAGACTAAGTCTTATACCACAACCACTTCACACGTCACATACTTAATGACTCATATTCAGTGTCACATGGTTAAGGGTCGAGGGTTACATTTCATCTTACCATTTACGGTTTAGAGATCACATCGCATAGAATCCAGGACCTCGATAGCGTTAGCTTCGGTAACATAACCCTACATCACACTCCGTCTAATGTACAACATGGTATTACATGATTCAAGTGGCGGTGTCTATGTCAATGAGCACAAACCCATGTTGTTGAATGGCCACCAATGCCACTTGATTTCATACAGTTAGGTGGCCTTGTGCGTATTTCACAATTGTACGATTAGATGGCTACATATACAATCCATACATCATTGTAGTCCCAGATATAGGACACACCAGATTAATGGTGTGGATATGACATACATCATGGTGGCGTAACCCTAACATTTTTATTTTTTTTTCTTATAATAATTTTTATGAGTCTTGGCCATTACATGAACTATGCCAAATAAACATTACTGTGGACTTAGGAAGGGGAGTCAATGGTAGGGATCAATCTCCACTATTTCTTATGGTGTGGCCCACCTAAGGCATGGATCTGCCTCATTCTTTTAATCATGTCCTAAAATAGTCTGAAGGAGTGGATGAATGGCCTAGATATACTTTTCATCCCTAGAAAAATCTTGACATATGAGTACAATTCCCACTGTTCAAGTGGTATGGCCTGCATGAGCTTTTAATGGGCCTGATTTTTGATACCATGCAATGGATTGGGCTGGTAAGATGGATGAATGGTGTGGATTTAGCACATACATCATGGTGTGGCCATGATTAGCCCCACAAAGCTCCCTCTCTGGACGTACAACATCCAGGGAGAATGTCACCTCCTCCATACTCCTTTCTTTTCTTTCCTATTTTATTTTTATTTTATTATTTCTATTTTTTCTCATCAAGGTGGACCACTAGAGAGATCCAATCCATCCATTGAGTGTGTCCCACTTGGTTGAGGGGTCATTCCAAGTTTCAGATGAATCTAAATTTTAGGTGGGCCCTAGTAAGTGCTTTTATATGTTATAGCCATGTCTTCACATGATTTTAGATGGTGCAAGCCATATGAGTCTCATGTACGGCTGATTTTTAGGGTATCCCATTTTCTAAAGGGGACCCATCAAATGCACGGTGCAGATGTTTGACAAACATCATGGTGGGACCTGTGGTGGGACCCACCGTCCCTGTCAACGTCCAAGCAGCAAGACGATGACATCAAGTGGCATCCAGCCCTTTGTTTATATATATATATATATATATATATATATATATATATATATATATATATATATATATCTTGTTATTTTTCATAGGTGGGGCCCACATTAAGACGATCCATTCCATCTGTTGGATTCCCTCGCTCGTAACAAGTCCAATGAGCCCAATATTCAATATGTTTAGGTGCACAGAAACATCACAGGTGGCCCTAATGGTTTTGACAATAAATATCACTATTAAAACAATCTTTTTTATGGAGTGGCCTACTAGAGATTTGGATTGATTTCATTTTCAGCTCAAGGTGTAAAATGAGCTGGGAAATTGGATGGACAGTGTGGATCAAATACATACATCATGGGGGGTGTCATAGTGGTCCTCACATCCATTTGGACAAGAAAAGGCCCATGGATTGGGCATCTCTCTCTGGACAACGTCCAGAAAGGATGTCTATATATATATATATATATATATATATATATATATATATATATATATATATATATATATATATATATATATATATATATAGACACACACACACACATACGCCATGGTTTCCAACAATGTCCAATGATAGACATCCAATCACTACTGTTTCTTCAGTGCAGCCCACCCATGCCTAGATTTTGTTTCGACAAAGAAACAATGCATTTGATTTAGGAGATTGTCTTATTCAAACATAACAGAGAAAGAGTACTGGGAACATTCATCACATTTATTGATACTGAGTTCATTTACATCCTCTTTACATCCCTTGATTCTAAGATAGATCATTTAGAAATAAAGAACTTATGCTTTAAGTATCAAAAGTTCATTTCGACAGCCTTCCGGCGTCTGATTCGATCATCTCCTAGGACTTAGGAGGAATGTCGATCCGATCGATGGGTCTTTAATGAAATAAAGATTTCAGTAGCATAACAGCGCCTGTTTCAACCATCCTTTGGGACTTAGGAGGAATGTCGATTCGATCAACTGATCTTTCTTCTTTGAACCCATTAATAGGAGAAAGCTCGGAGAAAGGAAGCCTGGCCCACGGATTTCGGTAGCATGACGGCCTTTGGACTTCACAGACTGCAGGGCAGCCTGGTTGCGTGGACCCGTGCAACCGATACCAGTTGCGCAGTCCTGCGTAACTGCCAAGAGACTCTTCTACCTTCTGTCTTCTGCTCCACTCCGCTTCTCTTAAAAATCTTCAAATTACCCTTAATGAAGGAGGGAAAGGGATATTTATAGACCTTCGCATGTGTGAAAATCCTGATCTTAGCGATGTGGGACTATTTTCCAATGCTTTATATCATTCTAAAAAGAACCATTTCTGCAATTCATTTTCGGGACCCGCGCAACTGATATTTTCGTTGCGCGGTCCTGCGCAACTGGGATTTATTACGTGAAACTGTGCAACTGTTAGTGGTTACGAGGTCCTGCACACTCTCTTGAAAGCTATCCCTATTTTCTTCTTTTTAAAAGTTCTTTCAAACTCCTTATTTCTTCTTGCTTCAATCCTTCGCCATTTTTTGTGCCTCAACAGATGCCCCCTCGATCCTTCTTTGATTGATTCTTGAAATCAAATGGAGGATCGATCTTCCTCTGCCTGAAGAACTTAAATAAACTGCAACTGAAGGATGACCGAATGATCTTGCTTTCATGGAAGACTGGATAATCACCCCTGTATAGCAGACTGGATGATCATGTTTGTCCAGAAGATTGAACGATCGCATTTGATCGGAAGACTGAAATGCTCACATTTAAACGGAAGACTGAGTGATTGCGCCTGAATAGAAGGCTTGAATAATGACACTCGAACAAAAGACCGGGAGGCTCGTGCTTGAACGAAGGCTCTCACGCTCGAATGAAGGGTTTGAATGATTGCATCTGACTGGAAGACTTGAAGGAGGACACTCGAGCGGAAGACTAGAATGATGGCGTTCGAACGGAAGGCTTAAATACTGGTGCTCAAGCGGAGGACTGGAATGCTGACGCTCAAGCGGAGGACTGGAATGCTGGCATTCAAGTGGAAGACTGGAATGCCCCCAGTCAGTAGTGTCGAGCAGATGTTTCACTAGAGAAGATAAGATTCTCTTTTCATTGAAGCAAGCTTCTTCAATAGTCGTGATGGCAACTTGATCAAAGAGCTTTCTTCCAACACCGTTGTTGTTATAACGGTCTCTTTGATCAACTCCAGCAATTCTTTCCTTTTGATCAATTCCAGTGATTCTTTCCTTTTGATCAATTCCAGCGATTCTTTCCTTTTGATAAATTCCAGCGATTCTTTTCTTCAACTTTGTATCTGGAATTACTCTTTAATGTTGCTCCTGCTGCAACATCCTTTTTCGATTATTTCCTTTATTCACAATCTGCATAACTCAAGCTTTCAAGTGATGATCTTTCCTGCCAGATTAATCAG
Source organism: Magnolia kwangsiensis (assembly GCA_037074715.1). NCBI lineage: Eukaryota > Viridiplantae > Streptophyta > Magnoliopsida > Magnoliales > Magnoliaceae > Magnolia > Magnolia kwangsiensis. The sequence continues at coordinate 146,069,872 of CM073572.1, forward strand.
AATTAGTATTTTAATTCATTATAATTTTCAATGTAACTTGATAATTTTTTGAAATAGATTGAAAGTTTCTTCTTTTTTTAGACTGAGTGTGGTATTCGCAATATGATTTAAGCTATCTTTGAACTTGTCATCGTGCTTCACGTTGTATTCTTTATATCGTACTCTTGGAGATTTGAGCTCTTGAATAGATAATAGCCAATATCTTGGGGGCATTTACTGTCGATGTAATTGGGAACCTGATTCTAGAGAAATGCATTCTTGCATATTGTCTAATCAATGTTTAGAATTTTGCACATTTGAACGCATCTAAAGTGAAACATGGATTTGCTATATTCTAAATATCGCACAGTTTATGCTTTGCATATTTGAACAAACATATAAAATAAATAAATAAAATAAATAAATAATCAAATATATGTGTATAACGTTGCACATAGTTTATCATGATATTCAATAAAGCACTAATTATAAAAACATCAACATTTTATGCTTGTTAATATGGGATTTCCTACATGACTTCATTCGTTTATATTTTATTGGTGGTGCTAAGTTTCAATTCAGTCAGCTGCACACAGTTTAGGCTCTTGAGTAGTAGAGCGAATTTACTTGGTGAATTTACTTGGATTCTATTTAGAGTCGGGTCTTACGTGATGGTCTCTGTAACTCTCTAGAGTTCGCTGGACTTCTCACTGCCTAGGGAGTTCATAAATCGTGATCCATCAGAGGGGCCCAGTGAAGCTACCGGGGCCGTGAACTCGGTTGGTTTTACGCACAGGGTTGGCCACGGTAACTCTCTAGAGTTCACAGAGCTCACAAGGCTACCTTTGGGGGTACCAAATCCATGGTTGTCAATCCATCGATGAGTAGGTTTAAGCCCTTCCTCATGAGTTAGTACCGAAATTGAACCACAAATATGGGAGGGTCTTATGCATGGTTGGCCTATCGAAAGCGCACACTACAACCCTCATTTTCTTCTCCTGCAAGGTTGGGCCCATTCACGGGAGGGCATTGTCCTCCATTCCCCGTGACGCTACCGAAAATCTATACAGACGGCATAGGGGTTACGCTGACTGGTCATTTGAGGACTTTTAGCACTTCGGCTTTTAGTTGACTCTTGGCCTTTGGATTTTAGTCTTTTGGTTGACTTTTGACTCTTTTAGCTTTTGGTCTTTTGAAGACTTTTAGCTCTTTTGGCCTTTGGTCATTTGAAGACTTTGAGCTTCTTTTTTTTTAGCTTTTGGTCAATTCTTTGGCCTTTTGGCTTTTTGTAACACCCTAGATTTTTTCCAACCTGGGGTTAGACGTTCTTAGGTAATGGGTCAATCCTAACACTTGATTAACTTCTCAAAACTCAATCCAAAAGTCTCAAATCCCTATTTCCTTCGAAAATCTCACCTTTCACTACTTTATCCTTCAAAATTTTCTAAGAGCTCTCATATTAGACACAAATTTTAAAGTTTAGGTGATGTTGATCAATACTTAAGCTAAAAAGTACTATGAATAGTAAATAAATAAATAAAAATAGTTTTTAACCATTAACCTTTTGGAGTCTCACTAAATAAGTAGACTAATTGGATAGATCAGCTTCTCATACCCCAAAATCATATATTGCATGTCAAATAACTCATCCTAGGTTCTAAAATATACCCATTTCAAATATCAGACGGAGAAATCACCCCAAACAGGTCAGTGGTCGGCGATGCATCGCCGAACTCGTCTGTACAGCGAGTTTCTGCACCTTTTTTCCTGCGCATTTCTTTGAACTTTGAAAAATCATATCTCCTTCGTTATAACTCCGATTTAGGTGATTCAAAAACTAGATTGAAGTTAAATGAGTCTAGTTTTATATAAAAATATGTGAAAAATATAATAAAATATTTAATATATTTTAAAGTAGGTCATTGTGAGCAACCGTCCGATAATCACTTGTTGGACAACTGCTGCTTCTAGAATTTTTAGAATTTTTCTACAACTTTAAATCTTATGAAATTTGGTGGAGTTAGGGTAAAATTGATGATGAACCTTCAAAAAAATAATAAAAATTATATGATACCTAGAAGTTTTCAAAATGGGGGATAGAATGGCTCTAGGACCGTATTCTGCCATAATTAGGGTAGAGTTTGGTTGAGTACCAAACTGAATACTCAGTAGAATTAACTTGGACCACTTTAAATACATTCTACAAGACCCAAAGCAAGTAGAACTAATGACTCTATAATACTCTATAACCTTGGACCAAACTCTAAGCAGGTTTGTTCTCTAGACCACTTTGAAATTTTGTATTGGATCTAGACCGCGCGTCGAAAGTCCGATACCTCCTATCTTAGACCGTTAGGACCGCCTAGCTGGACTTGACAATCATTTCAAAAATCAAGTCAAACCGATAATCACATGCTATTTCATTGAGCCTAGACTGAAGAGAGTGCGAATAAGGACAGAATTGGAATTTCAAATTCAAATCTGGCACACGACTTGACGTGTCAGTATTAAGCGTTATGACCGTCAGAATTCAGCCAAATTATACCCTCGGATCAGGAAAATTTTCTATTTCATATCATGAGACTTGCAGACCTGATCTACGTGCGGTGACCGCTGAACTGAAACAGGACCGCCACGTGCGATCTGCGAACCCTGCCGGACGAAAAACTTGATGTATGCTAGATTCAGTATGCATGAGCTTAAGTCCGATCGCGTTCGGCCAGGGGACCACTAGAAATGATCTTTTGGACCGAAACAGCCCTGCTTTGGATAAACATCAAGTGAACTTTGTTCCCGAGCCTATTCCGGGCAGTTTTAGGCTTATAAAAGGGGTTGAAACTCTCACTCCTCTCTCCCATCCGAATTTACAAAAAAGCCCTAGATTGGGAGAGAGAAAAGGTGAGAGTTTGTGAGAGAAGGTGGGAGAGAATTTCTTGCTGCTCGTGCCACCTGCTACACGTGCTTAAGCCACGCGATTCAATCACTTCGTCGGTGATTTCTTCACTTTTCTAGGTAAGAAAACACCCTAATAAGTTACTGATTTGGGATTCTTTTCGTTCCATAGCTTGTTAACTCATAAATCTTGTAAATTAGGTCCTCTATTCGCCGTAGACGAAGCGTATACGCTCCGTTCGAATTCACACGTTTATAAGAGACAAGGTGAGGATTTTAGACGCTTTGATTGACGGTTTCCAATGCTTTCAATGTCGTTTAATAGTAGATTATCGACGGCATCGCCGTTTGACATGTACAACATGCTATCCGTTTCCTGTTTCGTAAATCAACGAAGAATATGAGATTTAGGGCATTTTAGTCATTTATAGGAAGTACTGATTACATTCATATTTCGCTGATGGGATTGATATGGTTTGTTGTTGCATTAGAAAGTTAGGAATACGTGCATAATTAGTTTGGCGAAGAGATTCGCCAAATTGCGCACTTCGGGTCGACATACTATATGTAGACTTAAGTGTGTAGTGTATGTGTTTGTATAAATGCTTGTATTAGTATGTATTGAATTAAATGATGTTATGAATTAGTTTGAGATGGATTTCTCAATTTATATGTTGACATAAATGATTTCCTACATGTTGACTATGTACATGATTCCATACTATGCATGAAATGTATGTGCTTGAAGATTTGCTTAAGTTGAATGTTATAACATGTGTTAACATGCTCACATGATTGTATTTCAATTCCGATACTCCTACATAATTTGCTGATGTGAATTCATATGTGTTTGGGACTATACTTAGTCTAGACAGTCAGTAACCGAGCGAATTCGTGGTTGGCTGGTCTTGGCCACGAACTACTCGTCATTGAACGCGAGTCGTGTTTGGAGTTGGCGGCAGTGGTTAGGCCTCGCGAAGTATTTTACGCACTTCATGTCGTTCGACTTGAGATGCGATTGCGCTAGTCGAGCCCGTCAAGTAACCCGACTGGCCGATGTATGTTCACCCTGTATGAGTCATAACTGCTTAAACGTAGGGTACTGAACTTACCATTGTAAACCCTGTTAACCATGGTACCTTGATCCACGAAGACTCATGAGCCGGGCATGGTGGTATGGGACACCGTGGTCGAGCTGTCGGCCTACACTGGGGCCACAAACCTTCCCGTAGTGACCAGTGAGCACCTAGTCTCGTGAGCAGATTATGGTGGTATGGGACACTATATTCTTGCTGTCGGCCTACATTGATAAGGTGATGGGGGATCGGTGTAACGAGTGCCAGCAACAGCCCTGGTAGCCCTTTGTAGTGACCGCGAGCGTATTCTGAGTCTACGGGAGGCGACGACCCTTCCGTAGCAGTAGAATAAAGTAGGCCTGTATTGATAAGGTGATGGGGGAGCGGTGCAACGAGTGCGAGCAACAGCCCTGGTAGCCCTTGCAGCGACCTACAAAATATACATCGTATGAGATTACTAGGAGTGACGACCCTAGACAGGATCTGTGTTGGGATTGATATAAGGGAGGTACCTTAGTTTCCCAATCCTGCTGTTTGAATGGACTAATAACAACTCAAAAATCATATCACCATACCATTGCATGTGCCTGGAAGATGTAGAGTACTTGAGGGTCAATTGCATGCCGCGGTCGTAAGATGGTGCCGTATGAGGGAGATCGTCGGTGAGGGCATACATCACGTCATGTCATATTGCATTAATAACAGTATTAGGATTGTTTGATTTACTGCTTTACTATTATTGCATGATTGATTTGTGAACATGCTAATCTTTGCTCTCTTATCCCACTGAGTTGATCACTCACTCCCACGTTATGGGATGGTGTTCCCGGACACCCACCAGGCCCCATTGTGATTGCTGATGATGGCGCGGCCTGCGAGGCAGAGCTGGATTTGATGATGAGGAGGAGGATCTCTCCCTTATGTGTGATTTGATTGACGGGATTACAGGGAGGTTGGTTAGATGCCTTGACACTTGCCATTTTATATCTTTAGCGCACTCATGTATATTCGTTTTGTTTACTTTTGGAGTATACATGTATGTATATAACCTTGTAACATGTTCACACTCTGGAGACATACAACAGTTTTTATATGTTATACATACTATCACAGTCTTCCACTTGCTAATTTAACAGTCTCTAGAGTATGATATGATGTTTTGGATTAATCCTACTCATGTTTAATACATTAACACAGACAACATTCAATCATACACATTTATTTTGCATAAGTGATGTTCTGGAACTCGGGAGTGGAGTTTTTACTCGACCCCCCGATTTTCGGGATGTTACAGATGGTATCAGAGCATGATTTGGATTAAACCGGGCCTGGGTTATAGTCTCGCGACGTACCCTGTCGCATCCTTTGACTTAGGTGGGTGCGAGAAGGGTCTAGAAACACTTGTAGGATCGCAGATTCGCCAATATGCGAAGACTATTCATATCGATCACGCGATCGAGTCCGTAACACATCTAGGGTTGCGTGAAGCGACCTGAGTAACTCGTAGGTTGTAGGTAAGTGGGTTGAGACATTCTTTGAATGATTCTAAATCCGTAAATGTAAATCCTTGGGCTGTGGGATAACCACAACCCCTGTATTCAATCGTCAGGGCTTAAAAACCCCGTTTTACCTAGAATCTTCAAAATCCTTCCTCTTACCACTCCATTCTTCAATTCTTTCCTATCCTTTTCATGTTAGGCACTGAACCTAGTGTGAAAATGATACAAAATCATACTTCGACAAAATTTTACAGTGAATAGTAAAATTTCATGAAAACTGGCCATTAGGCCATTCTAAGTTTGCTTTCTTTAGTAAATAATAGGCTAGACGGATGTACTAGCTCCTTATACCCCAAAAACATATGCTGCATGATAGGGAATTGTATTCAAGTTTACAGGATAGCCCCAGAAAGCCCCGAATGCATCTTTGGACCCATATAGGGCAATCTAGAATGAACCAAGGTGGGGACCATACATTTTTGGGGTCCCTAGACCATGGGGGACCAGACCCATGTGGTCCCACCGACCATCTAGGGAGTTGGTCGGTGATGCCATTGCCGGTTCGGCGATGCATCGCCGACCGGTGGGGCCCACTTGAAGTGATTTTTGGGTGCACGCCCTATCTTGGGTCGTGTACACCCCCCATGTAGGGCTCGTCCATAGAAAACCCCAAATAGAGGTACTTCCTTCACAAACAGCCCCTCCCCTAGCCCTATTTACATTTTCTTGCTGCCCTAACCCAAAACTGTGATTCCAAATCATTCCTAAATCCATTCCCTGCTGAAAACGACCACACTCCATCACTCCAAAGTGATTTGCAGCCCTCCCTCTTGAAGATTTCATCGTTTGGAGCTCTTAAAACCTCCAAATCGAGCTGAAATCGTGAGGTGCTCCATTCTCCTTTTTCATTCTCTTTTCTCTCTGAAAATACATCCTAGGGGAGCTTGAAGCATCCCTCTACAATGCCTAGATTTCTTTGTCTAATTGGAAAACCATTTCTCCACAATTCCTCCTCTTTCCATGGCTATTGTTAAGGCTGTTTCAGCCTTTTTCTCCCTTTTCATTGTCCTCTCTCTCATGTCCCTTTTATTTGATCCTCAGACTCGCAGAAACCTGCTTACCCATCCCATTTCTCCACGTTCTTCGCTTGTTTGATTGCCGTTTAAAATTTCTGTGTTTTGTTGTTGTTAGGTAGAAAATGTGTTTGTGTTAGTGGTTTGGGCTTAATATAGCCGAATTTTGTTGAATGGAGTGCATGTCGTTCGTTTGTTCTATGGTATTGTCCCTAGATTGGGAGTATTGTAACTCCCGGGATTCAGCCTACAAATTAGTTTTTATCCCCCCCCCCCCCCCCCCCCCCCCGCCCCACCCTCTAACCAAGCATGCCACTCCCAATCCCAACATGGGATTAGGAATGTAGTTTCGTTTCATACAATCGGCCCTTGGCGTTTGGACCTAGTGTTAGCACTCCTAGATTTAAAGGATCTGACGATATAGGAAAGCCAGTTTTATTTCGATAATCTTGACCCTAAGCGATAGAGCAATTCCCTATATTAGTAATGGTATGGAACCATTTACCGTATACTCTTAGGCTTTGGATTATAGCTACTGAGTTACAAACTAGCCTACTAGTTACCTTAAGTAGTGTAAAGCCTGTATATGCTAAGGAATTGTAGGTTAGATTTGGTTGAAGTAGAACCTTATTCCTTCGATAGATCCTCTTCTTACTTATAGATTTCTGTTGTAACCCATAGAAAAGTATTTTTAACTTAGAACCATTCACTCTCAGGGAAAATTTATAAATCCCTCAGATTGAACTTAAAATGAACTAGCACGCCCCTTATAATTGCCTTTCCCAAGGACTTATTGCATTCGGGAACGCGGAATAAAGGAAATGCATTTATCAGCGAAGTATTCGTGGTTTGAATTGACTTCTAAATCCTGGTAGTTGCCAATAAATCCAATGCTCTGATCAAGCAGAAGATCGGCATCGTCTAGGATTAAGAACTGATATGGTAAATTTTCTGTTCTAGGCAGAAAGTCTATGTATCCGGTTCAGACCTACTACACAACCTTTCTTCTGTAATGACCCAACTACCTATAACCAAATGTGATCACATTGCCCTCGGGAAATGGTGAGGACTTAAAGCCAGTAAAGAATTCGACATCTTGTCACCGACTCATACCTGCCCCTGAACTCAACCACAATAGAGATTAGGCTCATCTCTATCGCCATAGATACCAATGTCATAGAACGCATCATTAGCGAAGGAAAACCACTGTGATGAGAGGTTGTTTCCCAATTCATGTCAAGGATAGGTCTTAAGTTGCACCTCGTTCTGATGTACGAGGCGAGACAAGAATCTTAAACCTTAAGTAGAACCAAGTTTTAAGGGGGATAGAACGTATCGAGCCTAATCTTATTAGTATTAGCTAACGCAACCGTTGGACCAGAGTGGCGCAGCGGAAGCATGGTTAGCCTCTTCCCCACTGGCCCAGGATCGAAACAGCTGAGTTAGGTTCTACGTAAGGTTAGGTTACTAAATAGGATTTGAACCTTCCTTAGAAAAAGTAGTCACTACCCTTAACCAATTTTGGGGACGAAATTTTATTTTAAGGGGGGTAAATTGTAACACCCCGGATTTTTGTCAACCTGGGGTTAGACGTTCTTAGGCAATGGGTCAATCCTAACACTTGATTAACTTCTCAAAACTCAATCCAAAAGTCTCAAATCCCTATTTCCTTCGAAAATCTCACTTTTCACTACTTTATCCTTCAAAATTTTCTAAGAGCTCTCATATTAGACACAAATTTTAAAGTTTAGGTGATGTTGATCAATACTTAAGCTAAAAAGTACTATGAATAGTAAATAAATAAATAAAAATAGTTTTTAACCATTTACCTTTTGGAGTCTCACTAAATAAGTAGACTAATTGGATAGATCAGCTTCTCCTACCCCAAAATCATATATTGCATGTCAAATAACTCATTCCGGGTTCTAAAATACACCCATTTCAAATATCAGATAGAGAAATCACCCCAAACAGGTCAGTGGTCGGCGATGCCATCGCCGGTTTGGCGATGCATCGCCGAACTCGTCCGTACAGCGAGTTTCTGCACCTTTTTTCCTACGCGTTTCTTTGAACTTTGAAAAATCATATCTCCTTTGTTATAACTTCGATTTAGGTGATTCAAAAACTAAATTGAAGAAAAATGAGTCTAGTTTTATATAAAAATATGTGAAAAATATAATAAAATCTTTAATATAGTTTAAAGTAGGTCATTGTGAGCAACTGTCCAATAATCACTTGTTGGACAGCTGCTGCTTCTAGAATTTTTAGAATTTTTTTACAACTCAAAATCTTATGAAATTTGGTGGAGTTAGGGTAAACTTGATGATGAACTGCCATAAAAATAATAAAAATTATATGATGCCTAGAAGTTCCAAAAATGGGGGATAGAATGGCTCTAGGACCGTATTCTACCATAATTAGGGTAGAGTTTGGTTGAGTACCAAACTGAATACTTAGTAGAATTAACTTGGACCACTTTAAATATGTTCTACAAGACCCAAAGTGAGTAGAACTAATGACTCTATAATACTCTATAACCTCGGACCAAACTCTAAGCAGGTTTGTTCTCTAGACCACTTTGAAATTTTATATTGGATCTAGACCGCGCATCGAAAGTCCGATACCTCCTATCTTAGACCGTTAGGACTGCCTAGCTGGACTTGACAATCATTTCGAAAATCAAGTCAAACCGATAATCACAGGCTATTTCATTGAGCCCGGACTGAAGAGAGTGCGAATAGGGACAGAATTGGAATTTCAAATTCAAATCTGGCACACGACTTGACGTGTCAGTATTAAGCGTTATGACCGTCAGAATTCAGCCAAATTATACCCTCGGATCAGGAAAAATTTCTATTTCATATCATAAGACTTGCAGACCTGATCTACGTGTGGTGACCGCTGAACTGAAACAGGACCGCCACGTGCGATCTGCGAACCCTGCCGGACGAAAAACTTGATGTATGCTAGATCCAGTATGCATGAGCTTAAGTCCGATCGCGTTCGGCCAGGTGACCACTAGAAATGATCTTTTGGACCGAAACAGCCCCGCTTTGGATAAACATCAAGTGAACTTTGTTCCCGAGCCTATTCCGGGCAGTTTTAGGCTTATAAAAGGGGTTGAAACCCTCACTCCTCTCTCCCATCCGAATTTACAAAAAAGCCCTAGATTGGGAGAGAGAAAAGGTGAGAGTTTGTGAGAGAAGGTGGGAGAGAATTTCTTGCTGCTCGTGCCACCTGCTACACGTGCTTAAGCCACGCGATTCAATCACTTCGCCGGTGATTTCTTCACTTTTCTAGGTAAGAAAAAACCCTAATAAGTTGTTAATTTGGGATTCTTTTCGTTCCATAGCTTGTTAACTCATAAATCTTGTAAATTAGGTCCTCTATTCGCCGTAGACGAAGCGTATACGCTCCGTTCGAATTCACACGTTTATAAGAGACAAGGTGAGGATTTTAGACGCTTTGATTGATGGTTTCCAACGCTTTCAATGTCGTTTAATAGTAGATTATCGACGGCATCGCCGTTTGACATGTACAACATGCTATCCGTTTCCTGTTTCGTAAATCAACGAAGAATATGAGATTTAGGGCATTTTAGTCATTTATAGGAAGTACTGATTACATTCATATTTCGCTGATGGGATTGATATGGTTTGTTGTCGCATTAGAAAGTTAGGAATACTTGCATAATTAGTTTGGCGAAGAGATTCGCCAAATTGCGCACTTCGGGTCGACATACTATATGTAGACTTAAGTGTGTAGTGTATGTGTTTGTATAAATGCTTGTATTAGTATGTATTGAATTAAATGATGTTATGAATTAGTTTGAGATGGATTTCTCAATTTATATGTTGACATAAATGATTTCCTACATGTTGACTATGTACATGATTCCATACTATGCATGAAATGTATGTGCTTGAAGATTTGCTTAAGTTGAATGTTATAACATGTGTTAACATGCTCACATGATTGTATTTCAATTCCGATACTCCTACATAATTTGCTGATGTGAATTCATGTGTTTGGGACTATACTTAGTCCAGGAAGTCGGTAACCGAGCGAATTCGTGGTTAGCTGGTCTTGGCCACGAACGATGCGTCGATGAACGCGAGTCGTGTTTGGAGTTGGCGGCAGTGGTTAGGCCTCGCGAAGTGTTTTACACACTTCATGTCGTTCGACTTAAGATGCGATCGCGCTAGTCGAGCCCGTCAAGTAACCCGACTGGCCGATGTATGTTCACCCTATATGAGTCATAACTGCTTGAACCTAGGGTACTGAACTTACCATTGTAAACCCTGTTAACCATGGTACCTTGATCCACGAAGACTCATGAGCCGGGCATGGTGGTATGGGACACCGTGGTCGAGCTGTCGGCCTACGCTGGGGCCACAAACCTCCCCGTAGTGACCAATGAGCACCTAGTGTCGTGAGAAGATTATGGTGGTATGGGACACTATATTCTTGCTATCGGCCTACATTGATAAGGTGATGGGGGAGCGGTGCAACGAGTGCGAGCAACAGCCCTGGCAGCTCTTTGTAGTGACCGCGAGCGTATTCTAAGTCTACGGGAGGCGACGACCCTTCCGTAGCAGTAGAGTACAGTAGGCCTGTATTGAAAAGGTGATGGGGGAGTGGTGCAATTAGTGCGAACAAAAGCCCTTGCAGCGACCTACAAAATATACATCATATGAGATTACTAGGAGTGACGACCCTAGACAGGATCTGTGTTGGGATTGATATAAGGGAGGTACCTTAGTTTCCTAATCCTGCTGCTTGAATGGACTAATAACAACTCGGAAATCATATCACCATACCATTTCATGTGCCTGGAAGATGTGGAGCACTTGAGGGTCGATTGCATGCTGCGGTCGTAAGATGGTGCCTTATGAGGGAGATCGTCGGTGAGGGCATACATCACGTCATGTCATATTGCATTAATAACAGTATTAGGATTGTTTGATTTACTGCTTTACTATTATCGCATGATTGATTTGTGAACATGCTAATCTTTGCTCTCTTATCCCACTGAGTTGATCACTCACTCCCACGTTACGGGATGGTGTTCCCGGACACCCACCAGTCCCCATTGTGATTGCAGATGATGGCACGGCCTGCGAGGAGGAGCTGGATTTGATGATGAGGAGGAGGATCTCTCCCTTATGTATGATTTGATTGACGGGATTACAGGGAGGTTGATTAGATGCCTTGACACTTGCCATTTTATATCTTTAGCGCACTCATGTATATTCGTTTTGTTTACTTTTGGAGTATACATGTATGTATATAACCTGGTAACATGTTCACACTCTGGAGACATACAATAGTTTTTATATGTTATATATACTATCACAGTCTTCCTCTTGCTAATTTAACGGTCTCTAGAGTATGATATGATGTTTTGGATTAATCCTACTCATGTTTAATACATTAACACAGACAATATTCTATCATACACATTTATATTGCATAAGTGATGTTCTGTAACTCAGGAGTGGAGTTTTTACTCGACCCCCCGATTTTCGGGATGTTACACTTTTGGTCATTGACTTCGTCAGCTGCCCGCATAGGTATGCGTACGATGGCCTTCACGGGCTTTTTAGGACCACTGGCTTCTCGTCGCTACTCGAATGGTGATCTTCATATGCCTCATGCACAGCGGGCTATTGGCTTGACTGGGCTGCCTTTTTATTATCATAGGTCTTATGCATAGCCGGTCCCTTTCAAGATTTAATCCTTTTAGGATTTGGCCTTTTTAGGTGTTGGAGACTTGGTCCTTCTAGGACTTGGCCCTTTTTTCTCTTTTTTTTTCGAGACTTGTGGCTAGACCGCCTTTTTATGATCAGCAGTCATCACTATCGCCAATTTTATATAGTTGGTTGTATGATTCATCATATGGTTGAACAATGATTGACATTTCGCTGCTGCTGACAATGTCATAAGGACTTTTGTATCATGTTTAAAGCAATGTATCATCTTAGAGATGATGGCAATTTTGATGAGTGATTGATCGGCAACAGTGATAGCTGTTCTCTTTTCTTTTTATGATCATCGATCCCTGATGATTCTAATTTCGATGGAGATTTTCTATCGGCGATGAGCGTCAACGCTTGATAGCAATCATCGGCACTTTTTTGTTCAGTGACGATTTAATATACTATCTTCAAATGTCTTAGAAGACTGATGACTTTTGGCGATGATCTAGCATGCTGTCTTGGAAGACGATGATAGGTATTTTCTCCTGAAATTGATTATCTGTATCGTTTGTCTGTATTGTTTGTAATATACCAACTTAATGGTGATATCAATTTCAGGCAAAATTCTGTAGAACTCTTTTGATGGCGCTCACCTTCTTCGTCTTTCTTTATTTGCTATCATATGATCTTGATATGCTTTGTCATATGATTTTGATATGCTTGCGAACTTCTTCCTTATTCATCCTATTCATCTTGCCCCCTTTTGATACAGAATTATTATCTTGGTAATGTTCTGTATCAAAATCAGTAGCGCCTTCGGAAGCAATTTCCTTTTTGTCAATGCGAGTATAGGCCAACATAGGCTTTCGTTTACTTCTTTGAAGAACTTTTCTTTCATTGAGCACATTTTATCTCATTTGGCTTTGAACTTGCCCCCTGGATATGATTGTGACTGTTATTGGGGATATATTTTTCGTTCTTGGAGATATTGAGGCAGTATATTTCTGCGGAAGACTGCACGTTTTACGGTCATATTTATCGACTAAGTTGCCCCCTTTTGATGCAGAAACATAACTCTGATAATTTTTTGGAGAAAAATCAACAAATATATTTACGGACGATATCTCTTAAGGAAGCGAGCGTTGACTGGTATACTGATTCCCTGTCCGTATTGATCTACAACTCGATACGCTCCATTAGAATATACTTCTTTTATTACGTAAGGGCCATCCCATTTAGGCTCAAACTTGCCTCCTATTCGACGGGTGACCACGATTGGTCTTTTCAACATTAACACCATATCCCCCTTTTTTAAAGAGCGATATTTAACTCGCTTATCAAAGGTAGCTGATATTCTTGCTTGGTATGCTTGCAAACGCTGTTGTGCAGCCAGGCGTCTCTCGTCAAGCAAATCTAATTCCTTCAATTTTATTTTTGCATTATCATCATCAATTATAGACTGATGCACTGCCACTCTTAGTGACGCTACTTGTTTTTCAATTGGAATTACTGCTTCCACACCATAGACTAATGAATACGGTGTTACCCTTGTGGCTGTTCGATGAGTAATTCTGTATGCCCATAGATCTTTCTGTAACCTTTCATCCCAATCACGTTTGTTTTATGTCACCGTTTTCTTCAATATTTTGACTATTATTTTGTTGAATGCCTCTGCTAATCCGTTAGTTGGCGGATAGTAAGGCGTTGAGAACGAGTGATGGATATTGAACTTCTGACACAATTTTTCCATACCTTTATTTTTGAAAGGAGTGTCATTGTCTATAACAATTTTCTTTGGGATACCATATCGGTATATTATAGCGTGGCGGATGAAATTAACCACATCTTTTTCTTTAACATTTCATAAAGCAATTGCTTCAGTCCATTTGGAGAAATAATCGGTTGTTGCCAGAATATACTATTTTCCTTTGGATGAAGGCAGGTTTATAAGACCGATTACGTCAAGTCCCCAAGCAGAGAAGGTCCAAGAGGCAATAGACTGGTGCAAGTCTTCCGGAGGCATGTGTATAACATCTCCATGAATCTAGCATTCATGGCATCGCTTCACATAGTCTATCGCGTCTTCAAACATAGTGGGCCAATAATATCCCATTCTATGTACTCGATGAAATAAATTTCGACCAGCTTGATGTGCCCCACACTCCCCAGAGTGTGCTTCCTGTAGCACCTAGATCGCTTCTTACTTATTTAAACAACGTAGCAACACTCCGTTGTAAGATTTTTTATATAATACTTCACTGCAGATAATGAATCTACTTGACCGCTGTCTGATTTGTTGCCTTTGCATGGACTCTTCTAGCAGGATGTTGAATTTGAGATAATCAATGAAAGGCTGACACCAATCATCTATTGTAATTTCCAAGCATGATATAGAAAGGGCTTCAATAACTTCTTTAACAACTTCTGCTGATGGTAAAAATCTTCTTTCCTCTATAGTTACTTGAAGAGGGCTTCGATTAGGGCAAGACAGAGCTGCCGCCAAACTGGCTAAGGCATCGATTTTTACATTCTCTGACCGGGGAATATGCTTGATTTCAACATAGGAAAAATATTCCAATAATTGTTGTGCCTTTTGACAATATCTTGCTTTCTTATTTCGAATTCAGTCGTCAATTGATTTATAATCAATTTAGAATCTCCAAAAATATGCAATACTCTTATCTTCATTTCTTTAGCCATCTCCGTTCCAATAATTAGGGCTTTATACTCGGCCTCATTGTTCATGCATGTAGTTCCTAATGTAAAGGAGTAAGGTAATAAATTACCTTGGGGAGTAATGAATATCACTCCTGCCCCCGCTCCTGATGTTCGAGAAGCGCCATCAAAATACATCTGCCACGGATTCTGTGATTCAGTCAGCATGACTTGCTCATCCGAAAAATCATCATTGATGGCTTCAGATTCTTCCACGGGGTGCGCTGCTAAGAAATCTGTCACTGTCTGCCCTTTCACAGGTTTTGCCGGTTCATATGTAATAGCGTACTCTGAAAGTAACAACATCCATTTAGCCAACCTTCCGGACAACATCGGCCTTGTCATCAGAAACTTTATCGCGTTAGCCCTTGAAACCAATGTTATATCGTGCGATAGACAATAATGCCTCAACTTCTGTACTGCGAATATTAACGCTAAACATTCCTTCTCAATCGGGGAATAATTGTACTCTGCACCTATTAAAGTTTGACTTAAGTAATAGAGGGCTGCTTCTTTTCCAAATTCATTTTTTTATGCCAATAGAGCTCTTAAGGAATGTTCGGCTGCAGACGTGTACAAGATAAGCGGCTTCCCTTTTATTGGAGCTGCCAGTACTGGTGGCTTTTTCAGCAACTCCTTTATCGAGTCGAATGCATTCTGACAAGCCTGACTCCACACAAATTCTGTATACTTTTTCATCAAATGAGAAAATGGCTGACATCTTCCAGCCAGATTTGAAATGAATCGACGGATATATGCTAATTTTTCTTGGAAACTCTTTAGTTCCTTTAATGTCTTTGGCGGTGGCATATCCCGAATAGCTTTGACTTTCCCGGGGTCAATCTCAATGCCCCTATGCCGAACAACAAAACCCAAAAACTTTTTGGAGGACACTCCAAACACGCACTTAGCGGGGTTCATCTTTAACTGTTTCTTTCTAAGTCGCTGGAAAATCGACACCAAGTGTTTGTGATGTTCCTGATGACTTCCTGACCTGACCACCAAGTCGTCAATATAACATTCAACGTGCTTATGCATCATATCTTGAAAAATGTTTTGCATCACCCTCTGATATATTGCCCCAGCATTTTTAAGCCCAAACGGCATCACCTTATAACAGAAAATTCCCAGTGAAGTTCTAAACGCTGTCGCCTCTTCATCCTCAGGGGCCATTCGAATTTGATTATATCCTGCATAACCGTCCATAAAGGACATAACAACATACTGAGTCGTATTATCAATTAGTAACTCAGTTATTGGGAGCGAAAAATCATCCTTCGGGCAGGCTTCATTTAGGTCTCTAAAATCGACGCACACTCTAATCTGTCCATTTTTCTTTCTTACCGGGATGATATTTGATATCCACTTAGGATATTTGACCTCTCTAACAAATTCAACCTTTATCAGCTTATTGACTTCTTCCTCTATGAGGGGAACCAGGTCCGGATGAAATCGCCTTTGCGCTTGTTTGACCAGCCTTTTCTCTTTAGAAATATTTAGTCGGTATAACGCCACGAAAGGCTCCAATCCGGGCATTTCTGCATATGTCTAAGCGAACAAATCTTTATTCTCTCTAAGAAGTTGAACGTATTCTGCAGACTCTTGTTCAGAGAGGTTGGCGCTAATAAACGTGTTTCGTGGTTCCTCTTTTATACCCAAGTTTATTTCTAACAGGCTGTTTGTCGTTGGTTGCCCCCCGTCCTCCATTTGCTTCGGAGCTATCTCAGGACGTTCGACTACTTCAGCACTTTCCTTCACTGGTTCTTTTGTTGTAACCATATTTACTGATGACCTTGTCTTGATATTTTTAAATTTTCTTCGCCTTTCTTGACCGATCCCAATTGAAATTCCTTTTTCATGATTTAAGCCATTGTAATCTTCGCAGTCGAGACCCGTACCTTTCATGACCTCCTTGCTTTTCCTATCTTCGATAATTATCTGATTCCTGTCTATCATCCGTTGTATAATACACTTCAATGTATAGCAGTTCTTCATTGGATGTCCCACTAGATGATGATAGCGATAAAAATTTACTTCGAGCATCTTGTCGCCTCCTCAGGGCGTTTAGGCTCCGGCAATTCTATCACGCCAACTTTCAATAACTGTTCCATCATTAGAATGACATCTTCCTTATCAAAAGCAAATCCCGCATGTGAATTAAGCGTTCGGACCTTTTTATTTCTTCTTGATTGAGCCAAGTCCTCTTTTTGCCTCGTACTTTCTTCCTTGACACCTTTCACACTTTTATGTTGCTGATAGCGATCACTGGTATTTGTTGTTATCCTGCTAGGATCCCTTCGAGCCGTATCATGGTGAAATTTTGACACCATCTGATTTACTAATTCCAAAGCATGAGCCTTTGCGGCCAAATCATGAAGAGTGTTGATGTTGAAATTGGCCAGTCCCATTACGAATTCCTTTTTCATAGAGTTCAGAAATATCTTAACTTGCTCAGTTTCTTTTAACAACGGTTTGCACAAAGTTCCCAATGCCCTCCATCTGTCTACATAGCTCCTTGCAACTCGTCTTTGCCTTGTCGTACAGAAGCCAACTTAACAATATTGATGTCGCGACTTGGGGAGAAAAACTGAGATGTGAAAGCATCTTGCATCTGCTTCCAAGTGCGGATAGAACCCAGAGCCAAATTAAAATACCATCGGAATGCACTACCTGTTAGTGATGCCCCGAACAATTACAAACAATATTGTGGTACTACAGAAATATCTCCCATACTGGTAATGAAGTGCGTTAAATGTTCTTCAGGGGATCCTTTCCCATCAAACTTTTAAAAATCTGGACACCTAAAACTGGCTGGGAAGGGAATGTCATCCACCTCTCTTGGATATGGCGCACGGTATCTAAAATGTCTAGTATTTTCTTGTTCCTTCTCCATTCGGCTATCCTTTTCAATGACTGTTATTTGAGCTGCATTATGTATGAAAGTCGCCAAGGCTTCTTTGAGACTTCTGCATTCTTCCATTAACACATTATGGGCTTCTGCCATTTCATTGAAACGACCCTCTGTAGTTGTTCTATAATCTGGATTTGTTCCAGCCATGAATACTGCAGCTTCTCCACTTTTTGACAACGCAGTAATTGAAGGAGAGCAACGCTAACGTAACAGGGCTTGTAGAAAAGGGAGGGGACAGAGTTTCATCGGGCCTTTTTGTGCTCCCTGTGGCATCAATTGACTGAGATGACGTCGATACTGGTGAATCTTTTCGGGATGACATTGGCGATCTAATGACCAATGCTTTTCCCTTTTGTTCTCTTGTTCGTTCAGCCATTAAAGCATTTAAAGCCGGGAAGTCGCATGCTGTCAACTGGGGAACTGTTTGCGCTGTTTATGTTGTTTGCACTATCCGTGCTGGATAAATTTCTGGAGGAGCAAGTTCAGGATTTCTTCTAACTGTGCTTTGCGTTACAGGCCCTCTGATTCTTAATGAAGGCTGATTCATTCTCAAATTTCTGAAGTTTCATGTTCTTGCCTTACGAGAGGTCACGAGGGTCCAGCCTGTATTATCTTCTGATGACTGGGGTGAAGCAGAAATGACCCCAGCTGTTACTTGAGCCCTGCTACTTTTACGCACATGACTCGGTGCGTATTCTATCACGAACCCTGTCGGGGTGAATCGGAAGTTCACTTTTCTTATGGGGATCGCCATGGGTAATAAGTTGTAGTCGAATTCTCAAAACCTTCAATCATGAAACATAGTTACTTTAGTAATTGAACAATTAGAGTGATCTATCTTAGAGATTAAGGGGAGGACTTCCCACTAAGAGTCCCCATTTTGGCGTCCATAGGACGCCAAACCATGATGAATGTTCATAACAAATTCACTGTTAATATTTTAAATAAGATAATAAGATAGGAATCCCCAGTGGAGTCGCTAATTGTTTCGACAAAGAAACAAATGCATTTGATTTGGGAGATTGTCTTATTCAAACATAACAGAGAAAGAGTACTGGGAACATTCATCACATTTATTGATACTGAGTTCATTTACATCCTCTTTACATCCCTTGATTCTAAGATAGATCATTTAGAAATAAAGGACTTGTGCTTTAAGTATCAAAAGTTCATTTCGACAGCCTTCCGGCGTCTGATTCGATCATCTCCTAGGACTTAGGAGGAATGTCGATCCGATCAACGGGTCTTTAATGAAATAAATATTTCAGCAGCATAACAGCGCCTGTTTCAACCATCCTTTAGGACTTAGGAGGAATGTCGATTCGATCGACTGATCTTTCTCCTTTGAACCCATGAATAGGAGAAAGCCCGGAGAAAGGAAGTCTGGCCCACGGATTTCGACAGCATGACGGCCTTTGGACTTCACAGACTGCAGGGCAGCCTGGTTGCGCGGACCCGTGCAACCAATATTGGTTACGCGGTCCTGCACAACTTTCAGGAGACTCTCTTCTACCTTCTGTCTTCTACTCCGCTCCGCTCCTCTTGAAAATCTTCAAATTACCCTTAATAAAAGAGCGAAAGGGGTATTTATAGACCTTCGTACGTGTAAAAATCTTGATCTTAGTGATGTGGGACTATTTTCCAATGCTTTAGATCATTCTACAAAGAACCGTTTCTGCAATTCATTTTTGGGACTCGCCCAACTGATATTTTTGTTGCGCGGTCCTGTGCAACTGGGATTTATTGCGCGGAACCGTGCAACTGATAGTGGTTACGTGGTCCTACGCACTCTCTTGAAAGCTATCTCTATTTTCTTCTTTTCAAAAGTTCTTTCAAACTCCTTATCTCTTCTTGCTTCAATCCTTCACCATTTTTTTTGCCTCAACAGATTTGATCATCTTTAGACTCATGTTCTAAGATAAATTAGGAAAATGGATGGTAGGTGTGGATCTAACACATATTTTGGTGTGGCCTTCTATGGGCCCATGCCTTTCATTTGTCTCCACAATATAGCAATAGTGATGTTGGATGTTGCAACGTCATTGTATACACACACACACAATGGGTGTGGCGTGTGTAGGCCAGTGAGGATCATGCCAGATGGTTTGGACAAAACAGATACATCATGTGGGCTATTGGGTGACCGTGTAGATAGGGCCACGGTCACTGGATCCCATACAAACTCCAAATCAGGTTGATATTTGTATTTTTCCATCATCTAGCCCATTAAATGCTATGAATGATCTGCATGATGTGTGGTCTCCAAAATAGGGCCCACATCAATGAGCTCTACACCTACATCATATTGAAGGAAAGAAAGGAATCAAATAAAAGGGAAGTTGAAGGGGGTGTACTCACCTTGATAATTAAGATGGATGGATAAAGTAGATGATGGCCCACCAAGATCACTCATCTCTTTCTCTCTCTCTTATGGTAGGAAAAATGGTGAAAATGTTAAGGGATGGAGGGGTATTTACAGAGAAATGGATAAAAATGTACCATCGTCTGTTCCCTGATCAGTTGATACAACTATGTCAGTCATATCAATAAAACACCCATTATATGATTTCGCAAACTCTTGTAGAGCTGCCACACTCTAGCTGTGAACTCAGCCTTGACCGACCATTATTTCGCCATGGAATTTTTTCAATTGTACATCTCATAGTCACGTAGAAGGAAATTATAGTTTTCAGTAACTCCTCACTTAATCAAATCATGGTTGCAATATCTTATACGATATTATCATGGTGGAGTCTAGCATCAATCTCAGTTGGTTTACCATTCTTGTTTCGTCCTAAAAATCATATAGGTCCGATCTCATATCTATAAAAATAAGCCTCGACTGCATTGTACATACCTAAGAATAGTTTATTATTAGCCAAAACCAGTTCTACTGTCTTGATTCCATAAAATCACAAATTGGTGCAATGATGATGGGATGTATGAAAACGAATGAATTCAATCTTATTTAAGTAAAGCATTGTAGTTTGATAAAATATTGACTATAAAGAAAGCGGCTAGCACCTTCTTAGTTCCCATGATTAGTTCCACAGGTAAAACGCCTTGTGTTTGCATTATTTCTTCAATGAAATTACTCATTATGACTTCGATAAGGATAAGGTCATCTTGAGTCTTTTCCAGTTTAGCCATCATTCTGGCTGGTAGAATGTCAATGATGGATCTGTTGTCAACCAAAACTCCAATGGTTAGACATCCTTACAAGTGAATAGAGATATACGATGAGTTCAAATGTTGTGTCATTATAAGAGTTGGCATTTCAATAATAATATTTTCAGAATGGGACCCTAGTTCAACCGTCACGGTCGACACATTTATGGCTTCCTCCTCGGAGTTAAAAGATCCATGTTATATAATTATCGATAAGCCTAATTCTTTCACATCTCCTTCTGTCATGCTCGGTCAAGATGGTTTATCCTAGAAACTTAATGTCAGAGTCAGCACCATATTACAATTCAATGTAATTAGTGGAAATAAGCCAAATTGTATAACCAAGTTCGGACACTGCCCCTCAGGTTTTAACGAATTTGGTTGAGTATCCACTTCATGTGTAACTTCATTCATACTTACTCTATTCAGTTTAAAAGAAGATGATTCTAAGGATCTTACCTTAGCAGGCAACTCTTCAATCAAAAGATCATTCGAGAATTCTTCGTCAATGAAGTATTTGCTCAATCCTTCCATATTCGTTCATGTCTTATCATAAATAGGATTTTTGATTGAGTCATGATTCACACGAAATTCGGTCAATTCTTTCACATCGGCCAATATATGTTCTTCTCCTTCTAACTTTGGCACTACCAACCTTGGTCGAGTTAACTAATACATCATGGATTTATCCAAAGCAACGACTAATAGCCTTCTATTTGCTTCTTGTTGTCTTGTCAATGTCATTTTTTAGTACGAGTCATCTCCTCGAGTATTGTTGGAAATTTTGGATAACTCAACCTTTTCCAAACAACTTCTTGGTCAGGACAAAGTTTAAACACTCTCGACCTTGAACATTCCAAGAGTAATTGTTGAAGTGTTTGTCCTTGTAAGTATAAACTCCATTTCTTTCCTCATAATTCTGATTGGTCGATTATCTCCCAGGATATTTTGGTCGATAAGATCTCCTAATCGATTGAGTCAACCTCACACATTTCTCACAAAGAGACTGATAATTTGACATTGTTGCCCCTAGAAATACTTTGGTCTAGTCAACCGTAGTCTTAGGCCTCACGCCCCTCATGTAACGCCTCGAACATTTCAATACCCATGTATTGAAAGTTCTCGAAGCGTTACCAAGAAGTTAACTTAATGTATACACACGTACGATACAAATCTAACTATCCTAACCTTACATCTATTTTATGACATGAATCTAATCATTGAGAATGATCTCCATGCAATAGATCCAGCAATCTGACCATTGATTTTGAGACAAGATCATCCATCATGTGATTTGATGTGCGTACATTTCTTTAAATGAATTGGAAAATAACTCCTTATCCATAAGGATTTAGATGTAAATTCTTTTATAAAATTACTTAGAAACATTCCTACTACCATGTAGAACCAGTAGATTTTTCAAAATTCTTATATTAACAAAAATTATGAAATTGCCATAACCCTAGACCCTCGAATTCTAGAGCACGTAGTTTCCATAATTTGTTTCATGTAAAAGTTTATATCGTGCCTATCTATTATAAATTAACTATATACGTCGAAATTCAGCCCTTAAATCATTGTATAAGTGACCCAAATTAATACATTAGCCTATAAACATTGATTTTAATGTCCATCGAGTGAAGAAACCTCGTAAGTAGTCATAGTTGGGCATTACCATTCATATGAACGGCATAGATTCACTCACAAAACATCATAGAGGACCCCACTTTAAGTGATGTGTGCACACACAAAGGTGCACTTGCACTGCAGCAAATTAAAGGGTGTGGTCAAACCACGTTTGACCCGACTCTCCTTCAAAGAAGGAGAGATTTCTCTCTCTGCTTCTCTTCCGCCTACAACGGACGAACATCATCCATCTTGGGAAACTTCTATGCCCCACCTTCATCATCTAGAAGGATGATTCGAGCTATCCATCTTAAAGATAAGACAAAACCAACCGAACCTAGATCTCCCCACATGATTCCAAGCAGTCACATGTACTGGGCATTGGATGCAAGAAGTCAAGCTGCAAGCAGACAACTGGTGATCGAGTTAAGATGGGCCACACTTCAGCGTTCGATCCTAACCATTCAATCCTCTTCAATCAATATTCTGATTCCTTCCACGAAGGTAGGGGGAAAGATCTATCAAAAGTTCATTGATTGTGCCATCGATTTTTCAAGCGTAAGTTGATGTTTCTAGTTTTCACGACATAAAAAACCCAATCTGCAAGAAAGAGAGAAACCGTAAGACCTTCCCTCACTTACACACCCATTCCAACCTTATGTAAAGAACCTTCTAGACCTATAGAAAAACCTATAAAAAAACCTAGCCTCTACCACCGTTAAATATACGTTTTAGGAGAAAAGAGAGAAAGATGGCTAGCCCTCCTGCTAAACATACTAGCAAAGAAAGAAAGAGGAATAAAGAAAAGAGAAGGAGAAGGAGAAGGAGAAGGAGAAGAAAGAAAGAGAAAGAAAGAAGGAAAAGAGAGAGAAAGAGAAGAAAAGAAAAGAAAGGAAAGAAAGAAAGAAAGAAAAGAAAGAGAAAGGAAGAAGGAAAAGAGAGACAAAGAGAAGAGAAGAAAAGAAAGGAAAGAAAGAAAGAAATAAAAGAAAAGAAAAAGAAAGAAAGAGAGAGAGAAAGGGAAGAAGAAAAGAGAGAGAGAGAGAGGGAGAGAAGAAACGAGAGATGTTGTGTCGTGGTGTTACGCCACATCGAGTCATGACCGAATCAACTCAATGAAAGAACATCATCAAACCCGTTTTGAGCCAAGACTCAAGTGTTGATTAAGGTAAGTTAGCCATTTGCATGAAAGTTTATATTAAGTTTTGATTTAAATGAAAATTAGTTTAAAGATGAAACCCCGAATCAAGCCCTAACCATATAATTGGTGTAATCTATGGTTGAAGTCGAATTTAACACACTAGGTTCTAACAGAATGAAAGGGCACTTCAAACTCAAAGGTGAGGGTTTATTATTTAAGCTTACTTTGATTTAAGTTGAAATGAATTATCTCGCATTTATTTATTCTCATGATTTTCATCTCTGCGATTGTTTAATTTACCATCAACACATATTTATTCTCTATCATTGCTAGTGATATGTCTAGTTGTAACACCCCGGTTCTCAAAACCTGAGTACACTACTCGTTTTCCAAAAACTTGAGTATTAACCTTTAACTGTAACTCAAATTTCACGTATACATTTTTTCCTTTTTTTTTTATTAGAGTTAGTAAACTAGCGGAATATAATTAAATCAAGTATGAGAGGGAGTCCAAGTATACAAAACCAAACATTTCAAGCGGTTACCCGAAAACTTATACAAACCAATGCCTTAACTTTTACAAACATAACAATATAAATTAAATACAAATAAAATTAGGAATGGAGAGTTATAAGATCATCTAACTCCTCCCATTCCAAATGAACACCAGCATATGCATCCTCTGCATCTCTTGCACACTGAATATGGTTTGATAGCGTCAATGTCTATCTAGTGAGGTATAACCCCCAAGATTTATCATATCATCAAGATAATTAACCATAGTTATCAAAGAATGTATAAAAAATATTACACAATGATTATCATGGAAATCAGGTAAGGTTCATCAAATATGCATTCATTAAATAAATTATAGAAGATAATCTTTTTTAAATGCATGGATGTATGCACATGCTTATAGTCTCAGGGATACACATCCAGCTGGTAAAAAGTCACACAAGGAGAACTAGCCACCCGAAAAAGACTATGCAACGAGGTCACCCAAGGAGAACTAGCCACCTAAAAAAATACTTAAGGTACGCCTAAGGAGAACTAGCTACCTAGAAAAGACCATATAAAATAGATAGTCCAAAGAGAATTAATTACCCAAAAAAGTACACAAAGGCATGCCCAAGGAGAACTAACCACTCAAAAAAAGACCAAATAATATAAATCGCCCGAGGAGAATTAATCACTTAGAAAAGTACATAAAGGTACGGCCAAGGAGAACTAACCACCCAGAAAAAACCAAATAATATAGATCGCCTAAGGAGAATTAGTCACCCGAAAAAGTATAAAAAGGTACCGTAAGTGTTATGGTTTCTAGCTCCTATTAGTGTCAAAATCTCTCTTGGAATCTACGTCTTGTGTAGCTCTTCTACATAATGAAGTCTATGCATCTCTCAAGAACAAAGGTCTTTACTTCAAGAAATGCAAGATTACATGGTCTTTTTCGACTACAACTTCAAGTGAGTGTTCAATGTTCAAGATTCATAATTCAAGCTCCTAGTAAAGAAAAAGTCTTTTTAACTTTGAACCTCAAGCTCAAGATTCAAGATATTTCAAGTTCAAGCTTCTTAAAGCTACAAATTCAAGTTTGAATATTCTTTAAAAGCTCACAAGTTCAAGCTTCATTCTATGATAAGATCTTAAGCTTCATGAACTTTAAAGAATAACTATCAACTGAAGAAAAAGAAATTTCAATGTTCATACATCATGTTTAAGGTATGAATGACCCTATATTGACCATAGGGTAGGTCATTTTGAATACATAATTCAATTAGATCATTTTATAAGTGCATAGACTGTTTCTCAACTAGTCTTAGACTTTGCTCGACTAGTCCTAGCACTGGCTCGACCAGTTCAAGAAATTCCTCAACCAGTCCTAAGTTTGTTATAGATTTTTAGAATTTTTTGTTAAGCCTCGACCAGTCCTGGAGACTGCCCGCTGGCCGTGTGAACAATGCTCGACTCGTTCTCGACTAGTCCTGTAGCTACGACATAAAGTCCAACAACTATTTCAGGTTCCACACGATCAGTCGTGGAGGTCCCTCGATCGGTCATGAAGGGCCAATGACCAGTCGTGGAACAGCTTTATCTTATCGCGCCCAAATTTTAAAAATCTGTTAGTCCTATAACCAGTCGTGGTGTCCTTAAGACCAATTGTGAACATGATTTCTTCACTTATAAATAGAGCACGAATTTCAGAGTTTGAAATTCAATTCAAGCTAAATTAATACTTCACTCTGAGACATAACTTAGTCATATTTTTAAGCTATATTGTGCTCATTTAATATTCTCTTAATTTTGGTTTTTTATATTTGATTTTGTATTCTATATTCTATTCATATTTGAAAAAGGGATTGAGAATTGCCCTTTTCTTGAAATCAAAATCAAATAGAGCTAGCTCAACTTAGTTTAATCTAAAATTAATTTAGAACCTAGAACCATTTCATAAGTGAGTTTGGACATTGAACTTCTACTCCAATTTGGTTCTTTTGGGCAGCATCAAAAAGAGAATACTCAGGTATTTTACATTATTGTAAATTTCTATTTTGGTTTTTGAGATTGTGCCAGAAAATTTATGTTTTAGTTTGTCTAAGGTGATCCAGAAAACTCAGAGTGTAGGGTTTTTTGAATTGTGTAAGCCCACTTGAAAGACACAATTATGAGGGTTTTAGGTGAACCTGGAAAAACTTATTTTCATAGTGAACGATAATATTCACTTTGTGAGGATATTAGGAGTGGAGTAGTTGTGTGGCTATGTTTATAAACAACTGGTGTACACACAAGCAAACCACTATAATTTTTAGTCTTGTGGATTGAATTTATATTTCTTTTTGTGGATGATTGTAATTTTCTTTTTGCATTGTGGAGAATGTTGTAATTTCTTTTATGCAAGTGTGGAGAATGTTATAATAGCATAGATTTCTTTCCTTGCTTTTTATTTCTTTATTCTTCTATAGTAGTTTGAGTTTTTGATATACAAACTATTCTATTAAGGTTGTCCTGCCATAATGTAATGTTTTCCTTAAAATAACATATGTATTAACCTCTCAATATACGAACATTTGAGGTTGTATTTAATTTCAACATTGTGAGATTGTTTATGTGTTTAAATTCTACTGTTATTTTTTTAATTCAGCATAGTCCTATTCACCTCCCTCCCCCCCAGGACATATAGCTCGGCCTTTTTAAATGGTATCAGAACCGAATAGCTCATTTTTAATTATTCTTTTTAGATTTATTTCCTGAGCTAATCAATCTGAGCTATTTGAAATATCAAATTTTAATAGCCTTTCAGTCACTAGGCCTCCACCATTTGATGGCTCCAATTATGCCTATTAGAAAGGTAGAATGAGGATTTTCCTAAAATCCATGGATGAGAGTGTGTGGTAAGCCACAGTGACTGAATGGACCCCTCCTACCACTGAAGTAACTGGTATCGATGGATCTAAATCTATGAAAGTCACACCTTATTTTACTTGGACCACTCTTCAGAAAAATGAGAGTAGTGCTAATGCAAAGGCTTTAAATGCCATAAGCGCACTATCACTGGATAAATTCTAAAAAATTATATCTTGTGATACTGCAAAGCAAGACTAGGATATTTTAGAAATGACACATGAGGGAACAACAATTGTCAAGAAATCTAAAGTCCAAATCCTCACAACCAAATTTGAGGAAATACGTATGGAGGAAAGTGAAACATTCATGGACTTTTATACTAGATTAAATGACATTGTTAACTCTATGTGGGGTCTCGGTGATAAAATCCTATAAAGTAAAGTCTATGCAAAGATATTATGCTCACTACCTGAACGGTTCAATTCAAAGGTGACCGCAATCCAGGAACTTCATGATACGGATAATATGAGGGTGGAAGAGTCAGTTGATTCTTTACAAACCTATGAGTTAAACTTTAAAGCTCCTAAAGGTAAATCCATTGCCCTTAAATCTTCTAGATGTATTTCTCAAGAAAATAGTAATTTTGATTTAGAAAATTCTGAATATGATATGGTCCTTTTGGCTAAAAACTTTTATAAGATTTTTAAAAGTAAAAAGAGGGTTGATTTTCAAAAATCAAATGATAAGAAAAGATCTAAATCTAAAACTTGAAAATATTTAAAAGATAGTTAATATTACAATTGCCATGAATATAGGTATTTAGAGAACAAGTGTCCTAAAAAGGGCAAACCTAAAAAGAAAGCTATGTTAGCTACTTAGGATGAATCTTCTGGCTCTGAAGCCTCTTCTAAATCAGAAGATTCTGAAATCGAGTCGGGTAATAGAGTCAAAGCCCTTATGTCTCTAGCTAAGTTCACTTTTTCAAATCATGATGATTCAACTAGTGATGAAAATTTGAATAGTGATCATGAAAATGAAGAAGATCTTCAAGATGCTTACAATGCCCTATACAAGGAAAGTTGTAAAATTGTGGTAAAACTAAAACTTTAGAAAGAAAAGTTTTCAAAACTTAAAAACAATTTTAATACTCTTATTTTAGAAAAATATCACATTTCAGATTCTTTTAAAAAAACTAAATGCAATTTAGATTTCAAAACCTTCCTTGTTGAAAATTTAAAATTTGAAAATGAAAAACTAAAACTTGAAGTCTCTTCACTTTTAAGTTTAAAGGATACATGGAGGTATGCCCAAGGTGATCCTAAGTTAGAAAAACTATTATCCGGATCCAGAAAATGTGACAACTGATCTGGTTTGGGCTACGATAAAAATATTCCTCCCAAATATAAGAATACTCCTCCTAAGTTTGTGAAAGGAGAGTCTTTAAAATCAAAAGGTAAAAGTTCAAATCAAAATTATTCTAAAAACACTAAAACTTTTCAATCCTTAAAACCTAAAAGCAATCATATCAACTATAAAAATCAGAACCGTAATCCTTTAGCTAAGAAAGTTGTCTATTTACTTAAAGAGCTCTTAAAATCTAACTCAATGGGTCGGTCTTATAACAACTACAATCATAAGAAGACCAACTATACTCTTAAACTCAAAACACTTATGAAATGGGTTCCTAAGGTTACTTGTTTGGTTGTCTACACCGCTTTTAAAGCATCAAGTCATTCAAAGTGGTACCTAGACAGTGGATGCTCCAGGCACATGATTGGTGACAAAGTTCTGTTTACCAATATTAAAGACATGACTGACGGTTCAGTCACATTTAGTGATGGTAACAACTGCAGGATTATTGGCCAAAGTACAATTCAACTTTCTAACCTCCCTTTATTTGAGAATGTTTTATATGTAGAAGGTTTAAAACACAACTTATTAAGCATTTCTCAAATATGCGATAAAAATTATAGTGTAAAATTTTTTAACCTAAGGTGTGAAATTTTAAATAAAAACGGTTCTGTAATATTAATTGGTCACAGAACTTCTGAAAACTTTTATATTGTAAGTGACTCTAGCTCATCTAATTTATCATGTTACATGGTCCATATCAACGAGACTGAGTTATGACATAAATACCTTGGACATGTACATTACCGTAACTTGTATAGGTTGAGCAAAAGAGAGTTAGTAAGAGGCCTACCCAAAATATAAAAAATAGATAAAATATGTGGCGAATACCAGATTGGCAAGAAAACTAAGAGTTCTCATAAAAAAAGTGGACTTCAATGCCACATATAAACCGCTCGAACTCCTCCATATGGATCTTATTGAACCGACTAAAAAGGAGAGTCGAGGTGGCAAAAAGTATATTCTGTTAATCATTGATGACTTTACCAAATATACTTGGGTAGTCTTCTTAAGAGACAAATCAGAAACTCTTGATGAAGTTAATAGGGTACTTAGATGTATCCAAATTGAAAAAGAGACTCAAGTTTGAAAGATTTATAGCGATCATGGATCAGAATTTGAGAATAACAATTTTGAAAAGTTTTGCAGTGATCAGGAAATATCACATGAATTCTCTACACCCAAAACACCATAACAAAATGGTATAGTAGAAAGAAAAAACTGAGTGCTTCAAGAAATGGAAAATGTAATGTTAAATAGTATGAAGCTCCCTAAAAATCTTTGGGCCGAAGTCGTAAATACTGTATGTTATATAATTAACCATGTTTATATAAGAAAATCAAATGATAAAATAGTTTATGAAATGTGGTTTGATAAGAAGCCTACTATCAAATACTTTCGAGTTTTTGACAGCAAGTGCTACATTTTACGTGACTGAGAAAATCTGGGTAAGTTTGACACCAAAAGTGATGAAGGAGTATTTTTAGGGTATGCTCTGAATAGTTGAGCATATCGGGTTCTTAATAAGAGAATCGGTGTAATTCAAGAATCCATTAATGTGGTTATTGATGATCACTTGAATACACATGTCTCAAGTTTAGATAATGATGTACTTCTAATTGATACACCAGATTCTTTATTAAGTCAAAACAACTTTGAACTAAGAACTGTTAAACACCATCCAACTAATTAAATTCTTGAAAACCCTCTCACTGGTGTACGAACTCATAGAAAACCAGAAGATGTGTCTAACTATGTGTGCTTTACATCCCAAATAAAATCGACTAACTTAAAAGAAGCTCTTATTGACGAAAACTAGATAGTTGTGATGTAAGAAGAGCTTAATCAATTTTTTAGAAATGATGTTTGGTACTTAGTTCCTAGGTCAAAAGATAAACATATTATTGGAACTAAGTGGATTTTCAAAAATAAGTCTGATGAATTTAGTAATATAATTTGAAACAAGACTAGACTAGTTGTACAAGGGTACACTCAAATTGAAGGCATCGATTATAATGAAACATTTGCCCCAGTAGCTCATCTTGAATCAATCAGACTATTTATATCCATTGCTTGATTTAGAAAGTTCAAAATTTATCAAATGGATGTAAAGAGTGCTTTTTTAAATGACGATTTGCATGAAGAAGTGTATGTTAAACAACCAACGAGTTTTGAAGACCCTAAGAATACTGATCTTTCTATTGCCTAAAAAAGGCTCTCTACAGTTTAAAACAAGCTCCGAAGGCATGGTATGAAAAATTGACTCAGTTTTTACTAAGTCATAACTTTATAATGAGAAGTGTTGACAAACTCTATTTATAAAGAAACATAATGATCACAGTTTAATAATACAAATTTATGTTGATGATATTATTTATGGATCTACCTGTGCTAACATTACTGTTGAGTTTGCAGATTTGATGAAATCTAAGTTCAAAATGAGCATTGTTGGGGAATTGAATTATTTTCTAAGGTTGTAAGTTAAACATCAACCTGATGGTTTCTTCATCTCTCAAACCAAATATGCTCTAAACTTAGTTAAAAAGTTCAGATTTGAGAATGGAAAAAATTTTGATACTCTTATGAGTACGATTCTAAAACTCTCAAAAGACTCTTCAGGTAAGAAAGTAGATCATAAATTATATCACAGTATGATAGGTAGTTTGTTGTATTTAATTGCGAGTCGACCTGATATTGCATTTAGCGTAAAATTTTGCGCTAGATATAAATCTGATCATAAAGAGTCATATTTAACTGTTGTTAAGCAAATTATGTGATATGTCACAAGTACAGCTAATCTGGGTCTTTGGTATCCACATGATAATAGTGTTCAATTAGTTGGTTACACTGATGTTGATTGGGCTGGTAACGTTGATGATAGGAAATCAACCAGTGGTGGTTGTTTTTATATTGGGAACTGTTTAGTTTCTTGGCAGAGTAAGAAACAAAGTTTCATATCGCTATCTACTGCTGAAGCTGAATACATTGCAGCTAGTAATGCATGCATTTCAGCTTGTATGGATGAAAAGAATGTTAAGCAATTACAGAATTGCACAAGACTCTATGGTTTTATATTGT
Source organism: Magnolia kwangsiensis (assembly GCA_037074715.1). NCBI lineage: Eukaryota > Viridiplantae > Streptophyta > Magnoliopsida > Magnoliales > Magnoliaceae > Magnolia > Magnolia kwangsiensis. Next base: position 146,101,484 of record CM073572.1, read on the forward strand.
GATAATTTCATTACAATTAATCTATCTAAAAATCCAATCCAGCATTCACGAACCAAGCACATTGACATTAGATATCACTACATTCGTGAATTAGTGGAAGAAAAGACAATTACCTTGGAATACATTCCAACCGAGACTCAACTTGCTAACATATTCACAAAACCTCTCGATAAAAACAGATTTTTTAAAATAAAAGTTGATCTTGGTATGTGTAATTTAAATTGATTATTTATGCATTTCTGTATCATAATATATGTGTGTGTGTGTGTGTGTGTGTGTGTGTTAGTTTGAATATTTAAATTTTAAGATTTCATGAAAAATGCACATTTTTGGCTGTGCACAACCAGTTGAGTACATACTCAACCAGTCATGTCATGATCGGTCGAGCATGTATATGACCAGTCGTGTAGCACGGGTTTGACCTTTATTTGGGGGAAAATCTCTTTTTCTTCTATTTGGGCTTCTTCTTCAACGGGTCTTAGCACAACCTGTCAAACCTATCTTCATTGTTCTTTAAGGTTAGTGCTTTATTTCCATTTTCCTTATAGATTCAAGTCCATATCACTTCTTTTTCATCTTTAGAGTGATTTATTTCTTGTTTCATTGAGGGTTTTAGGGTTTTCTTCTCCAAATTCTAATTTTGAGAAAACCCACTCTACTTCTTTTGCAACCTTCTGATTCCTTGATTTCCTAATTACAAATGGAAGGTAGAGGTAAAAAGAAAAGTTCTCATGGTCCTTCAACATGTAGATCGACACCTATAATAAGGCGCCACCTTTGGTCACCCGAAGATGATCCCTCCTATGTGCAGGATTTATGGTTGCGCAATGTTATAGTTAAGCGACCTGTTCATGTTGAACATCTTACTCCATTTGAAATCCTTCTTCTTTTTCAATCTGTAGGATGGGTTAACATTCTACATTGGGGTGGGCCGGTATACCGGTCTATTGCACAAGCTATGTATGCATGTATTTCTGATTTTTCAAGTGAAAATTTAACTTTCATTATAACAATTAGAGAAGGTCCATTTGAAGTAGACCGACATTTGATTTCTAGCTTAATGGACATACCTGTCAATAATGAAGGTATTCCAATTAGCACTCTAGTACCTAAACCATCTGAATTAAAAAAACGTATACTTACTAGAGCATTGTGCAATATAGATGCATAATGGAATCAAAATGGGAATACGCTTGCTTTAAAGTATTTGTTACCCAGATACAGGGTCCTTCATAGGATATTTATTTCAAATCATTATCAACGTTCTGGTAACAAAACCGAAATCACCTCTTTCATAGTGCGGATTCTAAATTCCATCATCTTTGGTACATCTGTATGTCTTCCTTCTTTAATCTGTTATTCCATCATACAATTTCGTCTCCATCCTGGACACAATGATATACATTTTGCATATTTTATGACCGTGTTGGTCACCTATATGTTAGTAGCTATGCCTGTTGGAGAGGCTCCTATTCAACACCTTATTTTCAACAACTCAAATATAAACAAGATGAATTTGAGGTTGGCCATAGGCCAGGTCAATGTGGGTGTTTCGACAAAGAAACAAATGAGTTTGATTTAGAAAATTGTCTTATTCAAACATAACAGAAAAAAGGGTATTGAGAACATTCATCGCATTTCATTAATACTAGGTTCATTTACATCCTCTTGACATCCCTTGATTCTAAGACAGATCATCTAGAAATAAATGATATATGCTTTAAATATTAAAAGTTCATTTCGACAGCCTTTCGGTGCCTGTTTCAATCATCTCCTAGGACTTAGGAGGAATGTCAATTAGATCGACAAGTCTTCAATGAAACAGAGATTTCAGCGGCATAACGGTGTTTGTTTCAACCATCCCTAATACTTAGGGAAAATATTGATTTGATCGACTAATCTTCTTCCTCTGCACTTGTCAATAGGAGAGGGCTGGAAGGAGAAAAGCTTTGCATGGGCATTTTAGCAGCATGACGGCCCTTGAACTTCACAGACTACAGGGCAGTCTGGTTGCGCGGACCCACGCAACTGATATCGATTGCGTGGTCCTGCGCAACTGACAAGAGACTTCTCTCCTACCTTAAATCTTCCGCTTCGCTCTACTCCTCTTAAAAATCTTTAAAATTACCCTTAATGAAGGAGAGGAAGGGGTATTTATAGACCCTCGCACATGCAAAAATCCTGATCTTAGTGACGTGGGACAAATTTGCAGTGCTTTTAACCATTCTGAAAAGGACCATTTTTACAGTACAATTCGGGGTCCTGCGTAACTGATATTCTCATTGCGCGGACCTGCACAACTGACATTAGTTGCGCGGTCTTACGCAAACCCTTTAAAACTGTCATCTTTCGCTTCTTTTCGAGTGTTCTTTCCATTTTCTTATCTCTTCCTACTTCAATCTTTCGTCATTTTTTTATGCCTCAACAGATGCCCCCTCGATCCTTCTTTGATTGATTCTTGAAATCAAATGGAGGATTGAGCTTCCTTCACCTGATGAACTTGAATGAACTACAATTGAAGGATGAACAAATAATTATTCTTGAACTGAAGATTTGGATGATCATACTTTTACGAGAGGCTGGATGATCATGCTTGAACTGAAGATTTGGATGATGGTGTTCCAACGGGAAACTTGATGATATCGCTCAAACGGAAAACTTGAATGATTACATTTGAATGGAAGACTTGAATAATGGTGCTCGAACAGAAGACTTGAATGATGACACTCGAGAAGAAGACTAGAATGCTCTCAGTCAGTAGTGTCGAGCAGATACTTCACTAGAGAGGATAAAATTCTCTTTTCATTGAAGCACACTTCTTCAACAGCTATGACGGATTCATCTTCGAGCGATATGGTCAGAGAGCTTTCTTCCAACACTGTTGCTGTTATAACGGTCTCTTTGATCAACTCCAGCGATTCTTTCCTCCTGATCAGCTCTATATTTGTTCTTTAATGCTGCTCCTATTGCAACAACCTTTTTCGATTATTTTCTTTACTCACGATCTGCATAACCCAAGCTTTCAAGTGATGATCTTTCCTTGCATTGTATTCTTATATTGCACTCTTGGAGACTTCATCTTTAGCTCCAAAGGTTTAACCGTAGAGTCTTCTTTTTTTGTAGAGTCTTTTTGTAACACCCTGAAAATCGGGGGTCGTGTATAAACCCGACTCCCGAGTTCCAGACCATCACTTATGCAACAAATATGATTATGATTCAATGTTGTCTGAGTTAAAGCATTCACATGAGTAAGATTATACCAAAACTACAATTCATACTCCAGATCCAGTGATAAAACGCAAGTGGAAGAGTGAAGATATATATATCACTGTATGAAAAATAAAATAAATCTCATACTGTCTCCAAAGTATGAATACATCTCTGAGTCTCATATGCATGTCATAAACAAAAAGGAAAAGTCAAAAATAGTCCCACTAAGAAGTCCTGCCGATCCAGGTCACATACGCAAAGCCGTCGTAAAACTGCATGTACGAGAACTCATCCTGGTCCTCGTCGTAATCTAGCTCTACATCCTGAATCACCGCATCACCTGCAACTAAGACAGGGTCTGGTGGGTGTTGCAAACACCATCCCGTAACGTGGAAGTGAGTGATCAACTCAGTAGAATAATAGAGCAAAGATTAACATGTTCTCAAATCAATCACGCGATAATAGTAAAGCAATGAAACAAACATTCATAGATTCTATTATTAATGTATGCATGAAATGACATGATGGATGCCCTCACCGACATACTCCCTCATACGGCACCATCTTATGCCCGCGGCATGCTTGCGTTCCTCTCAGTGCTCTACATCTTCCAGGCATATGCAATGTGATGTGGATATGATTACCAAGTTGTTATTATTCCTTTTCATACAACAGTATTGGAAAACTACGGTACTTTGCTTATATCAATCCCAACACAGATCTGGTCTAGGGTCGTCACTCCTAGCATTCACATACGATGTTACATTTGTAGGTCGCTGCAAGGGCTGTCAGGGCTGTTGCTTGCACTCGTTGCACCTCTCCCCCATCATCTTATCAATACAGGCCTAATGTATTCTCATTGCTACGGAAGGGTCATCGCCTCCCGTAGACTCAGAATACGCTCGCGGTCACTACAAAGGGCTCGTCACCTGATCAGTGTAGGCCGAAAGCTCGAATGTAGTGTCTCATACCACCACAATCGGCTCACGAGTAATAGGTGCTCATTGGTCACTACGGGGAGTTTTGTGGCCCCAGTGTAGGCTGACAGCTCGACCACGGTGTCCCATACCACCATGCCCGGCTCATGAGTCTTTATGGATCAAGGTACCATGGTTAACAGGATTTCCAATGGTAAGTTCAGTACCCTAGGTTTAAGCAGTTATGATTCATACAGGGTGAACATACAATGGCCAGACGGGTTACTTGATGGGCTCAACTAGTACGAGCACATCGCAAGTTGAACGACATGAAGTGCGTAAAATACTTCGTGTGGCCTAACCACTGCCGCCAACTCAAAACACGACTCGCGTTCATCGACGCATCCTTCATGGCAAATATAAGCCAACCACGAATTTACTCTGTTACCGACTGCCTGGACTAAGCATAGCGCCAAACATTTGTAAGTCAACATCAGTAATCATGTGAGAGTAATGGAAATGAAATACAACAATATAAGCATATTGAAACATGTTATAACGTACCACTTAAAAAAATCATCCAATACATGCATTTCATACATATAATGAAATCAATACATATAGCCAATGTAATGGAAATCATTCAATCAGCATATTACTTGAGAATTCAATCTCAAAACTCATTCACAACACCATTTATTCAATACATACTAATACAAACATTTATACAAACACTTAGCCTACACACTCTAGTCTACATAGCGTATGTCGACTCAAAGTGCGCATTTGGGCGAATCTCTTCGCCAAACCAATCATGCACGCATTCCTAATATACTAACACGACAAGAAGCCATGGCAAACATTTCAGCAAAATATGAATGTAAACAGTATTTCCTACAAATGACTAAAATGCCCTAAATCTCATATTTTCCATACGCTTACGAAATGGAAAACGGACAGTATGTTGTACATGTCAAACGGCATTGCCGTCGATAATCTACTATTAAACGACATTGAAAGCTTTAAAATCAGCCAATCAAAGTGTCTAAAATCTTCACCTTTTGCCCTAGATGTGTATCGCTTCGATCGGAACGTATACGCTTCGTCAACAGCGTACAGGCGACCTAATGCACAAGATGTATAAGCTACTTCGCTAACAAATCGAAGGAAACTCCAAAACAGCAAGTAGTTAGGGTTTTCCTTACCTAGAAATGCATCGGAATCACCAACAAAGTGATTTGGATGCGTTGCTTTAGCACGTGTAGCAGCTGCAGCAAGTGACAGGAAGATCACTCCTACACTCTCTCACAATCTCTCACTTTTTCTCTCTCTAGCTAGGGTTTCTAGCAAATTCGAATGGGTGAGATAAGTGAGGGTTTAAAGCCCTTATATAGGCTAAAACCTTTCCAAATTAGGCTTGGGAACAAGGTACACTTAAGTTATAACCAAAACAGGACTTTTCTGATCCAAAAGAGTGTTTCGGGAGGTCCCCTGGCCGAACGCGGTCGGACTTAAGCTCATGGTCACTGGATGTTGATCGCACCCAGTTTTCAGTCCGGTAGAGTTCGTAGATCGCACGTGGCGATCCAGTTTCAGTTCAGCGGTCATCGTACCTAAATCAGGTCTACAAGTCTCATGATATGAAAGAGAAATTTTTCCTGATCCGAGGGTGAAATTTTGGCTAAATTCTGACGGTCAGAACGCTTAATAATAACGTTCCAAGTCACGTGCCAGATTTGGATTTAAATTTTCAAATCTAACCCTTTTCTCACTCTCTTCACTCCAGGCTCAATGAAATAGCCTCTGAACATTGGTTGGGCTTGATTTTCGAAACCATTGTCAAGTCTAGTTAAGCGGTCATAACGGTCTAAGATTGTAGGTATCAGACTTCCGACGCGTGGTCTAGATCTAATACAAAGTTTCAGAGAGTTCCTTAGAGCAAACGAGTTTAGAGTTTGATCCAAGGTTTCAGGATATTATAGCGTCATTGGTTCTTCAAGTTTTGGGTCTTGTAGAACGCATTTAAAGTGTTCAGGGACAATTTCACAGCTACTCTAGCGTAGCGCTAGCTAACTTATGCTTAATTTTCTAAAGGAATTCATCCTATGTGATTTCTGGTCGAGTTGGTACTCGAGTCTCAGTACGAATTTTTCTGAGGCGTTACACTTTTCAATCTTATACTCCCTAGCATCTTTTCGTAGACTTTCCCTTGGATCTTTGCTGATTCTGAAGAATTGAAAAGAAAAAAGAAAAAACTAATAAATAAGACTTCTTTTTCAATTTTCATTTAATAATTTTCCAGAAGCCATAAAAGTTACTAATGATAACGATTTCTTTTATTCTTTGTCTCCATCAGATCCTATATACTTCTTACGTGCGATAACATTACTAGAATAGTGAGAAGTCATGAATCGGCATATGAATCCCTTTTCCATGTATAAAATTATTTTAAAGATATAAATCCTGCCCCTTTCCAGGTCAATGCCGCATAAAGATTTCTTTAGAAGATAATATTTTCAAAGTGAATCTTATTGATATCCTTGTAGGATGGATAATCTTCACTGATTTGAACTTAATTCAAGAGAAACACATTTTTGCATCTTGTCTACCTAATATTTAAAATGTTCATCAGGCAATTGCACATTTGAGCACATATCTATAGTGAAATATGTATTTGCATCATTTTGAATGTTACACAGTTTAACATGATATTCAATAAAGAACTAATTATAAAACATCAGCATTTTATGCTTGTTAGTATGGGATTTCCTATATGATGATCTTATTTATATTTTATCGGCGGCGCTAAGTTTTAATTCTGTCAGTTGCACACACAGTTTAAGCTCATGAGTAGTGGAGCAAACTTATTTGGACTCTGGCTAGAGTCGGGTCTCACGTGATGGCCTTTGTAACTCTTAGGAGTTCGTTGGACTTCTCACTGCCTGGGGAGTTCACAAACCGCGATCCATTAGAGGGGACCAGTGAAGCTACCGGGGCTGTGAACTAGGTTGATTTTACGCACAGGGTTGGCCACGGTAACTCTCTAGAGTTCACAGAGCTCGCAAGGCTACCTTTGGGGGTACCAAATTCATGGTTTTCAGTCCATCAATGAGTGGGCCCCATCATGATGATTTTCTTGCATTAAAAAGGTCAGCTATACTGTCTATATTGGTGAGGAGAGGATCTCCACCGTTGACTTTGGATTTTGATAAATCCATATGTAGAGGGATCCATTGATGTATGATTTCATATAAGAGAGGGCTCATAGTGGCAAAGCCCTCCATCACAAGCATGTCCCACTCTCTATCTCTCTCTCTCTATTTCATTTTTTTTTAGATCATGAAATGGTTGTGTGGCCCACTTGAATGGACCCCATTATGAGGCGTGTGTTCTATCCTAACCATTTGCAAGTGGGGCCCACTTCGTATGTGTTGTATTCATACCATCCTCCATGAGGTGGCCCACTTAAGCAGGGCCCACCTCTAATGAATCCGTCAGTGCAACGTCCAGCGTCCGTGGACGCTGGACGTGGTGTGGAAAAACACAAAATTAGCTTATTTTTCAAGCTTTAGGGGTGTCCTACTCACATAGGCCCCACCTTGATGTATGAGTGTAATCCAGGCCATCCATCCTCTTTCTCATATCATTTTAGGCGTTGAGCCAAAGAATGAAGCTAATCCGCTCATTGGGTGGGCCATACTTTTCAAAACAGTGATTCTCACCATTTATAAATTATTTTAAATTTTTCTACAGGCCAAAAGTATTCAACATTGGACTCTTTTAGCTTGTCTTAAGCCAGGGAAGCCAATGGATGGGGTGAATCTACTTGTTGTGGGCCCTAGATGCGAAAAACCCCTGAAAAATGGGCTTTCCAAGTTTTTTTTAAAAAAATATATAAGAGGCAGAGCCTCTGCTTCTCTGACACCGCTGTAGCAGCAGCACACTGCTGCGTGCAGCGGGTGGGCTGGCAGCGTCCCACAGCTGCTGCCGTGGGCCCCACCATGATGTATATGTGAAATTCAAGCCGTTCATGTGGTGGACCCCCTCCTCAGATGGGCCCCCTCCAAGTTTCAACCGAATCTAAAACTCAGGTGGCCCACACCATAGGAAACAGTGGTGATTGAACTCTACCAATGAAACCTTCTTTTGGGCCCACAAAAATTCTGAATAAATCTGAAATTTGTGTTTTCCCTTCATCCAGATCTGAGTGACCTTATGAACGGATTGGATGACTTACAAACATGATGGTGGGCCCCCCCATGGGACCCACAGTGATGTATGTGTTTTACATCCACCGTCCAGGTGGACGGTGGTACCCACCATGATATATTTGTTTTAATTCCACCGTCCAGCGGACGGTGGAGCCCTCTGTGATGCATGTGCTTTGTCTGCACTGTCCAGCGACAATGGGCCCTCCATGATGCATGTGCTGCATCTAATCCGTTCATCCACTTTGTAAGCTCATGTTAGGACTTGAGGCTAAGAATGAGCCAGATCCATACTTCAAGTGGACCCCACCTTAGCATTTGATGATGCCCATCTTGAATGGTATGTGGTAGTCCATTGGGGCCCACTTTAATGTAGATGTAAGGCCCATGTTGTGAGGCCCATTCGATGTATTTGTGACCTGTGGTTGAGGCCCACTTTGATCTATGTATAGGGCCCATGTTACAAGGCCCATTTTAATGTATTTTAAGACACATGGGATTGGATCCATTTGATATATCTAAGGTCCATGGGATTAGGCTCATTGGATGTAATTTAAGGTCCATAGGACTGGACCCACTTTGATGTATTCCAAGGCCTATGGGATTAGGCCCATTTGATATGTAAGGCCCAGTCGGTGTGGCCCATTTGATATATATAAGGCCCATGGGTCGAGAACCATTGTGATGCAATCTAAGGCCCACGGGTTATGACCCATTGCAATGCACATAAGGCCCATTGGTAAGGTCCATTTATGTTGCCCATTTGATGAATAAAAGGCCCATTTGATGCATTTAAGGCCCAATGGGACGTACCTAAAGTCCATTACAATGTGTGATCCCAATATGGATTATGTAACGATGTTTACGACGATCGTGCCTTAGGAGCAATGCTGGTTTGACGTCCATATTGTGAGTATAATGTTGGTTGGATGTCCACATTACGACTCTCCCTAGGGCCCATTGATAGGCAGTACTTGTTGTGTGTCGGCCGTCTAGGCCACCTGCGTTGTAAGGATATTTCATTACTTTATTACATGTTTAGTATAGTTCCATGACTCATGATCATAAGCATCATATGTATGCTTGATATGAGAAGTGACTTATCATAGCATATGCCTTTGGGTAGGTTGTTTATGGGCTCCCGGTTAGGCAGTGTTGTCCTACATGAGTGCATGATACGTGTAAGAATTACTGCATGACTGGATAGCGTGATTCATGCATTTCGCATTGTGTGATATGGTTACTGTACGCCCTAGCGACATCAAGGCCGTATCTGAAACAGACGCATCATGGTTAGCAGGATTGGATACCAAAAAATTTATTCTACATAGGGTGCTATAATATCCTTGGGTGAAAGTCCCTAAACCCTTATGGTACCAAGAGGTTGCTCCAACGTCTAGACCAAGTGGGTAAATGAGCGCATTGAGTGCCGATTACCAGATGGTTGCGCTCTCCACTGTGTCGTGGTCGGTTGGAAGGGAGTGCAGCCTTACCCACCCTAGTGTAGGGGACAATGCTAAGCTGAGTCTAACCAGTTCGAGAAATGGGTCCGCTATCAAAGAGTCGAGCCCGATATTGGTAGATGGATGGTGAGGTCTCTTCCACTTACCTTATTGTGCGCGATGGGGCGACGATCTGGTTTAGAGTGTACTAGACCCCGGTGATATCCCAGAGTTGAATTATATTGATATATGGACTTGATTTACATGTTTGAGTTGCATCTCGCATCGCATAGCCTTGGTATGGCCGTCAGCATTCATGCCTTGTATAGCATGGCCTTGGTATGACCCATAGCTTTCATGGATTCATCAGCATACTCCGTATTACTCTGATATTTCATTACTATATTGCACACACACTCTCACCACCCTCTAAGCTTTCTATAAGCTTATGCACGACCGTTGCGTGCAGGTGACGTTGGCTCGCAGCAGCGTTGAGGCAGGAGCACTTAGCAGATCGTTTTAGAGTTTTTGTTCATCATCATTGTATTTCCCCTTTATGCTCATTGTACTTGTAAAGTTTTTGATCATAGTGAAAACGTAATGAAGTTTTTGGTTGTTGTTTGTGGGTTATGCCTTTGGTTATGCTTATCACGATTCAAACTGATTTTAAAAATCCTCCTCGTAGCATCCCAGGATCGGAACCTGACGAATGGGAGCTGGGAGCCGAGAATGGGATTCTACAGAGGCTGTCGGCCCCAGATTCGACGATCGGGAATTTTATGATCCCGGTTTCTGAGTTTGGGGCGTGACAACTTAATACAGTCTCAAAATGTCTTGGAAAACAAAGACGATCTTAGGTGTTTCCGACTGAAATTGACACACCATGACTTCTGCTAATGTCTTTAATTATACTCATCTATTTATCTGCCTTGTTTGTCTATATTGTTCACAATATACCAGCTCGATGGTGATATCAATTTCAGGCAAAAAATTTTGTAGATCTCTCTTATATCTCGCTTGATGGTGCTTAGCTTCCTCATCTTTCTTTCTTTCCTTTTTTTTTTTTTACAATATTTGCTATCATATGATCTTGGTATGCTCGCGAACTTCTTCCTTATTTATTCCATTAATCTTGCCCCCTTTGATACAAAATCATTATTCTGATAATTTTCTAGAGCAAAATCAAGAAATATACTTATGGACGACATTTCTTAAGGAAGCGAGCATTAACTGGTATATTGATTCCTTACCCATCTTGATCCACAACTCGATATGCTCCATTGGAATATACTTCTCTTATTATGTAAGGGCCATCCCATTTGGGTTCAAACTTGCCTCCTGCTCGACGGGTGACTACAATTGGTCTTTTCAACATCAACACCATGTCCCTTTTTTTTAAAAGAACGATATTTAACTCGCTTGTCAAAGGCAGCTGATATTCTCGCTTGTTATGCTTGCAGACGTTGTTGTGCAGCCAGGCATTTCTCGTCAAGCAAATCCATTTCCTTCAATCTTATTCTTGCATTATCATCATCAATTATAAACTGGTACACTGCCACTCTTAGCGACGCTACTTGTATTTTAATTGGAATTACTGCTTCCACACCATAGACTAACGAATACGGTGTTGCCCTTGTTGTTGTTCGATGAGTATTTTTGTACGCCCATAACGCTTCCTGTAACCTTTCATCCCAATTACGTTTGTTCCCTGTTACTGTCTTCTTCAATATTTTTACTATTATTTTATTGAATGCCTCTGCTAATCCGTTAGCCGGCGGATAGTAAGGCGTTGAGAACGAGTGATGAATATTAAATTTCTGACACAGTTTTTCAATGCCTTTATTTTTGAAAGGGGTGCCATTGTCTGTAACAATCTTCTTTGGAATACCGTGGCGGTATATTATCACATGTCGGATGAAACTTATTATATCCTTTTCTTTAACATTGCGCAATGCAACTACTTCAGTCCATTTGGAGAAATAATCCGTTGCTGCCAATATATATTGCTTCCCTTTGGACGAAGGTGGATTGATAGGACTAATAACGTCGAGCCCCCATGCTGAGAAAGGCCAAGAGGCAACTGACTGATGTAAGTCTTCTGGAGGAACATGTATAACATCCCCATGAATCTGACATTCATGACATCGCTTCGCATAATCTATTGCATCTTTGAACATGGTGGGCCAAAATATCCCATTCTATGTACTCGATGAAATAAATTTCGACCAGCTTGATGTGCCCCACATTCTTCAGAGTGTGCTTCTCGCAACACCTGGTATGCTTCTTGGTTATCTAAACAACGTAGCAACACTCCATTGTAAGATTTTTTATATAATACTTCACTGCAGATGATGAATCTACTTGACCGTTGTCTGATTTGCTGTCTTTGTGCAGATTCTTCTGGTAAGATGTTAAATTTGAGATAATCTATGAAGGGTTGACACCAATCATCTGTTGTAATCTTCAAGCATGATGCAGGAAGGGCTTCAGTAACTTCTTCAATAACCTCTGCTGATGGTAAAAATCTTCTTTCCTCTATAGTTACTTGAAGAGGGCTTTGATTAGGGCAAGACAGAGTTGCTGCCAAACTAGTTAAGGCATCGGCTTTTGCATTCTCTGACCGGGAGATATGCTTGATTTCAACATAGGAAAACTGTTCCAACAACTATTGTGCCTTCCGACAGTATGGCAAGAGTTCTTGCTTTCTTATTTCGAATTCAGTCGTCAATTGATTTATAATCAATTTAGAATCCCCGAAAATATGTAATACTCTTATCTCCATTTCTTTAGCCATCTCCATCCCGATAATTAGGGCTCTATACTCGGCCTTATTGTTCGTACATGCAGTACCTAATGTAAAGGAGTAAGGTAATAAGTCACCTTGGGGAGTAATGAATATCACTCCTGCCCCTGCTCCTGATACTCGAGAAGCACCATCAAAATACATCTGCCACGGATTCTGTGATTTAGTCAGCATGACTTGCTCATCCGGAAAGTCATCATTGATGACTTCAGATTCTGCCATGGGGTGCACTGCTAAGAAATTCGCTACTGCATGCCCTTTCACTGTTTTTGCCAGTTCATATGTAATAGCATACTCTGAAAGTAACAACATCCATTTAGCCAACCTTCCAGACAACATCGGTCTTGTCATCAGAAACTTTATCAGGTCAGCCCTTGAAACCAATGTTATATCGTGCGACAGACAATAATGCCTCAACTTCTGTACTGTAAATATTAATGCTAAGCACTCCTCAATCGGGGAATAATTACATTCTACACCCATCATGGTCCGACTTAAATAATAAAGAGTTGTTTCTTTTCCAAACTCATTCTTTTGTGCAAACAAAGCTCCTAAAGAATATTCAGCTACGAATGTATATAAGATAAGTGGTTTCTCTTTCACCGGAGCTGCCAATACTGGTGGTTTTCTCAGCAACTCCTTTATTGAGTCGAATGCGTTCTGACAAGCTTGGCTCCATACAAATTTTGTATCTTTTTTCATCAAATGAGAAAACGGCTGACATCTTCCTGCCAGGTTCGAAATGAACCGACGTATGTATGCCAATTTTCCTTGCAAACTCTTTAATTTCTTTAATGTTTTCAGTGGTGGCATATCCTGAATAGCCTTGACTTTCTCGGGGTCAATCTCGATGCCCCTATGCCAAACAACAAAACCTAAAAAAATTTCAGAGGACACTCCAAATGCGCACTTAGCGGGGTTCATCTTTAATTGTTTCTTTCTGAGCCGCTGAAAAACCGATGTCAAGTGTTCACGATGTTCTTGATGGCTTCCTGACCTGACCACCAAGTCATCAACATAACACTCAATGTGCTTATGCATCATATCTTGAAAAATGCTTTGCATCGCTCTCTGATATGTTGCCCCAACATTCTTAAGTCCAAACGGCATAACCTTATAACAGAAAATTCCCAGTGAAGTTTTAAATGCCGTTGCCTCCTCATCCTTAGGGGCCATTCGAATCTGATTATATCCCGCATAACCGTCCATAAAGGACATAATGGCATACTGAGTTGTACTGTTAATCAGTAAATCAGTTATCGGGAGTGAAAAATCATCCTTCGGGCAGGCTTCATTTAGGTCTCTAAAATCAACGCATACCCTGACCTGTCCATTTTTCTTCCTCACCGGAACAATATTCGATATCCACTTAAGATATTTGACCTCTCTAATAAAACCGACCTTTATCAACTTATTAACTTCTTCCACAATGAGGGGAACCAGGTCTGGATGAAATCGTCTTTGCACCTATTTAACTGGCCTTTTCTCCTTAGAAATATTCAGTCGGTGCAACGCCATAGAAGGCTCTAATCCAGGCATCTCTGTATACGTCCAAGCGAACACATCTTTATTTTCTCTGAGAAGTCGAACGTATTCTACAGACTCTTGTTCAGAGAGGTTGGTGCTAATAAACGTATTTCTTGGTTCCTCTTTCGTACCCAAGTTTATTTCTAACAGACTGTCCATTATCGGTTGCCCCCTGTCCTCCATTTGCTTTGGAGCTACCTCAGGACGTTTAACTATCTTAGAATTTTCTTTAATTAGTTCTTTTACCGTAACCATATTTACTGACGACCTTGCCTCCATGTCTTTAAATTTTCTTCACCTTTCTTGGCCAATCCCAATTGAAATTCCTTTCTCGTGATTTAAGCCGATGTAGTCTTCGCAGTCAAAATCTGTACTCTGCATGACCTCCTTGCTCATTCTATTTTCGATAATTATCTCATTCCTATCTATTATTCGCTGCATAATACACTTCAATGTATAACAATTCTCTGTTGGATGTCCCAGCAAGCAGTGATAGCGATAAAATTTTTACTCCTCGCACTTTATCGCCTCCTCGGGCCATTTAGGCTCTGACAATTCTATCGCGCCAACTTTCAATAACTGGTCTATCATTGGAATGATATCTTCCTTATCAAATGCAAACCCCTCATGCGAATTGAGCGTCCTGACCTTTTTATTTCTTCTTGACTGAATCAGTTCTTCTTTCCGCCTTGTATTTTCTTCCTTTAAACCTCTTACACTCTTATGTTGCTGATAATGATCAATAGTACTCACTATTGTCCTACTAGGAGCCTCCTGGGCCGCATCATGGTGGAATGTTGGCACTTTTCGATTTACTAATTCTAAAGCATGAGCCCTAGCGCTCAAATCACGAAAAGTTTTGATGTCGGCACTGGCCAGTCCAATTACAAATTCCCTTTTCATAAAGTTCATACACATCTTGACTTGTTCACTTTCTTCTAGTAGCCTTTTGCACAAAGTTCCCAATGTCTTCCATCTGTCTATAAAACCCCTTACTGACTCTCTTTCACCATTCATACAGAAGCTAACTGAACAATTCTAACGTCATGACTTAGGGAGAAAAAGTGAGATGCAAAAGCATATCGCATCTGCTCCCAAGTATGGATTGACCTTGGAGCCAAACTGGAATACTATCGGAATGCTCTACCCGTGAGTGACGTCCTGAATAATGGCAAGCAGTACTGGGGTACTATAGAAAGATCTCCCATACTAGTAATGAAGTGCGTTAAATGTTCCTCCGGGGATCATTTCCTATCAAACTTTTGAAAGTCTGGACACTTGAAACTAGGTGGGAAGGGAATATCATCCACCTCTCTTGGATACGACGTACAATGCCTATAACGTCCAGTACTTTCTTGTTCCCTTTCTATTCGGACAATTTTTTCAACGACTGTTACTTGAGCTACATTTTATGTGAAGGTCGTTAAGGCTTCTTTGAGATTTCTACATTCTTTTATTAATGCATTTTGAGCTTTTTCTATTTCATGGATGCGGTCCTCTGTAGTTGCTTTGCATTCTTGGCTCGTCCCTTCCATATGCACTATAGCCTTTATATTCCTGGATGAAACAGTAAATGGAATCGATCGAGAATAGGCTGACAGAACAGGACTCATGGAAAAGGGAGGGAATGGAGTTTCTCTCAACTTTTCTATGCCCCCTGTAACATCAATTGACTGAGGTGATGTTGATACTGGCGCATTTGTTTGAAATGGCACTAGTGATCTGATCACCAGTGCTTTTGCTTTTTGTTCTCTTATCCATTTAGCCACCGGAGCATTCAAAACTAGAAAATCACGCGATGTCCATTGTGGAGCTATTTTCTTAGGATAGATTGCCGGAAGAACAAGGTCGAGATTCCTTTTAACTGTATTATGTGTTATTGGCTCTCTGATTCTTAATGAAGGCCGTTTCATTCTAGAATTTCTGATGTTTTGTGCTCTTGCCTAACGAGATGTTACAACAGTCCACCCCGCGTCACCTTCTGATGATTGGGGCGAAGCAGAAATCACCCCAGCTGTTACCTGAACCATGCTACCTTCACTTACACGATTTGGCGTGTATTCTATCACGAACCCTGTTGGGGTGAATCGGAAGTTCGCTTTTCTTACGGGAGTTGCCATAAGTAGTAAGTCGTAGTCGAATTTTAAAACCTTCGATATAAACCATAATTATAATTAGTAGATGAACGATTAAAGTAATCGATCTTAGAGATGAAGGGGAGGATTTTTCCACTGAGAGTCGCCATTTTGGCGTCCGCGGGATGCCAAACTGTGATGAAAGTTCATAATAATTTTACTGTTACAATTAAATAAGACAATAAAGCACTATGTCTCCCGAGCAGAGTGGCCATTTTGTTTCGACAAAGAAACAAATGTGTTTGATTTGGGAAATTGTCTTATTCAAACATAATAGAAAAAGGGTATTGAGAACATTCATCACATTTCATTAATACTAGGTTCATTTACATCCTCTTGACATCCCTTGATTCTAAGACAGATCATCTAGAAATAAATGATATATGCTTTAAATATTAAAAGTTCATTTCGACAACCTTTCGGGGCTTGTTTCAATCATCTCCTAGGACTTAGGAGGAATGTTGATTAGATCGACGAGTCTTTAATGAAACAGAGATTTCAACGGCATAACAGTGTTTATTTCAACCATCCCTAATACTTAGGGGAAATGTCGATTCGATCGACAAATCTTCTTCCTCTGCACTTGTCAATAGGAGAGGGATGGAAGGAGAAAAGCTTTGCACTGGCATTTTGGCAGCATGACGGCCCTTGAACTTCACAGACTACAAGGCAGTCTGGTGCACGGACCCGTACAACTAATATCGGTTGCGCGGTCCTGCGTAACTGACAAGTGACTTCTCTCCTACCTTCGATCTTCCGCTTCGCTCTACTCCTATTAAAAATTTTCAAAATTGGTATTTATAGACCCTCGCACGTGCAAAAATCCCAAACTTAGTGATGTGGGATAAATTTGCAGTGCTTTAAACCATTCTAAAAAGGACCATTTCTGCAGTACAATTCGGGGTCTTGCGCAACTAATATTCTCATTGCGCGGACCTACGCATGGAAATTTGATTGCGCGGACCTGTGCAATTGACATTAGTTGCGTGGTCCTACGCAAACCCTTTAAAACTGTCATCTTCCGCTTCTTTTCGAGTGTTCTTTCCATTTCCTTATCTCTTCCTGCTTCAATCTTTCGTCATTTTTTTATGCCTCAACAGTGGGTGGTGGAGCTAAAGCAGTAAATGAAGAAGAAGGTGATTTATCTCCTGATGACATAAACATGGACGATATCTTTGATGAGCTCGAATCAGATTCTGAGGCTGACCCTGATTATCAGTCTTCTGATTTTGTTGAGAGGTTGCATTCTCTTGAGGAACAGGTGGCTCAAATTCGTGCAACCTAGGATTCGTAATTTTCTTATATGCGTAAATATATGAGGCGCATTAATAAGAGTTTACATCAGATTGATCCATCTATTCCTGCTCCCTCTTCAGGATCTGATTGGTATTTTCTTATCTTGGTTTGTAATAACTTTGATGATACTTAGATTTATTTTATTTTGTAAGGTTATACTTGACTTAACTTGGTAGTACTTGGTTGAACTTAGTTACTTATGTTTGACTATGACTTGCTTATTGATTTAATATGTTGACTATCTTAATCCTTTTCTCCTCAATACTCTTCTTATTCTTCTTTCTTTATATAATTCCACTTCTATTTCTTGATTCCTTCCGTTGTCATTTTGTGACAAAAAGGGGGAGAATTTTGGCATGCTTAATATATGGTGATTGTGGTATATTGGTATGGCATGTGGATTATGGATGTGGATTATGAAGGGGATTTAAGTAAGGGGGAGTATTGTGTAATTGATTGTTGGTGGACTTAATGCGAATTAATGCTTACCTTGTTTCTAACTTCTGCATGATTCTTTATACGTATAATGCTTATGTTCGCATGGAGTGTGTTTTGTCACAAATTTGACAAAGGGGGAGATTGTAAGTGTTATCATTTCTAGCTCCTATGATTGTTAAATTTGGTAGTGCCAAAACTTCTCTTGGAATCTGTCTTGTGTAGCTCTTTGTAACGCCTGAAATTCGGGGGTCGAGCATAACTCAGCTCCCAAGTTCCAAAACATCACTTATGCAACATCAAGAATGATGGATGTATGTTGTTTGTATTAGCACATAAAACATGAAATAGATTAAGCCAGATCAGCAGACATAACTCAAGGATATTGAGAAAATGCAAGCAGAAGACTTAAATACATATATAAACCAAAATAATCCCCAAAGTATGTGTGCTCTACCTAGGGCAATAAGTACAACTGTGTTTCAAAATACATATATCAAACTGTGCAAAATCATCATATACATATCCCAAAATCCCCGCTGGTCAAGACATGGTTCACATGAACCCGCCTGAGAACTGCAAAAATGAGAACGTCTCGTCGTCCTCGTCAAAATCCAGCTCCGCTCGCCAGCATCGCTGTTGCCTACAACTAAGTCACAGTCTGGTTGGTGTTTAAGCACCATCCTAGAACGTGGGAGTGAGTGATCAACTCAATGATACTATATAACAAAGGTTAACATGTTATCAATTCAATCAAGTAATAATGATAAAGCAGTACAATCAAACATGTCATAAATACTCTTGTTAATGCAAGAATGATATGAGGGAATGATGTATGCCCTCACCACAATCTTCCTCTGCGATCTTCATCTTACGGTTGCACATGTCAGTCACTTCCTCAGTGCTCTCACACCAACGCCAATAGCACATGTAGTGCAATGATATGAGCATGCTTACCAAGTTCTTATTAGTCCTTTTCATACAGCAGGATTGGGAAGCTAAGACACCTCCCCTATATCAATTCCCAAGCATTGATCCATTCTAGGGTCGTCAATCTTAGGAAATCTCATACGATGGTACGATTCCAAATCGCTGTAAAAGGCTCGTCACCAATCAATACAGGTCTAGTTATATCCTCAAACTGCAACAAGACTCGTCGCCCTTATGCAGTGTCAGGATATACTCGAGGTCACTACAGAGGGCTCGTCACCAATCAAAGTAGGCCGACAGTAAGAATATAGTGTCTCATACCACCATAATTTACTCACGAGAGTAGGGTGCTCACTGGTCACTACGGAAAGACTTGTAGCCCCAGCGTAGACCGACAGCTCGACCACGGTGTCCAATACCACCATGTCCGGCTCATGGGTCTTAGGGGATCTCGATACCAAGGTTAACGGGAGTTTCACTAGTAAGTTAAGTATCTTAGATTCAAACAGTAGCGACCAAATATGGTGAACAAACATCGGTCAATCGGGTTAGTTGATAAGCTCAACTAGGCCAAGTGCACGTTGAGTTGAACAACATGGAATGCATAAGCGCTCTGTGTGGCCTAACCACTGTCGAACATCCCCAAGCACCACTCAGATTTGTTAAACCCATCCTGCATGGTGAAAATAACCTCAACCACCATTTAGAGTACGAATATGGATTACCTGAACTGTAGTACAACCCCAATCATGTACAAGCTCAATAATAGGCATATGATTCATATCCTACAATCATATGAACTTTTATGAAATATAACTTGAATATAAATACAGTTCATGGAGGAAATCATACACGTAGTAAACATGGATAATCTAAGTTACACAATTTATGGAGGAAATCATATACATCGTTAAGATGATTGAGATTCATAACTCAACAACCTAAAAAGTCACACTTTACTAACTACTAACTCATTCAAGCATTGAAACAAACACTTAGACTACACTATTCAACATACATCATGTATGCCGATTCCATTACATAATAGGGCAAGTCCTCTCGCCAAGGAGTTAACGCTTACGTATCATGCATATGTCTATGACAAATAATCATGGCAATCACAACAGCATATTCTATACGTATACAGGTATTCTATCATATACATGAAATACTCTATTTATGACATAGCTTATACATATATGTAAATCGAAATAGATAGCGCATTTAGCATGTGTAATAGCATTCACGTCATGAATAATTTATTATCTAACATTAAAAGCCTTGAAAACCATAACCTAAACGTATATAGTCCACACCTTAAACTAGAAAACGCATATTAGAGATGATTCAGACGATAAGTCTTCGTCAACGGTGGATACGCTACCTAAGGCACGAAACAGGTTAGCTATAACTTCATTTAAACTATCTTAGGCTTCACAACAGGTTAGGGTTGGGTTAACTTACCCAAAAATAGAATCAGAATCGTCGGAATAACGATTCAGATACGCAGATTCGTTACGTAGATGAACTGGGAAGAATCCCATAGAGAATCAACAGGTTCTCTCTCTCTTTCTCTCTCCTTTCTCTCTCTTGAATAGCTAGGGTTTAGAAAATTTGTATGGGATTTGGGAATGAGGGTTTAAGCCCTTTTTATAAGCCTAAAGTCGACGAAAACAGCCTTAGGGCCAAGGTATACTGAGGTTATAACCAAATCGGGCTCTTTCTGATCCAACGGAGCACTTCTGGATGTCCTCTTATCAAATGCGGTCGAACTTAAGCTCACTAGTATTAGATCTTAAGCAAGTTAAGTTTTCAGTCCGATCGGGTTTTCAGATCGTTCGTGGTGTATCAGTTTCAATTCAATGGTCACCGAAATTCGATTGGAGCTATAAGTGCTATGACATGAGTGGGCCACCTTTCCTGATGCAAGGGTGAAATTGGGTCAAAATCTAACGGTCAGAATGCTTAGAAATAACGCGTAAGCGACGCGACCCAGATTAATTAAAATCATATTTAATTTTCTAAAAATCTTCATTTTCTCACTCTTTTCACTCCGGACTCAAGGAAATGGTCTCAGGACATCATTTAGGCTTGATTTTCGAGGTGATAGTCAAGTCCAACTAAGCAGTCATAATGGTCTAAGTTCATCGCTATCAGACTTTCGACGTGTGGTCTACGTCCGATATGAAGTTACAAAGTATTCTCGGGAGCAACTAGGTTTAGAGTTGGATCCTAGATTTTAGGGTAATCTAGCGTCAATGATTCTATAGGTTTTAGGTCGTACAGATCGTATTGAAAGTTATTGGTGCTCATTTCACATGTAATCTAATTTAGTGCTAGTTAAAACACATTAAATTTCTAAAGTCTTAAGGCCTAAATGATTTCTGCTAAAGGTGGTACTGGGGTCTAAGTATGGATTTTTCTAAGTCGTTACAATCTACCTCCCTAAAAAAAAAAATTCATCCTCGAAATTCGTACCTTCTCATACTCCTTGAGGATATGGGGGTAATTCTTCCTGACCTCAGCTTTAGTCTCCCAGGTAGCTTCTTCTTCGCTATGATGCGTCCACAGTACCTTCACAAGTGGGATAACCTTGCTACGCAATACTTGCTCCTTCCTATCCAAAATACGCATTGGTTACAGTTCATAAGTGGCATCCTCGCTCAACTGCACCTGCTCCCATCTGATAATATGCGAAGGATCTGGTACGTACTTCTTCAATATGGACACATGGAAAACATTATGCATGCCTGCAAGTTATGTGGGTAAAATAAGGCGATACGCTACTGTCCCCACTCGATCAAGTATCTAGAATGGGCCAATAAATCTCGGTGTGAGCTTCCCCTTCTTACCAAACCTAAGAACTCTTTGCATAGGGAAAACCTTAAGGAACACATGGTCCCCAACATCAAACTCAAGCGGTTGTCGTCTCGTATCGGCGTAGCTCTTCTACCTGCTCTGTGCTGAGAGCAACCGACACCGAATAATGTCGATCTTCTTAGAAGTCGGCTGAACCAACTCTGGGCCAATCAAAGTCTTCTCGCCCACTTCTGTCCAACAATGCGGCGCTCTACACGAGCGACCATACAGTGCCTCAAAGGGAGCCATACCAACACTTGCCTGGAAGCTGTTGTTATACGCGAACTCTGCATAAGGAAGACAGTCATCCCAACTGTCCTTGAAGTCCAACGCACAAGCTCGCAACATATCCTCTAAAATCTGATTCACACGCTCAGTCTGCCTGTCTATCTGTGGATGGAACACGGTACTAAACTTCAACTTTACACCCATTGCTTCTTGGATACGAGTCCAGAAGATAGATGTGAATCGGGTGTCTCTATCTGACACAATCCCCAACGGAACTCCATGCAGGTGTACAATCTCCCTAATATACAATCTAGCCAACTCGTCTGCAGAATTCATAACTCTGATCGGTAGGAAATGAGTTGACTTCGTCAACCTATCAACGATCACCCAAATAGAGTCATATCCCTTCCTCGTCTTCGGCAGTCCATAAATAAAATCCATAAAAATAAAGTCCCAATTCCATCTATGGGAATGGGTTGAAGCAATCCAGGAGGTCAGAGATGCTCTGCCTTAACCTGCTGACACGTGAGACAATGGGATATGAACTCAGTAATGTGGACCTTCATATTGTCCCACTAGTATGATCTTTTCATATTCCGATACATCTTCGTGCTACCTGGATGCAACGAAAGCTTCGAACAGTGAGCTGACTCAAGAATCTCTTGTCTCAAGTCAGGTATGTCTGGGACGCACAGGCAGCCTCAAAAGCATAAGCCCCCATCCGTACCAATAGTCCACTCAGAGTCCTTGTCAGTACTAATCTTCTCCTTCATCTTCACCAGAAGCTCATCATCTGCCTGAGCCTCGATAATACGACCATCTACAAGCGGTTGTACACGAACATGTGCGACGACTTCAAACGGCTCTTCTACTGTGAGTTTCTTCTCAAAGTCTCGCACGAATTCCACCATATCCCATACCGCAATCATAAGCGGAGCCGTAAATTCTATAGTCTTCTTGCGGCTCAACGCATCTGCCATAAGGTTTGCCTTCCCCGAATGGTAAGAAACCTTGAACTTAAAGTCTTTTAAGGTCTTCATCTATCGACGCTGCCTCATATTCAAATCTCACTGTGAGAATATATATCTAAGGCTCTTGTGGTCGAAAAAGAGCTCAAACTCCTCTCCGTAGAGGTAATGTCTCCAGAGCTTTAATGCGAAAATGACTGCTGCTAACTCTAGTTCGTGCATAGGGTAATTCTCCTTGTGCTTCCTTAATTATCTTGAGGCATACACAATCACCCTATCCTTTTACATAAGGAAACAACCCAGACCAACGTAAGATGCGTCAGTATATATTGTATACTCAACCCCTTGCTCTGGCAATACTAGCACAGGGGTGGACGTCAACTTATCCTTCAGCTCCTGAAAAGCTGCTTCGGCCTTCTCATTCCAAGCAAACTTCAAGTCCTTTCTTGTCAACTGAGACAACAGTCTGAAAATTTTGGAAAAGTCACGTATGAATCGTCGATAGTAACCTGCCAGACCCAGAAAACTCCTCACCTCAGTAACTGAACTGGGCTGCTTCCAATCCTGAACCACAGCTACCTTAGCGAGGTCAACCGCAATACCTTCCTTGATCACCACATGTCCCAGGAACTTAACTTCTTCCTTCCAGAAATTGCACTTCTTATATTGTGCGAACAACTGGTTCTCCCTGAGAGTATTCAATACCGCTCTCAGGTGCTCCTCGTGCTCTTCCCGACTCGTAGAGTATATCAAAATATCATCGATAAAGATAATGATGAACCGGAACAGAAATGGCCGAAACACTCTGTTCATCAAATCCATGAACACGGCTGGAGCATTCGTGAGTCCAAAAGATATCACAAGGAACTCATAATGACCAAAACTGGTCATGAACGCAGTCTTCTACACGTCCTCATCCCTGACGCGCAACTGATGATACCTAGACTGTAAATCTATCTTTGAGAAATAACGTGCCCCCTTCAACTGATCAAACAGATCATCAATCCTGGGCAAAGGATACTTGTTCTTCACTGTCACTTGATTCAGCCTGCGATAATCAATACACACCGCAGGGAACCGTCTTTCTTCTTCACAAACAAGATAGGTGCTCCCCAAGGTGACACACTCGGTCGAATGAAGCCTGCCTCAATTAAAATATCCATCTGTCTCCTCAACTCCTCCATCTCTACGATACGTCGTAAGGGAAATAGGTGTTGCACCGGGCACAAGATCGATAGTGAAGTCAATCTCGCACCGAGGAGGTAGCCCTGGGATCTTCTCAAACACATCAGAGAAATCGTGAACTACTGGCATAACTTCTAACGTAAGAACATCAGAACTCTCTAACATGGAAGCGTAGCTGCTAACACGATAGGACCAACTGACCTGAACTGGAAAAGAGAAGACCATGCCCTCAGGTCCGTAGGCTGTCACAACTCTAGCCTCGCAATCAATCTCTGCTCTCATCTTCGTGAGCCAATCCATCCCAAATATCACATCATAATGATACAGTGGGGCGACAATCAGGTCGACAACCGCTGTCCTGCTACCCAAGTCTATCGAGCAAGACTCACATGTCTGAGTAATATCTGAAGTAGTCCCTGTAGCTGTCGTGAGTCTCACTCCCTTCGCAGGAGCCGTAACCAAACCTAGTCGCTTAACTGCAGCATAAGAGATGATCGAAACAGTGGACCTAGTGTCCACCAACAAGAAGATAGGTGTATCTAGGATGTGAGCAGGAACCTCAAATGATGTTGGTGTAGAATCTGCCTCGGGTGCCTCAGCTGTGAGCGCATGAACCCGAGCCTGCTGTGTGCAATGTGGTGGAGGAACCATAGGCCGTTGTGGCGGCCTGAATTGAGGTGCTGGAGGCCAGAAAGAAGGATGAGCTGGTGCTGATCGAAGGGGTGGTGCGAAAATGGCCTGAAGCATCGCACGACCAATCCTCTGAGGTGGCGACAAACCACTGTCTCGCATCCTAGAAAAGCAAGATATCTCGGTGTGGTCAGGCTTCTTGTAGTAGCTACACCACACATCAGGATGCCTCACATGATCAGGAGATACAGAAAACTCCTGCGGTGAATCAATACGAGGCCTCTTACCAAGGAAAGGCCTACTCGTGAAGTCAGGTCATAGCCTGGGAGCCATAGACGTACGCATGTGGGACAACCTATCCTCGTCTTGATCTGATCACAAAGACATGCTCACCAACTCTTCATATGAAGAGATGCTCGCACAACACATCTTCGATCGAATCTCAGGCCGCAAACCCTTAGAAAAATGCCGCATTCTCAACGGCTGATCACCCAGAATCAAAGAAGCATACCTGCCCAGCTCCGTAAATTGGTTCTCGTACTCAGTCACAGACATGCCTCCCTGAAAAAGGCGAAGGAACTCACTCTCCTTCTTGTGTCAATAAGTGACCGGATAATACTTCTCGTGGAAGCAAGCCTTAAATGCCGCCCACGTCTACTCAAACCCCTCTACAACTGTGTAGAGAATACTTTCGCACCATAAACTAGCCTCATTCTCCAACATGAAGGTGGCAAGCTCAACCTGCTCCACCTCGGAACAGTGCAACGGTCTCAGCATCTTAGAGATGTGGTCGATCCAATACTCAGCCTCCTCGAGTCTATGAGTACCCGCGAATGTAGGAGGCCACAAGCACTGAAATCGTTCGAACGCACCTCTCGCACTAGTATTCCCAACAGGGTGTAAAGACAAGGTAGGTGGAGTCACCCTCATAAACTGAACAAAGATGCCAGCTATGGAAGACAGGAACTACTGCTGCTGCTGCTGCTGATGTATCTATTGTTGCTGCATCAACAGCATCATCTGCTCTAGCCTATCAGAAGGTGGAGCGGACTATGATGTAAAAGGCGTCGACGCAGACGCACGGTTCTGCTTGGGAACCGCAGGTGTGACAGGAGGCACCATAGAAGGTGTCACAGGAGGTGTCACGGGAGGCGGTCCAGCAGCAGGGCCATAAGCTAGCTGAGAACCCGACATGGAATCAGATCGAGATGGACCCGAATGGGGGTCCATAAAACTATCGCTCAGGGCAGGGGCCCCGTCAAGCCAATCACCCAGAGAGAGTCGGGCTGAAGATCTCGAGCCCTTAGGTGGTATACCCTACACACAACAGAGGGTAGCAACCAATGAGATTAAGCATTCTCACAGTCCATTCACAGCAATAACTTCGCAAGCCAATGAAATAACATGCATTTCATTACCAAAATTTTCACAATACATGAAGTGTAGTATTACATGAACCGCGACAGAGAAAGCATGCGAGAAAAATTACAAAGCTTCAAACACTAAGCTTCAAACACTGAACAACTATCAAACTATCAAACCACTACCAAACCATACATAAAAATAAGAAATAAATAAGCAAACAACAACTACATAAAGCCTATTCATCAGAATCTGGCGATGGAGAAGGGGCACCCTTATCCTTCAGGCAACAAAGGATAGTCTTCAGCGTGCAGGTTACTTTCTTGAACTTATGCTTTACGAGGCCCCACAAATTCATAATATCCTGTCGTAAAACAGCCTGACCCTCCTCGAGTCGAACTATATGGGCATCTTTAGTAGCCTGAGCAGGATCAAGCTCCTGAGTTGCAGGAGGAGGACTCTATCAGTATCCTGAGCCTCCTCTTCTTCTTCATCCTGCACTTCTTCCTCTATCTCTGCCCCAACTTCTTCTTCACTTTCTTCTTCTTCGCTATCATACTCATCTCGCTTTCATCAAGTTAAGCTTGTCGTTGTCGAGGCCCGATCATCATCTGATTGAGAGTAGTCTCGCTGATATAATGGACTGGTGCTGGCAACTCCGCCCCAAGTCTGTAGGCAAACTCGAGCATAATCTTGCATATGAGTCGGCCGAAGGGAAGCGACTCTGTCCTTCTATTTGATCATGCGATAAGGATAATCTGTCGCAGTACAAACATAGGCACGTACACCTTTGCTCCCTGTCCCACTTGATACAGAAAATCTACCATGAGACGCGTGCATTCACTATGATTGTTCCACCTGGTATAGACATTGAACGTGCAGATATGGTGAAGCAAACAGAAATTGCCCGACATATGGGTTACTAAGAGGCTCCTGTTAGGTTGCCACTCAACCAAACGACCACATAGAAACCTGGTGCGGTGATCCCTTTCATGAACACTGTTTAGATTCTTAACACTTGGATGTACCTCCCCAAGTGCACATTCAGGAGTCGAGCTATCAACCCAACATTGATTGTGGCTTCCCGGTCTCTGCCGAAGGGGATCTTGAACTACAAGGGCTCCAGCGTAGGGTCCCGAATGTGAGCATAGAAGGCTCGAACAGTGCTCATAATAGCACGAGACTCACCTTCAAATAGCGGACCCCACCCAGCTTCTTCCAAATGCTCGAATAACAAGTACTCGCCAAAGAGTCACCCATCCACATGCACTTCAAAAAGAACCCTAAGGTTCTCATAGATGTCATGAGCCAACTCTGCCAACAATGCTCTTCCAACAGGAGCTTGGGGATCAAGACCCCACTTCGTCTGCAATTCACTCCCAGCGCTTGAACTCACGGTAACACCTCTAGGCCGCCTCGAACGAGCAGGATGACTAGGTCCAGCCTCATCCACAGGGGCACACTTATTGCCCATCAGTGAAAGGATGGAGGAAATGGAAAATTGAGCCGTGACAAGCTCCAAGAAAGCCATGGAAAGTGAAAAAAATGAAGGAAAGGGCTGAGATTTCTAGGTCTCCACAAATTTGGGCCTTGAATAGGAGTGAAAAGGGTCAAAGAAAGGGAGTATGGAAGGAAGAAAAGATCAAAATAAGAGGGTTTGGGGCTGACACGATTCTGAAGCTTAAAGAAGGGATTTGGAAGCTCAAATCAAGGAAAATGGGAGTAGGTGATGGGTATGGCTGAGCACGGTGGAGGGATGAAGGAGTTAACAAAAAATGTAAGAAATCGTGATTGGAAGGATGATTTGAAGGAGAATGAAGCAGTTTTGAAGAAAAGGAAAAGTATGGGAGGATGATTTGTGAAGGAAGTACTCATTTGGGGATGAAATAAGAGACAAACCCTACACCAATGGGTCCCACTAGGCCTCACGTGCCATCGGCCCGAAGGCCCCGTCCAAAACGGCCCGCTGGTCGACGAGGCCTCGCCCATTGGGTGAAGACCTCCCCACCCCCTGGGTCTAAAAATGTTTGGGTCCCACCCTGGAACCCCCTGAAAGTTGATCGTTTGGCCCCCCTCTTCCGATTTGAGCCATTTCGAGTCATTTCAGAACTAATCTGATCCCTATTCACTTTTACCATTTTCTAACGGCTGGGATTGGGTAAAACACGGTCTATACCAGATAATTGACAATCTAGAAGTGATTTGGGGTCGTTATGTGTGATCAGGAGTGTCCACGGACTCGAGCTCTGCGATCATTTTCAGTACACTTTCGCCAAAAGACACATCTGGGGTCCTAAACCTGTTTCTAGATTATTCTCGCACCCTCCTATGCTATAGTAGCGTCAATGTGCATCATGTGACTCTAAACCAAGTCCAGTTTAATCCAGATCATGCTCTGATACCAACTTGTAATGCCCTGAAATTCAGGGGTCGAGCATAACTCTGCTCCCGAGTTCTAAAACATCACTTATGCAACATCAAGAATGATGGATGTATGTTGTTTGTATTAGCACATAAAACATGAAATATATTAAGCTAGATCAGCAGACATAACTCAGGGATATTGAGAAAATGCAAGCGGAAGACTTAAATACATATATAAGCTAAAATAATCCCCAAAGTATGTGTGCTCTGCCCAGGGCAATAAGTACAACTGTGTATCAAAATACATGTATCAAACTATGCAAAATCATCATATACATATCTCAAAATCCCCGCTGGTCAAGACATTGTTCATATGAACCCACCTGAGAACTACATAAATGAGAACGCCTTCTCATCCTCATCAAAATCTGGCTCCGCCTCGCCAGCATCAACATCGCCTGCAACTAAGTCAGAGTCTAGTTAGTATTTAAGCACCATTCCAGAACGTGGGAGTGAGTGATCAACTCAGTGGTACCATACAACAAAGGTTAACATGTTATCAATTCAATCAAGCAGTAATGATAAAGCAATACAATCAAACATGTCCTAGATACTCTTGTTAATGTAAGAATGATATGAGGAAATGATGTATGCCCTCACCACAATCTCCCTCTGCGATCTTCATCTTATGATTGCGCATGTCAGTCACTTCCTCAGTGCTCTCACACCAACGCTAATAGCACATGCAGTGCAATGATATAAGAATGCTTACCAAGTTCTTATTAACCTTTTCATACAGCAGGATTGGGAAGCTAAGACACCTCCCCTATGTCAATTCCCAAGCATTGATCCATTCTAGGGTCGTCAATCCTAGGAAATCTCATACGTTGGTACGGTTCCAAATCGCTATAAAAGGCTTGTCACCAATCAATATAGGTCTAGTTATATCTTCAAACTGTAACAAGACTCGTCGCCCTTATACAGTGTCAGGATATAAACAAGGTCACTACAGAGGGCTCTCACCAATCAAAGTAGGCCGACAGTAAGAATATAGTGTCCCATACCACCATAATCTGCTCATGAGAGTAGGGTGCTCACTGGTCACTACGGGGAGGCTCGTCGCCCCAGCATAGGCCGACATCTCGACCACAGTGTCCCATACCACCATGTCTGGCTCATGATTCTTAGGGGATCTCGGTACCAAGGTTAACGGGAATTTCACTAGTAAGTTCAGTGTCTTAGATTCAAACAGTAGTAACCAAACATGGTGAACAAATATCGGTTAATCGGGTTAGTTGATAAGCTCAACTATGCCAAGTGCACATTGAGTTGAATGACATGGAATGTATAAGCACTCCGTGTGGCCTAACCACCGTCGAACATCCCAAGCACCACTCAAATTCGTTAAACCCATCCTGCGTGGCAAAAATAACCTCAACCACCATTTGGAGTACGATTACCGATTACCTGGACTGTAGTACAACCCCAATCATGTACAAGCTCAATAATAGGCATATGATTCATATCCTACAATCATATGAACTTTTATGAAATATAACTTGAATATAAATACAGTTCATGGAGGAAATCATACACGTAGTAAACATGGATAATCTAAGTTACACAATTTATGGAGGAAATCATATACATCTTTAAGATGATTGAGATTCATAATCAACAACCTAAAAATTCACACTTTACTAACTACTAACTCATTCAAACATTGAAACAAACACTTAGACTACACTATTGAACATACATCACGTATGCCAATTCCATTACATAATAGGGCAAGACCTCTCGCCAAGGAGTTGCTGCATACATATCATGCATATAACTACGATAAATAATCATGGCAATCACAACAGCATATTTCATACGTATACAGGTATTCTACATATACATGAAATACTCTATTTATGACATAGCTTATACATATACGTAAATCGAAACAGATAGTGCATTTGGCATGTGTAATAGCATTCACATCATGAATAAATCATTATCTAACATTGAAAGCCTTGAAAACCATAACCTAAATGTATATAGTCTGCACCTTAAACCAGAAAACACGTATTAGAGATGATTCAGACGATAAGTCTTCGTTAACGGTGGATACGCTACCTAAGACACGAAACAAGTTAGTTATAACTTCATTTAAACTATCCTAAGCTTCACAATAGGTTAGGGTTGTCTTAACTTACCCAAGAACGAAATCAGAATCACCGGAATAACGATCCAGATACGCATATTCGATACGTAGATGAACTGGGAAGAATCCCATGGAGAATCAATAGGTTCTCTCTCACTTTCTCTCTCCTTTCTCTCTCTTGAATAGCTAGGGTTTAGGAAATTCGTATGGGATTTGGGAATGAGGGTTTAAGCCCTTTTTATAAGCCTAAAGTCGACAGAAATAGCCTTAGGGCCAAGGTATACAAAGGTTATAACCAAATCGGGCTCTTTCTGATCCAACGGAGCACTTCTGGAGGTCCTATTATCAAATGCGGTCGGACTTAAGCTCACTAGTATTGGATCTTAAGCAAGTTAAGTTTTCAGTCCGGTTGGGTTTCTAGATCATCCGTGGTGGATTAGTTTCAATTCAACGGTCACCAAAATTCGATCGGAGCTATAAGTGCTATGACATGAGTGGGCCACCTTTCCTAATCCGAGGGTGAAATTGGGTTGAAATCTAACAGTCAGAAAGCTTTAAAATAACGTGCAAGTGAAGCGACCCAGATTAATTAAAATCATATTTTATTTTCTAAAAATCTTCATTTTCTCACTCTCTTCACTCCGGACTCAAGGAAATGGTCTCTGAACATCGTTTGGGCTTGATTTTCGAGGTGATAGTCAAGTCCAACTAAGCAGTCATAATGGTCTAAGTTCATCGCTATCAGACTTTTAACGTGCGGTCTAGGTCTGATTCGAAGTTACAAAGTATTTCCGGGAGCAACTGGGTTTAGAGTTAGATCCTAAATTTTAGAGTAATCTAGCGTCAATGATTCTATAGGTTTTAGGTCTTACAAATCATATTGAAAGTTATGGGTGCTCATTTCACATGTAATCTAGTTTAGCGCTAGTTAAAACACATTAAATTTCTAAAGTCTTAAGGCCTAAATGATTTCTGCTAAAGGTGGTACTCGGGTCTAAGTACGGATTTTTCTAAGTCGTTACACTCTTCTACATAATGAAGTCTGTGCATCTCTCAAGAACAAAGGTCTTTACTTCAAGAAATGCAAGATTATATAGTCATGTTCGAGTACAACATTAAGTGAGTGTTCAATGTTCAAGATTCACAATTCAAGCTCCTAGTTAAGACAAAGTCTTTTTTACTTTGAACCTCAAGCTCAAGATTCAAGATATTTCAAGTTCAAGCTTCTTAAGGCTACAAATTCAAGTTTTAATATTCTTCAAAACGTCACAAGTTCAAGCTTCATTCTATGATAAGATCTCAAGCTTTGTAAATTTCAAAGAACGACTATCAACTGAAGAAAAAGAAGTTTCAATGTTCATACATCATGTTTCAGGTATGAATGACCTTAGATTGATTATAGGGTAGGTCATTTTGAATACATAATTTAATTAGATCATTTTATAAGTGAATAGACTATTTTTTTACTAGTCTTAGACTCTGTTCGACTGGTCCTAGCACTGGCTTAACCAGTCCAAGAAATTCCTCGACTAGTCTTAAGTTTGTTGTAGATTTTCAGAATTTCTCGTTGAGCCTCAACTAGTCATGGATACTGCTCGACCGGTCGTGTGAACAGTGCTCGACTCGTTCTCAACCCTGCAGCTACGACTCAAAGTCCAGCAACTATTTTAAGTTCTACACGACCGGTCGTGGACAGGTCACGACTAGTCGTGGAGGTCCCTCGACAGATCATGAAGGGCCTACAACCAGTCGTGAAACGACTTTATCTTATCGTACCTAAATTTTGAAAATCTATTTGTCCTACGACCACTCGTGGTGTCCTCAGGACCAGTCATGAACACGATTTCTTCACTTATAAATAGAGCACGAATTTTAGAGTTTGGTATTCAATTCAAGTGAAATCAATACACCACTTTGAGAGATAAGTTAGTCATATTTTTAAGATATATTGTGCTCATTTAATATTCTCTTAATTTATCCTTGTTATATTTGATTTTTTATTCTATATTCTATTCATATTTGAAGAAGGGATTAAGAATTACCTTTTTCTTGGAATCAAAATCAAATAGAGCTAGCCCAACTTGGTTTAATCTAAAATTAACTTAGAACTTAGAACCATTTCATAAGTGAGTTTGGACATTGAACTTCTACGTTGAACTTCTACTCCGATTTGGTTCTTCCGAGCGGCATCAAAAAGAGAATACTCAGGTATTTTACACTATTGTAAATCTGTTTTGGTTTTTG
This sequence comes from Magnolia kwangsiensis, assembly GCA_037074715.1. Taxonomy (NCBI): domain Eukaryota; kingdom Viridiplantae; phylum Streptophyta; class Magnoliopsida; order Magnoliales; family Magnoliaceae; genus Magnolia; species Magnolia kwangsiensis. The sequence continues at coordinate 146,134,379 of CM073572.1, forward strand.
AGATTGTTCTAGAAAAATCTCTATATTGGTTTGTCTGAGGTGATTTAGAAAACTCAGAGCGTGGGGTTTTTTGAATTGTCTAAGTCCACTTGAAAGACACAATTGTGAGGGTTTTAGGTGAACCTAGAAAAACTTATTTTCATAGTGAACGCTAATATCCACTATGTGAGGATATTAGGAGTGAAGTAGTTATGTGGTTATTTTTCTAAGCAGTTGGTGTACACACAAGCGAACCACTATAATTTCTAGTCATGTGGATTGAATGTTTATTTCTTTTTATGGTTGATTGTAATTTCTTTTTTTCATTGTGGAGAATGTTGTAATAGCGCAGATTTCTTTCCTTCCTTTTTATTTCCTTATTCCTTTGTATCAGTTTGAGTTTTTAATACACAAACGGTTCTAGTAAGGTTGTCCTACCATAAACCTTTTATTTTTTCTGTAAGGTTGTCCTTAGAACAACATCTGTATCAACCTCTCAGTACTTAAACATTTAGAGTTGTATTTAATTTCAACATTGTGAGATTGTTTATGTGTTTAAATTCTGTTGTTATTTTTTAAATTTGGCATAGTTCTATTCCCCAGGACATATAGCTTGGCCTTTTCAGGTACGCCCAAGGAGAACTAACCACCTAGAAAAGATCATATGCCATGAAAATAATGATTAGTCCAACTATTATTATTCCAATTTTAAACCACTATGAGGGGTTTTTCACCTAACATAGGCTGACAGCTCAGGCATAGTGTCCCATTCTACCATCCCTAGCTCATGAGGCTAGCAAATCAAGTGTTTAAAGGTAACCTACACAACTAGTGGCCAATTCCAATTCTACAAGTGGAACTTACCAGCGCAAGATTATATGAAGGTGGTTCATTTAAGCCACATAAGGCAAATATTTCGTCAAGCTGCAAAGGGCGAACATACAATTTAAACCATGTAGGGTACCTAGCTAAACGAAGTCACATATGGCAAATGGCCCATTCAATGATGCGATAGCAAAGGGATTGTCCCCAGACTTCACATAGGCACAATTGGTCCATAACATGGTAGGTCCACAACAAAGAATTTCATTTTATCTATTAGTTAAAATAGCCACTAGTTCAAGGACCTCTAAGCAATCCATCAAGTAATTCACATATGACAAATCAAATTACATGTAATGTCAATATCGCAATATCTAAAGAGTTCATTTTAAGTCAGATTAGAGGTATTTAAATTCCATCGTATGTTCAAATAATTGAATTTAAATCCAATTCATCAATCATCTATAAAGGATCAAGATAAGTAAGATCAATTCACTATATTAAGCAATCAATTAGATAAATGAACAAAGATGAATAAATAAAGCTAACTATCAAGATGTAGAAAAGCTTGAAGGGTGATCCTCACCTTGAAGCGTGGATCCTCTTCTTGTTAGACTAAAGATCACAAAGGGATTTAAGGAACTTGATCTAACTTAAAATACCATACACGGATAGTTAGGCTACATTGTTTTAAGGGCGAATGAACACCTAATTCTGCTACTAATGCATCAGTTACAAACTAGAACAAAGGAGGAATTTTAAACTATCCAACACTACATACCTGATCGAGTCGACTTAGAAATGATAGATCAAAACCAATCGCCCTAGATCCGATACAAGGTTGCATGGCGGCGACAAATCAACTCTTTCCTTTCTTCCCCTTCTTCCCATTTCTTCTTCTTTTTCTCCCTTTCCTTTCTCCAACACCTAGCCCTTTCACTACTCCTAGAAAACTCCACTCGACTTGGTTTCAGTGAGTCGACTCGACTTGACTCAATAGTAATCCGAATCCCACTTCCCTTTCTCTTCCTTCCTGCACTTCTTCCTTCTTCTTTCCTTCTTTCTTCCCACAACCCTTATTGTTGGAATGTCCAACAAAACACTGACCGAACCAGCGCTAAGTATGCTTGACTTGGCTGAGTCAAGTTGGTGTAATAATCACCAACCCAACTCTCTCCCTTTCTCTATCACGTTTCTTCCTTCCCCTTCCTTCCTCTCCTTTCTTTCTTCCTCTTCTGATTCTCTTTTTCTTTCTTTCTAGCTGGAATTCCAGTAACCTCCAGCTCGAACCAGTATGATGGCCAGCAACTCGGCCCGACTTGAATCAGCAACCACACATCCCCTCTCTCTGTTTTTATTTCTTCTTCTCTGTCCCATCCTTCTCTTCATGTTTCTCCTTCTTTTCTTCTTTTCTTCTTCCTTCTGGTAGGAAGATCAGGATATGGACTCAGACTTAATCGTGTGGCTCACAATGCTTGAATCAATGAAGAAGATCAATGGAGAAGAAGGCAGCCATTAATGGCATCTTTACCATCACCATCTCATCTGCCGATTTGACTCTTTCAGTCAGTCCGTAAGGGCCCTAGAAAGCTTAGAGTGTAGAAGGAATGAAGCTCGGATGCCATTTGAATGGTGGGTTTGAGCTTGGAAGAAAAAGGTTTGATTTTTTGAAAAAAGGGAAGAATTGTCATAGCTGTAGTTTCTCTCCTAGAAAGTAGGGTTTTCAGGATTCTCACATATGAAATACCTCATTTCTGATGATCACGATTGATTTGGATGGCTTTTAAAAGCAAACCGTTGGTTGAGATAAACAACGGATATTCTTTTCGTCGTTTTCTCTTTCTCCTTTTTCTTTTAACGGCCTAGTTTGAAGGGCTAGGATTCCTTTGGAATGGACGGTTGTGGTGTTTAGAATGGTGATGGTGTGGATTGCCAAGCTATCACCACAAAATGAAAATTCCATTTTTGAAAGAATCAACCGCACACCGATAGCTTGTGCTCGAAACTGTGCACATGTAAAACCTTGGAAACGTGTGAAGCGAGTTAGGGTTTGGTTAAAAATCTCATCCAAATTAAATGGATGATTTGGATCATCTGATAGATCCTTCAAGATGGCCCACAAATCATCCCAAACGGACGTCGTCCATTCAACTATTTGTGGGTGGGAGTAAATCTAAAAGAACATCAGGTTAGACCTTGCTGACTGACTTCCCTGGTTTGGTGCACATCAAGTGCACGCATTCCATGTACATAGTTATCAAAAGGTGGGGTTCATAGGTTCATCTATGAAATCCACACCATCCAGCAGGTTCTTCTGGCCTAATTAGGACCTCCAGGCATGTATGGGGTGGATCTAAGTCCTAGGTGGGCCACATGTTGTAGGGACGTAGGGGTGGAAACCACCATCACTTTCGGTTTCATCTTTCGCTATTACAGCGTGTGGACGAATGTTTCTCCATGTTGCTATTCAAAATATGTGAGGTCCATTTGTGATTGCCTTTCGAAAAATCTACTCCCTTCACCACCTTTGTCATAATGTATTAGCACATGGGTCAAAGTACAAATCAGATGTGACTCCTAGGTGGGCTACACCTTCAATAAGTGTGTGAATTACTCAAACTGTTGAAACCTCATGCACGTTTCTATGAGAATTTGTTATTCCATGTAACTTAATTTATTTTGTGTGGAGTGAATTGTACTATTTTTAGTCTCACGATCTGCTATGTTCATTGCGTCAAACACACCCTGCTAGAATAAGGTTCTGATAATAGAACAAATCCGATGATTGGGTGGGCCGCACTATATGTTTTACCTTCAACAGTGGTATGTAATGACATTGAATATTTACAATCTTACCATCCATTTCTCAACCAGCTTCCGACGTCCATTACATTGGAGTGCGCCACTTGAATTTCTTGAAATTTGGCAGGCATTCATCATTTTCGTGTTCTTTTCATTAGTCCAGTTTGGGCCCCGATCTCTCAGGAATGTCCAAGATGCTCCTTTAGTGGCTTACACACTCCGTAATTGAAAATAACATTTGTACCTATTTCATTGATGAGCTACCCAGTAGTTTAGACTTAAACTTGAAGACCTTCATAATGACCGATTCATCTTGATATTTTGATGACCCATTTGGCGGATCCAAACCTGATGGATGGTTAGGTGACTTGTTAAAAATAAGGAAGCTTTATGGTTAGCAATCTAACCATGAATACGGGTGGATGTATGGTCAGTTTTGTGAATGGATGAACACAAAGTGGGTTTTTGGAGTAATTAGGGGTATAGGTCGATGACATTTTCACAATTATTACTGATATGTGAGTTTTGAAAAATCTAATATCTTCACATGGTTACAGGTACATTTCTAAGCGATTCTTACAAAAGAACGTATATCTAAATCATTATGGATAGCGAGTTTCTTCATCATTTTGTTCAAGGGAAAGTACTTACGTCAAATCACGTGATTGATGGCCTTGTTTTGAAATTCAACGGTTAGATGGCTTGATCTATAAATGGAGATCATTCCAAATGGATAGATTCATGTTGGGGAATGGATGTAAGGTCGGGATAGCTAGGTTGGTGTCGTACACATGTATATATCAAGTTAACTTCATTGTAACACTCATGGACTTTCAATACTCGGGTATTGAAAAGTTCGGGGCATTACACTAAGGTATCACAACTAGTAAATCATGTATTTATTGTGAATGTAATGTATTATGGGTAGCGGCCCTCTTAGTCGGCACGTAATTCCGTGGGTTGGTTGGAGTGATACACAATCGATGTAAGTAAATTGTCATGCATGTTACATCACGTCTCAGGATTGAATGTCGTAAGTCACTCCATGAACATATCATGTTACGTAAATCCCTCAATCGTATTGTTGTGTCACCTTCAGATGTTAGCGTAACGTCACGTTAATGTGGGACACACCAGCGAATATCTGTATAATGAGAGTGCGGGTCGAGCTGGATATTATGAACTATTTTTCACAATGTGGTAGTGATTACTACGTATGATGAGCCGCACACACTTTGTTAGGCATACATTCATGTAGTTTGTTTGCGCATACTGATATCTCTCGTAGTAGTGAAGTATGTGTCGTATCAGAACCCTTACATTACTTTTATGAATCTTTTGAATTATTGTTAGTCTTAAAGGATAACCATCACTATGAGTAGGGGGTTGACCCTCTCCAGCCGTACAGATGATGCATGTGATGTATATATTGAAGACTTAGAAAATTACTTCCTTATGGAAGATTATACTGAAAGAATAAGAAAATAGTTTTACCAATTAGTTTTATATTTTTGCTGCAAACTCGATAAATGTAATAAGCTCCCATTGAGAGGGCATTTGATTATTCTTTTACTCTACTGAAATAATTAATACAGTCAATTTTATACCCATGAATGTTACCTTCATGTATGTTTATGGATGTAATCTAAATGAAAAAAATGAGGTGTGATTTTTAAAGCATCCAATTCATATGTTATTAACACACGGTTTTCTCGGGCATGAATATAAACTCTAGCCATGAAAATTTCGAGGCATTACACCTCTTGTCATTTTACTCCTTATGTTAATTAATATGAACTCCAAGATCAATCTGTTATCATGTCTGAACCATCCTTTGAGGATTGATGGTGGCCATATTGATCTCTATATTGAATAAAAATAGATTAGTATCGATCAATATTGCTTACTTTTCTTTTTCAGAATATTTCAGCAACTCTTTATTGATGTTATCCTCAATAACATTCTTAAAAACAACACATTTGTTAGTGGAATGCGACTGAGTTCCATGCCAATTAATTTTCTTCAATTCTTTGGATGTCAAAATCTTATGATTAACTGAATTTTAAAAATTAAAAAATAAAAAATTCAGCTAACATGATATCTAAGATTTCACCAGCAAGATAAATATCAAAGGTATATGATCTTTGAACTTTCTAATTAGATTATGTCACTGTCTCTTCTTAAACTAATGCCAAATATGTGAATGGTTGTTTAACCACTATTTTAACCACTGTAACATCCTAATTAAGGTCATAATAATATGTCACTGCTGAGAAATTCTTTTACGTCATTAACTCTTAAATAGGGCCTCATATCGAGACACCTTCTTCGTCAAATCTTAAAGATCTATGAATTTCATTTCAATAAACTTCTTTCAAAGCTTGAATTCCAATCCATCTTGAGCTAACTAGACCAATTTTGCCCCAGTCGTAACTATATTGCATTGGCTTTTTGCTCTTTTAAACCTAGTAATATAATTCTCAACCGATTCCCCTGGTAATTGCCAAAAATAAGAAAGATCGCCCATGAATTGTTCTTCAATTTCTTACCAATTTTATATAGAATTTGGTAAAAAATTGAAATTCCAAGTAAAGGCCTCCCCAGTGAGTGAATGAACAAATAACTATAATTTATAATACTCATTATTGGCTAATTCTCCACATTATGTAGTAAATCGACTTATGCGTTCTACGATAGATTAACTCGTATCGCCTATAAACAATGTAAAGTTAGGTCAATAATTCCTCGTCAATGGGTATTGTCGGTCGATCCAGTTAGGATATTTCTTATGATAAACTGGAGCAATAGTTTGGCCAAGAACTTGGCCTGTTACTTCCTAAACCAATTGAATAATTTGATTATGCTCCCAGTATTGTTGTACAACAACTGGATAGGGTCATCCCGATACTATTCTTCATTATATGGTTGATTTATAAGCAAGGGTTGCCCCACAGGTATCCCTTGATTCCTGACTTCATGAATTACATTCCTATTTTCACGTTCAGGACTTCTAAAATCTAGAGGTGGCGATGAATTTCGCATGTCCTCGACAAGAATACATTTGGGATGTTTAAAATTTACTGGTATTGTTGAATTTCACATATCTTAGATTAAACTAGGGATAAGAATAAGTGGTATGTTTCGTTGTAATGAAAGTGTCTTTGGCATTGATTGGACTTGTGATATAGGTGCCTGATTTCCAAGAGAACTTGTATTGGCCAATTGTTGAGGTGTAACGAGTGCTCATCAACAAAAAAAGTCATAAACTAATTCATGCTCTCGGTGTAACCAACCATCCACTTATTGAAAGCCTCTATTTGAACTCCCAAGTGTTCTGCTTGAACTCGCGATAGTTCTGCGATGTGTTGAATGCCCCTTTGCATATCAACCATACCAGTTGACATAATCTCAAGAGATTTAACCCAAGATGTTGATGGTTTATCTGAATTAAGTGAAACATGCACCGAATTAGGTGGTGGATTTCCTTACTTAAGCACTTATTGGTCTTGGAACTCCTCGTAAGTAGGAGGTTCGTTAGCCATAACAATGATTGTTAATGTATTATGACCAGCTCTTCGATCATGATTCTGAATGATTACTACATCGGTAAATATACTTATATCAGCCAAATGCTATAATAACCAAGTAATTTGTTGTCTTACCGGGCGTGCCAAAAATGTTGGTCAATTAGTTTGTTTTCTATTATGCGAGCATGCTAGAATCAATAAAGCAGTTCATTCCAAATCGATCAACTTTGACTCCAAGCACAAAAATGGCATACACATCTAATATGAACATTTATATAACCAAATTCTAAGAAGATTGGTTACTAACTTAGCCACTTGCAAAAGTTTATAATGATAAGGCGATAATCAGAAAGTGGGGTTCTTTTTCTGAAGATAGGTTACTTAATACCTTTCACAAGAAACGACTTTTAGAATACTAATATAAATCAATCAAATAGAAAAGCTCACAATCGGCCACTAGGAATAACTGCAAGATTACATCTCTTGAAATAATTACGTGATATTCGATAAAGAACAAATCTAGCATATGAGTGTAAACTTGGATTACACCTAAATATTATGGTTAAGAATTATCGCTACTCCTAAGATACCTGAGATAAAAGATAAATTGATAGATGTGATGATTCTTGTTAGTTGGTTGTTTTCTGTGATGATGATCCTTCTTTGTCACATTCCTCTACTACTTATAGATTTTTGTTGTTGCTTATTCTTTTGGATCATTTTTTTATTATTGCAACGGTTACAGTATTCGTAAAGCCTTTCGAGATTCATTTCTTCTTTGAATCATTCTTTTAATATGTTTCTCTTTACGACGGTTCCACTTCTATTCGCCAAGGCTTTGTTGCCCTCGATCGCCTTTTATATTATAAACAACTCTACCACATTTCTTATATATTGACCACAACATTGTTAACCTTTCATTGATTGTAGAACTAGATTTATCGTATGATACAATCCCATAAAAAGTGCTCCAAATCTTTGAAGATCTTTTTATCCTCTTCTCATTTCTCATATAATGTCACACGTCATCCTCGTGTTGGCTTTACAGAATAGCTAAAAATAGGGTACAACACATGAACGGCTAATCTTAGGTGGGGTATCTATCTTCACAAGCACCATCGTGGGTATACTTGCAATTATCAGTTCGTTGACAATGGATCAGATGGTTAAACTATAAGCGGCAGAGAGCATGCATCCCACCGGATGAATGGTCCAGATCATCAAGTACCCACAATTTGCGGATGAATACTATTGTCCCGAGAGAGAGAGAGAGAGAGAGAGAGAGAGAGAGATCTAAGACCGTAATTTATTGTGTACATTTACAACATTTACAAGGATTACATCACTCCGTCTTTCGACGTATATTACAAATTACAAATCATGTACCACTAAATGCGACAACTGGAGCCTTGCGCACTCAGTCAGATACTTCCGTCCTACTCACGGCTTGCACCCGACTTTTCATAAAATGCTACGGGATTAAGACGCAATCTAACGGCTGCGATCTTACTGCACCCCCGCGCAAGATAGGATCTCTCCATGCTACGGACGTCTGTGCAAAACCTTCTGTGTCTTTGTTAAGATAGAAAATCACCGATTTTTTCCTTAATCCTGATTAACCCCAAATAATTAATTATAAGCCGTTGACTGACTACCAGCACTGATCCGTCTCCCATGTCCGTCGACCGTACCCGCTCAAACTAGAAGCCTTGAAGGAAGATGAGGAAGGAAACGGACGGTTGAGGAGAAGCTTCCGATCGTAGTCGCTACGCTTCTCAGGATCGGACAGCGTGGAGTAAGCCGCGTGGATCCTCCTGAACTGCTCCGCCGACGTGTCCTTACGATCGGTCGCCACGACATCGGGATGGCAGACGCGGACCAACCTACGGTAAGCAGCCTTGATTTCCTGGCACGTGGCTCCAGATGATAGGCCGAGGACATCGTAGAGGGACGGAGTGGATGCCATTGCGGACGAGGCGGGGCCGGGAGGTGGCGTCTGTCTACCGGCCGAGCTGTAGGTTGCGATGACACGTGGCGGTCGGAGCCTCGGAGAGACGGCCGAGGTAGACGTTGGAACAGAAATCCGCGGGCCGCGGATTTCGTTTGAGGAGTGGAGGAAAGCTTGCGAGGAATGGTACGATGAGGCGAGCATAGTATGTCTGGGCTCGGATGAATGGACGAAAGTGGGTTGTATATGTACTTGTGTGTATATATATTTATTTATTTACTCTGGGGATATAGCACGTGTCACTCACGTGAAGAGAATAACAGAGAGAGTAGAAAAGATTCGGCTACATATATAGGAATAGAATGAAATGGTAAAACAGTTGTCCGTGCAAGCCCACGGTATCTAATAGGGTTCAAAGTTGGGTGGGTTCAACCCAACCGGCCTGTGACTGACCCGGTGTTGGATTGGACTCGGGAAGGATATTTCGGATTCGATCTTAAACTTGGGCTATATAAACACCAACCCGATAAAACTTGGGTTGGGCTCGGGTTAAAGTCTCGGGTTGCCCGACCCAACCCAACCCAACTCAACCCGAACCCAATCAATATATAAGTTACTTATAAATTATAATTAAGTATGGATCATTTGTGTCGAAGGCACACTAGTGATGTCGAGTCTCATTTGTCCACGTCATTTCCAAAGACTCAAGCTAACAACATATGCCAGATTTCTCTCTCCCAAATAGACTTCATGTTATGCTACATGACTTTTAAAGGAGTAGTTGTCTTATATTTTAGCTTGTTTTTTAAAGGAAAAAAAATGAAGTTATTTATAATGAATAATCACATATATAATTAATAAAATTATAGATGTAAAAAATAAGTCCTATATTGAAATATAATAAACTAATGTAATAATGAAAATATTAGCATGTATATACCCAACCAACCCGATCAACCCGATCGAGCCCGCTTGGGTTGGGCTTGGGTTGAGAATTCCCAACCCGAGATTGGGTTGGGTTAGGTTAGGGTTGAGGTATAGGAACCTTGGGTTGGGTTAGGGTTGAGCAACAACCTAACCTAACCCAACCCGCCTGACTTTCAGCCCTAATACCTGTGCATGGTAATTGAAGGAGAGAAGAGGATTTGGTGCGGCCCTGATTGTAGGGCCTATCTTGATGTATGTACCATATATCCATGCCGTCTATCCATCTTGCCATCTCATTTTGTTGCATAAGCTAAAAAAATGAATTAGATACTTAGTATAAGATGAACAGCATCACATGAAACAGTGATGATTGACCATTAAAAAATTCTCGTGGGCCACAAAAGTTTTGGATCGTGCTTATATTTATTATTATTATTTTTTTTTGTCCTTCATCCAGATCTGTGTGACTTTATTAATAGGTTGGATGGAAAATAAACATTAAAGTGAGCACTAAGTGAGCCTTTGGAAGTTTTTAATAGTGGGCATTTAATCAACATTGTTGATGTCAAAATCCGGTCAGCTCTCCCCTCAACTCATCGAATTGCTTCTATGTCCTGAACCTGCGTAATGGGATCAGGCAAAGGTGACCCTGGCTAAGCCGGGGGACCCTTTAATGCCTAAGTCAGGTCAAGGGAATCTAGGTCTAAGTGGAGAGTAGAGGAGAGTACAAGATGTTGCATACCTGTAGCATTAAGATCTGAATGTATTTATATCTGTCTGTTGGACATCTGTATCTGTTATTGTCGGCACGAATTACTCAATCAATAGGATTCTAAGATCGTGGAGATATTGTGCACAATCCATGGATTGTGCATCGCATTGGGCGGATAATGCATATCTGGGAGTGAAGTAATCGGCCATGTTTGGTTATGGTAGTTTTCATATCTGGTGGACAGAGCACCCGCCTACATGTACTGCGTCAACTCGGCTCACTTGGTTGTAATGACATTAGCCACCCTTTACTATTAACTTGTCGAATATGGACATTTTCTTAACTCTGAGTCATGCTTATAGATTCGTCCCGAAGGGCTCTTAAAACCATCACTTTTGATGCTCGGAGCTGGGAGTCGGATCCATCTTGTCGAGCTGAGTTCTTTGGAGTTGATGTCGTGAGTGACAAGTAGGATATAGTTTTCGATCGAAGTGTGAAAATTACTCCGACCCATAACCTAATAGTAAGAATATCTTCGTAGTTTACAGCCCTTTCAGGGGCACTTACGTCGGGTCAGATGGGCATCGCCTCGATGGTTCATGCACGTGGTCGAATTACTCTTGGCTTTATTAAGTGCTCGGATCATCCCATAATAGAAGCCCCCTACTCTTCGAGTTCACTCGTGGACTCAGAGAGTAAGCACGTAGAAGATCTCCTGCCCATGCTGGAGTAATTATGATTTTCAAATTCGAAGCGTCATATCTAGGGATTTCACGCTTGCAGGATGCTCTCTGGTAGACGCGTGGTGACGGTTACGATTCTGAATAATGTTTAGCCTATGATGAGCTGCCGCGTAAGCCCGAGGAAGAGTCCGTGAGATGGTTCCGCCTGCACAGGTGTCGTTTCATATATCGAAGTGCGTTATTCAATGTTGGAGCCATACTCGAGGCAGAGGCTTGGCCAATGACGGACAACCATGTGCGCTCGGGAATCAGCTCGCGACGATTTGGTTGTGGCCATTACTCTCCTCCATCAATGCGAAGATTCCCTATAGCTTATATAAGTCCCCTTCGGACTTACTCCTTTCACATGCATTCTGAGTTCGAGTGTATATCGGAGAAGGCGATTTCTGGCGAAGACGATTCCGGTCGACTAGGCATTTTCGGTAGGAGATTTCGACCGACAGAGCATTTTCGGTGGAGACGATTTCCGGTGATCATCCAGTGAGCCTCCCTTGTCGTTCTTTTTACTTCTTTTCACAATGTCGTCTAATTTTGAGACAGTGCAAGAGAATGGTAACGACTCCGAGCTGGGGAGCTCTGATTATGAAAGGGGGGCCTTTAAAGGCCCCTTTGAAGCTACACCCTTGTACCCCTCACCTCGAAGACAAGGAGGCAAGGGCTCGGACGCAACGGGCTGGTAAAAAGAAGGTCGCCCAAGCCCCCCAGGCTTCTACCGTCGGGGCCATTGAAATGCCCACCAATGGGCATGCCTCGGAGGTAGTTCCTAGAGGCTCTATTTTGTCGAAGTCTTAGATGGGATGGGTCCGTTCGGAGTTTCAAATCCCAAATTTCGTTCAAATAAGGGTCCCTGGGCCCCTTGATACCGTTGGTGCCCCTACTGAGGGGGAAGTCACAATCTTTCTCTGTGCGCTTCAGTGTGGGCTTCGGCTCCCTCTGCATCCTTTCATCTAGGTAGTAATCGCTTACCTCGGACTTGCCCTAGGACAATTTACCCTCAACGCCTGGTGTAACGCCCTGAAATTCAGGGGTCGAGCATAGCTCAGCTCCCGAGTTCCAAAACATCACTTATGTAACATATTAAATGGTGGATGTATGTTGTCTGTATTAGTGCATAAAACATGAAGTAGATTAAGCCAAATCAACAAAACATAATCCAGGGACAGTCGTAATATGTAAGCGAAAGATTGGTATGAATATATAAACTAGTATAAGTCCCCAAAGTATGAATGCAATGCCAGGTCAATATTTATAAGTCTTATTTCAAAAAATATATATATATAACAAAATGTAATAGTCCTGTATAAGGTCTAAACCCTAAAGCCCAGTCGATCCGGACTCGACTCACATGAATCCGCTTGAAAACTGCATATAAGAGAATGCCTCCTCATCATCCTCATACTTTGGCTTTGCCTCGAGTGTCGCATCATCATTTGCAATGAAGACAGAGTCTAGTTGGTGTTTAAACACCGTCCCAGAACGTGGGAGTGAGTGATCAACTCAGTGGAGCTATACAACAAAAGTTAACATGTTATCAATTCAATCAAGCAGTAATGATAAATTAATTCAATCAAACATGTCCTAAATACTCTTGTTAATACAAGAATGATATGAGGTAATGATGCATGCCCTCGCCTACACTCCCTCTTGCAACAACATCTAACGATCGTGGCATGAATCACCACCACTGTGCTCTACATCAACGCCAACAGCACATGCAGTACGATGTTATGAGCATATTACCAAGTTCTTATTAGTCCCTTTCATACAGCAAGATTGGAAAGCTAAGGTACCTCCCTCATATCAATTCCTAAATAATGATACATTCTAGGGTCGTCAGTCCTAGACAATCTCATACGATGTTATAATTCTAGGTCACTGTAAAGGGCTCGTAACCAATCAATATAGGTCTAGTTATACCTTAGATACTACAATAAGGCTTGTCGTCCCAATGCAATTTAAGGGTATACTCGAGGTCACTACAAAGGGCTTGTCACCAATCAGAGTAGGCTGACAGCTCAAATATAGTATCACATACCACCATAATCGACTCACGAGTCTAGGATGCTCACTGGTCACTACGGGGAGGCTCGTCGCCCCAGCGTAGGCGTGTCCCATACCACCATGCCCACCTCATGAGTCTTAAGAGATCGTGGTACTAAGGTTAATGGGATCTCACTGGTAAGTTTGGTACCCTAGATTCAAGCAGTAGCGTCCAAACATGGTGAACATACATCGATCAATCGGGTCAATTGACAAGCTCGACTAGGACGAACGCACGTTGAGTTGATCGACATGAAATGCATAAGCACTCCGTGTGGCCTAACCACTGTCGACATCCGAAGTACGACTCAGATTCGTCGAACACATCTTGCATGGAAAAAAATAACCTCAACCACCAGTTTGAAAACTGTTACCAATTACCTAGACTGTGATATAGTCCCAACTACGTACAATCATAAGAGTGAATATTTAACTCAAATTCTACAATCATATGAACATGTTAAGGAATATAACTTAAACATGGATACACAGTACATGGAGGAAATCATACACATAGTTAAACATGAGCACGTAGGTTATACAGTTCAAGGAGGGAATCATACACACAGTTAAGGTAGTTGGGATTCATATCTCAACTCCCTTATAAATGACACTTTATTAACTACTAACTCATTCAGACATTTTTACAAACACTTAGATTACACTTTCTAACATACATCATGTATGTTGGCCATATGACGTATTAGGGAAAATCCTTTTGCCAAGGAGTTGTCGCATACATATCAATCATGTACCTATAACAATTACTCATCACAACCACAACATCAGATTTCAAATGTACACAAATATTTCAAAAAATACATGAATTTCCCTATAAACTACATAGGTCATATATATACGTAAAATGAAACAGATTTTGCATTTGGCATGTGAAATAGCATTCATATCAGTAATAAACCATTAGCTGACATTGAAAGGCTTGAAAATCATAACCTATACGTATTTAGTCCACACCTTAAACTGGTAAATGCGTAACGGATATGATTTATACGGCAAGTCTTCGTCAACGACGGATTAACAACCTAAGGCATGAATTAAGTTAGATACATCAACACTTAAACTATTCTAAGCTCTAAAACAAGTTAAGGTTTGATTGTCTTACCCAAATATGAAATTAGAATTACCGGAATAACGATTCGAATAGGTGGATTAGGCACGTAGTGAAGCTAGGAAGAATCTCAGGATAAATCACCAACTTCTCTCTCACTTTCTCTTTCTTTTCTTCTCTTTCATAGCTAGGGTTTGAAAATTCGTATGGAATATGTGAGAGAGGGTTTAAGGCCCTTATATAGGCCCAGAACTAACGAAAATAGCCCCAGGGCCAAGATATACTTAGGTTATAGCCAAATCAGGCTTATTCCAATCTAACAGAGCATTTCTGGAGGTCCCTTTACTAAATGCGGTCGGACTTAAGCTCACAGATACTGGATCTAGGTCAAGCTAGGTTTCCAGTTCGATCAGGTTTCCAGATCGACCGTGGCGGACCAGTTTCAGTTCAACGGTCACCGAAACTTGATCAGGGCCACAAGTACATAGGCACGTGTGGGACATTTCCCGTGATCCGAGGGTAACTTTGGGTCAAATTATGACGGTCAGAATACTTATAATTGGTCCGCAAGTGACATGACTCAGATTACTTAAATTTATATTTAATCTCATAAAAACCTTCACGTTCTCACACACTTCACTCCGGTCTCAAGAAAATAGTCTTAGGACCTCACCTGGACTTGATTTTCGAGGTGATTGTCAAGTCCAACTAGGCGATCATAATTGTCTAAGTTCATCGCTTTTAGACTTTCGACGTGCGGTCCAGGTCCGATACGGAGTTTCTGAATGCTCCCGAGAGTAACTGGGTTTAGAGATGGATCTTAAGTTTCAGGGTAATGTAGTGTTACTAATTCTACAGGTTTTGGATCTTGTAAATCGTATTAAAATTGATTGGTGCTAATTTCACAGGTAATCTAGCTTAGCACTAGTTAATTCTCGTTAAATTTCTAAAAGATTTGGTTCTAAAGGATTTCTGCTTGAGGTAGTACTCGGGTTTTTATACAGATTTTTTCAGGACATTACACCTGGAGGGTGTTAATCTCTAACTTCATCATCTGACGTCAAGTTGGGAATTTGGAGTTAACCCCGGAGAAATTGATGAGCCTGTACTGGTTGAGCCCGATAGTCAAGAACCATGGTAATACTTTGCGACTTGAGGCAGCAAAGGGTCGGGTCTGGTGATGAACCTTCCATCCTCCAATAAGGATTGGAAGAATAAGTGGTTCTGGGCAGCAGGCGAGTGGGAGGTGCCAGCGACAGAACTTGGGACTCTGTTGACTCGGGTTCCAACCTGATTTACAAAACCAAGTCAGATTTTAATTCATTTTCCTTCCCTTTTATTTTTAAATTTCCTTTTAACCTAGTCAGGATAAAGCTCCCTTTACTCTTGTAGATTTTCCTAGGGGTACACCTCTCATTGACTCGGACTAGAGGAACTGGATCGCTAAGGCTAGAGCGCGATCGAGGGAGCTTCGCTCCTCGATGGACCTCATTACTGTGGCCAATCTTCACTGGTTCGGGCTTTGCAAGTCTCAGCCCTTGCCTACATCCTTTAGTAAGTGATCACTTTATCCCCTTTTGTAGGACCAACTTCTTCACTTGGTCGTTGATTTACTATTTCTTGTGCAGGCATAGTTGAGGCGTCTGATGCTCGAAAGAGGAAGGTTTCTCCGACGGCAGAGGAGATGCTTAGGACCAAGTCGATGACTAAAACTTCTGTTTGGAGGAAGCAGGCCACTCCTCACGTGGAGGGCCCCTCCGTTGTGTTCTTGACCGGTGCGGCCCCGGTTGCAGTGCTTATCGATATGCGGCCTCCCGCCAAGGCTCTACTTACAGCGCTTGCCGATACGCGGTCTCCCACCATGGCCCTGCTTTCGGTGCTTGCCAATACGCGGGCTCCAACAATTGAGGTTTCTACTCCGACTACTGTAAATTCCTCTCTTCCTTCCACCGCCGTTCCTCCCACTGCTGGGGTGCTGCCTGTGGTTCCTGAGCCCTGCATTGCCATCCCATCTTCCAAATGGAAGGAGGCCATCAGGATGGCAGACAACATGCTCTCTCCCCCCGAAGCGGGAAATGAGTTCGGGGTCGAGGCTCAAGCCTCAGTAGGCAGTCGGGTTGAGGCTGGGGAAGCAGCGGGCTCTGCTCAAGTGGGAACGAGTAGTGGTAGATTCATGTCGGGCTACCATTTATCCTATTTGATGCATTGGGCTGCCAAGCATACCTCTGAGGAGGACATAACTCACCTTCTCGACAAGTCAGATAGCTCCTTCTTGAATGATATGGCTTCCGTATTTTACACAGTACATTTGCTGACCTGTTCTCTCTTTTTTTGAGTGCTCACTCTTTTCTTTGTTCAGACTGTCCCGAAGCTCCTGTCAGCCCGGGAGAGAGCGTAGGAGTAGGAGAGGAGAGAGGCCAAGACGGAGGCCCTCAGGGCTGAGGTGGGAGTGCTACGGAATGAGGTGGAGGTCCGTAGAGATGAGGCTACTCTTTACCAACTTGAGTTAGTTGAGCTGCTACGGCTGCTTGAAGATGAGAAGGCTAGAGAGCTCTAGTTGCAGAAAGTTGTTAGTGACCTTGAGGCCCAGTGTGGGGTAGCGGAGGCCAAGTTGGCCCGGGCTAGGGCTTATGCACATTTGCTGGCCCAGGAGATTGCTCAGCTGGGAGAAGTCATGGAACGGACTAAGGCCGAGGCGACAGAAGAGTGGGGTCGACCTATCTCTCAGGCGATGGAGGCTCAGTGAGCTGAAGATGAGACTTCTCTGGTGGTAGCAGTGGCTGTAATTGACACTTTCAAGACTTTCAAGGAGAGGGATGCTAAGGCTACCAAGTTTTACAACTGTGGCTTTGACACCTACCTCGAGGCGATCCAAGGTTTGTATCCGGACCTTAACCTTGATCCTCTATTGCCCGACGACAGTGAAGAGGAGCCCGTTGAGGATGTCCGTTCAGACTGAGCCCCCGATTCTCAAGCACCTCCACCTATATAGTTTTTTTTAGGATGGATGACATACTATATACATTATTTTTTTTACCCTTCATGGAGGGTGTATGGATGATGATTTTCCTTACATTAAATAATTAATTTTTGGAAATTTTATGTTAATTGTCGATTGCTGGGCTGATTTGTCGTTATATTGATTTATTTTAATGCACGGCTAAACTTAGCCTTTATCGGGCCAATTCTTTCCAATACCATTTGATAGACCCGTTACAGGTTATAGTTGAGTCTGAGCCCTTGGGGGAGTCAGCTCATCCCACGATTGACGAGAAACCTCCGTTTCATCCATTAGTCGGTTGATGAGCCGATTATCCTATTGTAGGGTCGGGCCATCTCTCAGATTTTCCTAACTTAAGAGGGGATGCCACGTCATGTTTTCGTGGGATTATGCTCTGACCCCTTCTTTAAGGGATCAGCTCGTCTAGTTCGCTTCTGTATTAAAGGGGAAACTTTCACTTAGTAGATGATTCGCTCGTGTAGAAGTTGAATTGTGACCTTTATTAAAAGCCTTAAAGGCTGGTCGTTTGGAGGCGTACTCCTTATTGGGGGCCTTAAAGGCCACTACATCAGGGATAATGGATCTTCAGGTGCTTGGCATTCTAAGGGTGAGGGAGCTGGCGGTCCTCAAGGTCTTCTAAGTGGTAAGACCCAAGTTTAGCTGATCGGACCACGTGATACAGTCCTTCCCAATTAGGCCCGAGTGCGCCAGCCCCCAGCTCACCTGTGTTCTGGAAGACCCGGCAAAGGACTAAGTCCCCCATGTGAAACCGTCTGACCCTGACTTTAGAGTTGTAGTAGCATGCCACTTGTTGATGCTGAGCGGTGACATGGGGCCTTGAGATGTCTCGAGCTTCCTTGAGAAGATCTAGATTAGACGCGATCTGCTCGGAGTTCTGGTCCTCTTAGTAGTTCTTCACTTGCGCAGTAGGGAGGCCAATTTCCACTGGCACCATTACTTCTAAGCCGTAGGAGAGCAAAAATGGGGTTTCCCCAGTTGAGGACTGGGTTGTAGTCCTATAGGCCCAAAGGATGAACGGAAGCTCCTCGACCCAGCTCCCTTTCTCTTTTTCTAATTTTATTTTGAGATGGTGTTTGATGACCTTGTTAACCGCTTCCACCTGCTCATTGAACTATGGGTGTCGAGGCGATGAATATGCGTTTGTGATGCCAAGCCCTCGGCACATACCACAAAATTTTTCATTATCAAACTGTCGTCCATTGTCAGATACGATGGTGTGCGGAATACCAAATCGGTAGATGTTATTTTTTCAAATGAAGTCAATCACTTTCTATTCGATGATCTTTGCGATAAGTTCAACTTCAGCCCACTTTGTGAAGTAGTCAACAGCGACAATGGTGAACTTGACTTGCCCCTTCCCCGTAGGCAGGGGCCAATGATATCAATTTCCCATTGGGCGAACGGCCAAGGACCACTCATGGTGGTTATCTCTTCCACAGGTTGCCTCGACATAGCTGCATGATGTTGGCATTTGTCACATTTTTTAACATAGTCTCTCGAGTCTTGCTTAAGGGTCGGCTAAAAGTATCCTTGATGAAGTATCTTCAGGGCAAGGGATCAACCACCAGAATGGTTTCCACAAATTCCTTCGTGAATCTCCTGAACCATGTAGTTGGCTTCGTCGAGTCAGAGGCACCTGAGGTAAGGCTGAAAATGCCCCTTCTTGTACAGTACTTCATCATGGATGACATATCGAGCCACTCTTACTTTTAACCGTCTCACCTCCAGTCTATCTGAGGGGATTTCGTTAGACGAGAGGTAGTTAAATATTGGATCCATCCAGC
This sequence comes from Magnolia kwangsiensis, assembly GCA_037074715.1. NCBI lineage: Eukaryota > Viridiplantae > Streptophyta > Magnoliopsida > Magnoliales > Magnoliaceae > Magnolia > Magnolia kwangsiensis. The sequence continues at coordinate 146,153,754 of CM073572.1, forward strand.
TCGAAGTAGCGTGCACTGGATTGACTCTCTCTGCCTAGCCGATGCTTGGATGTTCTATGAACTCAACTGGGATGAATCACAGGATCTTTCCTTCTAAGGCTGAGGCAAGCTTTGCTAAGGCGTCAGCCCATGAATTCTTTATTCTAGGGATCTGTCGGATAGTACAACTCCAAAACTTTTCAACCGACTTCCTCGCCTCGTCAAGATAAGCAATCATCGTTGTCTCTTTGGCTTCATACTCAGTGGAGATATGGTTTACCACTAGCTGTGAATCGCATCGGACCTTCGACGCCCAGACTTGCCACCAATCTGAGTCCGGCTAGTAAGGCTTCATACTTCGGCTCATTATGTGAGGCTTTGAATCCAAGTCTGATGGCATAGTGGATAAATGTAGAATCAGGTGGGATCAGGATGACTTCGGCTCCGACACCTTCGGCATTGGATGATCCGTCAACATAGACAACCTAACCCAGGTCTGAGATCGCTTACTGGTCACTCAGGAAGACAAGCAGGGTCATCTCGACTTCGGTACTGATTTCTTTCATGTTCGGAGTAGTGAATTCGGCGATGAAGTCGACCACAGCTTGTCCCTTGATCACCGTCCTCGGGCAAAATTGGATGTCGAACTCTCCGAGCTCAATATCCCACTTGGTCATCTGACCTGAAACCTCTGGTCTCTGGAGAACTTGTCTCAGAGGAGAGTCGATCAATACCATGATGGAATGAGCTTGGAACTACGGACGTTATCTCTGGGCTGAAATAATAAGGTAAAGTGCTAGCTTCTTAAGGGACAAATACCTTGTTTCCCCAGGTACCATCACCTTGCTCACGTAATATAGGGGGTGTTTCCTGTTCCCAACTTCTCTGATCAAGGTCGAGCTGACAGCTGAGGCCGAGACCGCGAGGTACATGAACAGGGGCTCACCTTCTTCAGGCTTGCTTACACTCTGGCGTCCACTTTACCTTCTTATGACCCTTCAATTGTTGAAAGAAGGGGAGGCATTTGTCTGTTGCCCTAGATTTGAAACGTCCGAGTGGGATGACTCTTCCCGTGAGGCATTGTATTTCCTTGACGGTCCGAGGTGAACTCATGTCGAGGAGCGCTTTAATCTTGTTAGGATTAGCTTCGATGCCTCGCTGACTGACTTGAAAACTAGAGAACTTTCCCAATTCTACTCCAAAAACACACTTTATGGGGTTCAACTTCATCTGGTATTCCCGAAGGATACAATTTCTCCGAGATCGGTAAGGTGATCGGATGCCCTAGTACTTTTCACCAATATGTCGTTGACGTATACTTCCATGGTGTGTCTAATCTGTTTGACAAATATCTGGTTAACCAACCTCTGATACATTGCCCCAGCATTCTTCAGGCCAAATGGCATGACCCGATAATAGTAGTCCCTTGTCTGTGATGAAGGTAGTCTTCTGCCTGTCTAAGGGGTGCATCACGATCTGGTTGTATCCGGAATAGGCGTCCAGGAAGGAGAGAAACTCATAATCATTCGTGCTGTCCACCAATTGATTAATCCGATGTAATGGAAAGCTATCTTTGAGACATGCCTTATTCAGGTCCAAGTAATCTACACAGACCCGCTACTTCCCGTTGGATTTCCTAACAAGCACTACATTCACAATCCAGTCGGGATAATATACTTCTTCTATGAAACCCGCATCGAGCAGGATGAAGACCTTCTCGGCAATGGCTTTATAGCGCTTGACGTTGTAAGTGCTTATAGCCCCTTGTTATTGTCAAATTTGTGGTGACAAAGACACTACTTTGAAGCTATATATGTGATGAACAAAAGAAGTGTTCAAGAAGCTTTAAAGATCTTAGAAGTGTTCAAGTTCTCAGAAGTTTTCAAGATCTCAGAAGTTTTTAAGATCTTAGAAGCTTTCAAGATCTCAGTAGCATTCAAGATCTCAGAAGTTTTCAAGTTCAAGATCTCAGGCTTAATTATACTCAAAGGTCACTTGTCTTCAAGTTTCAATGTCCTTGCTTCATTATTGAGGTAAGACTAACATTAGGTTGACCTTTAGACTAGGACATTTTGGATACATAATCCATATATGTTTTATACGTAAATTCGGTCTATTCTAAGATTAATCTTGGACCTTGTTTAACTAGTCCTAGCACTGGTTCGACCAGTCGAAGAAATTTTACGACCAATCCTAAGTTGTTACAGATTTTCAGAATTTTTTGGTTACTCTACAACCAGTCCTAGAGGCTATTCAACTAGTCATTGGAACAGTGTCGACTGGTTCTTCGACCAGTTGTAGACCTTTGACTTAAAGTCTAGCATTGAAAATCTTGTCCTTACGACTAGTCGTGTGCATCCTACGACCGGTCGAAGGTGACCTACAAGCAGTCGTAGGGTACTTATGACCAGTCGTGAAACTGACTAATCATATCGCGCCTAGAAAATTCAAATATCTGTTATTCTTTGACCAGTTGTAGAGGTCGTAAGACCAGTCGAAGACGTGTTTTGCTCAGCTATAAATAGATCACGAATCTCGTAATAATTTGTTAAATTCAAACTAGTTAATTCGGCCTTCTGAGAGATAAGTCTGTGCTCTCTATTTTAAGCTAAGTGTGTGTATTTAATATTCTCTTTCATTAGCTTTATTAATTGATTTCGTTTTTGGTATTTCAATCTAATCTAAAAAGAGGAATTGTTGTTTCCCTTTCTTTGGAATCAAAATCAATTAAAGCTAGCCCATTTTGATTTAATTTAAAATCAATTAGAACTAGAACCATTATAATGTGAGTTTGGACATTGAACTTGGACATTCGGTCATCTTCACTGACTTGGTTCTACGGGGCTGCCAAAACGAAGGAGAGAATCAAATATTTCACATTTAATTGTAAATTTTTTTTTATTTTGGTTTCTTTTGGGATTTGTTAGAAAAATCTCATTGTATTGGTTATCTGAGGAGAGTCAGGAAAACTCAGAAGTGGGGTGTCACGTCCCAAACCCGAAAATCGGATTCACATGAATCCCGATTGCCGAATCCAGTGTCGACAGCCTCCGTAGTACCCCATTCTCGGCTCCTGACAATCAAATGCTAGATTTTCGATCCTGGGATCCTACAAGGAGGATTTTCAGAATGAATTTTTTTTTTATAATGGAGCATAACCACAAGCATAACCAAGTCACAAAACAACATCATCACATATCCACTATATCAAAAACTTTAAGTACAATGCGGAAAGAGAAATACAAGGTGATCAAAAAGCTCCAAAAGGTCCTGATACGCACTCCTGCCTCAGCGCTGCTGCTGTCCAACGCTACCTGCACCCAACTGTCGTGTATAAGCTTACAAAAGTTTAGAGGGTGGTGTAAGTCTGTGCGTAAGGCAAACGCCAAGTGTACAATATCAAAGTAATACGGAAGTATGCGGTAAGTCCATGAATAAAATTAGCCATACCAAGGTTATGTAATGCAAGGCATGAATGCTACCGGCCATACCAAGGCCATGCAATGCCAGATATGAATGTCATCGACCACACCGATGTAATTCAAGGCCTACATAGTCGAATGTAATTTGCGAAATGTAATCCAAGCAAGTCGGTACTCATCAAGTACACATATCAGTACAGTTCCTTTCTGGATATCACCGATGTCTAATACACTTCGCACTGACTGCCACCTCCCTAGCTGCACAGTCAAACAAGAAGAATAAACCTCACTATCCGCCTGACCAGTAGTCTGCCAATACCTACCCAGCTTATCAATAGCGGACACATTTGCGAGCTGGTCAAACTCAGCCTAACTTATAGCCCTCTCACACAGGAGGATAAGGCCACACCCCCTTCCAACCGACTATGACACAGTGGGAGATGTGACCTACTGGTATTCGGTACTCGGGAGCTCGTGTATCCAATCGGTATAGACGTTGGAGTATCTCCTGGTACCAAAAAGGTTCTGGGACTTTCACCCAAGGATGTCCTAAGTGCCCACAGTACTAGAACCAAGTATTTCTGGTATCCGATACGGCCATCCACGATGTACCTATGGAGCCATGGCCCTGATGTCGCTAGGGCGTGCAGTGATCAGGTCACACATATGCGAGATGCATGAATCACACCGTCAAATCATGCAGTAATCCAGCACGTACTACTCGATCATGTGGGGCACTCTGTCTCATAACGAGTCCCGAAAATGGTCTGTCCAATGGCGTATGCTATGATCAGTCACTACTCATATCAAGCATACATATGATGCGTATGGGCATGAGTCATGGGATTATACTAAGCATGTTATAAAGCGATGAATATTAACGAGTATGGGCCTATCAATGGGCCCTAAGGAGAGTTACAATGCGGACATTTAACCAACATTGTACTTACAATGTGGACGTCAAACCAGCATTGCTCCTAAGGCACGACCCACCATAATTATCATTACATGAACCATGGGAAATCACACATTGCAATAGACTCTAAGGACACCACGTTGGGCCTCGACCCATGAGCCTTAGATACATCAAATGGGCCGTATCACATGGGCCTTACATTCATCAGGTGGGTTGCATTAGTGGGCCTCACCAATGAGCCTTATGTACATTGCAATGGTCCATGACCCATGGGCCTTATATATGCCAAATGGGCTTAATCCCATAGGCCTTATATAGATTAAATGGGTCGGATCCCATGGGCCTTATATATATCAAATGGGCCTAAAACCATAGGCCTTATGATACATCAGAATGGGCCTTAGATTCATATCAAGGTGAGCCTCAACAACGGCCCCAAATAAATCAACATGGGCCCTATACACGTACCAAGGTGTTTCCACTTGAACCATAGATCTTACTCTTTTTTTTTTATCTCAAGCCCTAAAATGGGCTCTCAAAATGGTTAGACGGTGGGGATGCAACACATGCATCATGTGGGGGTCCACATGATCTGAGGATCTGGCTCATTCTTTAGCTCATAAAATGAGCTTTCAAATTTGGATGGACGGTTTGGATGCACACCTGCATCATAGTGGGTCCCACCAGCCGTCCAGCAGCACAAAAATGGCTGGACGACATGGTAAAATACATACATCACGCAGGACTCCACCGTCCAGGTAGATAGTGGAGTAAAACAAACATCACAATGGGCGCCATCGTCTGTGGATGGTGTACATAAAGCACATACATCACTGTGGGTCCCATGTGGGGCCCACCATAATGTTTATATGACATCCGACCCGTTGATATGGTCCGCAGACCTGGATGAAGATTAAAAAACAAATTTCATATTGTTTCCAGAACTCCCGTGGACCCAAAATGGGTTTCAATGTTAGACGTTCAATCTTACTGTTTCCTACAGTGTGGGCCACCTGAGCTTTAGATGTGCCTCATTTTTGGAGAGGGCCCACCTTAGAGGGTGGGCCACCTTATGGACAGGTCAAATGGCAAATTAACATCAAGGTGGGGCCCACGGTTGGAGTCGTGGGTCCCCTTCATCCGTCCGCTCGTAGAGTGTCCTGACGTCAGAGAGGCAGTAGCCTCTGCTGTTTAAAAATCTTTTTTTTTTTTGAAAACCCAATTTCTACGGTTTTTCATGTGTACGGACCACCCCAAGTAAATCCACTCCATCCATTATATTCCCAAGCCCAAAACAAATCTATTAAGACCAATATCGGCCCCTTTTCAACGTGTAAAATAAAATTCTAGATAGATTTCAATGGTAATGGTATAGTTTTTGATGCTATGGCCCACCAGATACTCTGATCAACCTCATTTTTCGGCTCAACGCCTAAAATGAGTCAGGGAGTGAGGTGGATGGGTTGGATTAGAAACATACATCAAGGCGGGGCCTATGCAAGCAGCCCCTCCCATAGGCTTGAAATCAAGCCCATATTTGTGTTTTCCTTCCAGCGATGTCCAGCGTCTGCACGTTTTCTTTCTTCTTTTTTTTTTATTTTTTTTTATTTTGGGCTTATCAAACATATTCAAGGTGGGTCCTGTTTAGGTGGGCCACCACATGATGGATGATGCATTTAAGATGGGCCCCACTCATGGATGGCCTGGATAAAATACATATTTCATGGTGGGGCTCATTTAAGTGGGGCACATGGCCACATCAACATACAAGAAAAAAAAAATAAATAGGAGAGGGAGAGAGAGAGAGGAAGTAAATGAGTGGGACACGCGTAATGGAGGGACCCCGGCACTATGGGCCCTCCGTTTCAACTATCCAATCATACATTAATGGGTCTCATTGCATATGGGCCTTCCAAATAAAAGATCAACGGTGGAGATCCCTCTCCATCCAAAATGAACGGTCTATATGACCTCTTTAATGTAAGAAAGTAAACATCATGATGGGGTCCATGGGGAATGGCCCCATCATGGAATGATATTGATGATCAAGATTGGCCATCGGCCACATCTTAGGGTCTCAAGTGAGATCCATACCATTGATCGGTAGGCCTCACTTGGACCATATTAAAAAATATGAAAAAGTAGTTTATGGAAGCACCTACCACTTGATCTTCTTGGTCCATTGAAAAGCTACTCTCCTTGAGCTTCACTTTGATGGTGGAGATGGGAAATGGATGGCTAGGATGAGAGATTTATGATGGGAAGTGGGCCACCAAAACTACACTTTTCTCCCATGGGAATGCATGGACGTGGGATGCTCTTTTACTTAGCTTGGGAGTGTTGAGAAATGAGAGAGAGAGAGAGTTGTAAGAGAGATGAGGGATGGGTGTGATGGGTGAAAGGGTGAGGTGAGTGATGGATGTGGTACTTAACTTGTAAGGTGGTGTAAGAGAGAGGGTGAAAGGAGTTGACTTTGGTGGTTGCTTGGGGATGGGGTGAAAAGTGATGTGTACTTGACATAAAGTGAATGATGGGTGATTGATTGATGGGATTGATTTGACATGTTCCATAGATTCTCTTGAGATTACAAACGCGCGGCGTTTTCTTGAAATAAACACTGGCTAACATTTCTTAGTCAGGGTATCGGATCGGTACATGAGTCACGGCGTTAGAACCGCGGTGACAGTGCGGTCACAATGATACAAGTCTTGGATTAAGCTGACTAAAATGTATAGGATATGACTTACGGTCGTGCGCAACGTTGACTATAGGTCGTGGATTGCCAGAATTTGACGAGAAGGATCGCGGAAAGCGACGGAACAGTACGGATTATGATATGGGTCTTACAGCTCGCCCCACCTAATAAAAATTTTGTCATCAAAATTTACACTACCATCGTAACTAACCATAACTCAAAAAGAAAATAGGAAACATAACATCATATATAATCAAGCTCAATACACCATACAATTAATCATCGAAAAGATGAGGATAACGCTCTCGAATCTCCACCTCGCGCTCCCAAGACGCCTCATCCACACTATGATGGCCCCACTGCACCTTCACCAAGGGAATGACCTTGGTTCTGAGGACCTGCTCCTTCCGATTAAGGATACGAACTGACTCCTCAATATAAGAAGCGTCCTCACGAACCTCCAACGGCTGCCAATCAATAACAGGAACGACGTCTGACCCACACTTCCTCAGTATAGAAACAAGGAAAATATTATGGACACCAGACAACTGCGATGGCAAGGCAAGTCGATAGGCCACGGTGCCAATGCGCCCAGTGATCTCGAAAGGTCTTATGAATCTCGAGGCAAGCTTGCCCTTCATCCCAAAACGAATCACACCCTTTATAGGTGAGACCTTGAGATACACTCTGTCCCCTACTGTAAGCTCCAAGGGACAATGCCGACGATTAGCAAAACTCTTCTGTCGACTCTGAGCTGTGCGCATCCTTTACCTGATGATGTCGATAGTCTCTGACGTCTGCAACACAAGCTCGGGACCTAAGAGACGCCACTCTCCAACCTCGGTCCAACAACTCGGAGATCTGCACGGCCTGCCATATAATGCCTCAAAAGGAGCCATGCCAATGGTCTCCTGATAGCTGTTGTTGTACGTGAACTCAGCCAATCGCAGGTGCTCATCCCAACTACCCAAGAAATCAATCGCACAGGCCCGAAGCATATCCTCAAGGATCTGATTGACCCTTTCAGTTTGCCCATCAGTCTGCGGATGATACGCGGTGCTGAGCTACAAATCAGTGCCCATCGCTCTCTGGAAGCTCCTCCAAAACTGAGACGTGAACATCGAATCTCAGTCTGAAACAATCGAGACAGGAACACCGTGCAATCTCATGATCTCATCAACAAACATCTTGGTGAGCCGATTTGTATGCCAAGTCTTACAAATCGTAAGAAAATGTGTCGACTTCGTCAGACGGTCCACAACAACCCAGATGGCGTCATGACTGCACTGAGTCCTCGGTAAACCCATGACAAAATCGGTAGATATGTGCTCCCACTTCCACATCGGGACGCTCAGCGGCTGCAATAGACCAGGGGGTCTCTGATGATCGGCCTTGACACGCTGGCAGGTGTCACACTCGGCCACAAAACTGGCTATCTGACGCTTCATCCCTAATCAAAAATACTGACGTCTCATATCGCAATACATCTTCGTCGAGCCAGGGTGGATAGAGAAACGCGATCAATGTGCCTCGGTCATAAGATCTTGGCGTAACTCAGGAATATTCGGGACACATAATCAGCATTTGAAGCGAAGTCCACCATTAGAACCAATCTGCCAATCCGTCTAACTCTCAGATGCTGCCTCTGCTCGGTAATCCTGTAACGACTCGTCTGTCTGCTGAGCCTCGATCACCCTTGCGACAAGAGAGGGTTGAATCGACAGGCTCGATAGGTGAACAATAGATGACTGTAAACCAAACTCAAAGTCGTACTCTGCTATATCCTCGAGCATCCTCCACTCCTAAATCATCATATGTGCCACCAGGCCTCGTGGCTAACGGCTGAGGGCATCCGCCACCACTTTCACCTTGCCCGGGTGGTACTGAAGATCAAAATCGTAGTCCTTCAGGAGTTCCATCCAATACCTCTGTCTCATATTCAGCTCGGATTGAGAGAACAAATACTTCAAGCTTTTGTGGTAGGAGAAGAGCTCAAATCTCATCCCATAAAGATAGTGTCTCCACACTTTCAGTGCAAAGACAACCGCTGCCAGCTCCAGATCGTGCGTAGGGTAGTTCAGCTCATGGATCTTGAGCTAATGGGATGCATAAGCCACTGGCTTCCCCTGTTGCATCAGGACAGCACCTAAGCCAACTCGTGAGGCATCAGTAAATACAACAAATCCATTACTCTCAGAAGGAAGAGTGAGGACAGGAGCGGACATGAGGCGGTTCTTCAACTCTATAAATGCCTGCTCACAAGCGTCGCTCCAAACAAACTCAGCACACTTTTGGGTCAACCTGGTCATTGGGTCCACAATACGAGAGAATCCCTCAATAAATCGTCGGTAGTAGCCTGCCAAACCAAGAAAACTATGGATCTCAGATGCGTTTGTGGGCTGGTCCCACTGACGCACAACATCAATCTTAGAGGGGTCTACAGTGACACCCTGCCTCGTCACTACATGGCCGATGAACTTCACCTCCTCCTGTCAGAACTCTCACTTCTCCAGCTTCGCGTAAAGCTAGTGTGTACGGAGGGTCTGTAATGAAATCTTAAGATGCCGCTCATGCTCCTCACGGGTCCTCGAATATATCAGAATGTCATCGATGAACACCATAACAAAATGATCAAGATACAGACGGAAGACCTCGTTCATCAACTGCATGAATACTGTGGGCGCTTTGGTCAGTCCGAAGGACATGACCTCGAACTCAAAATGAACGTAGCGCGTCCTGAAGGCTGTCTTCGGGATATCCTCATCTTGAACCCGAACCTGATGATAACCGGACTCCAAGTCTATCTTTAAAAAGAACTGTGCCTCCTGCAGCTGATCAAACAAGTCATCGATCCTTGGGAGCGGGTACTTGTTCTTGATCGTGACCTTGTTGAGCTCGCGGTTATCTACGCAAAGCCTCAACAAGCCATCCTTCTTCTTCACGAAGAGTACCGGCGCTCCCCATGGTGAACTACTCGGACGAATAAATCCTAGCTCGTGCAACTCGTCCAACTACTTTTACAGTTCCCATACCTCTAAAAGTGTCATACGATACGGGGCCTTCGAGATAGGCAAGGTACCGGGCACGAGATCAATCTGGAACTCAGTGTGCCGACGAGGTGGTAACCCCAGAATATCCTGGAACACATCGGGAAAACTACAAACAACAGGCAGCTGGTCGATACTCAAAGCAGTTGACTCCTCAACGACACACAATATAACAGGCAAGAAAGCTGCCTTCCTCTAGGCTCGACAATAAACTGAAACTCTGGCATGTCGAGTATGCAGAACGTGGCTGTCCTCGTAAAGCAGTCTAATATGGCGTAGTACTCGGTGAGCCAATACATGCCCAGGATAACATCAAAATCAGACATTGACAATACGAATAGGTCGGCAGGCAAGAAGATATCTCCAATCAGAATGGGGTAAGATGGGCAAACTCGGTCTAATACTGCGGTCTTCTCCAAGGGCGTCGATACTGATAAACCCTCGCAGGTAGACTCCATCGACAAACCAGTCGATCGGCAGAAATCATCAGTGACAAATGAATGTGATACACCAAAATCAAATAATACACGTGCAATGCATGCAGAAATAGGGATAGTACCCTCGACGACCCCTCCTGATGATTGAGGGTCCTGCTAAGCGACGTAAAATCTACCCTGGGCCAGCTGGGAAGGTGTAGGTCCCCTCTGAGGTCTCTGCTGGTGTTGTGGTCACTGTGGGGGCCTAACTTGTTGCCTCTGCTGCTGCGGGGGAGGTATAGGAGGCTGGTGCTGCGGTCGCTGCTGCTGTGGTGGCAGTTGCCGAGGTGGATGTGGTGCCCTCGGCTGTTGCTGCTGCGGATGGGGACACTCATGCCTACGATGCCCTATACGACCACACCCAAAGCAAGTACCTGTAAATGATCCCGAAGATAGTGTTGGGGGTACTGCTGGTGCTCGAAATGTTGGGCGGGTCGTGCGCCGCTGCTGTGAACGATGCTGCTGATGGAAAATACTAGAGGGTGCCTTCCTCTTCTGATCTCCCCTCTGATCACGGGCTCTCTGCACACCGGCCCAATCTGTCTCATATATTAAGGCTCTCTCCATTATCTGCTCAAATGTCGGAAGCATGTGTCCAATCACACGACTCCGGAGGGTAGGACGTAAGCCGTTCTCAAAACGGCGGGCCTTCCGCCCCTCATCATCAACAAGATATGTCACAAATCTCGATAGTGCAATGAAACGTGCCTCGTACTGGGACACGGTCATGTCCCCCTGGACCAATGTCTCAAACTCCAATGCGTGCTGCTGTTGCACATGCTTAGGAAAGAACTTCTGGTCAAACCGGTCTATAAAGTCCTCCCAGGTCCACTCAAAATAGGTGGCTACCATTTAGGCCACAGATGCCCACCAATACTGAGCCTCACCCTGCAGAAGAAATACGGCTAATGGGACTCGCTGTTGGGTCGTACATCTCATGGTGTCAAATATCTTCTCTACCTCGGAGCACCATATCTCTGCAGCAGTAGGGTCTGGCTCTCCCTGAAAATGCAGAGGATCGTGCTATCAAAAATCCTTAAGAAGAGCCCTTGCACTCTCCTGCTCAGTCTCGACTGGTGTCATTGTGGTACACCTACTCTGCCCTTGAAGAATGGCGGTCATCGCTAGCAACATTTTCTGCAGCTGAGTAGCACTCACAGGTACGGTCGGATTCGCACAGGTCTTAGGTAAATGAGTGCCATCTTCAGGCTCAAAGGCAGGAGTATCTGGTGGTGGAGCAAGAATAGCAAGTGGTAAAGCGGGAGTTGCGGGTGGTGGTGCGGGAGTCACAGGTGGTGGAGCGAGATTCGCTCGGGTCGCTCTTCTAGCCATAATGTCCTACAGGAAGAAACAATGGCCTATTATCCTTGAGAGTTCTCGAAGGCATAAATGTTAAGGGTCTATGTTGGAAAAATCGCTAAGTCATTCAGACTCGGAACCTATTAATAGTAGATATGTGATGTGATCCTCAGGTATTCCCAAGTTATGCTCTAATACCAACCTTTGTCATGCCCCAAACCTAAAAATTTGATTCACATGAATCCCGATTGCCAAATCCAGTGCCGACAGCCTCCGTAGTGCCCCATTCTCAGCTCTTGACAATCAAATGTCAGATTTTTTATCCTGGGATCCTACAAGGAGGATTTTTAAAATAATTTTTTTTTACTGTAGCATAACCACAAGCATAACCAAGTCACAAAACAACATCACCACATATCCACTATATCAAAAACTTTAAGTACAATGCGGAAAGGGAAATACAAGGTGATCAAAAAGCTCCAAAAGGTCCTGATACGCACTCCTGCCTCAGCGCTGCTGCTGTCCAATGCTACCTGCACCCAACTGTCGTGCATAAGTTTACAAAAGTTTAGAGGGTGGTGTAAGTGTGTGCGCAAGGCAAATTTCAAGTGTACAATATCAGAGTAATGCGGAAGTATGCGGTAAGTCCATGAATAAAATCACCCATACCAAGGTTATGTAATGCAAGGCATGAATGCTATCGGCCATACCAAGGCCATGCGATGCGAGATATGAATGTCATCGGCCACACTGATGCAATGCAAGGCCTACATAGTCGAATGTCATATGCGAAATACAATCCAAGCCAGTCGGTACTCATCAAGTACACATATCAGTATAATTCCTCTCTGGATATCACCGAGGTCTAATACACTTCACAGTGACTGCCACCTCCCTAGCTGCACAGTCAAACAAGCAGAATAGACCTCACTATCCACCTGACCAGTAGTCTGCCAATACCTACCCAGCTTGTCGATAGCAGAAACATTTGCGAGCTGGTCAAACTCAGCCTAGCTTATATCCCACTCACTCAGGAAGATAAGGCCACACCCCCTTCCAACCGACCACGATATAGTGGGAGATGCGGCCTACTGGTATTCGGCACTCGGGCGCTAGTGTATCCAATCGGTTTAGACGTTGGAGCATCTCCTAGTACCAAAAAGGTTCTGGGACTTTCACCCATGGACATCCTAAGTGCCCACAGTGCTAGAACCAAGTATTTTCAGTATCCGATACGGCTATCCATGATGTACCTATGGAGCCATGGCCCTGATGTCGCTAGGGTGTGCAGTGATCAGGTCACACATATGCAAGATGCATAAATCACACCGTCAAATCATGCAACAATCCAGCGCGTACTACGCGATCATGTGGGGCACTCTGTCTCATAACGAGTCCCAAAAATGGTCTGTCCAATGGCGTATGCTACGATTAGTCACTACTCATATCAAGCATACATATGATGCGTATGGGCATGAGTCATGGGATTATACTAAGTATGTTATAAAGCGATGAATATTAACGAGTATGGGCCTATCAATGGGCCCTAAGGAGAGTTACAATGCGTACATTTAACCAACATTGTACTTACAAAGTGGATGTCAAACCAGCATTGCTCCTAAGGCACGACCCACCATAATTATCATTACCTGAACCATGAGAAATCACACATTGCAATGGACTCTAAGGACACCCCATTGGGCCTCGACCCATGAGCCTTAGATACATCATATGAGCCGTATCACATGGGCCTTACATTCATCAGGTGGGTTGCATTAATGGGCCTCACTAATGAGCCTTATGTACATTGCAATGGTCCATGACCCATGGGCTTTATATATGCCAAATGGGCTTAATCCCATAGGCCTTATATAGATTAAATGGGCCGGATCCCATGGGCCTTATATATATCAAATGGGCCTAAAACCATAGGCCTTATGATACATCAGAATGGGCCTTAGATTCATATCAAGGTGGGCCTCAACAACGGCCCCAAATAAATTAACATGGGCCCTATACACGTACCAAGGTGGGCCCACTTGAACCATATATCTGACTCTTTTTTTTTATATCTGAAGCCCTAAAATGGGCTCTCAAAATGGTTGGACGGTGGGGATGCAACACATGCATCATGTGGGGGTCCACATGATCTGAGGATCTGGCTCATTCTTTAGCTCATAAAATGAGCTTTCAAATTTGGATGGACGGTTTGGATGCACAACTGCATCATAGTGGGTCCCACCAACCATCCAATAGCACAAAAATGGCTGGACGGCATGGTAAAATACATACATCACGCTGGACTCCACCGTCCAGGCAGACGGTGGAGTAAAACAAACATCACAATGGGCGCCACCGTCTGTGGACGGTGTACATAAAGCACATACATCACTGTGGGTCCCATGTGGGGCCCACCATAATGTTTATATGACATCCAACCCGTTGATAAGGTCCACAGACCTGGATGAAGATTAAAAAACAAATTTCATATTGATTCCAGAACTCCCATGGACCCAAAATGGGTTTCAATGTTAGACGTTCAATCTTACTGTTTCCTACAGTGTGGGCCACCTGAGCTTTGGATGTGCCTCATTTTTGGAGAGGGCCCACCTCAGAGGGTGGGCCACCTTATGGACAGGTCAAATGGAAAATTAACATCAAGGTGGGGCCCACGGCTGGAGTCATGGGTCCCCTGCATCTGCCCACCCGTGGAGTGTCCTGACGTCAGAGAGGCAGCAACCTCTACTGCTTAAAAATCTTTTTTTATATAAAAAAAAACCCAATTTCTGAGGTTTTTCATGTGTGCGGCCCACCCCAGGTAAATCCACTAAATCTATTGTATTCCCAAGCCCAAAACAAATCTATCAAGACCAATATCGGCCCCTTTTCAACGTGTAAAAAAAATTCTAGATAGATTTCAATGGTAATGGTATAGTTTTTGATGCTATGGCCCACCAGATACTTTGAACAACCTCATTTTTTGGCTCAACGCCTAAAATGAGTCAGGGAGTGAGGTGGATGGGTTGGATTAGAAACATACATCAAGGCGGGGCCTATGCAAGCGGCCCCTCCCATAGGCTTGAAATCAAGCCCATATTTGTGTTTTCCTTCCAGCGATGTCTAGCGTCTGGACGTTTTCTTTCTTCTTCTTTTTTTTTTTTTGGGGGCTTATCAAACACATTCAAGGTGGGTCCTGTTTAGGTGGGCCACCACATGATGGATGATGCATTTAAGATGGGCGCTACTCATGGACAGCCTGGATAAAATACATATTTCATGGTGGGGCTCATTCAAGTGGGCCACATGGCCACATCAACATACAAGAAAAAAAAATAAGAGGAGAGGGAGAGAGAGAGAGTAAAAGAGTGGGACACGCGTGATGGAGGGACCCAGGCACTATGGGCCCTCCATTTCAACCATCCAATCATACATCAATGGGTCTCATTGCATATGGGCCTTCCAAATAAAAGATCAACGGTGGAGATCCCTCTTCATCCAAAATGAATGGTCTATATGACCTCTTTAATGCAAGAAAGTAAACATCATGATGGGGTCCATGGAGAATGGCCCCATCATGGAATGATATTGATGATTAAGATTGGCCATCGGCCACATCTTAGGGTCCCAAGTGAGATCCATACCATTGATCGGTAGGCCTCACTTGGCCCATCTTAAAAAATATGAAAAAGTAGTTTATGGAAGCACCCACCACTTGATCTTCTTGGTCCATTGGAAAGCTACTCTCTTTGAGCTTCACTTTGATGGTGGAGATGGGAAATGGATGGCTAGGATGAGAGATTTAGGATGGGAAGTGGGCCACCAAAACTACACTTTTCTCTCATGGGAATGCATGGGTGTGGGATGCTCTTTTGCTTGGCTTGGGAGTGTTGAGAAATGAGAGAGAGAGAGAGTTGTAAGAGAGATGAGGGATGGGTGTGATGGGTGAAAGGGTGAGGTGAGTGATGGATGTGGTACTTGACATGTAAGGTGGTGTAAGAGAGAGGGTGAAAGGAGTTGACTTTGGTGGTTGCTTGGGGATGGGGTGAAAGGTGATGTGTACTTGACATAAAGTGATTGATAGGTGATTGATTGATGGGATTGATTTGACATGTTGTAGAGATTCTTTTAGAATTGCAAACGCTTGACATTTTCTTGAAATAAACACTGGCTCACTTCTCTTAGTCAGGGTATCGGATTAGTACATAAGTCACGGCGTTGGAACCGCGGTGACGTTGCGGTCGCAATGATACAAGTCTTGGATTTAACCGACTCAAATATATAAGATACGACTTACGGTCATGCGCAACGTCGACTACAGGTCGTGGATTGTTGAAATTTGACGAGAAGGATCGCGAGAAGTGACGGAACAGTACGGACTAGGATATGGGTCTTACATGCGGTTTTTTAATTGTGTAAGCCCATAGAAAAAGGTATAATTGTGAAGGTTTTGGGTGAACCTGCAACAACCTAATTTGATAGTGAACGCTAATATCCCCTGTATGAGGATATTAGAGTGGAGTAGCTTTTTGTGTGGCTGTTGTTTAACAGTTGGTGTACACATAGGTGAACCACTATAATCCCTTGTGTTTCATGGTTGAATGGTTTATATTTTATATATTTAATTATTCATTTGTGGGATGTATATGTGGATGAGAATGCTATAATCATTTATTTCAAGCATTGTAGAAATGTTGTAATAATTTAAGCAATTATTTCTTGCAATTCCTTTATCAGCATTCTTAACTGTTCTAGTAAGGTTGCCCTGCCATTTCTATGGTGTATGGTTGTCCCTAGAACAAGATATATTTGTGATTGTAATTTATTCTTTAGTGTAGTTTGTATTTAATTCTTTATCATTCCTCTTCGATTTGAGATTTGATACAAAGACCTTTCTAGAAATAAGGTTGTCCTACCATAAACTCTAGTTTTTGGTGTAAGGTTGTCCTTAGAACAACATTTGCATCAACCTCTTAAGATCTGAATTTTGAGGTAGCTTTATATTCTTGCATTATGGTTTCTTTATTTTATTTGTTGGCTATCATATTTATTTAATTTTAGTTGTTATAAGTTTTATTTGGCATTGTCCTATTCACCCCCCCCCCCCCCCCCCCCTCAGGACATATAGGTAGGCCTTTTAAAGTGGTATCAAAGCCTAATAACTCTTTTTAATTCTTAATTCTTGGATTTATTTCCTAAGCTAACGATGTAAGCTACTTAAGATATCAAATTTTAATAGCCAGTCACTAGGCCACCACCCTTTGATGGCTCTAACTATGCTTATTGGAAAGCCAAGATGAGAATATTCTTAAAATCCATGGATGAAAGTGTGTGGCTGGCCATTATGAATGGTTGGAACCCTCCTACCACTGAAGTAACTGGAGTTAATGGTTCAAAAACTATGAGAGTAACACCTTATTTCTCGTGGACTACACTTCAAAAAAATGAGAGTAGTGCAAATTCTAAAGCACTAAATGCAATCACTTGCGCACTATCACCGGATGAATTCAAAAGAATTATATCCTGTGATTCTGTACAGCAATCTTGGGATATATTAGAAATGACACACGAGGGTACATCTATTGTTAAGAAATCAAAAGTCCAACTCCTTACAACCAAATTTGAAGAAATTCATATGGAGGAAAATGAAACATTTATAGACTTTTATACATGATTAAATGACATTATAAACTCTATGTAGGGTCTTGGTGATAGAATTCCAAAAAGTAAAGTGTGTGCAAAAATACTACGCTTACTTCCTGAACGGTTCAACTCTAAAGTAACCACAATCCAGGAACTTCGTGATATGGATAATATGAGGGTTGAGGAATTAGTTGGTTCTTTATAAACCTATGAGTTAACTTTTAAAGCTCCAAAAGGAAAATCAATTGCTCTTAAAACTTCTAAAATTAATTTTTAAGAAAATTCTGATGTAGATAACTCTAAAGATGATATGGCTCTTTTGGCAAAAAAGTTTTATAAAATCTTCAAAAGTAAAAAGAGAGTTGATTTTTAAAAAGGAAATGATAAGAAAGGATCAAAACCTAAATCTAAAACTTGAAAATCTTTGAAAGATAGTCAATGTTACAACTACCAAGAATATGGGCATTTGGCTAACAAGTGTCCTAAAAAGGACAAACCCAAGAAGAAGGGTATGTTGGCTACTTGGGATGAATCCTTTGATTCTGAAGCTTCTTCTGAATTTGAAGATTCTAAAACTGAGTCGGGCAATGAAGTGAAAGCCCTTATAACTCTAGGCAAATTCATATTTTCAGATTATGATTCAACAAGTGAAGAAAATCTGAATAGTGAATGTGAAAATGAAGATGATCATCAAGATGCCTATAATGCCCTATACAAGGAGAGTTGTAAAATTACGGTAAAACTGAAACTTTAAAAAGATAAATTTTCTAAACTCAAAGAAATTTATGAATCTCTTATTTTAGAAAATTCTCATATTTCAGACTGTTTTGAAAAGATAAAATGCGATTTGGATTTTAAGACTGCCCAAGTTGAAAATCTTAATCTGAAAACGACCATTTAAAACATGAAGTCTCTTCTCTCTTAAGTTTAAAGAAAACTTGGAAATATGCCCAAGGTAATTCAAAATTAAAAAAACTCTTATCAGGATCAAGAAAATGTGATGATTGATCCAGTCTGGGTTATGATAAGAATGTTTCTCCTAAACTGAAGAATGCACCTCCTAAGTTTGTAAAAGGAGAGACCTTAAACTCAAAAGGGGAAGGACAAGTGTTTTCTAAAGACCCTAAATTTTTTCAAAAACCTAAAGAAAATTATTTCAACTATAGGAAGCATAACTAAAATCCTTTGGCTGAAAAGATAATCGATTTACTTAAGGAACTTCTAAAGTCTAACTCAATTGGTCATACTTATAATTCTTATAATCGAAAGAAGACCAACTATCCACCAAAACCCAAAATGGTTATGAAATGGATTCTAAAGGTCACTTGGTTGGTTGCGCACACCACTTTCAAAGCTACAAACCATTTAAAGTGGTACCTAGATAGTGGATGCTCTAGGCATATGATAGGCGACAAGGCTTTATTCACCAATCTAAAAGATATGACTGATGGTTCAGTCACATTTGGTGATAGAAGTAACTGTGAAATTATGGGCTAAGGTACGGTTCAACTCTATAACCTTCTGTTATTTAAGAATGTCTTATATGTTGAAGGACTAAAATATAATTTGCTGAGCATATCTCAAATTTATGATAATAATCATAGTGTTCGGTTTTCTAATAAAAGCTGTGAGATTCTAAACAACAAGGGTTTAGTAATACTAACTGGACATAGAACGTCTGAAAACTGCTATATTGTTAGCGAATCAAGCTCATCTAATCAAACATGTTACATGGTCCATACAGACGAGACTGAATTATGGCACAAACATCTTGGACATGTACACTACCAAAACTTATTTAGATTGAGTAAAAAGGAACTTATAAGAGGTCTACCCAAACTTCAAAAATTAGATAAGATATGTGATGAATGTCAGTTTGGCAAACAAACAAGGAACTTACCCAAAAAGGTGAATTCCAATATCACATTAAGACCACTCGAACTTCTCCACATGGATCTGATAGGACCTACCAGAATGAAAAGTTGAGGTGGCAAAATGTATATCTTGGTAATAGTAGATGACTTTACCAGATATACATGGGTAGTCTTCTTTAGGGACAAATCAGAAACCCTTGAAGAAGTAAGAAAAGTTCTCAAAAGGATTCAAACTGAAAAAGGTTCTCAAATCAGTAAGATTCGTAGTGATCATGGATCTGAATTTGAGAATAGCAGTTTTGAGAAGTTCTGTAGCGACTAAGGAATATTACATGAATTTTCAGCGCCCAAAACTCCACAACAAAATAGGATAGTGGAAAGAAAAAATAGTGTTACAAGAAATGGCTAATGTCATGTTGAATAGCATGAAGCTCTCTAAGAAGCTTTGAGCTGAAGTAGTCAATATAGCTTACTATATTATTAACCGAGTTTACACTAGTAAGGGCAATAATAAAATGGCTTATGAAATGTGGTTCGATAAAAAGCCTACTGTCAAATACGTTCGAGTTTTTGGCAGCAAGTGCTATATTTTACGAGATCGTGAAAATATGGGAAAATTTAATATGAAAAGTGATGAAGGGATCTTTTTAGGGTATTCTTTAAATAGTCGTGCTTATAGGGTTCTAAACAAAAGGACCGGTGTGATTCAAGAGTCTATTAATGTGGTCATGGATGATCACTTAAACACACCAGTCTCAAGGTCAGATAATGATGAAGTTCTTGTAGTTGATAAACCTAATACTTCATCTAATCAGATTGATTCTGAACTAAGGACTGTTAAAGATTATCCAACTACTCAAATTCTTGAAAACCCTCTCACTGGTGTTCGTACTCGTAGACAACTTGAGGATATATGTAATTATGTATGTTTTATATCCCAGATAGAACCTTCTAGCATAAAAGAAGCTCTTGCTGATGAAAACTGGATTGTTACGATGCAAGAAGAACTTAACCAATTTGTAAGAAATGATGTTTGGTATCTCGTACCTAGACTGAAAGATAAACACATCATTAGAACAAAATGGATTTTCAAAAATAAGTCTGATGAGCTTGGAAATATAATTAGGAACAAGGCTAGGCTAATGGTATAAGGTTACACTCAAATTGAAGGTATTGATTTGGATGAAACCTTTGCACTAGTAGCACGTCTTGAATCAATCGGACTGTTTATATCCATTACATATTTTTAAAAAATAAGATATATCAAATGGATGTGAAAAGTGCTTTATTAAATGGTGATTTGCATGAGGAAGTCTATGTTGAATAACCAATGGGTTTTGAAGATTTCAAAAATGCTGATCATGTGTATCCCCTAAAAAAGGAACTTTACGGATTAAAATAAGCTCCTAGGGCATGGTATGAGAAACTGATAAAGTTTCTATTAAGCCATAATTTTTAAATGGGATCTATTGATAAAACTATGTTTATTAAAAGATATAATGATCATATTTTAATGGTATTGATTTATGTTGATGATATCATTTATGGATCTACTTGTACTGACATGACTATTGAGTTTGCAGACTTGATGAAATCTCAGTTTGAAATGAGCATGGTTGGGGAATTGAATTATTTCCTAGGGTTGTAAGTAAAGCAACAACCTGATGGAATATTCATTTCTCAATCTAAATATGCCTTGAATTTAATTAAGAAATTTGGATTTGAGAATAGTAAGAACTTCGATACTCCTATGAATACTATCTTGAAACTCTCAAAAGATTCTGCAAGTAAAAAATGTTGATCCGAAATTATATCGAATCATGATTGGTAGTTTATTATATTTAACTGCTAGTAGACCTGATATTGCACTAAGTGTTGGTATTTGTGCTAGATATCAGTCTGATCCTAAAGAATCACACTTGATTGCTGTCAAGCGGATTGTGCGATATGTCACAAGTACTGTTAATCTCGGTCTCTGGTACCCACATGAGACTAGTGTTCAATTAGCTGGGTACTCAGATGCTGATTGGGCTGGTAATCTTGATGATAGAAAATCAACCAGTGGTGGTTGCTTTTATATCGAAAACTGTTTAGTTTCTTGGTTTAGTAAGAAACAAAGTTCTATATCACTTTCAACAGCTGAAGCTGAATACATTATAGCAGGTAATGCGTGTACGCAACTTGTTTGGATGAATCGAATGCTAAGTAATTAAAGAATTAAACAGGATTCTATGTTATTATATTTTGATAATTCTAGTGCCATAAATATTTCAAAAAATCATATTCAGTATTCTCGTACTAAGCACATTGACATTAGATTTCATTATATCTGTGAATTAGTAGAAGAAAAGCTTATATCTTTGAAATATATACCTACCGAGAATCAACATGCTGACATTTTCACTAAACTTCTCGACAAAAGTAGGTTTAACCAAATAAAATTTGATCTTGGCGTGTACATTTTAAGATGATAATTTATGAATTTTTGTATCATATTGTATATTCTTGCTAGTTTAGACTTTAATTTTTACAAATCATGTTGAAAATTTTAGAAAATTGCATTTTTGGCTGGTCCTCGACCAATCATGAATAGACACGACCGGTCGTAGTACGACCGGTCGTGTACATCCACGATCAGTCGTGACACCCGTAAATGCCTTTGGTTTATGACCGGTCGTGTACATCCACGACCAGTCGTGACACCCGTGAATGCCTTTTATTTGGAAAAATCACTTCATCTTCCTCATTTCATTTTCACTCACCAACGAGCCGACGTCCGACTAGTCGAAGCCAACCTTTGAAATCTTCATGGTTAGTACTCCATTTATGTTTTTCTTGTAAATTTGTGTCTAGATTACTTCTATTTCTCACTTGAACTTATCTATTTTGAATTTCGTTGTGATTTGGAGTTTTTCTTGTGAAAAATCTATTTTGAGAAAACTCTCTTCTTAATCTTTTGCAACTCTTTTCCTTCTTGAAATCTTTGTTGCGAATGGCTTCTAGAGGAAAAAGAACAACTTCCCATGGTCCATCTTCTTCTAGATCGGCCTCTCTCACTAAGCGTCATCTTAGGGCTCCCGAGGATGATCCATCCTTTGTTTGGGACATCAGATTACGTAATGTTATTTTTGAACATCCTATTGATATTAATCATACTGCTCCTTTTATATCCTTCCTATGCTCCAAGCTGTAGGTTGGGATATCTTATTGCATTGGGGTGGGCCAGCATACCAGTCCATTGCCCAATCCATGTTTTCTTGTATATGTGATTTTTCACTGGAAAATCTAACGTTTAAAATTGCCACAAGAGAAGGACCATTTGATGTTGATCGTGACTTGATTTTAGCTCTTATGGAAATTCCTGTGAATGATGAGGGAGTTCCCATTTATATTGTATTTGAAAAACCTTCACAGACTAAAAAACGGATGCTAACTAAGGATTTATGCAATCTAGATGTTCAATGGATGCATAAAGGAAATGAGCTCCCCTCAAGATTTTTGTTACCCAAAACAGAGTTCTTCATAAGATCTTTGTGTCGAATTTGTATCCTCGATTGGATAATAAAATTGAGTTAACAATGTTCATGGTTCGTGTTCTTCATAATATTGTCAGAGGTGCTAATATTTACTTACCATCCTTGATTTGTCACTCTATCATTCAGTTTCGACTCCATCCTGGTCATAGTGATATCCCTTTTGGTTATTTGATGACTGTATTGGCTATGCATATGTTAGTCGATATGCCGGTTGGTGAAGCCCCTATCCATCATCTGATATTTAACAACTCTAATATCAATAAGATGAAGCTGAAATTTCTTCCTAGCCAAAGAGATAGTGTTGATACGGTTGAAGCTAAACATGAGGAAGAAGTTGGTGATGTTTCTCCTGATGATATTAACATGGATGATATTTTTGAAGAAATTGAATCTGACTCTGCAAATGATCCAGATTATGAGCCTTCCGCTTTTGATGCTCGAGT
Source organism: Magnolia kwangsiensis (assembly GCA_037074715.1). Taxonomy (NCBI): domain Eukaryota; kingdom Viridiplantae; phylum Streptophyta; class Magnoliopsida; order Magnoliales; family Magnoliaceae; genus Magnolia; species Magnolia kwangsiensis. The sequence continues at coordinate 146,177,081 of CM073572.1, forward strand.
AAGTGCATTGGAGGAGAAAGTTGAGAATATAAATGTTAAGATGGAAAACATGTCTGTTGCCCATGATTTACATTTAAGTATACGCGCAAGTAACTTAGGCGCTTGAATAAGGGCATGCATCATCTTGATGCTTCCATCCCTACTCCTTCATCTGGTTCAGATTAGTTCATTTTTTATTTGCTAGTCTGTAATAATTATATTTCTAATATGTTCACTTGACTAGATTTTCTACTGTAATTATCATTGATTTAGCTCAGTTTTTAAATTTGTTGCTTCTGCTATGTTCTCAATTTGTAACACCCCGAATTATTGCCAACCTGGAGTTAGACGTCCTTAGGCAATGGGTCAACCATAACACCTTGGTAACTTCTCTTAGCGTAATTCCAAAGCCAAAGAAATCATTTAGAACCAAATTCTTTAGAAATTTAACGTGTATTAACTAGCGCTACACTGGATTTCCTGCCAAATTAGCACCAACCACTTTAAATACGATCTGTAAGACCCAAAACCTATAGACTTGTTACTGCTATGTTACCCTAAAATCTAGGATCAATCTCTAAGCCCAGTTGCCTTCGAGATCATTTGGAAACTTCATATCAGACCTAGACTGCACATCGAAAGTCTGATAGCGATGAACTTAGACCATTACGACCGCCTAGTTGGACTTGACAATCACCTCAAAAATCAAGCCTAAACGATGTCCTGAGACCATTTTATTGAGTCCGGAGTGAAGAGAGTAAGAAAATGAAGATTTTTAGAAAATTAATTATGATTTTAAGTAATCTAGAACGTTTCACTTGTGCACTATTTCTAAGCGTTCTGACCGTTAGAATTCAACCCAAATTCACCCTCGGATCAGGAAAGGTGGCCCTTTCAGGTCATAGTGCTTGTAGCCCCGATTGAATTTCGGTAACCATTGAATTGAAGCTGGTCCACCACGGACGATCTGGAAACCCGATCGGACTGAAAACTTAACTTACTAAAGATCCGATACTAGTGAGCTTAAGTCCGACCACATTTGATAAGAAGACCTTCAGAAGTGCTCCGTTGGAACAAAAAGAGCCCGATTTGGTTATAACTAAAGTATACCTTAGCCCTAAGTCTATTTTTATCGACTTTAGGCATATAAAAGGGGCTAAAACCCTCATTCCCAAATCCCATACGAATTTTCAAAGCCTAACTAAGAAAGAGAGAGAAAGTGAGAGAAGTTGGTGATTCTTCCTGGGATTCTTCCTAGCTTTACTACATGCCTAATCCACCAATCCGTATCGCTATTCCGACGTTTTTGATTCCATTCTTGGGTAAGAAATCCTAACCCTAACCTGTTTTAGGGCTTAATATAGTTTAAGTGATGATGTAGCTAATCTATTTTATGTTCTAGGTTGTTGATCCACCGTTGACGAAGACTTATCGTCTGAATCATATCCATTTCGCATTTTCTGGTTTAAGGTGACTATATACGTTTAGGTTATGGTTTTCAAGACTTTCAATGTTGGTTAATGATAGATTATTGACATGAATGTTATTTCACATGTATAAAGTTTTATCCATTTCGTTTTTCAGTTATACATTAACTATGTTGAATATACTGTATTCCTCATATTTATAAAAAATACCGTATATATATGAAATATAAATTTGAGTTTGCCATGATTAACTACCGTCTATGTATGTTAGATGTATGTGTAACAACTCCTGGGCTAAAGGTTTAGTCCAAATACATGATATGCCAACATATGATATGTATTTAGTATGTGTAGCTTAAGTGTATGTGAAAATGACTGAATGAGTATAGACTTTGTATTCATGCTTGCCATGAAAATCTGTCATGGATATATAATTGTTGTATGGGCGACTACCCTTTGATGAAAGGATTTGCCCTATTACGTATTCTAATGAATACATAATATGTATGATGTAATGTGTAACTAAGTATATGTAAAAGTGTCTGAATGAGTTAGTAGTTAGTAAGATGTACCTGTATGCAGGTCGAGATATGATTCTCAACTATATCAATGATGTGCATGATTTCCTCCATGACTTGTGTAACTTAGATTATCCATGTCCACTACGTGTATGATTTCCTTCATGACTTGTGTAATTTATATTATCCATGTCCACTACGTGTATGATTTCCTCCATGTATTGTATTTACGTTCAAGTCATATTTCATGATTGTTCAAATGAACGAAGGATATGAATCATATGCTTGTTATTGAGCTTGTACATGATTGGGGCTGTACTATAGTCTAGGTAATCAACAATCGTACTCCAAATGGTGGTTGAGATTATTTTCTCTACACAGGATGAGTTTAACGAATCTAAGTCGTGCTTAGGATATTCGACACTGGTTAGGCCACACGGAGTGCTTAAGCATTCCATGTCATTCAACTCAACGTGCGCTTGGCCTAGTTGAGCTTATCAACTAACCTGATTGACCGATGTTTGTTCACCATGTTTAGTCGCAACTGTTTGAATCAAAGACACTGAGCATACTAGTGAAACTCCCGTTAACCGTGGTACCGTGATCCCCTAAGACTCATGAGCCGGACATGGTGGTATGGGACACCGTGGTCGAGCTGTCGGCCTACGCTGGGGCCACAAATCTCCCCGTAGTGACCAGTGAGCACCCTACTCTAAGCAGATTATAGTGGTATGGGACACTATATTCTTGCTGTCGGCCTACACTAATTGGTGACGAGCCCTCTGTAGTGACCTTGAGTTTATCCTGACACTGCATAAGGGTGACGAGTCCTGTTGCAGTCTTGAGGATACAAGTAGGCCTATATTATTTTGGTGTTCGGGGAATGGTGTTATGATTGTGCGCAACAGCCCTGGTAGCCCTTGCAGCGACCTAGAAATGTAACATCGTATGAGATTCCCTAGGACTGACGACCTTAGAATGGATCAATGTTGGGAATTAATATGAGGGAGGTGTCTTAGCTTCCCAATCCTGCTGTATGAAAAGGACTAATAAGAACTTAGTAAGCATGTTCATCTCATTGTATTGCATGTGCTAATGGCGTTGGTGATAGAGCACTGAGGAAGTGATTCATGCCGCGATCATTAGATGATGTCGCAGAGGGGATTGTGGTGAGGGCATGCATCATTCTTCATAACATCGTGCATTAACAAGAGTATCTAGGACATGTTTGATTATACTGCCTTATCATTACTGCTTGATTAGATTGATAACATGTTAACCTTTGTTGTATAGTATCACTGAGTTGATCACTCACTACCACGTTACGGGACGATGTTTGCAACACCAACCAGTCCTTGTTTTAGTTTCAGACGGTGACGATGCTTGCGAGGCAGAGTCAGTCTTTCTTGACAATGAGGAGGATTTCTCCTGTATGTAGTTCTCAGGAAGGTTCATGTGAACAGTGCCCTAATTGATGGGGATTCAGGGTTATGTTGGTAGTGATTTATCAGTTTTTGATATATGTATTTGAGACATGACTTGTAATCATGACCTGGCAGAGCATACATAGCTTGGGGACTTATGTTGATTGTCTTCAGCTCGTGTTTTCAGACTGTCCCTGAATTATTTTTAGTTTTTTTGTTCAATCTACCTCATGTTTTATGCCCTAATTCCAATAACATTCATTCTTCATAAAAAATGTTACATAAGTGATGTTCTGGAACTCGGGAGCTGAGCTTCTGCTCGACCCCCGATTTTCAGGATGTTACAGATGGTATCAGAGCATGATCTGGATTAAACTAGACTTGGGTTATGGTCACACATAGCACGCTGACACCAATTTAATGTAAGAGGGTGCGAGAAATATCTAGAAACATGTTTAGGACCCCCAGTTTTGTTTGTTGGCGAAAGTTCACTGAAAATGATCACCAAGATCGAGTCCGTGCACACTCTTGATCACACACGATAACCCCAAATCAAGTTTAGACCGTCAATTGATGGGTATAAACCGCGTTTCATTCCGTTCCCGCCATTAGAAATTTGTAAAGGTGAATAGAGATCAGATTAGTTCCGAAATGACCCAAAACAGCTCAAATCGGAAGAGGGGGCCAAACGATCAACTTTCAGGGGGTTCTAGGGTGGGACCCTAACTTTTTTAGACCCAGGGGGTGGGGAGGTCCTCGCCCATGGGGCGAGGCCTCGACGGTTTGTCCAGTGACCGGCGAGGGCCTCATCGACCGGCGAGCTCGTCCGAGCTGGGCCTTCGGGCCGATGACTTTTGGGGCTTAGTGGGACCTATGGTATAGGGTTTGACCCCTATTTCATCCCTAATCTGTCACTTCCTTCATAAACCACCCTCCCAAGCTTTTCCTTTTCTTCACAACTGTTCCATTCTCTTTCAATTCATCCGTTTAATCACTCTTTCTTTCATTTTTTTTGTTAAATCGTATATCCTTCCACCGTGCTCAGCCATATCCATCACATAACCCTCTCATTTTCTTTTATTTGAGCTCTCACATCTTCCATTTGAGTCTCACATTCATGTAAGTCCTCTAACCCATCCTATTTTGTTGTCCTTCCTCTCCTTTCCCTTTTATTTGAGCCTTTACACTCCTATTTCAGACCCAAATCCGTGGAGACCCAAATTTCTCAACCCATTCTTCTTATTTCACTCCTTTTCCATGGCTCTTTTGAGCTAGTTTTAGCCATCTTCTCGATCTTTATGCTTCTACCAACGGGCGAGACCTAACACAGTAGTTTAGTCCATAAATAGTGACCACCTAGTGCTAGGACCTAGAGATAGTACGCCTAGATTGCGAAAGATCTGACAAGATAGGAAATCTAATTCCAATTAGACAATCTTGACCCTAAGCGATAGAACAATTCCCCGTAGTAGAAAAGATATGAAACCATCTAGCGTATAAGCTTAGACTTTGGATTACAGTTGGTGAGTTACAGACTAGGCTACTAGTTCTATTAAGTAGTGTAAAGAAGGACTATACTAAGGAATAGTAGGTTTGATTTGGTTGGAGTAGGACTTCATCTCTTCGATAGATCCCCATAATACTCAAAGTCTCCCTTAGTAACTCTCAGGAAACTTGCTTGACTTAGAATTAGTCACGTTCGGAGAAAACTTATATATCCCTTAGATTAAATGTTAGGATAAACTAGCACGCCCCTTAGAATTCCCTTCTCAAGGACTTAGTACAATTGGAAACACGGAGGAGAGAAACTATATATAAGCGAAGTATTCACGGTTTGAATCGAATTCTGAATCCTAGTAGTTACCAATGAACTCAATGCTCTGATCAAGTAGAAGATCGGGATCAATTAGGATTAAGAATTGATACAACAAGTTTTTTATCCTAGCCAGGTAGAAAGTCTATGTATCCGGTTTAGACCCACTACACAACTTTTCTTCCGTGTTGACCTGACCACCTACAACCACAGTTATTTTTTTTCCTTTGGGAAGTGTTAAGGACATCTAGCCAATAGAGATTAGACATCTTGTCACAAGATCACACCCATCCCTGGAATCAACCATAACACCCATCTTTTTTAGCTCCTTTCTATAATTATAGATACCAATGCCATAGAACACATCATTAACAAAGGAAGACCAATGTATTGAGAGGTTGTTTTTCTTTTTATGTCAAGGATAGGTCCTAAGTTACGCCTCGTTCCGATATACGTATCGAGACATAAATTCTTGAGCCTTAAATAGAACTAAGTTTTTAAGGGGGCTAGAACATATTGAGCCCAATCTAGTTAGGTTAGCTAATACAACCGTTGGATTAGAGTAGCGCAGAAGAAGCGTGGTTGGCCTCTTCCCCACTGGCCCAGGATCGAAGAAGTTAATTTAGGTTATACGTAAGATTAGGTCATTAAATAGGACTTGAACCTTCCTTAGAATGTTAATACTGAAGTCTTTCTAGGGACTCATTACCCTTAGCCAATTTCGAGGATGAAATTATGTTTTAAGGGGGGTAGATTGTAACACCCCAGATTTTTACCAACCTGGAGTTAGACGTCCTTAGGCAATGGGTCAACCATAACACCTTGGTAACTTCTCTTAGCGCAATTCCAAAGCCAAAGAAATCATTTAGAACCAAATTCTTTAGAAATTTAACGTGTATTAACTAGCGTTACACTAGATTTCCTGCCAAATTAGCACCAACCACTTTAAATACGATCTGTAAGACCCAAAACTTATAGACTTGTTACTGCTATGTTACCCTAAAATCTAGGATCAATCTCTAAGCCCAGTTACCTTCGAGATTATTTGTAAACTTTGTATTGGACCTGGACCACACGTCGAAAGTCTGATAGCGATGAACTTAGACCATTACGACCACCTAGTTGGACTTGACAATCACCTCGAAAATCAAGCCTAAACGATGTCCTGAGACCATTTTATTGAGTCCGGAGTGAAGAGAGTAAGAAAATGAAGATTTTTAGAAAATTAATTATGATTTTAAGTAATCTAGAACGTTTCACTTGTGCACTATTTCTAAGCGTTCTGACCGTTAGAATTCAACCCAAATTCACCCTCGGATCAGGAAAGGTGGCCCCTTTAGGTCATAGTGCTTGTAGCCCCGATTGAATTTTAGTAACCGTTGAATTGAAGTTGGTCCACCACGGACGATATGGAAACCCGATCGGACTGAAAACTTAACTTACTAAAGATCTGATACTAGTGAGCTTAAGTTCGACCACATTTGATAAGAGGACCTTCAGAAGTGCTCCGTTGGAACAAAAAGAGCCCGATTTGGTTATAACTCAAGTATACCTTAGCCCTAAGTCTATTTTTATCAACTTTAGGCATATAAAAGGGGCTAAAACCCTCATTCCCAAATTCCATACGAATTTTCAAAGCCTAACTAAGAAAGAGAGAGAAAGTGAGAGAAGTTGGTGATTCTTCCTAGGATTCTTCCCAGCTTTACTACGTGCCTAATCCACCAATCCGTATCGCTATTCCGGCATTTCTGATTCCATTCTTGGGTAAGAAATCCTAACCCTAACCTATTTTAGGGCTTAGTATAGTTTAAGTGATGATGTAGCTAATTTATTTCATATTCTAGGTTGTCGATCCGCCGTTGACGAAGACTTATCGTCCGAATCATATCCATTTCACATTTTCTGGTTTAAGGTTCGGACTATATACGTTTAGGTAATGGTTTTCAAGACTTTCAATGTCAGTTAATGATAGATTATTGACATGGATGCTATTTCACATGTATAAAGTGTTGTCCATTTCATTTTTCAGTTATACGTTAACTATGTTGAACATACTGTATTCCTCGTATTTGTAGAAAATACCGTATACGTATGAAATATGAATTTGAGTTTGCCATGATTAACTGCTGTCTATGTATGATAGATGTATGTGTAACAACTCCTGGGCTAAAGGTTTAGTCCAAATACATGATATGCCAACATGTGATATGTATTTAGTATGTGTAGCTTAAGTGTATGTGAAAATGACTAAATGAGTATAGACTTTGTATTCATTCTTTCCATGACAATCTATCATGGATATATGATTGTTGTATGGGCGACTACCCTTTGACGAAAGGATTTACCCTATTACGTATGCTAATGAATACATAATATGTATGATGTAATGTGTAGACTAAGTGTATGTAAAAGTGTCTGAATGAGTTAGTAGTTAGTAAGATGTACCTGTATGCAGGTTGAGATATGATTCTCAACTACATCAATGATGTGTATGATTTTCTCCATGTCTTGTGTAACTTAGATTATCCATGTCCACTACGTGTATGATTTCCTTCATGACTTGTGTAATTTAGATTATCCATGTCCACTACGTGTATGATTTCCTCCATGTATTGTATTTACATTCAAGTCATATTTCATGATTGTTCAAATGAATGAAGGATATGAATCGTATGCATGTTATTGAGCTTGTACGTGATTGGGGTTGTACTACAGTCAAGGTAATCGGTAATCGTACTCCAAATGGTGGTTGAGGTTATTTTCACCACACAGGATGAGTTTAACGAATCTGAGACATGCTTGGGATGTTCGACAGTGGTTAGGCCACACGGAGTGCTTATGCATTCCATATCGTTTAACTCAACTTGCGCTTCGCCTAGTTGAGCTTATCAACTAACCTGATTGACCGATGTTTGTTCACCATTTTTGGTCGCGACTATTTGAATCTAAGACACCGAGCTTACCAGTGAAACTCCTGTTAACCGTGGTACCGTGATCCCCTAAGACTCAAGAGCCGGACATGGTGGTATGGGACACTGTGGTCGAGCTTTCGGCCTACGCTGGAGCCACAAACCTCCCCGTAGTGACCAGTGAGCACCCTACTCTGAGCAGATTATGGTGGTATGGGATACTATATTCTTGCTGTCGGCCTACACTAATTGGTGACGAGCCCTCTGTAGTGTCCTTGAGTTTATCCTGACACTGCATAAGGGCGACGAGTCCTGTTGCAGTCTTGAGGATACAACTAGACCTGTATTGTTTTGGTGTTGGGCGAGTGGTGTTACGATTGTGCGCAACAGCCCTGACAGCCCTTGCAGCGACCTAGAAATGTAACATCGTATGAGATTCCCTAGGACTGACGACCCTAGAATGGATCAATGTTGGGAATTAATATGAGGGAGGTGTCTTAGCTTCCCAATCCTGATGTATGAAAAGGACTAATAAGAACTTGGTAAGCATGTTCATCTCATCGTATTGCATGTGCTAACGGCGTTGGTGATAGAGTATTGAGGAAGTGATTCATGCCGCGATTGTTAGATGATGTCGCAGAGGGGATTGTAGTGAGGGCATGCATCATTCTTCATAACATCGTGCATTAACAAGAGTATCTAGGACATGTTTGATTGTACTGCCTTATCATTACTGCTTGATTGGATTGATAACATGTTAACCTTTGCTATATAGTATCACTGAGTTGATCACTCACTCCCATGTTACGGGATGATGTTTGCAACACTAACCAGTCCTTATTTTAGTTTCAGACGGTGACGATGCTTGCGAGGCAGAGTCAGTCTTTCTTGATGATGAGGAGGATTTCTCCTGTATGCAGTTCTCAGGCAGGTTCATGTGAACAGTGCCCTAATTGACGGGGATTCAGGGTTATGTTAGTAGTGATTTATCACTTTTTGATATATGTATTTGAGACACGACTTATAATCATGACCTGGAAGAGCATACATAGCTTGGGGACTTATGTTGATTTTTATATATATTTCTATCTTTTGCTCGTGTTTTCAGACTGTCCCTGAATTATGTTTGCTGTTTTGGTTTAATGTACCTCATGTTTTATGTCCTAATGCCAATAACATTCATTCATCATAAAAAATGTTGCATAAGTGATGTTCTGAAACTCGGGAGCTGAGCTTCTGCTCGACCCCCGATTTTCAGGATGTTACACAATTCTTGTCGGATATCTTCTTCCTTATCTCCTTGATTATTACTCCTTATCAATCTATTTTGTGCTTCCTTTGTCATATTGTGACAAAAAGGGGGAGTATGGATATTTGATTCTATTGGTGCTATAAGGAGGGAGTAGCATTGCATTGCATTGCATTATGCTAGTGATATATTTCTGAGATATATGTTACTCAGGGGGAGTATGTGCAGAGATAGACTATATGAGCATGAGTGTATGAGTGTGGATTGCATGTTGAATATTGATTTGCAGGTTCATGAATGTGTGCCAGTTGATAACAACTGGTGCATGATTCTTTAATCGGATATTCTATCTTATGTATCATATCTTGAAAATGTGTTTTGTCACGAATTTGACAAAGGGGGAGATTATAAGTGCTATAGTTTATAGCCCCTTTTTATTATCAAATTTATGGTGACAAAGACATTGCTTTGAAGCTATATATGTGATGAACAAAAGAAGTGTTCAAGAAGCTTTCAAGATCTTAGAAGTGTTCAAGTTCTCAGAAGTTTTCAAGATCTTAGAAGCATTCAAGATCTTAGAATTTTTCAAGTTAAAGAAGCTTTCAAGTTCAACATCTTAGGCTTAATTATACTCAAAGGTCACTTGTCTTCAAGTTTCAATGTCCTTGCTTCATTATTGAGATATGACTGACTTTAGGTTGACCTTTAGAGTAGGACATTTTGAATACATAATCCATATATGTTTTAGACGTAAATTTGGTTTGTTCTAAGACTAGTCCTGGACCTTGTTCGATTAGTCCTAACACTGGTTCGACCAATCCTAAGTTGTTACAAATTTTTAAAAATTTTTGGTCACTTTACGATCAGTCGTGGAGACTGTTCGACTAGTCGTAGGAACAGTGTCGACTAGTTCTTCGACCAATCGTAGACCTTTGACTCAAAGTCCAGCGTTGAAAATCTTGTCCCTACAACCAGTCGTATGCATCCTACGACCAGTCGAAGGTGACCTACGACTAGTCGTAGGGTACCTACGACCAATCATGAAACTGACTTATCTTATCGCGCCCGAAAAATTTAAATATTTGTTATTCTTTAACCAGTCGTAGAGGCCCTAACTCCAGTCGAAGACGTGTTTTTCTCAGCTATAAATAGATCACAAATCTCAGAATAATTTACTAAATTCAAGCTAGTTAATTCAGCCTTCTGAGAAATAAGACTATGCTCTATTTCAAGCTAAGTGTGCATATTTAATATTCTCTTTCACTAGCTTTATTAATTGATTTTGTTTCTGGTATTCCAATCTAATCTGAAAAGAGGAATTGTTCTTTCCCTTTCTTTGGAATTAAAATCAATTAAAGCTAGCCCATTTTGATTTAATTTAAAATCAATTAAAACTAGAACCATTATAATGTGAGTTTGGACATTGAACTTCAACATTCGGTCATCTTCACTGACTTGGTTCTACGGGGCTGCTACAACGAAGGAGAAAATTAGGTATTTTACATTTAATTGTAAATTCCTTTTTATTTTGGTTTCTTTTAGGATTTGTTAGAAAAATCTCATTGTATTGGTTATCTGAGGAGAGCTAGGAAAACTTAGAAGTGGGGTTTTTTAATTGTGTAAGCCCACAGAAAAAGACACAATTGTGAAGGTTTTGGGTGAACCTATAAAAACCTAATTTGATAGTGAACGCTAATATCCCCTGTGTGAGGATATTAGAGTGGACTAGCTTTTTGTGTGGCTGTTGTTTAACAGTTGGTGTAGACATAGGAAAACCACTATAATCCCTTGTATTTCATGGTTAAATGGTTTATATTTCATATCTTTAATTATTCATTTATGTGATGTATATGTGAATGAGAACGCTGTAATCATTTATTTCAAGCATTGTGGGATATTGTAATAGTTTAAGCAATTATTTCTTGCAATTCCTTTATCAACATTCTAAACTGTTCTAGTAAGGTTGCCCTGCCATTTCTATGGTGTATGGTTATCCCTAGAACAAGATATATTTGTGATTGCAATTTATTCTTCACTGCAGTTTGTATTTAATTCTTTATCATTCCTCTTCGATTTGAGATTTGATACAAAGACCTTTCTAGAAATAAGGTTGTCCTACCATAAACTTTGATTTTTGGTGTAAGGTTGTCCTTTGAACAACATTTGTATCAACCCCTCAAGATCTGAATTTTGAGGTGGCTTTACATTCTTGCATTATGGTTTCTTTATTTTATTTGTTGCCTATCATATTTATTTAATTTTCTCTGTTATAAGTTTTATTTAGCATTGTCCTATTCACCCCCTCTCTAGGACATATAACTTGGCCTTTTCAGGTGTTGAAGGGTCTTCTTTTTTTCTTTACTGGCTTGTGTTCAGGGTCCACATTTAGTCTATGGACCAAAACATCAGGGGAAATCCCTAGCATATCTGTGTGTGACCATGCGAAGACATCTCGATATTGCCTTAGAAGGGCCAACATTGTAGACCGCTGCTCGAAATTTAATGACGATTTGAGCTGAACAGTTTTTCTCATGTCGGCTTCATCGAGGGGCACCTTTTTAGGTCTTCTAACGACAAGTTCCCTGTGGACCCCCGGGGATCCAGGACATTAACAATGAGTGCCTGATTAACGGCTTCTTTTTTGAATGTTATCGCGTAACATCTCTGAGCCTCACACTGATCACCTCGGAGGTAGCCTATCTCGCCCTGGGCTGGGAACTTCATTATTAGGTGGTAAGTCGAGATAGCCGCCCTCATTGCATTAAGGGAAGGTCTGCCCAGTATAACATTGTGAACTGATGGTACGTTAACAATAAGTGTCACACCTCGAACTCAGAAACCAGGCTCAAAAATTCCTGATCGTGGAATCCGACGTCGACAACCTCCGTAGAACCCCATTCTTGACTCTCGGTGCCCATTTACTAGGTTCTAATCCTGGGATGCTATAAGGAGGATTTCTAATCATCAATTTGAATCGTAACAAGTATAATAAAGTATAACCCACGAACAATAACCACAAGAACACCATCACAAAATCCACTATAATCAAAAACTTAGAGTACAATGTGTCAGAAAGGAAATACAAGATAATAAAAATAATGGAAACTCCAAAAGCTCGACTGTGTTCTCCAAACTGCGGACTGTATGCTCCAACTACAGCAAGACTACGGCTGTGTCCTGACATCACCTGCACGCATCGATCGTGCATAAGCTTATAGAAAGCTTAGAGGGCGGTGTAAGTATGTGCACAATAAAAGTGTGCTCAGAATGCAAGATCAGAGTAATGCGGAAACATGCTGATGAGTACATGAATGCAATTAGCCGTACTAAGGCTATGCAATGCAAGATATGAATGCTAACAGCCATATTAAGACCATGTGATGCAAGATGAAAATCAAGCATGCCAATCCTCATCATATATCAGTACAATTTTCATTCTGGATAATCACCGGGATTTTGTACACTCCAAAAAGCACTGCCACTCTACTAGCCACACAGTCCAAGTGAGTGTAAGAAACCTCATTATCCTCCTGGACAATAGTCTGCCAATACATATCTATCACATCGATAGCGAACTCATTCACGAGCTGGTCAGACTCAGCCTAGTATTGCCCCCTACCCTCGGGCGAGTAAGGCCACACCCCTTTCCAACCGACCACAACATAGTGGGAGACGCGGCCTCCTGGTATTCGGCCCTCGTGCGCTCATATATCCACTCGATCTTGACGTTGGAGTTGTCCTCTGGTACCATCAGGTTTAGGGATTTTCACTCAGGAACATCTATGGCGCCCGTATGCTAAAACTAAACATTTTCGGTATCCAATCCAGCCTCCCACGATGTGTTTTTGGAGGCTATAACCATGATGTCGCTAGGACATACAATAATCACGATCACACAAATGCAAGTGCATGAATCACCCTACCAAACATGCAACAGTCCTGCGTGTGCCATGGGCTCATGTAGGGAAACTCCACCTATAAGGGAGCCCGTAAACTGTTCGCCTAAAGGCTTATGCTATGATCAGTCACTCGTCATATCAGACATACATATGATGCGTATGATCATGAATCATGGGTCTTTACTAAACATGTCATAGGGTGACAGGCTCATGTATGACGGATATGGGCATAGACGACCTACTCACTACAAGTATGGGCCTATCAGTGGGCCTTAAGGAAAGTGACAATGCGGACATTTAACCAACATTATCCTTACCATGTGGACGTCAAACCAACATTGCTCCCAAGGTTAAGGACATCAAACCAACATTGCTCCCAACGCATAACCCACTATAAGAGTCAACACATGAACTGTGGTGGTATCACGTTATAATGGGCCTCGTGTGCATCCCATTGGGCCTCGACCCATGGGCTTCCAATACATCAAATGGGCCTCATGTACATGGGTCTCGTATATATCAAGATGGGCTTCATAACATGGGCCTTATATTTATTAAGGCAGGCCTCAACAACGGGCCTTATATAAACCAAGGTGGCCCTCAACAATGGGCAATAATTGAGTGGGCCCCTATTAAATGGGCCATACCAATGGACCGTACCAACAACAAATTTCCACCATTATTAAGGATTATTTTGGAGCATTATTATAAAAAAATATCATATCCAGCAATCATCTGGACCATACCACGAATGACAATTGTGATAATGATTTCCACCGTTAAATGTTCTAGTGGGCCCACTATAGAATTTATTTTCCATCCGTATCATTTATAAGGTCAAAGGGACCATCTTCCACTATCAAATGCCAGTGGGCCGACCATAACATTTAAGTTTCGTCCAGTCTGTTCATAAGTGCACAAAGGCCTGACCTTAGAGGAAAATAAATATCATATTGGTCTAAAACTTGTTCACAAGGTCACACGGTCAGGGGGGGGGGGGGGGTTCACTGAAATGTTTATTTTTCATACAACCAGTTGATCGGGTCACGTGAACAGTGAGCCCACCATGATGTGGTTCATAAATCCAGCCCACCCATTATGTGTGTCCCGTTTGGCTAAGGGTTCAGACCAAGTTTCAACCGCATCTAAATTTCAAGTAGGCCCCACCAGATGATTTTATGTGTTTTAGGCATGTCTTCCCATGATTTTAGATGGTATGGCCCACCTGAGTTCCGTATACGATTGATTTTTGGGGTAGGGCATTTTTAGGATGGGGACCCCACAATGGATGGTACTGATGTTCGAAACGTATCATGGTGAGGGCAGCCCATCCATCCGCCCGCCTACGCAGCCGCAGGTGCTGCTTGTGTCTTCTATCAGCAGCAGCAGCAATGCTGCTGCTGTTTTATTTATTTTTTTTTTTTTTGAAATATCATTTTTTTCATGGTTTTTCGTAGGTGGGGCCCGCATCAAGGAAATCCGGTCCGGCCATTGGATTCTATGGCCCCTGATCAACCAAATGAGACCAATATGCGGCAAATTCTTGGCGTAAAGAAACATCGGGGTGGATTTTTACGGTAAGGCCACTATTTTCTATGCTATGGCCCGCCCGATGATCAGATTGGTCCTAAATTTTGGCTCAATGCCTAAAGTGATCTGGGGAATGAAATAGATGGCGTGGATTAAACTTATATGCTAAGGTGGGGCCTACATGAGAAGCCCACCCCAAATACTAAATATAAATAATATTTTATTTTATTTTTGTTAGCTGTCAGTGCACACCCAAGCCAGTACACACACTCCATATCACACGTCCAGAGTCCCTGGACACTGGACGTCCCTGGACACTGGACGGCGTGGATAATCAGAATATCATGGTGTGTCCCACATGTACGTGGTCCACCATATACATATATATGTATATATGCATATATTTATATACACATATAATGTTAATATAATATAATATATTATACATCATCTTGCCTGAAATGTGGTGGGCCACACCGTTTGATGGATGGAGTAGATTTATCATAAATTGGTGGGGCCCAATTCATTTTAGGGGAAGGATAAAGAGGGAGAAAGAAAGAGAAAGAGAACAAGAGAGAGATACGGTGAGATAGAGGGACCTCGCCACTATGGCCCCCTCTTGATTAAATCACATACATCAAAATGGGTCCCACTAATAAGTGGGCCCTAAAATAAGAAATAACAGTGGATCACCCACCTCTTAGCCTTCACCTTGCTCCCTTAGCCTCCTTAGCTCCTTTGTTTGACTTTTAATGGTGGTAGATGATGGATTAATGTTGAAATGGGAAATGAGAGAGTAGGGAAAGTGGGCTACACTTGTTGATCTTGTGAGAGTTAGGAAGGCTTAGGACGTGTGAATTTTTTTTCTTAGGAGAGTATTTTAAGAAATGAGAGAAAGAGATAATAATATATTAAAGGCATGGGTGGAGTGGTCGTTGTAATGAAGAGGTATGGCTTTGTTTGATTTTTTTGTAAAAGAGGGATGGTGAGGGAAGAGAGAGGGTTGACTTTTGGAAAAAGGAGGGATGGGTTGGTTGTACTTGGGTAAGGCTTGTACTTGACATTGATTGATGGGACTTATTGTAGAGATTCTCTCGATATTCGTAACGCGCAGCGTTTCTTCGGAATGAACGCAGGCTGACATCTTCTACCCTGGGTATCGGATCGGTGCGCAAGTCACCACGTTAGAACCACGGCGACAGTGCAGTCGCTATGATACAGGTTTCAGTTCAAGCCGCCTTCAGTATGCGGGATCCAGCTTAGGATCATGCGCAAACATCGGATACGAGTCAAGGATTGCTGGAATTCAACCAGAAGGACTGCGGAAGCTAACGGAAGGGCACGGTTTAGGATATGGGTCTTACAACTCTCCCTTCCAAATAAAAATTTCATCCTCAAAATTTACACAATCATCGCAACCAGACGTAACTCATAAGGAAAAAGAAACATCGCATCATCATAAGAAATCTAAGACAGTTTAGAAAATACAACATACACTCAATCATCAAAGAGATGGGGATAGCGCTCTTGAATCTCCACCTCGCGCTCCCAAGATGCCTCATCAACAGAATGGTGACCCTACTGAAAGTTCACCAAGGGAATGACCTTGGTCCGGAGGAGCTGCTCCTTCCAATCAAGAATACGAACTGGCTACTCAATGTAAGAAGCGTCCTCATGAACCTCTAGCGGCCGCCAATCAATAACAGGAACAATGTCTAACTCACACTTCCTCAGCATAGAGACATGAAAAATGTTGTGGACGCCGGACAACTAAG
This sequence comes from Magnolia kwangsiensis, assembly GCA_037074715.1. NCBI lineage: Eukaryota > Viridiplantae > Streptophyta > Magnoliopsida > Magnoliales > Magnoliaceae > Magnolia > Magnolia kwangsiensis. The sequence continues at coordinate 146,193,604 of CM073572.1, forward strand.
ATGGCACGGCAAGCCGATAGGCCACAGCGCCAACGCGCCCAGTGATCTCAAAAGGTCCTATGAATCTTGGGGTAAGCTTGCCCTTCACTCTAAATTGAATTACGCCTTTCATGGGTGAAACCTTGAGATACACTGTCCCCAACAGTGAACTCCAAAGGATGACGCTGACGATCAGCAAAACTCTTTTACCGACTTTGATCTGTGTGCATCCTTTTTTTGATGATATCGATAGCCTCTGACGTCGCTGCATAAGCTTGGGACCTAGGAGATGCCGCTCTCCAATCTCAGTCCAATAACTCGAAGATCTGCACGGTCTACCGCACAATGCCTCAAAAGGAGTCATGCCAATGGTCGCCTGATAACTGTTATTATATGCGAACTCAGCCAATTGTAAATGCTCATCCCAGCTACCCCCGATATCAATCGCGTAGGCCCAAAGCATATCTTCAAGTATCTGGTTGACCCTCTGGTCTGGCCATCGGTCTGTGGATGATAAGTGGTACTAAGCTATAAATTAGTACCCATCGCTCTCTGAAAGCTCCTCCAAAACTAAGACGTGAACCTCGGGTCTCAGTCAGAAATGATTGAGACTAGAACGTCGTGTAGTCTCACTATCTCCTCAATAAATAGCTTGGCAAGCCGGTCCGTATGCCAAGTCTTATGGATCGTAAGAAAATGTGCCGACTTCATCAGACGGTTCACCACAACCCAGATGGAGTCATGACCGCGCTGAGTCCTCGACAAACCTATGATAAAATCGATAGATACGTGCTCCCACTTCCACATCGGGATGCTCAATTGTCACGCCCCAGATGGGAAATCGGATTCACATGAATCCCGATTGCCGAATCCGGTGCCGACAGCCTCCATAGTGCCCCATTCTCGGCTCCTGACAATCAAATGCCAAATTCCGATCCTGGGATCCTACAAGGAGGATTTTCAGAATGATTTTTTTTATAATGGAGCATAACTACAAGCATAACCAAGTCACAAAACAACATAACCACATATCCACTATATCAAAAATTTTAAGTACAATGCGAAAAGGGAAATACAAGGTAATCAAAAAGCTCCAAAAGGTCCTGATATGCACTCCTACTTCAGCGCTGCTGCTGTCCAATGCTACCTACATGCAACTGTCGTGCATAAGCTTACAAAATCTTAGAGGGTGGTGTAAGTGTGTGCACAAGGCAAACGTCAAGTGTACAATATCAGAGTAGTGCGGAAGTATACGGTAAGTCCATGAATACAATCAACCATACTAAGGCTATATAATGCAAGGCATGATGCGAGATATGAATGTCATCGGCCACACCGATGCAATGCAAGGCTTACATAGCCGAATGTCATATGCGAAATGATATCCAAGCAAGTCGATACTCATCAAGTACATATATCAGTATAGTTCCTTTCTGGATATCACCAGGGTCTAATACACTTCAAAGAGACTGTCACCTCCCTAGTTGCACAGTCAAGCAATCAGAATAGACCTCACTATCCGCCTGACCAGTAGTCTGCCAATACCTACCCGGCTCGTCGATAGTAGACTCATTTGTGAGCTGGTCAAACTCAGCCTAGCTTATAGCCCCCTCACTCAGGCGGATAAGGCCACACTCCCTTCCAACAGACCACGACACAGTGGGAGATGCGGCCTACTGGTATTCGGCACTCGGGCGCACGTGTATCCACTCGGTCTAGACGTTGGAGCATCTCCTGGTACTAAAAAGGTTCTGAAACTTTCACCTAAGGACATCCTACGTGCCCACAGTGCTAGAACTAAGTATTTTCAGTATCCGATACGGCCATCTACGATGTACCTATGGAGCCAAGGGCCTGATGTCGCTAGGGCATGCAGTGATCAAGTCACACGTATGAGAGATGCATGAATCACCCGTCAAATCATGCAGAAATCCAGCGCGTACTGCGCGATCATGTAGGGCACTCCATCTCATAACGGGTCCCATAAGTGGTCTGTCCAATGGCATATGCTATGATCAGTAGCTACTCAATTCAAGCATACATATGATGCGTATGGGCATGAGTCATGGGATTATACTAAGCATGTTATAAAGCGATGAATAGTAACGAGTATGAGCCTATTAATGGGCCCTAAGGAGAGTTACAATGCGGACATTTAACCAACATTGTACTTATAATGTGGGCGTCAAACCATCATTGATCCTAAGGCACGGTCTCCATAAATATCATTACATGAACCATGGGGAAACACACATTGCAATGGACTTTAAGGACATTCCGTTAGCCTCGACCCATGAGCCTTAGATACATCAAATAGGCCGTATCACATGGGCCTTTCATTCATCAAATGGGCTGCAATAATGGGCCTCACCAATGCGCCTTATGTACATTGCAATGGTCCATGATCCATGGGCCTTGAAATACATCAAAGTGGGCCTCACAACTTGGGCCTTAAATATATCAGATGGGCCTACACACATGAGCTTTAAATATATCAAATGGGTCACTCCATTTGCACCCCATGCACATCAAATGGGCTTGATCCCATGGGCTTTAATATGTATCAAATGGGCTTGAATCCCATGGGCCTTATATAGAATAAGTGGGCTGGATCTCATGGGCATTGTATATGTCAAATGGGCCCAAACCCATGGGCATTACATATGCCAAATGGGCTTAATCCCATGGCCTTAGATGTGCACCAAGGTGGCCTAAATGAATGGCCATAAATAGATCAACATGGGCCCTATATACATACCAAAGTGGGCCCATTTGAACCATAGATTTGGCTCATTTTTAGCTCAAGAAATGAGTTTTCAAAATGGATAGACGGTGAGATGCGACACATGCATCATGGTGGGGGGTGGGTCCACATAGAGGCCCACCATCATACATATACATATATATAATAAAATATATACAATATTATATATAATATAATATATGTATATATACATCATGTGGATAGAACCCATAAATCATGGTGGGTCCCACTGTCCAAAACACATACATTATAGTGGGCCCACCGTCCGCTGGACGGTGGGGATACAACACATACATCGGCTGGACTCCACCGTCCGCCTGGACGGTGGAGGTACAACACATTCATCACTATGGGCTCCCCACGTGGGGCCCACCATAATGTTTATAATCCATCCAACCCGTTGATAAGGTCACAGAGACCTAGGTGAGGATGAAAAATAAATTTCATCTTGATCCAAAATTTCTGTGGGGCCCAAAAAGGATTTCAGTGGTAGACGTCCAATCTTACTGTTTCTTATGGTGTGGACCACCTGAGATCTGGATGAGCCTCATCTTTGGAGGGGGCCCACTTCAGAGAGTGGGCCACCTTGTGGACAGGTCAGATGGCACGTCCGCCCACTGAGAGCGTAGGACGCCTGCGCGTCTGACATGGTAGAGGCAGCAGCCTTTGCTGCTTGCATTGTATTTTATTTTTTTTGAAAAACCTGTTTTCATGAGGTTTTTGGTATAAGGGGCCCGCTTCAAGTGCATCCACTCCATCCATTGTGTTCCCAAGCCTAAGTCAAACCCATCAAGACCAATATCGGCCCATTTTCAACGTGTAAAAAGGATCTAGGTAGATTTCAATGGTAATGGTATAGTTTTTGATGCTATGGCCCACCAGATACTTTGATCGATCTCATTTTTTGGCTCAACGCCTAAAATGAGTCAGGGAAGAGGATGGACGGCTTGGATTGGATACATGCATCAAGGTGGGTCCTGTACAAATGGCCCACCCCAATGGCCCTCATATTGGATTTTCTTCCAGTGACGTCCAGCACCTGGACGTTTTTTCTTTTTCTTTTTTTTTTTTTTTTTTTTGTTTTGGGCTTTATCAAATACATTCAAGGTGGGCCCTGTTTAGGTGGGCCACCCCAAAAGGATGTACATTTAAGATGGGCCCCACACGTGGATGGCTTGGATAAAATACATATATCATGGTGGGGCTCATTCAAGTGGGCCACATAGCCACATCAACATACAAGAAAAATGAATAAAAATGAGAGGGAGAGAGAGAGCAAAAGAGTGGGACACACGTGATGGAGGGACCCCGATACTATGGGCCCTCCGTTTCAACCATCCAATCATACATCAATGGGTCCCATTGCATATGGGCCATCCAAATAAAAGATCAACGGTGGAGATCCCTCTCCACTAAAATGGATGGTCTAGATGACCTTTTTAATACAAGGAAAGTAAACATCATGATGGGGTCCATGAAGAATGGCCCCATCATGGAATGATTTGATGATCAAGATGGGCCATTGGCCTCATCTCAAGGTCCCAAGTGAGATCCACACCATTGATCGGTGGGCCTCACTTAGCCCATCGTAAAAATAAGTAAACTACCCTATAGAAGCACCCACCTTATGATCTACTTGGTCCGTTGGAACGCCTATCTCCTAGAGCTTCACTTTGATGGTGGAGATGGGAGATGGATGGCTAGGATGATGGGTTTTGGGATGGAAAAGTGGGCCACTAAAATCACATTTCTCCCATGGGGAAAGCTTGGACGTGGGAGCTCTTGGTTGCTTGGAATTGTGGCTTGGGAAATGAGGGAGAGAGAGAGGGTTGTAAGTAGATGTGAGAGATGGGTGATGGATGTGAGTGATGGGTGAGGTGATGGTGTACTTGACATGAGAGTTGACTTGGTGGTTTCTTGACTTGCGGAGAAAGAAAGCATGGGTGCTTTATACTTAACATGAGAGGTGATTGATGGGATTGATTGATGTGATTGATTTGACACTTTATAGAGATTCTCCTGGGAATGTAAACGTGCGGCATTTTCTTGAAATAAATGCTGGCTCACATCTCTTAGTCAGGGTATCGGATCGGTGCATGAGTCACGGCGTTAGAACCGCGGCGAGTCTTAGATTAAGCCGACTCAAATGTATAGGATACGACTTACGGTCGTGCGCAACGTCGACTACAGGTCGCAGGTCATCGGAATTTGACGAGAAGGATCACGGGAAGCGATGGAACAGTACAGATTAGGATACGGGTCTTACATCAATGGCTGCAACAGATCAGAAGGTCTCTGATGATCAGCCTTGACACGCTGGCATGTATCACACTCAGCCACAAAACTAGCAATCTGGTGCTTCATCCCTACCTAAAAATACTGTCTCCTCATGTCACGATACATCTTCGTCGAGCCAGGGTGGATAGAAAATTGTGATCGATGTGCCTCAATCATATGATCTTTATGCAGCTCAGGAATATCTGGGACACATACTCGACCTCTGAAGTGAAGTTCACCATCAGAACCAATCTGCCAATCTAACTGGCTCTCAGATGCTGCCTCTGCTTGGTAATCCTGTAACGACTTATTTACCTGCTGAGCCTCGATCACCCTTACGACAGAAGAGGGTTAAATCGATAGGCTTGATAGTTGAACGATAGAAGACTGCAGACCAAAATTGAAGTCGTACTCTACTATATCCTCAAGCATCATCCACTCTTGAATCATCATATGTGCCACCAAACCTCGTGGATGACGGCTGAGGGCATCTGCCACCACATTCGCCTTACCTGGGTGGTACTGGAGGTCAAAATCATAGTCCTTCAAAAGCTCCATCCAGCGTCTCTGCCTCATGTTTAGCTCGGACTGAGGGAATAAATACTTCAAGCTCTTATGGTCGAAAAAGAGCTCGAACCTGACCCCATAAAGATAGTGTCTCTACACCATGTTCGCCTTGTCTGAGTGGTACTGGAGGTCAAAATCATAGTCCTTCAGAAGCTCCATCTAGCGTCTCTGCCTCATGTTTAGCTCAGATTGAGAGAATAAATACTTCAAACTCTTCTGATCAGAAAAGAGCTCGAACCTGACCCCATAAAGATAGTGTCTCTACACCTTCAGTGTAAAGACAATTGCTACTAGCTCCAAATCATACATGGGGTAGTTCAACTCATGGACCTTGATCTGACGAGACACGAAGGCTATAGGCCTGCTGTGCTACATCAGGACAGCATCCAATCCAATACATGAGGCATCGGTAAATACAATAAATCCATCAGTCCTAGAGGGAAGAGTGAGGACAGGAGCGGACGTCGGAGGGTCCTTCAGCTCCATAAATGCCTGCTCACATGCGTCAGTCCAAACAAAATCTACGCCCTTCTGAGTCAACCTGGTCAATGGGGCTACAATATGAGAGAAGCCCTCAATGAAATGTCGATAGTATCCCACTAAACCAAGAAAATTATGGATCTCGGACGCAGTCATGGGTTGGCCCCACTGATGCACTACCTCAACCTTTGAGGGGTCCACTGCAACACCCTCCCTCGTCACCATGTGACCGAGGAATCTCACCTCCTCTTGCCAAAACTCACACTTCTCCAGCTTCGCGTATAACTGGTGGGCACGGAGGGTCTACAACGCGATCTCCAAATGCTGCATATGGTCCTCACGGGTCCTCGAATATGTCAGAATATTGTCGATGAAGACCACAATAAACTGATCGAGATATGGATGGAAGACCTCGTCCATCAACTGTATGAAAATCGCGGGTGCATTGGTCAGTCCGAAGGACATGACCTGAACCTCAAAATGATCATAACGAGTCCTGAAAGCCATCTTCGGGATGTCCTCCTCTCGGACTCGAATCTGATGATAACGAAATGCAGGTCAATCTTTGAAAAGAATTGTGCACCCTGCAGCTAATCAAATAAATCGTCTATCCTCGAGAGTGGTTACTTGTTCTTGATCGTGACCTGGTTGAGCTCACGATAATCTACGCAAAGCCTCAACGATCCATCCTTCTTCCTGATGAAGAGTACCGGTGCCCCCCATGGAGAACTGCTAGGATGAATAAATCCCAACTCATACAACTCGTCCAACTGGCACTACAGCTCATACAACTCCATTGGTGTCATACGGTACGGGGCCTTCGAGATAGGCGCGGTACCAGGCACAAGATCAATCTGGAACTCAATATGACGGCACGGTGGCAATTCTGGAATCTCCTGGAACATGTCAGGAAAATCATAGACCACCGATAACTGATCGATACATAAGGTAACGGGCTCTTCGACTGCGTAGGACATCAAACAAGACATTGGCTCGCCTCGGGGCTCGGTAATGAACTGAAACTTCGGTAAGCCGGGTATATAGAATGTGACTGTCCTCACGGAGTAGTCTAAGATGGCGTAATACTCGGCAAGCCAAACCATGCCCAAGATAATGTTGAAATCTAACATTGGCAGCACGTACAAGTTAGCGGACAAGAAAATATCATCGACCAGAACTGGGCAAGACGAACAAAAATGGCCCAATACTATGGTTTTCCCTAAGGGCGTCGATATGGTCATTCCCTCACTAGCAAAATTTGTCGGCAATTCAGTCGATCGGTAAAAATCTTCAGACATCAATGAGTGCAAAGCGCCGGAATCAAATAGTACACGTGCGATGCATGAAAAAACTTGAAGTATACCCTCTACAACTCCTCCAGAGGTCTACGAATCCTACTGAGCCACATAAAATCTAGTCTGATCTGACTGGGGAGGTGTCTGTTCCCTCTGAGGTCCCTGGTGCTACTGCTACCTTCGCGATGGCCTGTACTATTGTCTTTACTGCTGCTGGGGCATTGGCGGTTGAGGTGGCTGTGGACGCTACTGATGAGGTCGCTGCTACTGTGGGGGCTGCTGCAATGCTCTCGGCTACTGCTGTAGTGCTCTCAGCTGCTGTAGATGGGGGCGGGGGCACTCTGATATGCGATGTCTTGTCCCACCACATCCAAAATAAGCCCCTGTAAAGGGCTGCTGGAGTGGCACTGGAGGTGCTGCTAGGGCTGTTCGTGCGCTAGTAGGTGGGTGGCTCCTGTACCTCTGTGGTCGTCGATGTTTTTGGGAGTTACTAGAGGGGGCTTGCCTCTTCTGATTTTATCCTCTCCTCTGATCTCGATCACTCTGCGAGCTGATCCACACAGTCTTATAAATCTGAGCCCTCCACACTACCACCTAAAAGGTTGGAAGCTCATGCCCAATAACACTGCCTCGAAGACTGTAACGTAAGCCGTTCTCGAAATGGCAGGCCTTCCACCCCTCATCATCAAGCATATACGGCGCAAACCTTGATAACACCATGAAACGGGCTACGTACTGCGCCACTGTCATGTCCCCCTGCACCTGAGTCAGAAGGTCATATATGGTTAGGGAAGTACTGATCCTCAAATCGGTTGATAAAGTCCTCCCATATCTAGACATACTCAGGTCCAGTAACACGGGTAATGGAGGTCCACCAATGCTCTGCCTCACCCTAGAGAAGGAATACAGCCAATCGGACTTGCTGCTCGGTCGTACATGACATAGTATCAAAGATCTTCTCTACATTGGAGCACTACCTCTCGGCTGCAATCGGATCTGGCTCACCCTGGAAGCGGGGAGGATCAAGCTGTCGAAACTCACAAAGAAGGGCACTCGAGCGCTCCTGCTCTGCCTAAGCTAGCGAAACAACTAGAAGCCTACCCTGTCCCTGGAGTGTGGCTATTACACCCTGTAACATTTGCGGTAACTAAGAGGCACTCACAGGTATAGTCAGCTCCGCATCTGCCTCAGGTGGAGGAATGTCATCCTCAGGCAGGGGAGCAAGGATCTTAAGGGGTGGAATGGGAGGCGCAGGTGGTAAAGCTTGAGCCTCAGGTGGTGGGGCAGGAGTCGATTGGGTCACTCTTCTGGGTGGCATGTCCTATAGGAAAGAAAAATGACGCCAATTAACCTTGAGAATCGCACGTTAGGGAACTCAATTGGAAGGTTTCGTACTCAGAACCTAATCATCCTAAACTCATAGCAAATATGTGATGTTACTCTCAGTTATTCCCAAGTTATGCTCTAATACCAACTTTTGTCACACCCTGAACTCAGAAACTAGGCTTACAAAATTTCCGATCGCCGAATCCGGCACCGACAGCCTCCGTAGAACCCCATTCTCGTCTCTTAGTGCCCATTTACCAGGTTTCGATCCTGGGATGCTATAAGGAGGATTTCTAATCATCAATTTGAATCATAACGAGAATAACCAAGCATAACCCACTAACAATAATTACAAGAACACCATTACAAAATCCACTATAATAAAAAAAACTTTGAGTATAATACGTCAGAAGGGAAATACAAGATAATGAAAATAATGAAAACTCCAAAAGCTCGACTGTGTGCTCCAAATTGCGGACTGTATGTCCAACTACAGCAAGACTATGGCTGTATCCTGACGTCACCTGCACGCATTGATCGTGTATAAGCTTATAGAAAGCTTATAGGGCAGTGTAAGTATGTGCACGATAAAAGCATGTTCAAAATGCAAGATCAGAGTAATGCGGAAACATGCTGATGAGTACATGAATGCAATCAGCCGTACTAAGGCTATGCAGTGTAAGATATGAATGATAATGGCCATATCAAGACTGTGATGCGAGATGCAACTCAAGCATGTCAATCTTCATCATATATCAGTACAGTTTTCATTATTTTCATTATGTCGATAGAGGACTCATTCACGAGCTAGTCAGACTTAGCCTAGTATTGCCACCTGCCCTTGTGCGAGTAAGGCCACACCCCTTTCCAACTGACCATGACTGAGTGAGAGACGCGGCCTCTTGGTATTCGGCCCTCGTGCGCTCATATATCCACTTGATCTTGATGTTGGAGTCATCCTCTGGTACCATCGGGTTTAGGGATTTTCACCTAGGGACATCTATAGCGCCCGTATGTTAGAACCAAACATTTTCGATATCCAATCCAGCCTCCCACGATGTGTCTATGGAGGCTATAGCCCTGATGTGGCTAGGGTATACAATAATCATGATCACATAAATGTAAGTGCATGAATCACCCTACCAAACATGCAACAGTCCTGCGCGTGCCACGCGCTCATGTAGGGCAACTCCACCTATAAGGGAGCCCGTAAACTGTTCGGCTAAAGGCTTATGCTATGATCAGTCACTCATCATATCAGACATACATATGATGCATATGATCATGAATCATGTGTCTTTACTAAACATGTCATAGGGTGACAGGCTCGTGTATGACGGATATGGGCCTAGACGGCCTACTCACTATAAGTATGGGCCTATCAGTGGGCCTTAAAGAGAGTGACAATATGAACATTTAACCAACATTATTCTTACCATGTGGACGTTAAACCAACATTGCTCCCAAGGCTAAGGACGTCAAACCAACATTTCTCCCAAGGCATAACCCACTATAAGAGTCAACACATGAACCGTTGTGGTATCACGTCATAATGGGCCTCACGTGCATCTCATTGGGCCTCGACCCATGGGCTTCCAATACATCAAATGGGCCTCATGTACATGGGTCTCGTATATATCAAGATGGGCCTCATAACATGGGCCTTATATCTATTAAGGTAGGCCTCAACAACGGGCCTTATATAAACCAAGGTGTGCCTCAACAATGGGCCATAATTAAGTGGCCCCCTATTAAATAGGCCATACCAATGGACTGTACCAACAACATATTTCCACCATTATTAAGGATTATTTTGGAGCATTATTATAAAAAAATATCATATCTAGTGATCATCTGGACAATACCACGAATAACAATAGTGATAATGATTTCCACCGTTAAATGTTCTAGTGGGCCCACCATAGAATTTATTTTCCATCCGTACCGTTTATAAGGTCACAGGGACCATTTCCACTATCAAATGCCAGTGGACCCACCATAACATTTAATTTTTTTCCAGTCTATTCATAAGGTCACAAAGGCCTGACCTTAGAGGAAAACAAATATCATATTGGTCTAAAACTTTTGTAACCCAAAAAAAATGGGGTTTTCAATGGTAGGCATTCATCACTATTATTTTCTATGATGTGGTCCACCTGATTTTGGATTAGTCTTATTATTTATTATTATTATTATTATTAAAGCCTTAAGACGGGCTTCCAAGGTGGTTGGAGGGCTTGGATGCAACACATGCATCATGGTGGGGCCCACACTAATGGAGGTATGGATTACAATGCATACATCAGGTGGGTCCCATGTGGGGCTTACTATAATATTTATTTTCCATCCAACCTATTGATAAGATCACTCAAACTTGGGGCCCACAGTAATGTTTATTTTTCACCTAACCTGGGCCCACTATTCATAAGGTCACGTGGACCAGGGGCCCACCATAATGTTTATTTACATCTAATTTTCCCAAGGGCCCACGGTGATTTTATTTACATCCAATCTGTTCACAAGGGCACGTGGGCTAGCGGCCCACCATAATGTTTATTTGTCACCTAACCTGTTCACAAGGTCACACGATCAGAGGGGGGGCGGTCCTCTAAAATGTTTATTTTTCATACAACCCGTTGATTGGGTCACCTGGATAGGGAGCCCACCATGAAGTGGTTCACAAATCCAACCCACCCATTATGTGCGTCCCGCTTGGCTAAGGGTTCAGACCAAGTTTCAACCGCATCTAAATTTCAGGTAGGCCCCACCAGATGATTTTATGTGTTTTAGGCATGTCTTCCTGTGATTTTAGATGGTATGGCCCACCCTAGTTCCGTATAAGGCAGAGTTTTGGGGCAGGACATTTTTAGGATGGGGGCCCCACAATGGACGGTACTGATGTTCGAAACGCATCACGGTGGGGCACATAGCTGGGGCCATGAGGGCAGCCTGCCTGTCTGCCCGCCTACGCAGCCACAAGTGTTTCCTGCGTCTTCTGTCAGTAGCAGCAGCAATGCTGCTGCAGTTTTATTTTTTTATTTTTTGAAATTTCATTTTTTTCATGATTTTTCATAGGTGAGGCTCGCATCAAGGAAATCCGGTCCGGCCATTGGATTTTACGGCCCCTGATTAACCAAATGAGACCAATATGCAACGTGTTCTTGGCGTAAAGAAACGTCGGGGTGGATTTTGACGGTAAGGCCACTGTTTTCTATGCTATGGCCCGCCCGATGATCAGATTAGTCCTAAATTTTGGCTCAACGCCTAAAGTTATCTAGGGAATGAAATAGATGGTGTGGATTAAACTTATATGCCAAGGTGGGGCCTGCATGAGAAGCCCACCCCAAATACTAAATATAAATAATATTTTATTTTATTTTTATTAGCTGTCAGTGCACACCTAAGCCAGTACACGCACTCCATATCACACGTCCAGCGTCCTTAGACGCTGGACGGCGTGGATAATCAGAATATCATGGTGGGTCCCACATGTACGTGGCCCACCATATACATATATATGTATATGTGCATATATTTATATACACATATATAATGTTAATATAATATAATATATTATACATTATCTTGCCTGAAATGTGGTGGGCCACACCGTTTGATAGATGGAGTAGATTTATCATAAATTGGTGGGGCCCAATTCATTTTAGGGGAAGGATAAAGAGGGAGAAAGAAAGAGAGAGAAAATAAGAAAGAGATATAGTGAGATAGAGGGACCTCGCCACTATGGGCCCCTCTTGATTAAATCACATACATCAAAATTGGTCCCACCAATAAGTGGGCCCTAAAATAAGAAATAACAGTGGATCACCCACCTCTTAGCCTTCACCTTGCTCCCTTAGCTTCCTTAGCTCCTTTGCTTGACTTTTAACGGTTGTAGATGATGGATCAACGATTGAGATGGGAGATGAGAGAGTAGGGAAAGTGGGCCACACTTGTTGATCTTGTGAGAGTTGGGAAGGCTTAGGACGTGTGAAATTTTTTTTCTTGGGAGAGTATTTTAAGAAATGAGAGAAAGAGAGAATAATATATTAAAGGCATAGGTGGAGTGGTAGTTGTAAGAAGAGGTATGGGTTTATTTGATTTTTTTGTAAAAGAGGGATGGTGAGGGGAGAGAGAGGGTTGACTTTTGGAAAAAGGAGGGATGCGTTGGTTGTACTTGGGTAAGGCTTGTACTTGACATTGATTGATGGGACTTATTGTAGAGATTCTCTCGATATTCGTAACGCGCGACATTTCTTCGGAATGAATGCAGGCCGACATCTTTTACCCTGGGTATCGGATCAGTGAACAAGTCACCGTGTTAGAACCATGGAGACGGTGCGGTCGCTATGATACATGTTTCGGTTCAAGCCGACTTCAGTATGCGGGAACCAGCTTAGGATCGTGCACAAACATCATATAGAGTCGAGAATTGCCGGAATTCGACTGGAAGGACTGCGAAAGCCAACGGAACAGTACGGTCTAGGATATGGGTCTTACAACAAGGAAGTCCACCATGAAGGTGACTTGATGTTGTCCTTCTCCTGCAGTTACTGAGAGGGAGATGGCTCCTTCAGAGATTACTCTTTCTCTGGTAAAGCCATGCAGGGGAGTTTTCAAGGGTTGGAGTCACGACCATGGAACCCCCATCCTTTCAAAGGCCTCATAATAGATCACATCGGCCGATCTTCTGGTGTCGGCTAGGATACAGTACACCTTGTGGTTTATTATGGTCATTGTGACTACTAGGGCATCATCGTTTGGATGCTGGATTCCGCGCGCGTCATCTTCTGTAAAGGTTAGACTACACGGATTGATCCGAAGCTCTTTCTCGACCTCTCGGTTAAATGGACGTAATGTTCTGGTTCAGATCTCCGAGAGTAGGTTTTTTGAGCCCTGTTCGAATCTCCTCCACCAGCTGAGCCCCCAAAAATGGTGGAGATTTTGACGGGCACCTCCATGGGACTATTCGGTCGCTCTAGGTCCCCTTCCTCCTTTCGAGTGGATTTTTCCCTTTTGGTGTATCGACACAGATGTCCTTTGTGGATAAGAGACTCGATTTCATCTTTGAGATCCACACAATCTTCTGTATTGTGGCCATGGTCTCGGTGAAAGTGGCAGAACTTTTGCTTGTCTCGATGCTCCGGGTTGGCCTTCATACAGATAGGCTAATTCAGGAGCTTCTCTCCTCGGATGTCTAGGAGGATCTGCTCAGTTGACATGTTAAGGGGGGTATAAAATAGAATTTTCCTTCTGGTCTCCGGCTCGACCGACGATCGCAGGGAGCGTGGTTGTCTAACTCTTTTCCAGTTGGCTGGGGTTCTTCATTCCATGACCTCTTCCCTTTATTAGTCAGGTCATTTACTTGTACGCCTTTGTGGGCATTAGTGAACTCCTCGGCATTAGTATACTTCTGAGCTCTTGCCGTGAAGTCCGCTAGTGTCTTCGGAGGGTTCTTTCCAATGGAGAAAGTAAACCTCCCCTCTTTCAAATTGCTGATCACTACAACAAGTGTCATCTTGTCATCATAGTCCTCTACCTGCAATGCTTCCTCGTTGAAGCGAGTGATGTAGTCTTTCAACGACTCTTTTGGTCCCTGCTTGATGGTGAGTAGGTGGGTATTGAGCTTCTGACTTCTCTTATCGCTTTGAACTGAATAAGGAATAGTCGGCTCAGCTCCGCAAAGGATCCAATGGAATTGGACTTGAGTTGGTGGTACCATCTCTGAGTGGATATGGTAAGGGTGATAGAAAATCCCCTACACATCATTGCGTCCGTTGCTGTCTGGATCTGCATCCACTACCGATAGGCTTCTAAATGCTCAGATGGGTCCCCGAATCCAGAATATTGGATGATGGGGGGAATTCGAAACCTCTGTGGCATCACTTTATTCATAATGGTGGAGGTGAAGGGAGGTTCAGTCTCTTTCATCATCGCCTAAACTGTGGTAGGGTCTGTCAACAGCTACTGCTACTTTTCCAAAGTTAAGAATTTGTTATTGAGTTCTGTAAACCGCACTTCCCAGGGATTTTTATTTTCAACGACCATCTCTAGAGTCCTCCTTTCTCTTCTTCGCTCTAGCTGATGGTGGAGATCCGTAGATGCTAGAGCCAAGGTGATCGAGTTATTCGTGTGAACCTGAGTAGCAGTGCTTCAGGCCGAAACTTTAACTTGCGCCGGAGGAAGATTCTGACCCGAGAGGGGTACCCAAGTGTGTTGAGGTGCCTCGGGCCTCAAGCTCCTTAGCACAGAGTGAGCCTCTACGAAAAACCTAGTCAAATTAGGAATGGGATCCTCCTGAATCGGGTGCAGTTATGGCTCCCTTTATTGCTTCATCTTGCTTATTTCATTGCGTAGGGCCTGGATCTCGTTCTGCATGGCTCGATATTTGCTTTCCCGGTTGCAAGAATGCTGTGAAGGCCCTGGTGCAGACTCAGCATGAAGTGGTGATGAAGAGCGAGTTTGCTCATTTGGCTCTGGTTCCATAGTTAGCATTTTCTTTTTTCTCGCCATTGGATTTGAAAAATGGGAACTTGACCTTTAGTATTAGCTTCTCACAGATGGCGCCAAAAAATATTGATGTTAAAATTTGATCAGCTCTCCCCTTAACTCATTAATTCACTTCTACGTCTTGAACTTGTACAATGGGATCAAGTAAAGGTGACCCTGGCTATGCCAGGGGACCCTCCGATGCTTAAGTCAGGTCAAGAGAATCTAGGTCTAAGTGGGGAGTAGAGGAGAGCACAAGATGTTGCGTACCTGTAGCATTGACATCTCAATGTATTTATATCTGTCTGTTGGACAGTCATATCCATTATTGTTGGCACGAATTACTCAATCAGCAGGATTCTAAGATCATGGAGATATTGTGCTCAATCCATGGAGCGTCCATCACATTGGGAGGATAATGCATTTCTGAAAGCGAAGTAATTGGCCATGTTTAATTATGGTAGTTTCCGTATCTGGCGGACGGAGCACCTGCCTAAATGTACTGCCTCAGCTCAGCTCGCTTGGTTGTAATGACATTAGCAAGCCTTTGCTATTAGCTTGTTGAATAGGGACATTTTTTTTAGCTTCGAGCCAGCTTCGAGTCAGATCTATCTTATCGAGCCGAGTTCTTTGGAGTTGATGTCGTGAGTGACAAGTAGCATATAGTTTCCAATCGGAGTGTGAAAATTACTCCAACCCGTAACCTCATAGTAAGAATGTCTTCGTAGTGTGCAGCCCTTTCAGGAGCACTTACGTCGAGTCAGATGGGCATCTCCTCGGTGGTTCATGCACGTGGTCAAATTACTCTTGGCTTTATTAGGGGCTCGGATCATCCCATAACAAACATTATTTCTTATGGTATGGTCCACTTTAGATTTATCTATGCTTAATTTTTATCTCATGTCCTAAAATAGAGAGAAAAAATAAATGGATATGGCTCACAGTAAGGGCCACATCATATTGGGTGAGGCTACGTGTCACGCCCCAAACTCAAAAATCGGGCTCACAAAATTTTCGATCGTCGAATTCGGTGCCGACAACCTCCATAGTACCCCATTCTTGACTCTCAGTGCCCATTCGCCAAGTTCCGATCCTGGGATGCTACGAGGAAGATTTTTAACATAAGTTTGATTCGTAATAAGCATAACCAAAGGCATATCCCATAAACAATAATCAAAAACTCCATCACATTTCCACTATGATCAAAAACTTTATAAATACAATGAGCATAAAGAGAAATACAATGATGATGAACAAAAAGCTCCAAGATGATCTGCAAAGTGATCTTGCAACGGCACTAATGCATTCCAACGTCACCTGCACGCAAGGGTCATTCATAAGCATATGGAAAGCTTAGAAGGGGGTGAAAGTATGTGCGTAAGGTAGTAATACAATTATGTAGTATCAGAGTAAAGCAAAACATGCTGATGAATCCATGAATACCATTAGCCATACCAAGGCTATGCGATGCAAAGCATGAATGATGTCGGCCATATTAAGGCCATGCGATGCGAGATGCAACTCAAGCATACAAATCCTCATCTAAGTCCACATATCAATACAACTCAACTTTAGGATATCACCGGGGTCTAGTGCACTCTAACCAGATTGTCGTCCCATCGTACGCAACAAGGTGAGTGGAAAAGACCTCACTATCCGCCTACCAATATCGAGCTCAGCTCGTCGATAACGGACCCATTCCTCAAGTTGGTCAAACTCAGCCTAGCTTTGCCCCCTCCTCTCAGGTGGGTAAGGCCACACCCCCTTCCAACCAACCACGACAAAGTGAAAAGTACAGCCTCCTGGTAATCGGCACTCGGGGCTCATGTATCTACTTAGTGTAGACATTGGAGCAACCTCTTGGTAGCATAAGGGTTTAGGGGCTTTCACCTAGGGATATCTATAGTACCCCATGTAGAAAAAGATTTTTAGAATCCAACCCTGTCAAACACAATACACCTGTGGAGGCTACGACCCTGATGTCGCTAGGGCATACAATAACCATATCACACAATGCGAATGCATGAATCACACTATCCAATCATGTGGCAATCCTACACATATTGTGCGCTCATGTAGAGCAACACCGCCTAACCAGGAGCCCTTAAATAATCTGCCTAAAGGCATATGCTATGATCAGTCACTTCTCATATCAAGCATACATATGATGCGTATGATCATGAATCATGGAACTATACTAAATATGCTATATGGTAATAGATGTTGTTCATAACGGAGATGGACCTAAACGGCCTATGAGTATGCGCTTAACAATGGGCCCCAGGGATAATTATAATGCGGACATTTAACTAACATTATTCTATAATGTGGACGTCAAACCATAATTGCTCCCATGACATGACCGGATCGAATGGGCCAAATCAAATGGGTCGAATTGAATGGGCCGATTCAAATGGGCCGATCAAATGGGCCAAATCAAATGGGCCGATCAAATCAAATGGGCTGAATCAAAATGGGTTGATCAAATCAAAATGGGCCGATTAAATTAAATGGGTCCATTTAATGCACAAATAAGCCACATGTATATCAGATAGGCCGCACCGATGGGCCTCTTCATCTACACCATTCATCAATATGATAAGTATTATCTTAGAGCACACAAAATAATAAGTCATATCGAAGATTATCTGGACCACACTCCAATTACCATAGTAATAATGATTCTTCCACCATTGAAATTCTTAAGGCCCACTATAACATTTATTTCACATACAATATGATCATAAGGTCACATAGACTTGAATCAAGATGAAAAATAAATTTCAAATTGATCTAGAACTGCTGTGACCCCATCCAAGAGGGGTTACAATGGTGGACGTTCACTCAACACTGTTTCTGTAGTGTGGTCCTCTTGATATTATATCTGTCTTATTATTTTATTTTATTTTGTCCCTAGCCTTAGGATTGGCTCACCAAATGGATGGACGGTTGGATGAACCACATCCATCAGGGTGGGGTCCACGAACATGGCCCACCGTAGCACAAGCACGCCAACTGAGTAAACTGTTTGGATGGCATATACATGTCATGAAAGGGCCCACCGTCCAGCCATATGGATGGTGGGATACAAGTCATACATTTACGGTGCGGTCCAACCCACCTGCTGATGCCAGCAGCAGCTGCTGTGGCAGCTGCAAAATAGATGCACGACATGGATGAAATCCACATCATGGTGGAACCCGTCCAAAGGGACTGGTGGTGTGGATTAAGGCCCATACATCACGTGGACTCCGCCCATCCAAATCACTGGACGATGTGGGTATAACATACGACAGTGGTGGGTCCCACACACGTGACCCACTCTACATATATATTATATATAATAAAATATATTATAATATAATATATCATATTATAATATAATATAGTATATATAAATTAAAAAGAGTCACTGTCCAAACCCCTGGATGTTCTGGACTGTGCAGATTTCATGCATATTCACATGGTGGATCCACACATGGGGTGGGTCCCACTTAGATATACCACACGCACGATGGTGTGGTCCACCTAGATGGATGGATGACATGGATGGGTCCCATGGACCCCACCATTAGTCCACACCTCTCTGTTAGCCATCGTACAAGGCACTAAATGCCAAGACGTTAGCGTTGAAACGAGGTAACTTTCAACTAGCCTACCAATGGAGCTATGGATCTAGGTGTGGATAAACAAGGCCCACACGGACGTGGGTCCCACCGTCCATGATGGTAGATGGTCTGGATAAAGCACATACACCATGGTGTGGCCCATCTAAAGGGGTGGACAACGTGGATGGGTCCCATGGACCCCACTGTTAGCACACACCTATGTCAGTACACACCCATGTTAGGACACACACTCCATGTTAGCCACCTCCACAGGGATCGATATTAAGACCTCAAGTGTTGAAACGAGGCATCTTTCACTCAGTCTACTACTTGAGCTATGGTGCTGGGTGGGTCCAGCATTGAAACGATGTATCTTTCACTCAGTCCACCACGTGAGCTATGGAGTTGGGCTCACGTCAGATCACACTTCACTGGCAGCCACACCCATTGTTAGCCATATCAAGGTGGGCTCCCTATGGATGGTTGGGATGACCTATAAACATCATGGTGTGTCCCACATGGGTGGGGTCTGCCGGTAGATGGCTTGGATGCAAACATCATAGTGGTCCACACACCTCATCATGATCATTACCATACAAAAGGAAAAGGGAGAGAAAAAGAAGAGAACAAAAGATCGGATGGTGGTGGAGGTGCCCCGCCACTATGGGCCCTCCATGATCATAATACATACATAAAAATGGGTCCCATCACAAGTGGGCCTTGTAATAGTGAATCCACGGTGGATCACCCACCTTAGATATTTTCTTCTTGTCTCCAATGGCTTCTTTGCTCCTTAGCTTCGATTTCAGCATAGGAGATGGAGTTTGGATGGTTGAGATGGGAGATGAGGGGGTAGGAAATGGGCCACACAAAATCCTCTCATGGAGGTTGGAAGATGCTTAGACGTATGAAGTTTTCTCTTTGCTTGGGAAAGTGATTTGAAAAAAATGAGGGAGAGGGTTGTAAAGAGAGAGAGAGAGAGAGAGAGAGAGAGAGAGAGAGAGAGAGAGAGAGAGAGAAGAGAGAGAGATGGGTGATGGATGTGTAAGAGATTTTATTTTTTTTTACTTTTATGGTTGCTTGGTGTAAGAAAGGCATGGGAGTGTAAGAGACTTTTTAACTTTGGGGTAGATTTTGTAAGAAGGGGGTATGGGCTTGTATAAAATGTTTGACTTTAGGGGTTACTTGGGGAAGGGTGAGAGGTGATGTGTACTTGACCCTTGATGGGATTGATTGATGGATTGAGGTGATATGTCATAGAGATTCTCTTGATTTTTACAATGAGCTGCATTTTCCTCGAACCGAACGCGTGCCCACATCTCCTAGCTTACGTATGGCCTCGGTGCGCAAGTCGCGGCTTCAAAACCGTGGAGACAGTGAGGTCACTAGGGTACAAGTCTCAATTTTAGTCAATTCAAGTTGACGGCGTGTGACGCAGGGTCGCGTGCAACTGTCGGTTAAGGGTCGAAGGTTGCCAAAATTTGACCGGGAAGATCGCGGAAGTCTACGAAATGGTAAAATCTAGCATATGGGGCTTACAACTCTCCCCTCCTAATAAAAATTTCATCCTCAAAATTTATAAAATCATCACAACTAGATATAACTCATGAGAAATAAGAAGTATAATCATCATCATATAAAATCAGAGATAGCATACAAAACACAATACATAATCAATTAGCAAAAAGATGGGAATAACGCTTTCGAATCTCAGCCTCACGCCCCCAAGAAGCCTCCTCAATAGAATGATGACCCCACTGAACCTTCACCAACGGAATGACCTTGGTCCAGAGGACTTACTCCTTCTGATCAAGGATACGAACTAGCTGCTCAATATAGGAAGCATCCTCACGAACCTCTAACGACTACCAATCAATAACAGGAACGAAGTCTGACCCACACTTCCTCAACGTAAAGACATGGAAAATATTGTGGATGCCAGACAACTGAAATGGCAAGGTAAGCCAATAGGCCACGATGCCAACGCGCCTAGTGATCTCAAAGGGTCTTATGAATCTCAGGGCAAGCTTGCCCTTCGCTCCAAATCAAACTATGTCCTTCATGGGTGATACCTTGAGATACACATGGTCCCCTACATCAAACTCTAAGGGACAACGCCAACGATGAATAAAACTCTTCTACCGGCTTTAAGCTGTGCACATCCTCTGCCTGATGATATCAATAACCCTGATGTCTCCTGCAGAAGATCGGGACCTAGAAGATGACGCTCTCCAACCTCAGTCCAACAACTTAGTGATCTGCATGGTCTGCCATATAGTGCCTCAAAAGGAGCCATACCGATGGTCACCTGATAGCTGTTGTTGTACACAAACTCAATCAATCGTAGATGCTCATCCTAGCTACCCCTGAAAATAATCGCGCAGGCCCGAAGCATATCCTCAAGAATCTGGTTGACCCTCTTAGTCTGGCCATAGGTCTGCAGATGGTATGCGGTGCTGAGCTGCAAATCAGTCCCCATCGCTCTCTGAAAGCTCTCCCAAAACTAAGACGTGAACCTCGGGTCTCAGTAAAAAATGATTAAGACTGGAATGCCATGTAGTCTCATAATCTCCTCGACGAATAACCTCGCAAGTTGGTCCATAGACCAAATCGCACGCATCGCAAGGAAATGTGTCGACTTCATCAGATGATCCAAAATAACCCAGATGGCGTCGTAATCACGCTAAGTCCTCGGCAAGCCCATAATAAAATCCATTGACACGTGCTCCCACTTTCACATTGGGATACTCAACGGCTGCAATAGACCAGGGGGTCTTTGATGATCGGCCTTGACATGCTGGCACGTGTCACACTCGACCACAAAACTAGTGATCTGACGCTTCATCCCTGTCCAAAAATAATGTCGCCTCATATCACGGTACATCTTCATCGAGCTAGGTTGGATAGAAAACCGCAATCGATGTGCCTCAGTCATAAATCTCTGTGCAACCCAGGAATATTCAGGACACATAATCGGCCTCTAAAGTGAAGTCCACCATCTGTACCAATCTGTCAATCTTCTTGACTCTCAGATGCCGCCTCAACCATATAACTTTGTAATGAATAATCAGCCTACTGAACCTCGATCACCCTTGCGACAAGAGAGGGTTGAATCGACAGGCTTGATAACTGTAAGACCCTTATCCTAATTCGTACTGTTCCGTCACTTCCCGCGATCCTTCTCGTTAAATTTCGGCAATCCACGACCTATAGTTGACGTTGCGCACGACCGTAAGTCGTATGCTATACATTTGAGTCAGCTTAATCCGAGACTTGTATCATTGCGACCACACAGTCGCCGCGGTTCTAACGCCACAACTCACGCACCGATCCGATACCCAGACGACGAGATGCGGACCCACGTTCAGTTCGAGAGAAAACACCGCACGTTGCAAATCTCAAGAGAATCTCTACAAAGTGTCAAATCAATCCCATCAATCAATCACCCATCAATCACTTTATGTCAAGTACAAGCACCCATACTTCCTTTCTCTACAAGTCAAGCAACCACCAAAGTCAACTAACCTCTCACTTCACCCATCACTCACCTCACCCATCACTCACTTCACAGCACTCCATCTCTCCTTACATCACACCTCTCTCTCTCATTTCTCAACAAATCCCAAGCAACCAAGAAGCACTCCCACGTCCATGCATTCCCATGAGAGAAAAGTGCATGTTGGTGGCCCACTTCCCATCCCAAATCTCCCATCCTAGCCATCCATCTCCCATCTCCACCATCAAAGTGAAGCTCTAGAAGATAGGCGTTCCAACGGACCGAGTAGATCATAAGGTGGGTGCTTCTATAGGGTAGTTTACTTATTTTTATGATGGGCCAAGTGAGGCCCACCGATCAATGGTGTGGATCTCACTTGGGACCATAAGATGTGGCCGATGGCCCATCTTGATCATCAAATCATTCCATGATGGGGCCATTCTCCATGGACCCCATCATGATGTTTACTTTTCCTGCATTAAGAGGCATATAGACCGTTCATCTTGGATGGAGAGGGATCTCCACCGTTGATCTTTTGTTTGGATGACCCGTATGCAATGGGATCCCTTTGATGTATGATTGGATGGTTGAAATGGAGGGCCCATAGTGTCGGGGTCCCTCCATCATGCGTGTCCCACTCTATCTCTATCTCCCTCTTTATTTATTTATTTATTTATTGTATTTCCTTTTGTATGATGCAACGGTCGTATCTCCCACTTGGATGGACCCCACCATTAGGTATGTATGGACCCAACCATATAAAAGTGGGGGCCCATCTTATATGCATTGCATTTACACCACCCATCTTGTGGTGGCCCACCTAAAAAAATAAAAAAAAAAATTAAAAAAAAAAAAACAGAGAAACGTCCAGCGTCTGGACGCTGGACGTCAAGTGGAAAAACACAAATATTGGCTTGTTCATAGCCTTTGGAAAGGTCCACTGTATAGGACCCACCTTGATGTATGTTTCTAATCTAATCCGTCCATCCTCTTCCCCAACTCATTTTAGGCGTTGAGTCGAAAAATGAGGATGATCCGAGTATCTGGTGGGCCATAGTTTTAAAAATAGTATCATCACCGTTAAAATTTATCCAGATTTTTCTTGCATGCTGGAAAATGTCCGATATTGGTCTTGATAGACTTGTCATGGGCCTTGGAATATAATGGTCGGAGTGGATCCATCATGTGTGGGCCCTAAGTATGAAAAATCGTAGAAAGATGGTTTTTCCAAAAAAAAAATATATAAAGGAAGAAGAGGTGCAGCGCCTGCCAGGACGCTACTGCCAGCGTCAACGTGAAACGGGGCACACACACGTCTCTAGCCGTGGGCCCCACCCTGCTGTTTATTCTCCATCTGAACTGTTCATACGGTGGGCCCTCAGCGCAGTGGGCCACCCTCCAAAACTTGAGCCCATCCAATGCTCAGGTGGCCCACTAGAGAGGAAACAGTGTGAATTGAACTCCACCATTGAAACCCTTTTGGGGTCCACAGAAGTTTTGGATCATGCTGAAATTTATTTTTCCTCCTCACCCAGGTGTCTGTGACCTTATCAACGGGTTAGATGACAAGTAAACACTATGGTGGGCCCTCACGTGGAGCCCACAGTGATGTACTTTCCATCCCACTGCCCAGGCGGATGGGACCCACTATAATGTATGTGTTTTATAAAGCCGTCCAGCGGCTGACGGGCCGCCAAGAGACAGGGACCCACGGTCCCAGCTGTAGGCCCCACCATGATGTATGTTTGATATCCACACATTCATAAGGTGGGCCACATCTTGAGGTGGGCCCCCTTCAAAGATAAGGCTGATATGATGATCAGGTGGCCCACATTACAGGAAACTGTATGATTGAATGTCTATCATTGAAATCCTCTTTGGGCCCACAGAAGTTTCAGAATCAATGTGAAATTTATTTTTACTCTTCATCTAGGTCTGTGGACCTTATCAGCAGGTTGGATGTCGTATAAACATTATGGTGGGTTCCACGTGGGGCCTTCAATGATATAAGTATTTTATTACCACTGTCTGTACAGACGGTGGAGGCCACAGCCATGCATGTGTTTCCCATACCATCCAGCCATTCCTTTGGCTACTGGACTGTGTGGACCCTCACCCTTGATATCCAAGTCGTCCATTCAATTGGTGGCCGTATCTGTGGGCCCCCTCATGGTGCATGTGTTGCATCCATACCGTCCAATTATTTGTAAAAAATTATTTTTTGGCTTGAGCTAAAAATGAATTAGATTTATGGTTCAAGTGGGCCCACCTTGGTATGTGTATAGGGCCCATATTGATTCAATTGTGGCCATCCATTGAGGCCCACCTTGGTATATATTTAGAGCCCATGGGACTAAGCCCATTTGATACATATAAAGCCCATGGGACTAAGCCCATTTGATACATATAAAGCCCATGGGATTAAGCCCATTTGATGTACATGGGGCACAAATGGAGCGGCCCATTTAGTATGTTTAAAACTCATGAGTGTAGGCCCATATGATATAGTTAAGGCCCAAGTTGTGAGGCCCACTTTGATGTGTTTCATGACCCATGGGTCATGGACCATTGCAATGTACATAAGGCTCATTGGTGAGGCCCATTAATGCAACCATTTGATGAATGTAAGGCTCATGTGATTCGGCCCATTTGATGTATCTATGGCCTATGGATCGAGGCCCAACGGAATGACCTTATGGTCCATTGCAATGTGTAATTTCTCATGGTTCATGTAATGACAATTTTGGTGGGTCGTGCCTAAGGAACAATGTTGGTTTGACGTCCACATTGTATGTACAGTGATTGGTTAAATGTCCGCATTGTAACTCTCCTTAGGGCCCATTAATAGGCCCATACTCATTACTATTCATCGCTTTATAACATGCTTAGTATAATCTCAGGACTCATGCCCATACGCATCATATGTATGCTTAGATTGAGTAGTGACTGATCATCGCATATGCCATGTGGCAGACCACTTATGGGACCCGTTATGAGACGGAGTGCCCCACATGATCGCGCAGTACGCGCTGGATTTCTGCATGATTTGACGGCGTGATTCATGCATCTCACATATGTATGATTTGATCACTGCATGCCTTAGCAACATCAGGGCCATGGCTCCACAGGTACATCGTGGATGGCCGTATCGGATACCGAAAATACTTGATTCTAGCACTGTGGGCACTTAGGATGTCCTTGGGTGAAAGTCCCAGAACCTTTTTAGTACCAGGAGATGCTCCAACATCTAGACCGAGTGGATACACGAGTGCCCGAGTACCAAATACCAGTAGGCCGCGTCTCCCACTGTGTCGTGGTCAGTTGGAAGGGGGTGTGGCCTTATCCGCCTAAGTGAGGGGGGTATAAGCTAGGCTGAGTTTGACCAGCTCGCAAATGAGTCCGCTATCGACGAGCCGGGTAGGTATTGGCAGACTACTGGTCAGGTGGATAGTGAGGTCTATTCCGCTTGCTTGATTGTGCAGCTAGGGAGGTGGCAGTCACTGCATAGTGTATTAGACCCCAGAGATATCCTGAGAGGAATTGTACTGATATGTGTACATGATAAGTACCGACTTGCTTGGATTGCATTTCGCATATGACATTCGGCTATGTAGGCCTTGCATTGCATCGGTGTGGCCGATGACATTCATATCTCGCATCGCATGGCCTTGGTATGGCCGATAGCATTCACGTCTTGCATTACATAGCCTTGGCATGGCTGATTCTATAGACTTACCACATACTTCCGCATTGCTCTGATATTGTATACTTGGCACTTGCCTTACGCACACACTTACACCACTCTCTAAGATTTTGTAAGCTTATGCATGACAGTTGCTTGCAGGTAGCGTTAGACAGCAGCAGCGCTGAGGCAGGAGCACGTATCAAACCAATTTGGAGCTTTTGATCATCTTGTATTTCCCTTTCTATATTGTACTTAAAAGATTTTGATATAGTGGATATGTGGTGATGTTGTTTTGTGACTTGGTTATGCTCCATTACAAAAAAAAATTCATTCTGAAAATCCTCCTTATAGGATCCCAGGATCGAAATCTGGCACTTGATTGTCAGGAGCCGAGAATAGGGTACTACGGAGGCTGTCGGCACCAGATTCGGCAATCAGGATTCATGTGAATCCAATTTTCGAGTTTGGGGCGTGACAATAACTTCACAATAGAAGACTGCAGGTTGAACTTAAAATCATACTCTGCTACATCCTCGAGCATCCTCCACTCCCGGATCATCATATGCACAACCAAGTCTCACAGCTGACAGCTGAGGGCATCTACCACCACGTTCCCTTTACCCGGGTGGTACTGAAGATCGAAGTCATAGTCCTTCAGGAGTTCCATCCAAAACCTCTGCCTCATGTTCAACTCAGACTGCGAGAAGAGGTACTTTAAACTCTTATGATCAAAGAAGAGCTCAAACCTAACCCCATAGAGATAGTGCATCCATACCTTCAGTGTAAAGACAACTACAGCTAGCTCTAAATCATGTGTGGGGTAGTTTAGCTCATGGACCTTGAGCTGACAAGACGCGAAGGCTACAGGCCTGCCATGCTGCGTCAGGACAACACCCAAACCAATATGCAAGGCATCGGTAAATACAATAAATCCATCACTCCTAGAGGAAAGAGTGAGGACAGGAGCCAACGTGAGGCGATCCTTTAACTCCATAAATGCTTGCTCATAAGCGTCACTCCAAATAAACTCTCCACCCTTTTGAGTTACCCTGGTCAGCGGGGCTGCAATACGAGAGAAGCTCGCAATGAAACGATGGTAATAGCCCGTTAAACCAAGGAAACTGCGGATCTTGGACACAGTCATGGGCTGGCCCCACTAACGCACTACCTCGACCTTCAACGGGTTCACTGCGACGCCCTCCCTCGTCACCACATGACCGAGGAACTTCATATCCTCCTGTTAAAACTCACACTTCTCCAGCTTCCCATAAAGCTGGTGTGCGCAGAAGGTTTACAATGTAACCTCTAGATGCTGCTCGTGCTCCTCACAGGTCCTCGAATAGATCAGAATGTCATCGATGAAGACTACAACAAACTGATCGAGATATGGGCGAAAGACCTCGTTCATTAATTGTATAAAGACCATGAGTGCATTGGTCAGTCTGAAGGACATGACCTGGAACTCAAAATGACCGTAGCGCATCCTGAAAGCTGTCTTCAGAATGTCCTCCTATTGGACCCAAATTTAATGATAACCGGAATGCAGGTCAATCTTCGAAAAGAACTATGCACCCTGCAGCTGATCAAACAAATTATCAATCCTCAGGAGCGGGTACCTGTTCTTGATGATGACTTTGTTGAGCTCACTGTAATATACATAGAGCCTCAACGAACCATCTTTCTTCATGAAGAGTACCGGTGCTCCCCATGGCGAACTGCTCGAACGGATAAAACCCAACTCACGCAACTCGTCCAATTGCTTCTGCAGTTCCCGCAACTCCAATGGTAACATACGATATGGGGCCTTCGAAATAGGTGTGGTACCAGGCTTGAGATCAATCTGAAACTTAGTAAGTCGATGAGGAGGTAATCCAGGAATCTCCTGGAACACATCGAAAAAATCACAAACCACGGGTAACTGGTCGATGCTCACCGTTATGGGCTCCTCTATGGCACACGACATCATACAAGACAACAACTCTCCTCTGGGCTCTGCAATGAACTAGAACTGTATTATGATGGGTATACAGAATGTGACTGTCCTCACGGAGCAGTCTAATATGGCGTAGTACTCGGCAAGCCAATCCATACCCAGGATAACATCGAACTCTGACATCGGCAAAATAAACAAATCCGCAGGTAAAAAGGTATCCCCAACTAGAATGGGGCAAGACGAATAAAATCGGCCCAACACCGTAGTCTTCCCTAAGGGAGTCGATACTGGCAGGCCCTCATGAGCAGACTCCAACGGTAAACTAGTCGATCAGCAGAAACTCCCGGCGACAAAAGAATGTGATGCAGCAGAATCAAACAGCACACGTGCAGTGCATGCAGAGACTAAAAGTATACCCTCAACGACTCCTCCGGATGACTGCGGGTCCTGCTGAGCTGCATAGAACCTAGCCTAAGTCGTCTGGGGAGGTGTCTGTCCCCTTTGAGCGTGCTGCTGCTGTTGGGATCACTGAGGCGGTCAAAAATGCTTCCTTTGTTACTGCTGTCTCGAAGGCTGGTACTGATGTTGCTGCTGAGATGGCCTCGGTGATGGGGGCTGCTATCGTTGCTGCTGTTAGGGTCCTGCTGCTGCGGTGATGGAGGCTACTATGAACTTCTCATCTTCTGCTGCTGCTGGGAGTGGGGACACTCCCACATACGATGCCCCATCGTACCACACCCAAAACAGGTGCCGGTGAACTACCTTGGAGGTGGTGTTGGAGGTGCTGTTGACGCTCGGAAGGCTGGGTAGCCTATGCGTCTTTGTTATGGTCGACGCTGCTAGGAATCACTAGAAGGAGCCTTTCGTACCACTCCCTCGAAAGTCGGGAGCTCATGCCCAATAACATGGCCGCTAAGACCGTAACGCAAGCCGTCCTTGAAGCGGCGAGCTCTACGCTCCTCATCATCTATCAAGTAAGATGCAAATCTAGATAGTGCTACAAAGTGAGCCGCGTACTGAGCCACTGTCATATCACCCTGCACCAGGGCCTCGAACTCTAACACTTACTATCGTCGGATGTGATTAGGAAAATACTATCGGTCAAACTAATCCACAAAATCCTCCCAAGTCCATAAAAAATTGATACCTGCTGTGCAGGAGACTGACGTTCACCAGTGCTCAACCTCACCATGGAGGAAAAATACTGCTAATCAAACTTGTCGCTCAGTCATACATCTCATCATATAGAATATCTTCTCCACATTAGAGTGTCATCTCTCAGCTGCTATTGGGTCTGGCTCGCCCTGAAAACGCAGGGGATCGAGCCATCGGAACTCTTGAAGGAGGGCGCTCGCGTGCTTCTACTCGACTTGGTCTGGTGAAACAACTGAGTGTCTGCCCTGCCCCTGCAACATCTGCTGTAACTGGGAGGCACTCACGGATACAGTCGAATCCACACTGGTCTCTGGTGGAGGAGCTACCTCCATAGGCTGGGCAATAGGAATCTCTGGTGGTGAAGCGAGGATTGTAGGTGTTAGTGCAGGAGTCTCAGGTGGTGGAGCGGGAGTCTCAGGTGGTGGTGCGGGAGTCCGAGGTGGTGGTGCAGGAGTTGATTGGGTCACTCTCTTAGGCATCTTGTCCTACAAGAAAGAGCAAAGGTGCTTATCAACTTTAAAAACTCTCGAAGGCACGCACATTAGAGGTCTATAATGGAAGATCACTAAGCTATCCAAACTTCGGGACTAAGTCATTCTAAATTCATAGTAGACATTTAATATTGTTCTTGGTTATCCCCAAGTTATGCTCTAATACCAACTTTTGTCATGCCCTAAACTCAAAAACTTGGCTCACAAAATTTCCGATCACCGAATCAGATGCCGACAACCTCCATAGTACCCCATTCTCGGCTCCCAGTGCCCATTTGCCAGGTTCCGATCCTGGGATGTTACGAGGAGAATTTTTAACATCAATTTGATTCATAATAAGCATAACCAAAGGCATAACCCACAAACAACAACCAAAGACTCCACATTTCTATTATGATCAAAAAATTTATAAGTACAATGATCATAAAGAGAAATATAATGATGATGAATAAAAAACTCTAAGGTGATCTACAAAGTGCTCCTGCCTTAGCACTGCAGCGCTTCAATGTCACCTGCACGTAACGGTCATGCATAAGCTTATGGAAAGCTTAGAGGGTGGTGAAAGTGTGTGTGCAAGGTAGTAATATAATTATTCAGTATCAGAGTAATGCGGAACATACTAATGAATCTATAAATACCATTAACCGTAACAAGGCTATGCGATGCAAAGCATGAATGATGTCGGCCATACTAAGGCCATACGATGTGAGATGCAACTCAAGCATATGAATTCTCATCTAAGTTCACATATCAATACAACTCAACTCTGGGATATTACTGAGGTCTAGTACACTCCAACCAGATTGTCGCCCCATCACGCGCAACAAAGTGAGTGAAAAAGACCTTATTATCTATCTACCAATATCAGGCTTGGCTCATCAATAGCGGACCCATTCTTTGAGCTGGTCAAACTTAGCCTACCTTTGCCCCCTCCTCTCAGGCGAGTAAGGCCACACCCCCTTCCAACCGACCACGATACAGTGAAAAGCACAGCCTCCTGGTAATCGACACTTGGGGCTCATGTATCCACTCGGTCTAGACGTTGGAGCAACCTCTTGATACCATAAGAGTTTAAGGACTTTCACCCAAGGATATCTATAACACCCCATGTAGAATAAGATTTTCAGTATCCAACCCTGCCAACCATGATACGCCTATGAATGCTACATCCATGATGTCATTAGGGCGTATAGTAACCATATCACATAATGTAAATGCATGAATCACACTATCCAGTTATGTGACAATCCTACGCATATCGTGCGCTCATGTAAGGCAACACCACCTAACCAGGAGCCCTTAAACAATCTACCCGAAGGTAATGATATGATCAGTCACTTCTCATATCAAGCACACATATGATGCGTATGATCATGAATCATGGAACTATACTAAACATGTTATATGGTAATAGATGTTATTCATAACAGAGATGGGCCAAGACGGCCTATGAGTATGGGCCTAACAATGGGCTCTAGGGTGAATTATAATGCAGAATTTAACCAACATTATTCTACAATGTGGATGTCAAACCATCATTATTCTCATGGCATGATCAGATCAAATGGGCCGAATCAAATGGGTTGAATCGAATGGGCCGATTCAAATGGGTCGAATCAAATGGGCTGATTAAATCAAATGGACCGAATCAAAATGGGTTGATCAAATCAAATGGGCCAAATTAAAATGGGTCGATCAAATCAAATGGGTCCATTTAATGCACAAATGGGCCACATGTATATCAAATAAGCTGCACCGATGGGCTTCTTCATCTACACCATTCATCTATATGATAAGGATTATCATAGAGCACACAAAATAATAAGTCATATCGAAGATTATCTAGACCGCACTCCAATTACCGTAATAATAATGATTCTTCCACCATTGAAATTCTCAAGGCCCACCATAACATTTATTTCCCATACAATATGATCATAAGGTCACATAGACTTGAATCAGGATGAAAAATAAATTTCAAATTGATCCTGAACTACTGTGACCCCATCCAAGAGGGGTTTCAATGGTGGACTTTCACTCAACACTGTTTCTGCAGTGTGGTCCTCTTAATATTATATCTGTCTTATTATTTTATTTTATTTTGTCCCTAGCCTTAGGATTAGCTCACCAAATAGATGGATGGTTGGATGAACCACATCCATCAGGGTGGGGTCTATGAACGTGGTCCACCGTAGCACGAGCTTGCCAACTGAGTAAACGGTTTAGATGGCATATACATCTCATGAAAGGCCCCACTGTCCATCCATATGGATGGTGGGATACAAGTCATACATTTACAGTGGGGTCCAACCCACCTGCTGACGCCAACAGTAGCTGCTGTGGTAACTGCAAAATAGATGCACGGCGTGGATGAAATCCACATCATGGTGGAACCCGTCCAAAGGGACAAGTAGTGTGGATTAAGGCCCATACATCACATGGACTCCACCCGTCCAAATCACTAGACGGCGTGGGTATAACATACGACAGTGGTGGGTCCCATACATGTGGCCCACACTACATATATATATATATATATATATATATATATATATATATATATATATATTAGATTTAATAAAATATATTATAATATAATATATCATATTATAATAAATATAATATATATAAATTATAAAGAGTCACCATCTAGACCCCTGGATGTTCTGAATGGTGAAGATTTCATGCATATTCACATGGTGGGTCCACACATGGGGTGAGTCCCATTGGATACACCACACACACGATGGTGTGGTCCACCTAGATGGATGGATGACATGGATGGGTCCCATGGACCCCACCGTCAATCCACACCTCTTTGTTAGCCATCGTACAAGAAACTAAATGCCAAGATGTTAGCGTTGAAATTTGGTAACTTTCAACCAGCCTAGCAATGGAGCTATGGATCTGGGCATGGATAAACAGGGCCCCACATGGATGTGGGTTCCACCATCCATGGTGGTAGACGTTCTGGATAAAGCACATACACCATGGTGTGGCCCATCTAAAAGGGTGGATGGGTCCTATGGACCCCACTGTCAGTACACACCCATGTCCGAACACACACTTCATGTTAGCCACCTCCATAGGGATCGATACCAAGACATCGAGTGTTGAAACGAGGCATCTTTCACTCAATCTACTACTTGAGCTATGGTGCTGGGTGGGTCCAGCGTTGAAACGATGTATCTTTCACTTAGTCCACCACGTGAGCTATGGAGCTAGGCCCACGTCAGATCACACTTCACTAGCAGCCACACCCACTGTTAGCCATATCAAGGTGGGCTCCCTATGAACGGTTGGGATGACTTATAAACATCATGGTGTGTTCCACATGGGTGGGGTCCGCCGGTTGGTGGCTTGGATGTAAACAACATAATAGTCTGCACACCTCATCATGATCATTACTATACAAAAGGAAAAGGGAGAGAAAAAGAAGAGAATAAAAGATCGGATGGTGGTGGAGGGGCCCCGCCACTATGGGCCCTCCATGATCACAATACATACATAAAAATGGGTCTCATCATAAGTGAGCCTTGTAATAGCAAATCAACGATGGATCACCTACCTTAGATCTTTTCTTCTTAGCTCCAATGGCTTCTTTACTCCTTAGCTTCTATTCCAAAGAGGATATGGAGTTTGGATGGTTGAGATGGGAGATGAGGGGGTAGGAAATGGGCCACACAAAATCCTCTCATGGAGTTTAGAAGATGCTTGGACATGTGGAGTTTTCTCTTTACTTAGGAAAGTGATTTGAAAAAAATAAGAGAGAGGGTTATAAAGAGAGAGAGAGAGAGAGAGAGAGAGAGAGAGAGAGAGAGAGAGAGAGAGAGATGGGTGATGGATGTAGTGGGTGATGGATGTGTAAGAGATTTTTTATTTACTTTTGTGGTTGCTTGGTTTAAGAAAGGCATGGGCGTGTAAGAGACTTTTTGACTTTGGGGTAAATTTTGTAAGAAGGGGGTATGGGCTTGTAAGAAACTTTTAACTTTAGGGGTTGCTTGGGGAAAGGTGAGAGGTGATGTATACTTGACCCTTGATGGGATTGATTGATGGATTGAGGTGACATGTCGTAGAGATTTTCTTGGTTTTCGCAACATGTAGCATTTTTCTCAAACCGAACGTGGGCCCACATCTCCTGGCCTGCGTATTGCCTCGGTGCACGAGTCGTGGCATTAGAACTACAGCGATGGCGCGGTCACTAGGGTACAAGTCTCGGTTTGAATCAATTCAGGTTGACGGTGTATAACGCAGGGTCGTGTGCAAATGCCGGTTAAGGGTCAAAGGTTGCCGAAATTTGACCAGGAAGACCGTAGAAGTCTACAGAATGGTACGGTCTAGGATACAAGGCTTATACCAGGGCTAGCTTAAATCCACTCCCCACGTGTAATGTCTTCTTCCTTGAAAGAAATGAAAGGATAATAGTGCTCTTAATTAACTTTATCTATGATAGAGGTAGAAGCATGGAAATAGAAAGAAAAAGGGTAAAGAAATTTAATGATAAATTTACCATTGTATGACCCATTTAGGGCCCATTTACCTGTTGAAGCCCACTTCTATTTACTTCACCAAAATAAGTCCCATACGTACGGATGCCTTCCCTAAGGTAAAAAATGCCCCACCTATAGCCGATGCACCCTATTCACGCTGCTAGCCACGTCTCCACCAAAAAACCTAGTTTTTTCTTCTTTCATCTCCCTGATCCTTCATCCTAACCGTAGATTATAATTTTTTGATTACTTCTCCCCCTCTATGACTGTCCACCCTAGTAGTAAAACCCCCATTTTACTGCTTTCTTCGTTTCCTTTTATTTAGTTGAAAATACACACCTCACTCACGTCTTTTTCAACTTTTTTTAGCCCAAGATAGGATGAAAAATGGTCCCCCCATCTAAGAAGCTTCGAATGGCAGGAATATTCAAATACCTGCTTTCTTTTTATGGATCCCACTGTATATTATACTATATATGCGCATGGTCCACAATCCATTTTCATTTTTAAAAAGTATTGAGCTTTCTTTTTGTGGACCCCACTATATATGATGTTATATATGCGTACGGTCCCCAATCCATTTTCATTTTTTAAAAATACTGAATGGTATAACATGTCCTGATAAATGAGAAAAATTAGGACACAAATGGCTCACATTGAGGGTTTTTTTAAACAAAGAATGAAATGAGATGTAAAACTAAACGAAGACCATGAAAGAGACTGAGCACCGACTGAGTTAACAGACTGAGGACCCACTGAGTTATTAATGAGGATCGTGAATTGAGCTAAAATGACTATGAACTGAGGTAAAATGACCATGAACTGAGCTAAAATGATCATGAACTAAGGTAAAATGACCGTGAACTGAGCTAAAATCACCGTTAACTGAGTTAAGTTGACCATGAATTGAGATAAAATCACAGTGAACTGACTTAAATTGACCGTGAAATGACTTAATTCCGGCCATTCTCCGTCATTTCATGGTTAATTCCCTTCACTTTACGGTCGTTTCCATTCATTTCATGGTCATTTTCGGTCATTCCCCTTCACTTCACTGCAAGACCCATATCCTAGCCCATACCATTCCGTAGGCTTCCACGGTCATCTCGGTCGAATTTTGGTGACCCTCAACCTGAATCTAATATTTGTGCATGATTCTAAGCTAAGTTCTGTATGTCATAGTCGAATCAACTCAAAACTTGTACCCTACCAATCGCGCCGTCGCCGCTGTTCCAACACCGCAACTCGCGCATCGATCTGATACCCAGGCTAGGAGATGTGGGCCCGTGTTCATTTCAAAGAAACTTCACGTGTTGTAAATTCTAATAGAATCTCTACGACCCATCACATCAATCAATCAAGTACACATCATTTCATAAGTCAAGTACACCACTCATGCCCCATGCCACCTCATCCCTCAGAAGTCAACTCTCTCTCTCCCCACCCGTTCCTCTTTTACCCAAAATTTAACTAAACCCATACCTTTTCATTCCCTTCCTTACAACAACCATTCCATCCATCCCTTGTCATCCCATCACTCTTCTCTCTCTCCCATTTTCAAACTTATTCTCCTAAGCAACCATGGGAGGTCAATGTCTAAGCTCTCCATGAGAAAGAGCTAGGTGTGGCCCACCTTCCTACCTCCCATCTCCACCCTCCAAAGTCCATCTCAACCATTAAAATCCACCCCTTAGAGCTCTAGATTGTGTTAGGGGAAGAAGGAAGAGGAAATCCAATGGTGGGTGTTCATCATCTTGGTTTTGATTTAGAGCCCACTTGTAACGGGACCCACTTGATGTATGCATTGTATTTTGAGGGACCCATAGTGGTGAGATCCCTCCCATCTCCATGATTCTCTCTCTCTCTCTCTCCCCTTCTCTTTTCTATGATGATTCGTGGCCCACTTGATAGGTGTGGATGATCCAGACTGTCTAGCAAATGGGACCATCCGGCTGGCCCCAACCATGCCACCTGTTTTGGGCCTACGTGGCAGATCAGCCAAACAGGCCTAAACAAAGGGGGAAAATACAAAGTTCAGCTTGGTCCAAGGCCATGTGGCCCACTTATATAGACCCTACCATGACAAATGTACTACATCCACTGCACAGGGACCACCCTACTGCCTGTTCTGGACCCTGCATGACCAGTCGGTCATGCATGCCCGGTTGAAGGAAAAAATCAAATATCATCTTAAATTTTGGAGAGGGGTGGCCCACTCACATGGACCCCACCTCGACGTGCGTGACCTCTATTCTCATTGTCCATCTTCAACGGTCCAGATCCAGCATGTGTGATCTGCACTATAGTAGCAGCAATTCCAAACCGTCCGTTAGACGGACGTCCAACCATACACTGGACCTCTTTCAATATATCTTTATTATTATAATAATAATACATATTATACATACGTGTGGGACCCACATTGATAAAATAGATATATATATAGATATATATATATATATATATATATGTGTGTGTGTGTGTGTGTGTGTGTGTGTGTGTGGTGGGCCTCATGTGGGGCCCACGTTGATGTAATTGCATCTGCACCGTCCCTCTAGATGGTGCTTGTGAAACCCACCTCTGATGTATGCATGTCATCCATGCATTCCACCATCCACACATGGACGGTGGGACCCATGTGTTGCATGTGGTTTAACCCAGGCAGTCCATCCAGATGTGGACTCACCTGATGCATGTGTTGAATCCAGACCATCCAAGGTCTGGACATGGCCCACCTTACTGTATTTATTCTATATCCACTCCGTCCACCTATTTTGCCAGCAGGTGAGACCCACCCTGCATGTTGTACATGTGTGGGGTGTGGGGCCTACCATGATGGATGTGTTGTATGGGGCCTACCATGATGTATGTGTTGTGTCCTCACCATCCAGGGATTGGACAGTGGGAAGCAGTTTGGCTAGAGTACCTCACACCAACTATATAGTTGCTATAATCGTCAGTAAGTTATGTGGGACCACCTTGATGTATGAGGTGTCCATGTGGCCTAGCAGGTGGGACCCATGTGATTTATGTGTTATCTACACTATCCACCTTGATGTATGTGCTATCTACACTGTCTAGTGGTTTGAATGGTGGGGATCACCGCGATGTATAAGTTTTATACCCACGTCGTTCATCTGTTTCATCAATGTCGTCCATCTATATGGGACCCACCTATGATGTAGGTGTTTTGTTCGTGTTGTCCTGTATAGGGATGTGGGACCCACACAATATGTGTTTCATCTATACAATCCATCCATGGGACCCTTCATAATGTATGCATTGTATAGCTGGTGGAGGCCATTCTGTGATTTATAAGGCCACCTGTCGTGTACGTAGGACCCACCTACTGTGTCGGGCCCACCTGCTAGTTGTTCATGGGCCATTGTGATGTGTATTAGACCCCTATGATGTGGCCCATTATGATGTGTATTATGCCCATGCGATGCAGCCCACTTGATGTATATGAGGCCCATTGGTACAACCCTTTAATGTGGCCCACTTGATGAGGCTCATTGGTGTGTCCCACATGAGTAAGGCCTAATGTGAAGTATATTATGCTTGTGTGTAAGGCCCATTGTGATGTATTTATGGACCATCTAGCAAGGCCCGTTGTGATGTACATGAGGCCCATGTGTGGTGGCCCATTGTGATGTATTTATGACCTTTGAATGAGGCCCAATGTAATGTATTTGAGGCCCAGATATGAGGCCTAGTGTGATGTATGTGAGGACTATGTACTGAGGCCCTTGTGAGAAGTCATGGGCCCACTATATGTTTGGCCCTATAATGGCCACTCCTTAGGAGTAATGTTAGTTAAAGGTCCACATTGATGGGCAATGATAGTTGAATGTCCACATTATGACCTTTCCTTAGGCCTTTTATTAGTTCGATTCTGATTCTGATTATCAAGGTCGATTTCGATTCTGAATTTCAAAGTCGATTCAGATTCTGATTGTTGAGGCCGATTGTTGAGGCTGATTCCGATTCCGATTATCGAGGCTAGTTGTAGATGGCCAATTTTGATTCCGATTATCGAGGCCGATTTTAATTGTTGATACCGATTTCGATTGTTGAGGCTAATGTCGATTTCAATTATCGAGGCAATTGTTGAGGTCGATTCCAATTGTCAAGGCTGGTTGTTAATGACTGATTCTGATTCAGATTGTTGAGGCTAATTTCGATTGTCTAGGCCAATTGCTGAGGCTGATTCTGATTGTCGAGGCCAGTTATTGATGGTCGATTCCAATTTCAATTATCAAGGCTGATTCTGATTGTCGATACTGATTTTGATTCTGATTGTCGAGTTCGATTATTGAGGCTGATTCCGATTCCGATTGTCAAGGCTAATTGTTGAGGCCGATTTCGATTCCAATTGTCGAGGCTGATTGTTGAGGCTGATTTCGATTCCAATTCCAATTGTCGAGGCCAATTGTTGAGGTCGATTCTGATTCCAATTATCGAGGTAAATTGTTAAGGCTGATTCCAATTCTAATTATCAAGGCCGGTTGTTAATGGTCGATTCTAATTGTCGAGACCAATTTCGATTGTCGATACCAATTCCAATTAACGAGGCTAATTGTTAAGGCCAATTTTGATTCTCATTATTGAGGCTGATTTCAATTTCGATTATCGGGGCTGATTGTTGAAACTGATTCTGATTTCGATTGTTGAGACTAATTTTTAAGGTCGATTCTGATTCCGATTGTCGAGGCCGGTTGTTGATGGCCGATTTTAATTTTGATCATCAAGGCCGATTATCAATTCCGATTTCGATTATCGATACTAATTCCGATTGTTGAGGATGATTCTGATTCTGATTGTCGAGGCCAATTATTGTGGTTAATTTCAATTGTCGAGGCTGATTGTCGAGGCCTAATGTGATGTATATGTGGCCCATATTTAAGCCACGCTGTGATGTATATTCAGCTCGTGTTTAAGGCTCATGTGATGCATTTGAGGGCCAAGCGATAAAGCCCATTGTGACGTATGTTGGCCCAGGTACAAGGCCCATTGTGAAGTGTATTAAGCTCTTAAGTGAGACCCATGTTGTTGTATATTTGGCCCTTATGTGACGCCATAGGTCTAATATATGTTAGGCTCTATGTGGTCCATTCCTTGGGGCAATGTTGGTTAAATGTCCACATTGTTGAGGTCGATTGTCGATGCCGGTTATTGATACCGGTTATGAGTATGTGATAGCATAACATCATGATACATGCCCATACGCATCATCTGTATGTTTGTTATGAGATATGGTTGACCATTGCATATGTTATTGGGCAAGTTGTTATGAGACTCTCTGATAGGTGGAGGTTATCTTTATGCGTAGGATTGATGCTTGACTGGATTGTATGACTCATGCTCCATGGATTGTGTGCCCTAACAACATCAGGGGTATAGGCTCCATAGGCATATTGTAGATGGTCAGATGAGACACCAAAAATCTGTTATTAGCATCAGGCTATCATAGATGGTCCTAGGTGAATATCTCTAAACCTTCTTAGTACCAGAGGATGCCCCAACATCAAGACCAAGTGGATACATGAGCGCCCGAGTACCTGTAACACCCTGAAAATCGGGGGTCGTGTATAAACTCAACTCCCGAGTTCCAGACCGTCACTTATGCAACAAAAATGATTATGATTCAATGTTGTCTGAGTTAAAGCATTCACATGAGTAAAAGTATACCGAAATTGTAATTCATACTCCAGGTCCAATGATAAAAGCAAGCGGAAGACTAAACAATATATATATCACTGTATGGAAAAACAAAGTGGATCTCAACTGTCATTAAAGTATGAATACGTCATTGAGTCTCATATACATGTAAATGACAAAAATAAATGTTCAAAATAGTCCCACTGAAGTCCCGTTAACCCAGGTCACCTAAGCAAAGCCATCATGATACTGCATGTACGAGAACTCATCCTGGTCCTCGTCAAAGTCTGGCTCTGCCTCTTGGATCTCAGCATCACCAGCATCTACAACATGGTCTGGTGGGTGTTGCAAACACCATCCCGTAACGTGGGAATGAGTAGCTAACTCAGTGGAATAATAGAGCAAGGATTTACATGTTCTCAAATCAATCATGCAATAATAGTAAAGAAGTAAATCAGACAATCCTAATACTGTTGTTAATGCAATATGACATGACGTGATGTATGCCCTCATCGACGATCTCCCTCATACAGCACCATCTTACGACCGCGGCATGCAATCATCCCTCAAGTGCTCCACATCTTCCAGGCACATGCAATGTTATGGTGATATGATTTTCGAGTTGTTATTAGTCCATTCAAACAGCAGGATTGGGAAACTAAGGTACTTTCCTTGTATCAATCCCAACACAGATCCTGTCTAAGGTCGTCACTCCTAGTAATCTCATACGATGTATATTTTGTATGTCGTTGCAAGGGCTGCCAGGGCTGTTGCACGCACTCGTTGCTCCTCTCCCCCATCACCTTATCAATACAGGCTTACTGTACTCTACTACTACTGAAGGGTCGTCACCTCCCATAAACTCAGAATACGCTCGCGGTCACTACAAAGGACTCGTCGCCTGATCAGTGTAGGCCGACAACAAGAATATAGTGTCCCATACTACCATAATCTGCTCACGAGATTAGGTGTTCACTAGTCACTACGGGGAGGTTTGTGGCCCCAGCGTAGGCCGACAGCTCGACCACGGTGTCCCATACCACCATGCCCGGCTCATGAGTCTTCGTGGATCAAGGTACCATGGTTAACAGGGTTTACAATGGTAAGTTCAGTACCATAGGTTCAAGCAGTTATGACTCATGCAGGGTGAACATACATCGGCCAGTCGGGTTACTTGACGGGCTCGACTAGCGCGATCGCATCTCAAGTCGAACGACATGAAGTGTGTAAAACACTTCGCGTGGCCTAACCACTGCCGCCAACTCCAGAACATGGCCCGCGTTCATCGACGCGTCGTTCGTGGCCAAGACCAACAAACCACGAATTTGCTCGGTTACCGACTGCTTGGACTAAGTATAGTCCCAAACACATATGAATTCACATCAGCAATTTATGTAGGAGTATTGGAATTGAAATACAATCATGTGAGCATGTTAACACATGTTATAACATTCAACTTAAGCAAATCTTCAAGCACATACATTTCATGCATATAATGAAATCATGCATATAGTCAACATGTAAGAAATCATTAACGTCAGCATATTAATTGAGAAATCTATCTCAAACTAATTCATAACATCATTTAATTCAATACATACTAATACAAGCATTTATACAAACACATATACTACACACTTAAGTCTACATATAGTATGTCGACCCGAAGTGCGCAATTTGGCGAATCTCTTCGCCAAACTAATTATGCACGTATTCCAAACTTTCTAATGCGACAACAAACCATATCAATCACATCAGCAAAATATGAATGTAATCAGTACTTCCTGCAAATGACTAAAATGCCCTAAATCTCATATTCTTCTTGATTTACGAAACAGGAAACGGATAGCATGTTGTACATGTCAAACGGCGATGCCGTCGATAATCTACTATTAAACATCATTGAAAGCTTTGGAAACAGTCAATCAAAGCGTCTAAAATCCGCACCTAGTCTCTTATGGATGCGTAAATTTGAACGGAGCGTATACGCTTCGTCTACGGCAATAAGAGAACCTGTTTTAGGAGTTACGTTAGCTAACATGCTACGAATCCTAGTAAACCTTAAATCAGCAACTTCTAGGGTTGTTTCATACCTGAAAACGTGGAAGAATCACCGGCTTGGTGATCAGGAGGTGTTGCTTAGGCACTAGCAACAGGTGGCACGAAGGCTGGAAAAATCTCTTCTTCACTCTCTCTCAAACTCTCACCTTTTCTCCCTCCAAATCTAGGGTTTCTCTCAAATTCGGATGGGAGAGAGGAGTGAGGGTTTCAACCCCTTTTATAAGC
Source organism: Magnolia kwangsiensis (assembly GCA_037074715.1). NCBI lineage: Eukaryota > Viridiplantae > Streptophyta > Magnoliopsida > Magnoliales > Magnoliaceae > Magnolia > Magnolia kwangsiensis. The sequence goes on from CM073572.1 coordinate 146,235,583, forward strand.
CCAAAAATGTTGAAAATAGGCTCCGGTACAAAGTTCACTTAGTGCATATCCAAATCGGGACCGTTTCGGTCCAAAAGATGATTTCTGGTGGTTCCCTGGTCGAATGCGATCGGACTTAAGCTCATGCGTACCAGATCTAGCACGTATTAAGTTTTCAGTCCAGCAGGGTTCGCAGATCGTGCGTGGCTGACCAGTTTCAGTTCAGCGGTCACCGCACGTAGATCAGGGCTGAAAGTCTCATAATATAAAATAGAAATTTCTCTTGATCTGAGGGTGTAATTTGACTGAATTCTGACGGTCAGAACGCTTAATACTGACGCGTCAAGTCGTGTGCCAGATTTGAATTTCAAATTCCAAATCTGTCCCTATTCGCAGTCTCTTCGGTCCGGGCTCAATGAAATAGCCTGTGATTATCGGTTTGACTTGATTTTTGAAATGATTGTCAAGTCTAGCTAGGCGGTTCTAACGGTCTAAGATAGGAGGTATCGGACTTTCGACGCGCGGTCTAGATCCAATACAAAATTTTAAAGTGGTCCAAAGAACAAACCTGCTTAGAGTTTGATCCGAGGTTATAGAGTATTATAGAGCCATTGGTTCTACTCGATTTGGGTCTTGTAGAACGTATTTAAAGTGATCAAGGACTATTTCCCAGCTACTCTAACGTTGCGCTAGCTAACTTACGCTTAATTTCCATAGGAATTAATCCTAAGTGGTTTCTTAGGCTATGGAATTGGGTTCTGAGCGATTTTTCGGGTGTTTTAGTTGACCCACTGCCTAAGGACGTCAAATCCCAGATTGGCCAAAATCTGGGGTATTACAATCTACCCCCCTTAAAACATAATTTCGTCCCCGAAATTAGCGAAGGGTAAGGAGTACTTTTTCTAAGGAAGGTTCAAATCGCATTTAATGACCTAACCATACGTACATCCTAACTCAAATGTTTCGATCCTGGGCCAGTGGGAAAGAGGCCAAGCACTCTTCCGCTGCGCCACTCTGATCAAACGGCAGCGTTGACTAACCTAACTGGATTGGACTCATTACGTTCTACCCCCCTTAAAACTTGGTTTTACTTAAGGTTGAAGAATCTTTGCATCGATCCGTATATCGGAACGAGGCGCAACTTAGGGGCTATCCTTAACCTAAAATGGAAACAACCTTTCTCTACATGGTTTTCCTTACTAATGATGCGTTCTATGGCATTGGTACCTATGGTCTTAGAGATGAGCCTAATCTCTATTGTGGTTAAGTTTAGGGGCAGGTATGAGTTGGTGGCAAGATATCGAATTCTCTACTGGCTTTAAGTCCTCACCATTTCCCAAAGACAAAGCAATAACTTTTGGTTATATGTGGTCGAGCCAACGCGGAAGAAAAGTTATGTAGTGGGTCTGAGCCGGATACATAGACTTTCTGCCTAGAACAGAAATTTATTGTATCAGTTCTTAATCCTAAACGATGCCGATCTTCTGCTTGATCGGAGCATTGGATTTATTGGCAACTACCAGGATTAAGAAATCAATTCAAACCGCGAATACTTCGCTGATAATTACATTTCCTTTACTCTGCGTTCCAGAATGCAATAAGCCCTTTGGGGAAGGCAATTCTAAGGGGCGTGCTAGTACATTCTAAGTTCAATCTGAGGGATTTATAAATATTCCCTGAGAGTGAATGGTTCTTTCCTATGGTCAACAACATAAGTCTATAAGTTATAAAGGGATTTATCGAAGGGATAATGTTCTACTTCAACCAAATCTAACCTACAATTTCTTAGCATATACAGGCTTTACACTACTTAAAGTAATTAGTAGGCTAGTCTGTAACTCAGTAGCTATAATCTAAAGCCTAAGATTATATGTTAAATGGTTCCATACCGTTTCTACTACAGGGGATTCTTCTATTGCTTAGGGTCAAGATTGACTAAATGGAATTGGATTTCTTATGTAGTCAGACCCTTCAATCTGCGTCCTCAACTCCCCCATCTCACACAGTGCCATGCGATACATCGACAGTGAGACGGGCGAGGAACCAGGAACCAGATCGATAGTGAAATCGATCACTCGTCGGGGCGGCAAGTCAGGGATCTTCCTGAAAAAATCTCCAAACTCGCAAACGACTGGCGTATGCTCAAGCATCTGGGCACCAGCGTCTCGCAATAAGGTGGCGTAACTAAGTATGCGGAAAAGGAGATTTACTCGCACTGGAAACATGAAGGATGTACCCTCTGGCTCATAGGCTGTCACTATACGAGTCTCGCAGTCAATCTCGGCCCTCGCTGCAGTCAACCAGTCCATGCCAAGAATGACATCGAGATAAACCAGAGCGGGATTGACGACGAGATCTAAAGCCATCATCTTGCCCCCCAGATCCACCAAACAACCCTCACACATCTGGGTGGCATCTGTAAAGGACCCGTGAGCTGCATAAACTCGCATCCCGTCCATAGTAATGGTCTGTAGCCCAAGACGCCCAACTATAGCACGTGATATCAAAGAAATCGTGGAACCAGTGTCCACCATCACGAGAATATGAGTACCTCCAATATGGGCAGTGACCTCGAAGGCTGAATGCTGAGAAGTCTGTGTCGCAGCTGCCTCCGCTGTCAAGGCATGTACCCGAGCCTGCTGTGGCCGGTTCGGCCGCTGCGCCGTGGGCCGTGAAGGCTGCCTGATCTGCGATACCGGAGGTCTGAAGGAAGGGTGCGCAGGAGCCAACCGTATATGCGGTGCTGATATCGCATGTGGACGTGTACGGTCGATCTTCTGTGGCGGCGAGAACCCACTGTCCCGCATCCTAGAAAAATAACTCTGCCCTAAGTGGCCCTCTCTCCCACAATATGTGCATAGTAAATCAGAGCGCCGCATCGGGGGTACTGGCATGGTAGCCCTAGTAGGAGGATCGACGCGAGGCCTCTTACCCGCAGAGGCCTGTCCTGCATCTCTGGTCGTGTCCTAGGAGCAATAGGGCCACGAGATCGCGTAAGCCGATCCACATCCTGCTCTGCCCGCATGGACATGTGAATCAGCTCCGCATAGGAGGGAATGCTCATGCAGCACATCTTCAACAGAATATTTGGTCGTAAACCCTCTGAAAAGTGTCGTATGTGCATCTGCTCATCAGTCAAAATAGTCAGGACGTATCCGCCCAACTCCGTGAACCGATGCTCATACTCTGTGATTGTCATGGCTCCCTGTCTGAGGCGAAGAAACTCATTCTCCCGGTCATGCCTGTACGTCTGGGGATAATACTTCTCGTGGAAGCGGAACTCAAACGCTGCTCATGTCCATACAAAGTCAGCGGCAACGGTCCGCAATATGCCGTCCCACCACAAGCTGGCCTCTCTCTCAAATAGGAACGTAGCCAACTCTACCTGCTCAGCCTCTGTACAATGAAGCATCCGCAATATCTTCGACACACGGTCGAGCCAATACTCAGCCTCCTTGGGTCTATGAGAACCAGTAAAAGTGGGAGGCTGTAAGCGCTGGAATCGCTCTAACAAGCCCCGTGTATCTGCGGCATTCCTCGCAGGGTAAGCAGGCGATGCAGGATGAGCCATGCCCTCATCCTGGGCATATGCATCAGCATCCTCAGCTGGATGCACAGGTGGTGCAGGTGGAATCACACCCCCGCCCTGAGCTAGTGTCCCCACAATAGTAGTTAGGAGCTGTTGCTGCTGTAGCATCATAGCCATCATCTGTCGGGAGGTGGAGCAGGCTGTGACGTGTGCTGCGCCGAAGAAGATGCACGATACGGCTCTCTGACTGGCGGTGTGAACAGCGGTGGTCCAACTGTAGGACCAGCAGTAGGTTGAGACGCGCGCACTGTCTCAGGAATCGGGCCCACAGCAGGGTCCGCATGTGTGTCAGACTGTGAAGGAGCCTGATCCATAGGCTCAGTCAATGCAAGCCGAGCGTGCTCTGCGTAGCCTTAGGCGGCATTCCCTATATTCAAAATAGGGCGCAACCTTGTCAGTCTCAATAGCACAAATGCACCACAATCATTCACACAAGAGTCAAAAGAATTTCATGCATTTCATTTAATCAAAATTGTCACAATACAAGGGATATGTCCTTACAAGCATCATGACGAGAAATACATGGAAACTAAGACAGTTAAAATTATAACTGCAACATAAGCAAAGCACTAGCCTTAACAGGCTTACACAACTTAAAGAAGGAAATGACTAACTACTGATAACAACATCAACGATCTCATCGCTAGTCTGAATCGGATGACGGAGGAGGAGCACCCTTATCCTGCAAGCAACACAGGATCGCCTTCAAGGTGCGAGTCACCTTACCGAATTTCCTCTTTGTAGCGGCCTTGGCATCCTCGACTTCAGCGCGAAGTTCCTGAACTTTCCTTCGCAAGGCAATCTGACTCTCCTCAATCCGAGCAATGTGATCATCGCTAGTAGCCTGCGCAGAAGGAGGAGGGCTCTCATCTGTATCCTGAGCCTCCTCTTCTGCCACTTCCTGGACTTCTTCCTGAACTTCTGCTCCAGGTTCTCCCTCACTTGGATCCTCCTCATCATCAAAGTCATCCTCGCTATCCTCCTCAAGATGATTTTCACGGTACTGATACCCAATCTTCATCTTGACCATAGTCGACTCATCAATGCTATGAATCGAAATTGACAATTTCGGCCCAAGTGTGTAAGCAAACTCAAGCGCGATCTTGCATATCAGTCGGCCAAAAGGAAGCGATTCAGACGTTCTTCTTGACTTGGCTATGAGGATTATCTGTCGCAAGATGAAAGTGGCCATACATACGTTCTCTCCCTGGGCCACCAGATATAAGAAATCGACCATAAGGCGTGTACATTCAATGCGATTCGTCGACCTGGGATAAACATTGAATGTGCAGATATGGTGCAGCAGGCGCAAATCATCAGACATATACATCACCTTGAGGCTATTATTAGACTGCCATGGAACCAACTTACCGCACAGAAACCTGGTGCGGTGATCTCGTTCACGCCTACTCAGATTCTTCTCACTAGGATGAACATCACCAAGAGGCACGTTCAGAAGTCGCGCAATCAGTCGCACATCAATCGTAGCCATCCGATCTCTACCAAAAGGGATTTTGAACTGCAATGGCTACAAGGTAGGATTCTGGATACAAGCGTAGAAAGCACGAAGGGTACTCACATTAGCACTAGCGCGAGCTTCAAAGATCGGACCCCAATGCGTAGCTTCAATGCTCTCGAACAACAAAAATTTGCTGAACAATCGCCCTTCCACGTCCGCCTCAAACAACACTTTTCGATCAGTGTATTGACCGTGAGGCATCTCTGATAGAATTACTCGTCCAAGGTGAGTATGGGGATCTAAATCCCGCTTTGTACGGCACTCTCGAGCTGTAGCTGGACCTGTGGCGGCGCTTGAACTTGTGGCACCACCCCACGATCTTCTCGATTGAGCAGGGCGACTTGGCCCAGCCTCATCCGCCATGATTTTTCTTTTACCCATCAAAGATAAGATGATGGAGAGTGACAAAAGGCCTAAAATGGCTTCCACGAAAGCCATGGAAAATGGAAAAAATGAGGAGAAGTGGCTGTCCAAACTGGAAAAGGGAGATCTAGGCATCGTAGAGGGATGCTTCAAGCTTCCTAAGGATGTATTTTCAAGGAGAAATGAAAATGAAAAAGTGGAATGGAGCACCTCACGATTTCAGCTCGATTTGGGGGTTTTTGGAGCTTCAAAAGATGAAATCTTCAAGAGGGAGGGCTGCCAACTTCAAAGGAACGATGGAGGGTGGTCATTTTTGGCCAAGGATGGATCTAGGGGTGGTTTGGAATCACGAATTTTGGAGATAGTTGCTGAAAAATGAAAATGGAGCTATGGGGAGGGCTATTTGTGAAGGAAGTGCAAGTTTTAGGGGTTTTCTATGGACGAACCCTACATGGGGGGTGTACACGACCCAAGATAGGGCATGCGCCCAAAATTTACAGCAAGTGGGCCCACCTGTACGGCAATGCATCGCCGGATCGGCGATGGCATCGTCGACCGGTGGTGCATCCGGCTGGTGGGATCACATGGGTTAGGTCCCCCATGGTTCAAGGACCCCAGATATGTATGGTCCCAACCTTGGTTCATTGTATTTTGACCTATATAGGCCCAAACATGTGTTCGGAGCTTTCCGGGACCAATCCATAATCTCGAATACAAAACCCTATCATGCAGCATATTAGTTTGGGGTAGAAGGAGCTATTACATCCATCTAGACTATTAGTTGCTAAAGAAAGTAAAGTTAGAATGGCCTTATGGCCATTTTTTATGAAATTTTACTATTCACTGTAAAATTTTATGAAAGTATTATTTTATGTTATTTTCACATTAGGTTTGATGCCTAACATGAAAAGGATAAGAAATAAATGAAGATTGGAGCGGTGAGAGGAAGAATTTTGAGGATTTTTGGTGAAACGGGGTTTTTAAGCCCTGGTGATTGAATACAGGAGTCGTGGTCATCCCACGGCCCAAGGATTCACTTTTACGGGTTTAAAATCGTTCAAAAAACTTCTCAACCCGACTTCCTATGACCTAGGAGCTATTCGGGTTGCTTTACGCGACCCGAGTTGCGTTACAGACTCGATCATGCGATCGATTCGAATAGACTTCGCCTATTGGCGAATCTGTGATCCTAGAAATGTTTCTAGACCCTTCTCATACCCACCTAAGTCAAAAGAAAGCGACAGCGTACGTCACGAGACCATAACCCAGGCCCAGTATACTCTTATTCATGCTCTGATACCAACTTGTAACACCCTGAAAATCGGGGGTCGTGTATAAACTCAACTCCCGAGTTCCAGACCATCACTTATGCAACAAAAATGATTATGATTCAATGTTGTCTGAGTTAAAGAATTCACATGAGTAAAAGTATACCAAAATTGTAATTCATACTCCAGGTCCAGTGATAAAAGCAAGTGGAAGACTAAACAATATATATATCACTGTATGGAAAAATAAAGTGGATCTCAACTGTCACTAAAGTATGAATACGTCACTGAGTCTCATATACATGTAAATGATAAAAATAAATGTTCAAAATAGTCCCACTGAAGTCCCGTCAACCCAAGTCACCTAAGCAAAGCCATCATGATACTGCATGTACGAGAACTCATCCTTGTCCTCGTCAAAGTCTGGCTCTGCCTCCTGGATCTCAGCATCACCTACATCTACAACAGGGTCTGGTGGGTATTGCAAACACCATCCCGTGACGTGGGAATGAGTAGCTAACTCAGTGGAATAATAGAGCAAGGATTTACATGTTCTCAAATCAATCATGCGATAATAGTAAAGCAGTAAATCAGACAATCCTAATACTGTTATTAATGCAATATGACATGACGTGATGTATGCCCTCACCGACGATCTCCCTCATACAACACCATCCTACGACTATGGCATGCAATCGTCCCTCAAGTGCTCCACATCTTTCAGGCACATGCAATGTTATGGTGATATGATTTTCGAGTTGTTATTAGTCCATTCAAACAGCAGGATTGGGAAACTAAGGTACTTCCCTTGTATCAATCCCAACACAGATCCTGTCTAGGGTCGTCACTCCTAGTAATCTCATACGATGTATATTTTATAGGTCGCTGTAAGGGCTGTCAGGGCTGTTGCACGCACTCGTTGCTCCGCTCCCCCATCACCTTATCAATACAGGCCTACTGTACTCTACTACTACTGAAGGGTCGTCGCCTCCCATAGACTCAGAATACGCTCGCGGTCACTACAAAAGACTCGTCGCCTGATCAGTGTAGGCCGACAGCAAGAATATAGTGTCCCATACCACCATAATCTACTCACGAGACTAGGTGCTCACTGGTCACTACGGGGAGGTTTATGGCCCCAGCGTAGGCCGACAGCTCGACCACGGTATCCCATACCACCATGCCCGGCTCATGAGTCTTCGTGGATCAAGGTACCATGGTTAACAGGGTTTACAATGGTAAGTTCAGTACCCTAGGTTTAAGCAGTTATGACTCATGCAGGGTGAACATACATCGGCCAGTCGGGTTACTTGACGGGCTCGACTAGCGCGATCGCATCTCAAGTCGAACGACATGAAGTGCGTAAAACACTTCGCGTGGCCTAACCACTGCCGCCAACTCCAGAACACGGCCCGCGTTCATCGATGCGTCGTTCGTGGCCAAGACCAGCCAACCACGAATTCGCTCGGTTACCGACTGCCTGGACTAAGTATAGTCCCAAACACATATGAATTCACATCAGTAATTTATGTAGGAGTATTGGAATTGAAATACAATCATGTGAGCATGTTAACACATGTTATAACATTCAACTTAAGCAAATCTTCAAGCACATACATTTCATGCATATAATGAAATCATGCATATAGTCAACATGTAGAAAATCATTTACGTCAGCATATTAATTGAGAAATCCATCTCAAACTAATTCATAACATCATTTAATTCAATACATACTAATACAAGCATTTATACAAACACATACACTACACACTTAAGTCTACATATAGTATGTCGACCCGAAGTGCGTAATTTGGCGAATCTCTTTGCCAAACTAATTATGCACGTATTCCTAAATTTCTAATGTGACAACAAACCATGTCAATCACATCAGCAAAATATGAATGTAATCAGTACTTCCTACAAATGACTAAAATGCCCTAAATCTCATATTCTTCGTTGATTTACGAAACAGGAAACGGATAGCATGTTGTACATGTCAAACGGCGATGCCGTCGATAATCTACTATTAAACGTCATTGAAAGCTTTAGAAACAGTCAATCAAAGCGTCTAAAATTCGCACCTAGTCTCTTATGGATGCGTAAATTTGAACGGAGCGTATAGGCTTCGTCTACGGCGATAAGAGAACCTGTTTAGGAGTTACGTTAGCTAACATGCTACGAATCCTAGTAAACCTTAAATCAGAAACTTCTAGGGTTGTTTCATACCTAAAAATGCGGAAGAATCATCGGCTTGGTGATCAGGAGGTGTTGCTTAGGCACTAGCAACAGGTAGCACGAAGGCTGAAAAAATCTCTTCTTCACTCTCTCTCAAACTCTCACCTTTTCTCCCTCCAAATCTAGGGTTTCTCTCAAATTTGGATGGGAGAGAGGAGTGAGGGTTTCAACCCCTTTTATAAGCCCAAAAATGCCAAAAATAGGCTCCGGTACAAAGTTCACTTAGTTCATATCCAAATCGGGGCCGTTTCGGTCCAAAAGATGATTTCTGGTGGTCCCCTGGTCGAATGCGATCGGACTTAAGCTCATGCGTACCAGATCTAGCACGTATTAAGTTTTCAGTCCGGCAGGGTTCGCAGATCGCGCATGGTGGACCAGTTTCAATTCAGCGGTCACCGCACGTAGATCAGGGCTGAAAGTCTCATGATATAAAATAGAAATTTCTCCTGATCCGAGGGTGTAATTTGACTTAATTATGACGGTCAGAACGCTTAATACTGACGCGTCAAGTCGTGTGCCAGATTTGAATTTCAAATTCCAAATCTGTCCCTATTCGCACTCTCTTCGGTCCGGGCTCAATGAAATAGCCTGTGATTATCGGTTTGACTTGATTTTTGAAATGATTGTCAAGTCCAGCTAGGCGGTTCTAACGGTCTAAGATAGGAGGTATCGGACTTTCGACGCTCGGTATAGATCCAATACAAAATTTTAAAGTGGTCCAGAGAACAAACCTGCTTAGAGTTTGATCCGAGGTTATAGAGTATTACAGAGCCATTGGTTCTACTCGATTTGGGTCTTGTAGAACGTATTTAAAGTGATCAGGGACTATTTTCCAGCTACTCTAACGTTGCGCTAGCTAACTTACACTTAATTTCCATAGGAATTAATCCTAAGTGGTTTCTTTGGCTATGGAATTGGGTTCTGAGCGATTTTTCGGGTGTTTTAGTTGACCCACTGCCTAAGGACGTCAAATCCCAGATTGGTCAAAATCTGGGGTATTACAGTACCGAATACTAGGAGGCCTCGTCTCCCACTGTGTTGTGGTCAGTTGGGACGGGGTGTCTCCTTACTCTCCTGAGCGTAGGGGGCATAGCTAGGCTGAGTTTGACCAGCTCATGAATAGGTCCGTTATCGACGCGCCAGTAGATATTTACTAACTACTAGTCAGGAGGATAGTGAAGTCTCTTCCACTTGCATGGTTGGGCATCAGTGGGCAGCGATTTACATGTAGAGTGTACTAGACCCCGATGATGATCCCAGAGATGAACAGTACTGATATGTGGACCTATTGGGTAGGAGTTGCATACTCATTCATTCATTCATTCACTATCCACTCGGGCTAGTGGTGCACAACTATTTGTTACGTGTACCTTCGTAATAGCCAGGATTTTGGTTGGGGCGCGCGACTAACCTGAGATTAGGAGTTTAACACATTGAGTCTGACTATCCAAATTTAGGTATTGGACTGGTTTGGATAGAAGTCCCTTATGGTAGACCCCGTAGCTTGCGATACTACGTACTATCATCTCGACTTCACACTTCAGCTTAGTCATTTCATTCGCATCACATATTGCATTACATCCGCACGTATATGGCATTTTAGGATTGTTATGTTTCTGCACTTATATAGCCTAGACAGACTCATCAGGATTTACATATTGCATTGTACTCTCGGCATCTGATATTTGGCTCTATTGAACTCCTCATTTGCATAGTTGATTAGTATTGTGTACTCTGATATTGTAGACTCATGGACTTGTCAGTATTTCTACTTACTCTGATATTGTATGGTTCATGGACTTATTAGTACCTCCTTTTACTCTAATATTACATTCTGAGCATGTATATACTTCTCACACACTTACACCATCCTCTAAGCTTTTTATAAGCTTATAATCTTATGCAAGATAGATGTGTGCAAGTGACATGATGATACAACTGAGCTGAGGTAGGAGCATGCGGATGAACTTCTGGAGTATTCTTTAATATTTATATATTGTATTTCCCTTTCAGTATTGTACTCAAATGATTATATTAGTGAATATGTGATGATGATGTTGTTCTTGTGATCTGGGTATACTTGTGGTTATGCTTCTTATGAGATAAATTCATGTTGAAAATCCTCCTTGTACGAACCTAGGATCGGGATCTGGGCTATGAACACTGAGAGCAGAGAATGGGGTACTAAGGAGGCTGTCGGCACCGGACTCGGTGATCGAGAATTTTGTGAACCTGGTTTTCGAGTTTGGGGCGTGAGATTCATGGTCAATTCCATGCATTTCATGGTCAATTCACTTCACTTCACGGTCATTTCCATGCATTTCATGGTTAATTTCCTTCACTTCACAGTCATTTCCATTCATTTCATAGTCATTGCCAGTCATTCCACATCACTTCATGGTCAATTCGCTTCACTTCACGGTCAATTCGCTTCACTTCACGGTCAATTTCATGCATTTCACAGTCAATTCACTTCACTTCATGGTCTTTTCCATGCATTTCACAGTCAATTCCGTTCACTTCACAGTCATTTCCAATCATTTCACGGTCATTTTTGGTCATTCCCCTTCACTTCACGGTCAATTCCATGCATTTCACGGTTAGTTTGCTTCACTTCACGGTCATTTCCATGCATTTCACGGTCAATTCCCTTCACTTCATAGTCATTTTCGATCATTTCACTATCATTGTCGGCCATTCTACTTCACTTCACTGTCAATTCCATGCATTTCACAGTCAATTCGGGCGATTTCCCTTCACTTCATGGTCAATTCCATGCATTTCATGGACAATCCCCTTCATGTCACGTTTAATTGCACTCATTTCACGGATAATTTCCTTCACTTCATGGTCAATTCCATGCATTTCATGGTTAATCCCCTTCACTTAACGGTCATTTACTGTCCTTAGAAAAATCCACTCACAGTTAATTTCACAACGTTCTCGACCAAAATGCAACATATAACTCTAAAAATTGACCCATAACTTAGTGAAATTGGTCGTGGACTTGTTGAATGTGACCTATGAATCAACCATTTAACATGGAATTCTTCAAAATGGCCCATGACTGCTTGATATTGACATTTTTTTGTCTGACAACTTTGGTATAATTTTACCAACAACTACATGAAATTGACTGATAAATGAGTGAAACAGGCCTAAAACTTGTGAAAATTTACTAATAAGTCTTATACTTTCATTTAGAATTCGCCAAAAACTGACCTCCAACTCGGTAGACTTACACCATACTTTATGAATTTTCACCACAACAAGTCAACTTTCACATTATGTTTCATTAAATATTGAATGTTATCGTTAATATAATTTCATCCTTTTAGATGACAAACCCTTACATAATGGATTTGACGAGTTGGCCCCCACCATCTAATGCAAATGTTCTTTGACATAGTGGTTTGATAGTGTGAAGAGTGGGTTGGAGAAGAATAACACTAGAATAAATATATTTAGGCAAACTAAATTCTCATTTTTATTACACATTCCATAATTTAGGTTTATAGGAGCCATTTTTCACTCACTTATTAAGAGATATATAGCAATGTTGTATTCAAGATATAGGGGAACCATATAAAATTTACCGAGATGGACTTCACCCTAATAATAGGACTGAAGACCAGTGACCTCTTTATGCCCAATATCAATCGTTCAAAGAAGTCAATAAGAGAAAAATACTTCAATGATTATCCTATCCTAAAAAGACATATATAGGAGGTGTTCAACAGGATAGTTGATAGTAATAAGTACGAAGATATCGTGAAGGTAGCCTGAGTATTATATGTAGAGTGTTTCATTAGGGGTACCGACACGAATATTATATGTTGTATAGACTTTATCGACCTTGTCGAACCTAAGTATTATATGTAGAGTGGTTCGTTAGAAGATTTTAATATCTACCCTTGGGGTAGTTTGACTTTCCAGACGATGACAGAAGAGATCGAGAGTGTCACACTCCAAACTCCAAAATCAGGCTCATAAAATTCCTTATTGCTGAATCCAGCGATGATAGCCTCCATAGTACCCCGCTTTCGGCTCCTAGCACCCATACACCACTTTTTGATCTTGGGATCCTACAAGGAGGATTTTCGATATGAATTTGATTCGTAATGAGCATAACCAAGCATAACCCACAAATGACAATCGACAACTCCATCACATTTTCACTATGAACAAAAACTTATAAATATAATCCAGAAAGGGAAATATAAAGATATACAAAAGCTCTACGATGATTTGCTACGAGTTCTACCTCAACGCTACTGCGATCTAATGTCACCTGCACGCAACGGTCGTGCATAAGCTTATAAAAAGCTTAGAGTGTAGTGTAAGTATGCGCTTAAGGTAGTAATATAATTATGCAATATTAGAGTAATGCAAAATATGCTGGTGAATCCATGAATACTATTGACCATATCAAGGCTATGCGATGCAAGGCATGAATGATGTCGCCCATACCAAAGTCATGCGATGCGAGATGCAAATCAAGCATGTCAATCCTCAGGCGGGGTCTACATATCAATACAATTCAACTCTAGAATATCACCGTGGTATAGTTCACTCCAAACTAGATTATTGCCCCATCGCGAGCAATAATGTGAGTGGAAGAGAGCTCAATATCTTCCTTCTAATATCAGGCTTGGCTCATCAATAGTAAACTCATTCCTCGAGCTAGTCAAACTCAACCTAACTTTGCCCCCTCCTCTCAGGCGAGTAAGGCCACACCCCTTTCCAACCGACCACGACACAGTGGACAGCAGAACCTCCTAGTTTTCGACACTCGGCGCTCATGCATCCACCTAGTTTAGACGTTTAGAGAAACCTCCTAGTACTACAAGGGTTTAGCAAATTTCACTTGTGGGCATCTATAGCACCCCATGTAGAACAAGATTTTTACTATCCAATCCTGCCAACCATGATACGCCTGTGGAGGCTATAGTCCTGATGTTGCTAGGGCGTATAGTAGTCATGTCCACCATGCGAGATGCATGAATCATACTATCAGTCATGCAACAATCCTGTGCATACCGCGCGCTCATATGGACAACTCCCCCTATCAGGGAGTCCCATAATAATCTGTCCGATGACATGTGCTATGATCAATCACTCCTCACATCAAGCATACATATGATGCGTATGGGCATGGATCATGGAACTATACTAAGCATATTATATGATGATGATGTGTGCCCCCTTATATCAAGGTTGGGCTTAATCGGACTACCCACAATCCTAAAGATCTGGAAAGGGTTCCTTCACCATACTATTCCATGGCCAGCTAGTACCCTGGGGGGCCAAATGAGTCTTGGATGGACTCCAAAATAAAAGAAATAATCCTACTAATAACCAATGAGGGCCCAACATCTTGGGATAGCCCAATGAGAATAGATGAATCATATAAATGGGGCCCAATAACTGGGGTCAACCCACTTAGAGAATGATGAGAATGGACCTAACAAAGACTAAGAGAAGGTCACAATGAGGACATTTAACCATCATTGCCCATCAATGTGGACATTTAACCAACGTTGCTCCCAAGAAGTGGCCCACATAGAGGCTAGCATATAGTGAGCTCATGACCTCATACAAGGAATTCATACACAACGTAACGGGCCTGACATACATCATATTGGGCCTCACTCATGGGCCTCACATATAACACAATGGCCATGTCCTATAGGCATCAAATACATCACATTGGGCCTTAGATACATCTCAATGGGCCTCGTATACATCACATTAGGCCTCACCCATGGGCCTCAAATACATCTCAATGGGTCGTGCCCATGGGCCTCACCCATGGGCCTCATATATTAAGTGGGCCGCATGAAATAGGCCACACCATAAATAACAGTGGAGATGAAGACCAAAGATCATCTTGACCATACCACAAATAGCAGTGGAGATAAAGATTTCCATGGTTTTAAAAATTCACAGGGCCCACCTAAATGTTCATTTCCCAATCAATCTAATCATAAGGTCACAAAGATCAGGATTAAGATGAAAACTAAATCTCATATTAATCCAAAGCTTCTGTGACCCAAATGGTTTCAATGGTAGACGTTCAACCCTCCACTGATCTTTGTAGTGTGGTCCATCTGATAGGTGGATCTACCTCATTTTTGGTCTCAAGCCTTAAGTCGAGATTGACATTTAAATGGATGGTTTGGATGTAATACACACACACCAAGGTGACCCACCGTCCAAGCAATGGACGGTGGATACAACACTTACATCATGCAAGGGCCCGAGCATTTGCTGGCATCACCACATCGCCTACATGCTGCTGAGGCCCACGGAACTAACGTCTATATAACCGGTGTGAGTATTGCAGCAAACCCATCCAATGGGTGGGTCCCACATGGGACCCACCACATACACATATATTATTATATTATTAATATTATTTATATTATATTAATATTATTTTTTTGAAAGAAACACTAGCGTCCAGATAGATGGAGAGCTGGATAAAATACATACATTAATGTGGCCCACCGTCTAAACAATGGATGGTGAGGATCCACATTACATCATGGTGAGGTCCACTGTGATACGGACGGTGTGAATATAAACCATACATCATGGTCAGGGCCCACTTGGCCTGCTAACGTCATTGGGTAGCAGTAGCTGCCTGCTACATGGGACGCACCGTCCAGGGTCTGGACGGTGTGGATCCAACACATGCCTCATGTGTGGGTCCCACACGGATGGACAGTTTGGATATAATACCCACCCCACATCAAGGCCCACATGTTAGCATCATACAACAGCTATATAACTGGTGTGAGACACCTAACCAATCCGTTTCCCACACTAGGTGGGTCCTACATGGGGCCCACCATAATATATACATACATATATACATACATATCAGGGTGCGCCCCACCCAGACCGTCCAAATGGATGGCTGGGAAACACACACATGGGGTGGCCCACCATCAAAATGGATGGATGGCTTGAATAAAATATATATCAAGGTGGGTCCACATGGTGGCCCACCAAAGCCTTGGATCAATTGATATTTGTGTTTTTTTCTTTCATCCAAGCCTGTCCAAATGAATGGGCAGCGAGGTGGGGCCCAACATATGGACAGTCTAGATCAGGTGGGCCACATTCTATCACTAAAAGAGAGAGATAGAGGGAGAAAGAGAGAAAGAGAGAGATTGGCGGTGATGGAGGGGCCCCTCCACTATGGGTCCCTCTTTGTTACAAAGCATACATCAAGGTGGGTCCACCATATGTGGGCCCTTAAATCATAAAAAAAATGTAGATCCAAGATCACCCACTGTTGATCTTCTTGGTCCGATGGAACACCAAACTCCTTGGCTTCGATCTTGATGGAAGATGATGAAGTATGGAGGGCTGAGATGGGAGATGAGAGGGTTAGGAAGTGGGCCAAACTTGGCTCTTTTGGAGTTTAGAAATCCTTAGATGTTGGGGGTTTTTTTTTAGATTGCTTGGAAGACAAGGCAGAAATAAGAGAGAGAAGATGGGATGGAGTGATGGATGGGAGAGAGAGAGAGAGAGAGAGAGAGAGAGAGAGAGAGGAGATGGGATGGAAATGTTGACTTTTGGGGTTGTTGTGTAAGAGAGGTATGAGTTGTGATGGGGTGAGTGTGTGTTGGGTGATGTGTTGAGTGATGTGTGTACTTGACCCTTGATGGGATTGATAGGATATTTGTAGAGATTCCTCTCTTGGACTTCATAAATGCACGGTGTTTCCTCGAGATATGCGCGGGCCCACAGCTCTTAACCTAGGTATTGTCTTGGTCCGTGAGACACGACGTTGAAACTGCGACGAAGACGCGGTCGCTATAGTGCAAGTCTCAGGTTGAGTTGACTTGGGTTGATAAGGTGTGACTCAGGGTTACGCACAAATACTGATTATAGGTCTTGGGTTGCTGAAATTCAACATAGAGGATCTCGGGAATCTAAGGAATGGTACGGACCAAGATACGAGCCTTGCAGCTCTCCTTTCCTAATAAAAAATTTCATCCTCAAAATTTACACTATCACACAAATAGACATAACTCACAAGGAAAGAGGAAAACACAATATCATCATATAAAATCGGAGACAACATACAAGATACAACACATAATCAATCATCAAAGAGATGGGGATATCACTCTCAAATCTCGGGCTTGCGCTCACAAGAAGCCTCCTCAACAAAATGGGGACCCCACTGAACCTTCACCAACGGAATGACCTTAGTCCGGAGAACCTACTCCTTTCGATCAAGGATACGAACTGACTGCTCAATATAAGAAGCATTCTCATGAACCTCTAACGGCAACCAATCAATAACAGAAACAATGTCTGACCCACAATTTCTCAACATAGAGTATGAAAAACATTGTGAATGTTAAACAACTGAGATGGCAAGGCAAGCAGATAGGCCATGACACCAATATAACATCTCGAAAAAATATATATGTAGACCCGAGTACCACCTCAGGCAAAAATACCTAAGGATTGTATCCCGTCGTAATTTAAGCAAAAATTGGTTAAGTGTTAAACTAAATAATCAGTGAATTTAGCTTGAACCACCATTTTCACAAATGGCAAGACCTAAAATCATTAATACTACTAACTCAACATCCCTTAAAAACACAGAGGATATCCTAAGAGCTTGTTGTTCTAAGGAGTACATTGAAACCCTGTATCAGACCTGGACCGCACGTCGAGAATCTGATGACCATGAAACTATAGGATTGTGTCCGTCCTACTGGGCTTGATAACCATCGCAGGAATCGAGTCCAGATGTATCTAGAAATGCACAACTTGAGCCTTGAGTAAAATGTGTGAGAAACACGAATATCTTTAGAAAATGAAAGGAAACTTAAGTAAATTGGGCCATTCGCTCACATGCGAAATTGAGAATTTTGGATGGACCATCAACTTTTTACCAAACTTCACCCATGGGAAAAGGAAATTTCCCAGCACATATTTGTACACTTGTGGTCCCGATTGTTTAAGCATGACCGTTGATCTGACATAGGTCCTCCACAGTCGATCGGCCAATCTAATCGCGCCAAAATCACATCCTGGCATAGATCTATTGTCAGGGTGAAATTGCCGTAAAGACCACTTTAGTAGAAGTAGGAATATGTCAATATGTCCTAGAGGGGGTGAATAGGACTTTTATTAAAAATTTATGGTTTATTTAAAATCCTATCAAAGTTGTCCTATGTAGATATGCATAAATCAGGATTTCTTTAAGATAACTCTAATGGCTTTCAAGCCAATTAAAGGATCCAATCACAAAACAGATTTTATGATAAACATGATGCAATTTAGAGTTTATGATGAATGTAACTGTGTGTGAGGTGTGATCATATATGAAAGCATTTAAAGAAATTAGATAAGTAATCAAAGACAAATATCAATCACAAACATAGTCATTTTTATAGTGGTTCGACTGCTTGCCTACTCCAATCCCGGCAGATGCACTCAACCCTTGAGTGTACTGGATTTCACTAAGGAGGTTTTATATGGTTCACCTCAAACCCGAGGTTTTAAATTAGGTTCACTTCTAACCAGTACAACCTACACCTAGGCTGAAAATTTATGCTCCCATGAGCAAAGGTCAACACATAGCACCTGATTT
This sequence comes from Magnolia kwangsiensis, assembly GCA_037074715.1. NCBI lineage: Eukaryota > Viridiplantae > Streptophyta > Magnoliopsida > Magnoliales > Magnoliaceae > Magnolia > Magnolia kwangsiensis. The sequence continues at coordinate 146,254,164 of CM073572.1, forward strand.
TAGGCACACTGACCAAGGATCCACACAAGGAACCTCTCTCGTTTATGCTCTCATGAGCAAGGGTCAACACAACGCACCCACTTTTAGGCACACTGGCTAAGGATCTTCTTCAAGACCCTACTATTTATGCTCTCCACAGAGCAAGGGTCAACACAACGCACACACCATGTACACTCCCGCCGGAGGCCTCCTAAAGGACTTACATGGGGTGAGAAACACCTTAGACCTAATCCTGAAAAGGAATGATCACAAGGGTCCTCTGGACTCTAATAACTTACAGATAAGCGGATGAGTCCCTTTTAGCTCTTTGTTAAAGATCTCCTCCTTTATTGATGAAGAGTCTTCTGTTTCCTTGAACCATAACTCCGAAGATATAGCAATGCATGGCGATGGGTTGGGTCAAGGTTATAATGGAATCCTACTCTATTGAAAGTTTTCATATAAGGGAAATAGAGCGATTCCAATCATCTATGCATTCAAGGCATCTCAGCTTAATGATTTGCCATTAAGATGGTAGCTGGAGGATCCTTAAATGAGAAAATTCACTCCCCAATCCACTCTATTGAATGTTAATGATAAGGGTGGATTGGAGGAAGGACATTCAAGAGAGAAAGGGCTTTGGGTATATGATCTAAGGTTAAACACTCAAAAACACTCTCTTCTTTCTCTACCAGCAATTAAAGACATGTTCTCTATATATAGGTAAAAAGTTCCAACGGATATAAAATGGTCACATTTATGACAAAGTTCGATATCATCGAGTAGGCTCGATATCGTCGAGCATATACACTCGATTGAATTAATTAGCCACTCGATGACATAAACTCAAATGTCATATGCTTTTGAAACCATTTACGAGCTGATCGAGGAAATCAAAACCTGTGTCGATGTCATCGGACTTCGAACTCCAATTTCATCAACACGAGGATCGATTCCTCGACATTTCAAAATGAGACAGGCATTGCCTTTGAGACATTTCAGGTCAAGGATATGATCGAGGTACACTCGATATCATTAGAATTTGAATGTCGATGATATCGATAATTGTGTCGATGCATCAATAAATCTAAAGAATTTTTCAGTTAAGCTTGTTGAACAGTTTATGTCCATTCTCGATGTAATCGACCCAGCCTTGATATCATCAAAATTTAAATATCATTTCTATTGAGTGACCCTCGATCTAAGATAAAAAACCACCTGAAAATATGCTAGTAAACTGAGTGTCCAAGACCGATATCATTGAAGGCCTTCCACAATCATCGGTTTTTGAATTCCCAGGATATCGAGGAGTACTTCAATATACCAAAGGTGTTTATGCTTTTCTTAAAAAAATAGGGACACAAACTCTCTGTTGTCGATTTTATCTAGTCAATTTCGATAGACTCGAGATTCAAATTTCAATGATATTGATACATCTATCAAAACATTGATAATTCAGTCCAGAAGTATATGCGGTTGTTGGAAAACTTGAGTCTTCATTCGATAACATCGATTAAGCATCAAGGACATTGATAGCATTTGCCGATTATATCGATTAGTCTATCGATAAATCGACAGAGGTAGAAAACTTAGAGATTTTTTAAAAATTTGAAAAAGTTTTCTAACCCAAAAACTCTATGATATTCAAATCAATTTTAAGAGTTTTAAGTACCTGGTGTTTTGGGACATGGGATGTGAGGCTTATATTTACTTGTGGGGAGTTTGGGCACACATCCAGTTGAGGCAAACGGTTGATTGATCTTCCTATGGAGCTTCTATCTAGCTGACTTAACACCCACGCTAATTGACAAACCAGGGCACTTTCAATATCCCCCTTTGTCAATTACGTGACAAAATACCAAAACACCCTAAAACAACATCTAGACAAATACATCCTAAATTACGTGTACATTATTTTAGACAATTTTACAATGTCTAGTGAAACTGTACACACAAGTAGCTGCTTCCCCTGACTGCATTCTCCCCCTATCTTGGTGCAGTTGCTCCCCCTAACACCTATATCAACATTCACAATTTTTTCATCGAGGTGTTTGATTTGTTCTCCCCTTTTTTGTCAGTCATTAGCAAAGGTATATCAGTTGATATTGATTGAAGTGTGAAGTATTTGAGAGAACCATACGTAGAGAGCAAACACATATAATAGGTAGGTGTATAATGATCAAAACAGTTGATTAATCAGATATCATTTTTAGAAACTATGTATGCATAACAGACCAAATAGAGCAGTGATATAAGCAGATAGAATAATGATCAAAACATCACATGTAGTCCACACCATTTAAGCGATGATCAGATAAAGTAGGGATTGACAAAATATAAGCAAGGCAAAAAATATTGGTGATTCATAACCAGCCATATCCAAAATATCCAAAGAGATATATACTGCCCAAGATTGGCAGTGGTATAATAGTTATCCCAAAAAATTTCCAAGCCCATTTGTGGGCACCCAAAACCAACCATCATATACAACACATCAAAAAAAAAAATTAAAAAAAATTGTCAAACTCTATAAGATAGTAATGCATCACACACATATATATGAGCGAAGGGCCTTCAAAAAGATTTTTATGCCCTAAGTGTTTCAGAGAGACTCCAGGTATGTGATGACAGGAAGGACATACGAAAGCCTTTATTACTCTAGTAAGGAATCCAGAATTTTTTTTGTAGCATGTTGCAGAGTCATCAACATGTGTCTGATCTCTGAAAGATAGGATTCACAGTCATCGAGCTATTTCATCATGTGAGATTGTCCATCCAGAAGGTCATGTATAATGTCTTGTTCTGTGACAGCCTGAGTGATTTTAACCGAGTCAGGGCTGTGCATAGGATAGCCTTTGCCTAAGATTAAATCACTTTTCCCCCCGTGAGGTGCGTTTTCAATGATATTCAGATTGCAAATGTCTTCTTGGTTGAAATAGGCACACGGTCGTAGGAGATCATTAGTAGGAGGCATAGCTTGGACATAAGACATGAGAATGGAAGTGCAGTGACAGATTTTGAAGACACCCGAATTAATTGTTGTAGAATGAGAGTCGGTAGGCACACATGAATACTGAGATGAACATCATATAGAACATTAAGAATGTATGGAGAAAGCTTGTCGCTGGAGACTTTACAAGGATAGACAATTGTGTTGAAGATGTTGTGAAGAATTTTTTATGTAGGATTGAGATGCTTAATATGAAAAACATTCTATGCATTTCTCAGTATTGTAGCACCATTACATAATGCTCGAGTAACTTCTCCCCATACACCAAGACCATTCATATTTCGTTCTGATACAGGTATCCTAGTGACTTCTACACCAATCAGACGACTTATCAGTCTAGGGGTGAGGTGCTCAGTCTGATTTATGACCGCGACTGAAACGATTGGAGGATTATTTTCAACATTGTAAATTAAGTTTAAAAACCAATGCACTAGATTATACTAAAATCCTCCACCAAAATTCACGATATTTCCCCACCCAATCAGTTCTAAGAGACAGATGATCCCAAAGGGTTCAATGCACTTTCTTTGAACTGTTCGTTGTGCCACAAGGTTTAAGTTAAAAAATGGAGATGAGCCAGTTGCATTCTTCTTACCTTTCTTGCTCTCTGTTGAGGAACATTGTGGAAGAACCAGTCCCTTAGACATTTTTTCTTGAGATGAAAGGAAAAAAGAACCGTTCTGAGAAATGCACTGCCATACTGAGATCAACAAGTGAGCCTCTTTTTTCGTTCTTCCATTTTTACTTGAGTAGTAATTTTTTATACCATTGAACATCGTTTCAATGATATCGGAATACCTTGTTTGATATTTTCAATGAAGATTAGAGGTAAGCTCAACCGACCCAACGATACAGCTTCCCGATAGATCGTTAATGGTATCGATTCTTGTTCGATGTTATCGAAACGGTCACTTCATGTATCGACACTTATATCAAAGATGAATATTTAGCATATTTCAAAATTTCGACAAATCATTGTGCATAATTTCAGTTTATCTTAAAATTAGCTAGTATACACAGCAAAATTTTGTACAAGCATTGTACAAGTCAAAATTATAAACATTAGAATGTTTATATACAAAGATTGAGGTAAGAGACCACAGATGTGTCATTAAGAGCTTAGTAGAAATAGCATCATTTCAGTAAATATCCAGATCTCGATGCATGACCTAGACTTATTGCTCAGTATATCTAGGCATAGGGATCATCCTTTCCTTTACCTTTGATGACATAGCAGTGGTTATTTGTGTGAGAACCCTTCATCATTGAATTTCCTGAGAGGTCTAGAATTTCGCATTTTTCCTTATTGAATGTAACCACATGCTCATTATCACATATTTGAGAGATGCTTAAAAGATTGTGTGTTAATCCTTTTATGCAAAAGGCATTCTCATTTTTAAGAAAATGTATTCCTTTAATAATTCCCTGTCCAATTACTTTAGCGATGCTTCCATCTCCATAGGTGACTATCCCATTATTAAGATCTGAATAATTTGTAAGGAGAGATTTGTCACCTATGACATGTCTTGAACATCCGCTATCCAGGTACCACTTAGTTTCATTGCCTGGTATATGGTTTGAATGAGTAACCAGACAATTCTTCTTTTCTTTTGGAACCCATTTTGTGACAGGATTTTTAACTGTGGTAGATTTTGTTTTCTTATTTAATTTGATTAGTTGATGCAATTGCTCCTTTTTAGTCATTTTAGGTGGTGGTGGATGTGAATCTCTTTTATCCATATTCTTAAGTTGACTCCAGACATTTTGCATTTTTCTGGTTGGTTTGAATTTTCCAATATGATTTTGACCAGAGTTATGTCAGTCCTCCTAGGTGTCAAGCATTCAAACTTATGATGACCCGAATCATCACATAAATGACAAACTGGAGTAATTCTTATGTTACTTCCCAAAGCAGTAGATTTATCTGTTTGTGCTACATTTTTGACTCTTATTTTAGTTTTATCATACCCTAGGCCACTCTTGTTTTTCCTCATCTTCCCATCTTTAACAATTTTTCTAGCATTTCACCACTCTGGGAAAATTTATAGTTTATTTCAGCAGATTTTCTAGATTTCTCTAAGTCAAACAAGAGTGTGTGATTCTCATTCTGGAGATGTTCATTCTCTTCTTCTAATAATTTAATTTGTTTAGTAAGTTTTGATGATTCAGTTTTTAGGGATAGATTGATTCTTTCCAACTTATCATTATCTGAATGATATTATTGTAGATCATTAATTAGATGTGTATTGATTTCCAAGGTTTTATCTAGATCTTTTTGCAACAATTTTTTTTTTCAGACATTCCAAGTCTTTTAATGATGTTAATGCTATGAATATGGAGTTTATTGTAAGCATCCTGTAGTTTATCCTGTTCCTCTTCTTCCTTCTTTGTTTCCTCATTATCAGATGGATAATGGCTTGTGGTTCTTCCTGATTCTCAGTTTCAATGGGAATGACTGGAGTAGTGGAGACCATAAGAATTTTTAAAGATTTCTAATCTCCATCGCTCTCTGAGTCACTAGATTATGAGTTTGACTCCTCTATATCATCCTATGTGGCAACCATTGCCTTACCCTTAGTTTTTTTATTTGGGCTTTCAGTAGACAAGTGTCCATACTTCTGACAAGCATAACATTGTGGTTCTTTGGTCTTTTTATCAAATTTACTTGCAAATGGTCTATTATCCACCCTTCTTCCTTTAAGTGGACGAACACGATTTTTTTGAAAGAACTTTCTGAACCGTTAAGCCAACATAGTCACTTCCTCATCTTCATCTTCTCTTTCTCATTTTTTATTTTCTTTGAAGTTTTGAGGACAATATTTTTAGATTTTGGGGTTTGTTTGAAGTGTAGTTCAAATGTTTGTAGGGAACCTACAAGTCCTTCTACTTTCATTTCATCTATGTTTCTACATTCTTCAATGGTTGTTACTTTAGGATTGAACCGTTCCAGTAATGATCTTAGTATTTTCCTACAGATTTTTGAGACCAGAACTTTCTCACCTAATCCACCCATGGAGTTGCAAATGATATTCAGTTTTGTGAAAAACTCCATGAAGGTCTTATGCTCTTCCATTATGAGACTTTTAAACTGTGATGTCAGGAGTTGCAGTTTAGATCTCTTCATAGTGCTTAGTCCTTCATGGGTTGTTTCTAACAAATCCCATGCTTCTTTGGTTCTCCCACACACTATCTTGAGACATAGAATAATAGATAACATTCATAAATTTAGCCTCAGCAGTTTGGTTTTCCTTATCGAATGTTGTCCATTTTTCTTTGGATTTTAGTTTGAAGATAGTTGTGCCATTTTCAAGTACGATCTGTTCAAGTGGTGGCACATATCTTCTTTCAACTATATCCCAAACATCATGATCCAAAGATCTCAAAAAGTAATGCATTTTAGCCTTCCAGTATGTATAATTTGATCCATCAAATACTGGAGGTCTAGAGACCGATGCGCCCTCTCCTTTGGCAATATTCCCAACTTCAGTCAAGATCACTCTCTAGGTGGTGAAACCCTTTAAGAGAGACCCACTCTGATACCAATTGAAGTTGTGGTAAAGATCGCTTTAGTAGTAGGAATATGCCAATATGTCATAGAGGGGTGTGAATAAGACTTTTATAAAAAATTTATTGTTTATTTAAAATCCTATCAAACTTATCCTGAGTAGATATGCATGAATCAGGATTTCTTCAAGATAACTCTAATGGCTTCCAAGCCAATTAGATGATCTAATCACAAAATAGATTTAATGATAAACATGATGCAATTCAGAGTTTATAATGAATGTAACTGTGTGTGAGGTGTTATCAAATATGAAAGAATTTAAAGAAATCCCACAAATAATCAAAGATAAATATCAATCATAAACATAGTCATTTTTATAGTGGTTCGACTACTTGTCTACTCCACTCCCGGTAGATGCACTCAACCCTTAAGTGTGCCGGATTTCACTAAGGAGTATTCACACAGTTCACCTCAAACCTGAGGTTTTAAATTAGGTTCACCTCTAACCAGTACAACCTACACCTAAGCTGACATTTTATGCTCCCACAAGCAAGGGTCAACGTATAGCACCGAATTTTAGGCACACTGGTCAAGGATCCACATAAGGAACCTCTCTTATTTATGCTCTCACGAGTAAGGGTCAACACAAGGCACCCACTTTTAGGCACACTAGCCAAAGATCTTCTTCAAGACCCAACTATTTATGCTCTCCACAGAGCAAGGGTCAACACAACACACCCACCACGTACACTCCCGCCGAAGGCCTCCTAGAGGACTTGTAAGGGGTGAGAAACACCTTACACCCAATCCTGTAAATGAATGATCACAAGAGTCCTCTGGATTCTAATAAATTACAAATATGCGGATGAGTCTATTTTAACTCTTTGTCAAAGATCTCTTCCTTTGTTAATGAAGAGTCTTTTGCTTCCTTAAATCATAACTTATATGATGTAGCAATGCATGGCGACGGGTTAGGTCAAGGTTGTAATAGAATCCTACTGTATTGAAAGTTTTCCTATAAGGGAAATAGAGCGATTCCAATAATCTTGCATTCAAGGCATCCAAGCTTAATAATTTTCCATTAAGATGGTAGCTGGAGGATCCTTGAATGTGGAAGTTCATTCCCTAATCCACTTTATTGAATTTAAATGATGAGGGTGGATTGGAGGATGAAATTCTGTGAGAGAAAGGGCTTTAGGTATATGATTTAAGGTTAAACACTTAAAAGCACTCTCTTCTTTCTCTATCAGTAACTAAAGACAAGTTCTCTATATATAGGCAAAAGGTTTCAACGGATATAAAATGGTCGCATTTATAATAGAGTTCGATATCATCGAGCATATACTCTCGATTGAATTGACTGGCCGCTCAATGACACAAACTCAAATGTCATATGCTTTTGAAACCTTTTGCCACCTGGTTGAGGAAATCAAAACCTGCGTCGATGTCATCGGATTTCAAACTTCGATTTCATTGACACGAGGATCGATTCCTCGACATTTGAAAATGAGAGAGACATTGCCTTTGAAATATTTTCGGTTAAGGCTATGATTGAGGTACACTCGATATCATCGGAATTTGAATGTCGATGATATTGATAGTCATGTCAATGCATCAATAAATCCAAGTGATTTTCCAGCTAAGCTTGCTGGATAGTTTATTTTCATTCTCGATGTAATCGACCCAGGCTCGATATCATCAAAATTTGAATATCGATTATATCGAGTGACCCTCAATCTAAGATAAAAATCACCTGAAAATATGCTGGTAAACTGAGTGTCCAAGACCAATATCATCGAAGGCCTTCTGATATCATCATTTTTCAAATTCCAAGGAAATTGAGGAGTACTTCGATATATCGAAGGTCTTTATGATTTTCTTTAGAAAAATAGGGACACAAACTCTCAGCTATCGATTTTATCGAGTCAATTTCGATAGACTTGAGATTCAAATTTTCATGATATCGATACATCGATAATTCAGTCCAGAAGTATATGCGGTTTCTGGACAACTTGATGTCCTCATTCGATAGTATCGATTAAGCATCAAGGACATCGACAACATTTTCTGATTATATCAATCAGTTTATCGATATATGGACAGAAGTAGAAAACTTAGAGATTTTTTAAAATTTTGAAAAAAATTTTTAACCCAAAAACTCTATGATATTTTGATCAATTTTAAGGGTTTTAAGTACCTGGTGTTTTGGGACATGGGATGTGAGGCTTAGATTTACCTATGGCGAGTTCGGGCACACATCCGGTTGAGGTAGATGGTTGATTGATGTTCCTATGGAGCTTCTCTATCTAGCTAACTCAACACTCACGCTAATTGAAAAACCAAGGTACTTTCACAGGGAACTTATCCTATGACATAAGTGAGTAGTGGACCACCTTGTGAGCCTTGTTTGTTAAAAAACCACTGCTCAAAGAGTATAACCCATGTATATAGTGGCCCTGGGGCCATTTACATCACGTGTGGGCTTATAAATGACCCTGTTATCACCTCACCTCTCTCATATACGATTTTTTTCTAAAACCCTAAGGGGGAGAGAGAGAGAGAGAGAGAGAGAGAGAGAGAGAGAGAGAGAGAGAGAGAGAAAGAGAGAAAAGAAGAGAAAAGAGGAAAGAGAGAAGAAGACTTTCGGGAGATTGCTGTAGTAATCTTCTCCCACAACTCGACGCACCAAATCACCTCCCCATTTCACTACACACATTGTTTTGGCTACGATTTAGGTAAGAAAATCTAACCCTGATCTGGTTATAGAGATCTAGATTGATTAATCAGAAAACTAGTTAACTGTTTATGTTATTTAGGTGCCCGACATTCTATTTTTAGGAACGTCGAATTCGAACCAAGTCTGAATCGAGTATTTCGATGAAAAGTGCAGACTATAAACATTTAGGTTATGTCTATCAATGCTTTCAATGTCAGCTAATGATTTATATCTGACTTGATTGCTGCCATATCATGTTAGATACGCCGCTTTCGATATAATATATATATATGAACTATGTTGAACAAAGGATGCGTCCCATGTGTTTGTTAAAATGTTTGAATGAATATGTAAATATGATTTATGCTTGCCATGTCTACTAATCTAGGATTTGTCGTTGTTATATGTATGCTGACCTCTCTGTATAAGGATTTGCTAAAATATATAGTTGTAACTAACCTAGTCTATGTATTTGGTAAAGTGTAGCCTAAGTGTTTGATAAATTGTTAGAACGAGATATTTTGATGATTTGTATTTATTAAGAGTATTAAGATAAGATTTTCAATTACCTTATGCATATGTATAGTTTCCTTTATGTAATCTTATTTTTTTCTACGTGATTTATGGATGAAATGCAAGTGTTAGGTAATATGATCAATGTGTTTGATGAAATGCTCAAATGAGAAATTTATTTGGATGGTTATTTAAATGTAGACATGATCATCACATGTGTCTACCTATTGCATTTGAATAAGATTGGGGCTACAATGTAGTCTAAGTGATCGGTAACAGTTCCTGTTCGGGTGGCCGAATTAGTCTCGCCGCATTGGGTATACTTGATGAATTCGGGTTGCACGACGATTGTCGACAATGGATAGGCCACGAGGGATGCTTATGCGCTCCATGTCAATTAAGTCAACGTGTGCCCATACCAATCAAATTTTTCTAACAAACCGATCAGCTTATACCATGTATGGACACTATTGCTTGAAACTAAGGTACGACTCTCCGACGTAAAGGCCCACTTTTACCATAGTACCGTGATCCGTTAAGACTCATGAGTCGGGCATGGTGGTATGGCACACCGTGTTTGAGCTGTCGACCTACATTGGGGTAACGAGCCTCCTCGTAGTGACCAGTGAGCAACTCAGACTTATGAGCTGAACATGGTGGTATGGGACACTGTGTTCAAGCTGTTGGCCTAAGCCGAGGTGATTATCCACCCTGCAGTGACTGCAAGTGTAAACGTTTGAATTTGCCTATCGACTGCTTTTCATTGGGAGTGATGACCCTATAATTGCCTATCGTTTGTGCTTGACTAGGAGTGATGAACCTAGATGGATCATTTGATTTGGGTTAATGATATAAAAGGAGGTACCCTAACTTTCCAAATCTGCTGTATGAATAAGCTTAATTAACTATTGGGCTAACATGACCATGCATTGTACTGCATTAGTTAGGATGTGCTTTAAAGGCGTGAAAGTTGCACAGGAGGCAGTGATGTTATATGCAAAATGGGATATCGGTGTCACTTGTTGAGGGAGCTTTGATATGAGGGCATACTCATTACTTGCATTCCATTCTAACATTAACAAGTGTAGTTAGGAAGTGATTATTAATTTTCTTTATCATTACTGCTTGATTGACTTTCTAACATGTTAACCTTTACCTTAAAGTACCACTGAGTTGATCACTCACTCCCACTCTGTGATGGTGTTTTAAAACACAAACCAGACTTTGGTTTAGATGTAGGTGATGATGAAGTCTATGTAATGGAGTAGGACTTTATGGATGAGAAGGAAGAATTCTCCTACTTTCAGCTCTCAAGCAGGTCTATGTAGATCTCGTACTGATGCACAGGGACTATAGAGATTTTTGGCTTAGTTAAACACATTTACTCTCCATATTTTGTTTATTTTGAAACAGTACGTGTATAAATTGAGCCCGGTTACATATTCATACTCTCGGGGTTGTGAAACACTTACATACTTACATATATATGCTTCAAACTTAATTAGATTATCTCTGGAGTATGATATGTTATTTTAATATAATCCCACTCATGTTTAGCTCATTCATATGGATGAAATTTGAACATTATTATCCATATTACATAAGTGATGTATTGGATCTCGGGAGTAGAGTCTCGCTCGACCCTCGAAATTTAGGGTTGTTACAGCCAATGCACCCAGTGATCTTAAAAGGTCCTATAAATCTCAAGGCAAGCTTACCCTTCTCTCCAAAATGAACCACACCCTTCATGGGTGAGACCTTGAGATACACATAATCCCCTATAACAAACTTTAAGGGACAACGCCAGCGATCAGCAAAACTCTTCGATCAGTTCTGAGCTGTATGCATCCTCTGCCTGATGATGTCGATAGCCTTTGACGTCTGTAGCACAAGCTTGGGACGTATGAGATGCCGCTCTCTAGTCTTGGTCCAACAATTCGGTGATCTGCATGGTCTGCTATATAGTGCCTCAAAAGGATTCATGTCAATGGTCGCCTGATAGATGTTGTTGTATGCAAACTCAGTTAATCGCAAATGCTCATCCCAGCTACCACCGAAGTCAATCATGCAAGCCCGAAGCATATCCTCAATGATCGGGTTGACCCTCTCAGTCTGGCCATTAGTCTACGGATGATATGCGGTACTGAGCTACAAAATAGTCCACATCGCTTTCTTGAAACTCCTCCAAAAGTGAGACGTGAACCTTGGGTCTCGGTCAGAAACGATCAAGACTGGAATGCCATGCAGTCTCACAATCTCCTCGATGAATAACCTCGCAAGCCGGTCCATAGACCAAATTACATGCATTGCAAGAAAATGTGTCGACTTTATCAGATATCTACAACAACCCAAATGGCATCATGATTATGTTGAGTCCTCAGCAAGCCCAAAATGAAATCTGTCGACACGTGCTCTCATTTCTACGTCGGGACGCTCAACAACTGTAATGGAGTAGGAGGTCTCTAATGATCCGCCATGACACGCTAGCATGTGTCACACTCGGCCACAAAACTGGCAATCTGGTGCTTCATCCCCGCCCAAAAATACTATTGCCTCATGTCACAGTATATCTTCATCGAGCCAGGGTGGATAGAAAACCGTCATTGATATGCCTCGGTCATAAGGTCTCTGGGTAACTCAGGGACATCCAGGACACATAATCGGCCTCTAAAGCAAAGTCCACCATCAGAACCAATCTGCCAATCTGACTGACTCTTAGATGCCACCTTAACCCTATAACTCTACAATGAATCATCAGCCTACTGAGCCTCGATCACCCTTGTGACAAGAGAGGGTTGAATCGACATGCTCGATAATTGCATGATAGAAGACTGCAAACTGAACTCAAAATCATACTCTACTATATCCTTGAGCATCCTCCACTCTTAAACCATCATACGTGCCACCAGGCCTCATGACTGATAGCTGAGGGCGTCTGTCACCACATTTACCTTGCCCGAGTGGTACTGAAGATCAAAATCATAGTCTTTCAAGAGCTCCATTTAGTGCCTCTGCCTCATGTTCAACTTAGACAGTGAAAAGAGGTTCTTTAAGCTCATGGTCAGAGAAGATCTCGAACCTAACCCTATAAAGATAGTGCCTCCATACCTTTAGTGGGAAAACAACTACTGTCAATTCTAAATTATGCGTGGGGTAGTTCAGCTTATGGACCTTGAGCTGGTGAGACACGAAGGCCACCGGTTTCCCATGCTGTATCGGTAAACACCTAAACCAATATGTGAGACATCAGTAAAAACTACGAATCCATCACTCCCAAAGGAAAGAGTGAGGACAGGTGTAGACGTCAGACGGTCCTTCATCTCTGTGATTGCCTGCTCACATGCGTCGCTCCAAACAAACTCTTCTCCCTTCCGAGTCAACTTGGTCAATGGGACTGCAATACGGGAGAAGCCCACAATGAAACGCCGATGATAGCCCGCCAAACCAAGAAAACTGTGGATCTTTAACATGTTCATGGGCTGGCCCCACTGACGTATTACATCAATCTTCGAGGGGTCCACTGTGACGCCACCCTTCATCACCATATGACCGAGGAACTTCACCTCCTCCTGCCAGAACTCAAACTTTTTCAGCTTTATATATAACTGGCTTGCATTAAGGGTCTGCAAGGTAACCTCCAGATGTTGAACATGCTCCTCACGGGTCCTCGAATAAATCAGGATGTCTTCATTGAACACCACAATAAACTAATAAAGATATGGGTGGAAGACCTCGTTCATCAACTACATGAATACCGCGGGTGCATTGGTCAGTCCAAAGGACATGACATGGAACTCAAAATGACCATAGCATGTCCTAAATGTCGTCTTTGAAATGTCCTCCTCTTGGACCCAAATCTAATGATAACCGGAATGCAAGTCAATCTTCAAAAAGAACCGTGCACCATGCAGCTGATCAAATAAATCATCAATCCTCGAGAGCAGATACTTGTTCTTTATCATGACTTTATTGAGATCGCGGTAATCCATGCAGAGCCTCAAGAGCCATCCTTCTTCTTCATGAAGAGTACTGGAGCTCCCCATGGAAAATTGCTTCTACGGATAAAGCCTAACTTGCGCAACTCATGCAACTGCTTCTATTGTTCCCACAACTCTAATGGTGTCATACTATATGGGGCCTTTGAAACAAGTGGAACACAAGGCACAAGATCAATCTGAAACTCGGTGTGTCGGCGAGGCGGTAATCCCAGAATATCTTGTGGAATACATCGGGAAAATTACAAACCACAAGAAACTAATCGATGCTCACTGTTATGGGCTCCTCTATGGCATACAACATCAAATAAGACAACAGCTCTCCTCTGTGCTCGGTAATAAACTGGAACTACGGCAAGCTGGGTATACAGAATGTGACTGTCCTCACAGAGCAGTCCAATATGGCGTGGTACTCGGCAAGCCAATCCATGTCCAGGATGAAATAGAACTCGGACGTCTGTAATGCAAACAGATTGGTAGGTAAAAAGATATCCCTAACTAGAAGGGGGCAAGATAAGAATTATTGGCCCAACACTACAGTCTTTCCCAAGGGAGTCGATATCGATAAGCCCTCATGAGCAGACTCCAATGGCAAACCAATCAATTGGCAAAAACTCTCGGTCATAAAGGAATGCGATGCACTAGAATCAAACAACACACTTGCAATGCATGCAGAGATTAAAAGTATACCCTCAATGACCCCTCCAAATGACTGCGGGTCCTTTTGAACCACATTGAACCTAGCCTGATCTGACTAGGGAGGTGCCTCTCCACTGAGCATGTTGTTGTTACTGATGTCACTGAGGTGGTTGTAACTGCTGCCTTTAATGTTACGGCCTCAGAGGCTGGTGTTACTGGTGCTGCTGAGGGGGCCTCAGTGGTTGGGGCTGCTGTCGCTGTTGCAGTGGGGGTCTCTACTGCTGCTGCAGTGGAGGCTACTATGAACCTCTCGACTGTTGTTATTAGTGTTGGGGGCGGGGACACTCCCATATACGGTGCCCCATTTCACCACACCCAAAATAAGTGCCGTCGAACTGCCTCAGAGGTGGTGCTAGCACTCGGAAGGCTGGGCGACCTATGCACATTTACTGTGGTCGACGTTGTAGGGAGTCATCAGAGGGAGCCTACCTCTTTTGGTCTCTCCTCTAACCATGATCACTTTGAGAACCGACCCACTCAGTCTAAAAAATCTGGGCCTTCCGTACCACCTCCTCAAAAGTAAGGAGCTCATGCCCAATAACACGACCTTGAAGACCGTAATGCAAGTCATCCTTAAAACAGCGGGCTCTTTTCTCCTCATCATCTACCAAGTATGATGCAAATCTGGACAACGCTATAAATACTAAGTCGTCGTCATATCATCATGCACTAGGGCCTCGAACTCCAAAGCTCACTGTCGTCGGATGTGATTAGGAAAATACTATTGGTCAAACCGATCTAGAAAATCCTCCCAGGTCCATTTAAAATCGGCTCCTGTTGCTCATGTAACTGATGCCTACTAGTGCTCAGCCTCTTCCTGGAGAAGAAATACTACTAACAGAACCTGCCACTTGGTCGTACATCCCATCGTATCAAAAATCTTCTCCACATTGGAGCACCACCTCTTGGCTGCTGTCAGGTCTGGCTCACCCTAGAAATGCGGGAGATCGAGCTGTCGGAACTTTCAAAGAAGGGTGCTCATGCACTCCTGCTCTGCATGGGTTAGTGAAATAATGGGGTGCCTACCCTGCCCCTGAAGGGCGGCCGTCACAGCCTGCAACATCTGCTGTAACTGGGAGGCACTCACGGGTACGGTCGGATCCACACCGGTCTCTGGTAGAGGAGCGGCATCCTCGGGCAGGAGGGTAGGAATCTCTGGTGGTGGAGTGGGGATCGTAAGTGGTAGAGAAGGAGTCTGAGATGGTGGAGCAGGAGTCTCAGGTGGTAGAGCGGGAGTCGCTCGGGTCACTCTCCTGAGCGGCATGTCCTACAGAAAAGAGCAAAGGCACCTATCAACCTTAAAAACTCTCGATGGCACGTACGTTAAAGGTTTACAACAAAAGATTACTAAGCTATCCGAACTTAGGACTTAATCATTCTAAACTCATAGCAGACATGTGACATTGTTCTCAGTTATTCCAGAGTTATACTCTGATACCAATTTCTATCATGCCCCAAACTCAGAAATCGAGCTCACAAAATTTCTGATCACCGAATGCGACGCCGACAACCTTCGTAGTATCCCATTCTCGGCTCCTAGCACCCATTGACCAAGATCCGATCCTAAGATCTTACAAGGAGGATTTTCAACATCAGTTTGAATTGTAATAAGCATAACCCAAAGCATAACCCACAAAAAACAACTAAAAATTCCATCACATTTCCACTATAATAAAAAAACTTATAAGTACACTACACATAAAGGGAAATACAATGATGATAGAGAAAAGCTCCAAGATGATCTACTATGTGCTCCTGCCTCAACGCTGCTGCGATCCAACGTCACCTGCACGTAAAGGTCGTGCATAAGTGATGAGGGTCAAATATTGCATATTAGACCCCAATTATTACCAGATTTTACCAACATGATAATGCTTAATGCCATAGTTTAATTGTGTTTTGTTGCAGGATGAAATAAAGAGCGTTGATTGAAAAAGCATATTAAAAGCATGGATTTAATGCTCCGAGGATACCAGAGCAGGAAATGGACTACAAAGGACTAAGATTGAAGAAATTACATGCCAGGGATCCGAGGAAATCAAGCTGTTTGCATTAAACGGGCCCGAAAACCAGCCAGAATGTTAGATCACAGGGTTCCCACCATCTGATTGGTTCGAAACTTCATACATGAGATAAGGGCCATAAATTAACTGTACATATTAAATTTCAACCTTTGAATATCTCGAGAAGTGGCCAAATGGTTAGATCAGCCCCTTAATTCATTAAGTGGGGCCCATATGCTATCTGGTCATGCTTCAAAATTTGTCTCTATGATTTAAATAATATGAGAAAAAAGATGGACGGTGAAGATTTCTTAGAAACATCTCAGTGGACCCTATATGTGCAACGTGTGCATAGAGCACACGTGCACGAGCATTGCACCGGACGGCTGAGCTAGTCAGCGCGACCCTTCTTCTCGAAAAGGAAACTTCTGTTTCCTGCAACGCGTGATGGACGGACTGCGTCCATTTTACGGATGATAGTGGGCCCCACACATACCCCATACTCTCAATCCAAATCATCCATCGTGTAGACAGCCGCGAGCACTGCAAAACCATGTTTATATTTTTCATCCAAACAAGCACATGTGTGAGATACAGGGGCCACAAAAGGGCTGGCCTGTAGCATTCAAATCTGATCTTTTAGTGATTTCTTCTCTGAGACACGTCAATGGACGTTCAAAACCACTCGTTCTTCACTAAACTTTCATCCTAAATGCAATGGACGGAGTGGATTTTCCAGAAAATGCTTCTGTGGGGCCCACCGATCACAACAGCGAAATGGTGCGAAAGGTTTCGCACATCCGTAAAAATTGACTTTTTCAGGCGATTTTGGCCTACCATCTTTGATCATATGGTAGATCTGAACCATCTATCATGTAGAGGACCCAAAAATGTCCTAAGAGATGGAGTTTCTTTGGAAATTAAGCGAGAAAAGTAGCGATTTTTGAGGCACCGAACTTGGCTGCAAAAAAGCTTTAGTTGGGCATGCATAGCTTTCCAAATCCGATTCAAATCTGATTTTCACCACTCCAGCAGCTATATAAGGAGGTTTTGGACATGGGGAGCATTGAGAGCCAGGGAGGAAGATCCAGAGCCAAGGAGAAGAAAGAGAAGAGAGAGAGAAGAAGGAAGAAGAGAGATAAGGGATATGTTTTTAATGTTTTTATTTTATATTTCCTTTTTCTTAATTAATTTTATGGATAGCTAATTCTTCTTAGCTAGGGCTGAGATGAAGCCCCTAATTTGATTGACTCTTGTTTATGTTAAATTTATTTTAATTGGATTGATTTGTTTCTTTTTCTAGTGTGCTTACCTGAGATTTCCATACTTCTCCATTTTATGAGCTCGACCAAAGTCTAGATATGGATGTTGTTTGGAATATTATTCTAAGTGCTTGTGTCTGACCATGAACAGGTCTCCTATAGAGGAAGAAACAGGATTTACATCTCTTCATGCCTGACCATGGATGGAAAGACGTAATATGCAATATTTGACCCTCATCAATAAGCTTACAAAAAGCTTAGAGGGTGGTGAAAGTGTATGCACAATGTAGTAATACAATTATGTAATATCAGAGTAATGCGAAATATACTGATGAATACATGAATACTATTTAACGTACCAAGGCTATGCAATGTAAGGCGTGAATGATGTCAGCGATACTAAGGCCATGTGATACAAGATGCAACTCAAGCATACCAATCCTCATCTGAGTCTACATATCAATATAACTCAACTTTAGAATATCACTGTGGTCTAGTACACTTTAAACCAGATTTTTACCCCATCACACGCAACAAAGTGAGTGGAAGAGACCTCACTATCCGCTTACTAACATTAGGCTCGGCTCATCGATAGCGTACCCATTCCTTGAGCTGGTCAAACTCATCCTAGATTTTTCCCCTCTTCTCGAGCGGGTAAGGCCTCACCCCCTCCAACTGACCACGACACAGTTGAAAGCGTGGCCTTCCGGTATTCGACACTCAGTGCTCATGCATTCACTCGGTCTAGACGTTGGAGGAACCTCTTGGTATCATAAGGGTTTAGCGAATTTCACCCAAGGACATCTATAGCACCACATGTAGAACAAGATTTTCGGTGTTTAATCCTGTCAACCACGATATGTCTATGGAGGCTACGACCCAAATGCCGCTAAGGCTTACAGTATTCATGTCGCACAATGTGAAATGCATGAATCATGTTATCTAGTCATACAGCAATCATGCGCGTACCGCACGCTCATGTGGGCAACTCCCCTTTTTAGGGAGTCTTATAACAATCTACATAATGACATGTGCTATGATCAATCATTCCTTATATCAAGCATACATATGATGCGTATGGGCATGAATCATGAAGCTATACTAAGCATGTTACATGATAACAATGTACCCCCTCTTATATCAAGGCTGGGCCTAAGTGGCCTACCCAAAGCCTAAGGATCAAAAAGGGTTCCTTCTCCATGTTATTATATAGCCCTGCCAGATGCCCTAGGGGGCCCAAATGAGTCCTAGAAGGACTCCAAAATAAAAGAATTAATTGTACTTACAATCGAGGAGGACCCAATGTCTTGGGATAACCCAATGAGAATAGATGGATCATGCAAATGGGATCCAATGACTAGTGTCAACCCACATAGAGAATGATGAGAATGGGCCTAACAAGGCCTAAGGGAAGGTTACAACAAGGTCATTTAACCATCATTGCCCATCAATGTGGTCATTTAACCAACATTGCTCCCAAGGAGTGGCCCATATAGAGCCTAGCATATAGTGGGCCTATGGCCTCATACAAGGGAATCATACACAATGTAATGGGCCTCACGTGCATTATATTGGGCCTCGCTCATGGGCTTCACATATAACACAATGGCCATGACCTATGATCCTCGAATACATCATAATGGGCTGCGCCCATGGGCCTCAGATACATCACAATAGGCCTCCAACATATCACAACAAACCTCATCAAATGGGCTGTATATGCATCACCATGGGCCTCATACGTGGGCCTCATATACCACAAGTGGGTCACATTGCTTGGGGCTCATATGCATCAAATGGGCCACGTATATGGGCCTCGAATACATCAAATGGGCCACACGACATGGGCCCAATACATATCACAATGGGCCACACGATATGGGCCTAATACACGTCACAATGGGCCTCGTGAACATCAAGTCAGGACTCATCATATGGGCTTCAAATACAAAATAGGTGGGACCCATCACATGCGCCAAAAATACAAACAGGTGGGCCCTGCACATAGGACAAAAATACATCATGATGGGCCTCATGGATGGGACGCACCAATGGGCCTCAAATGGGCTTGGACCACACCAAAAATCATTTCACTAGTTGCAGGTGTAACATGTGTATCACTGTACACTATCATTCTATAGGGCGCATGACCACTAATGATGATCAACACTGTCCAACATTGGATGTGCAAATCAGCACCTTCCAACCATTATCCGAGCAAATCAACATCATCTAACCATTATCCATGTAAATCGGCACCATCCAACAATCGATAGCACCGTCCGAACACTGTCCAGCACCGTCCAGCACCATTTGGACAGTATGGATGGAATAAATGCATTAGGGTGGCCCACCAATGGATAGACGATTTGGATCTAACACATATATCATAGGAGGTGGGCCCTACCTGACCACTGACATCAGTAGCAACAACTGTTACTACTGTAAAGTGATGCACAATGTGGATGAAGCCCACATCACAGTGGGCCACATCCAGATGGATGGGCGGCTGGATGAAACACACACATAATGGTGGGGACCCACCGTCCCAACTAGGGACAGTGAGGATGAAACCATACATCACAGTGGGCTCCACCGTGGATGGACAGTGTGGATGATATACATACATCACGATGGGTCTCACCATCCAAGTTGCTGGACAGTGTGGATACACCACATACATCAAAGTGGGCTCCACCGTGATGGATGGCGTGGATAAGTCACACGCATCAGGTGGGCCACATGGCATCAAAGGGGGAGAGAGAGAGAGAGAGAGAGAGAGAGAGAGAGAGAGAGAGAGAGAGAGAGAGAGAGAGAGAAGGGGAGGGACCCTGCCACTATGGGCCCTCCCTATACAATGCATACATCAAGATGGGTCCCACCAATGTGGGCCCTTAAATCACAAAAAGGTAAATACAAGATCACCCACCATTGATCTCCTCTTCCTTCTTCTGCCAATGTGATCTAGAACTCCAAGGGATGCGATTCAACGGTCGAGATGGACTTTGGATGGTGGGATTGGGTGGTAGGAAGGTGGGCCACACCTAGCTCTCTCATTAAGCTTGGACAATTCTCATAGTTACTTGAAGATGGGTTTGAGAAATGAGAGAGAGGGTTGTAAGGAGAGAGAAGGATGGGTGATAGAGTGATGGGGAATGATGGGTGAGTGATGGGTATACTTGATGGGTGGAGAGAAAAAGAGAGAGTTAACTTTAAGGGTTGCTTGGGGATGGGGTTGTGAGGTGATGTGTACTTGACATTTGATGGGATTGATGGGACATGATTTGAAATCTCTCTTAGGTTTGTAAATGTGTGGCATTTTTCCTCGAACTGAACACAGGCCCACATCTCCTGGCCTGGGAATCGCCTTGGTGAGTGAGACGCAGCATTGGAACCACAGCGATGACGCGATCGCTAGATTATAAGCCTCGGGTTGAGTTGACTCAGGTTGACAAGGTACAACTCATGGTCGCGCATAAATGCCGATTACAGGTCGCGGGTAGTTGAATTTGACAAGGAGGATCGCGGGGAATGTATGGAATTGTACAGACTAAGGTACGGGTCTTACACAAGGTATCGGTAAAAACTACGAATCCATTACTCTTAGAGGGAAGAGTGAGGACAGGAGTGGATGTGAGGTAGTCCTTTAGCTCCATAAATACTTTCTCACAGGCGTCGCTCCAATTAAACTCTGTGCCCTTCCGAGTCAACCTGGTCAACGAGGCTTCGATACGGGAGAAGCCCTCAATGAAATGCCAGTAGTAGCCTACCAAACTAAGAAAACTACAGATCTCAGATGTCTTCATGGATTGACCCCACTGATGCACTGCATCAATCTTTAAGGGGTCGACTGCGACGCCCTCCCTAGTTACCACGTGATCGAGGAACTTGACCTCCTCTTGCCAGAACTCGCACTTCTCCAGCTTTGCATAAAGCTAGTATGCATGGAGAGTCTACAAGGTAACATCCAAATGTTGTACATGTTTCTCACGAGTCCTCAGATAAATCAGGATGTTATCGATGAACACCATAATAAACTAATGAGAGGAAGACCTCATTCATCAACTACATGAATACTGTGGACACATTAGTTAGTCCGAAGGGCATGACCTGGAACTCAAAATGACTATAGTGTGTCCTAAATGCTATCCTCAGAACGTCATCCTCTCGGACCTGAATCTGATGATAGCCGAAACGCAGGTCAATCTTTGAAAAGAATTGTGCATCATGCAGCTGATCAAATAAATCATCAATCCTCGAAAGCGGATACTTGTTCTTAATCGTGACTTTGTTGAGCTCACGGTAATCTACACAAAGCCTCAACGAGCCATCCTTCTTCTCCACAAAGAGTACTGGTGCTCCCCACGGCAAACTGCTCGGACGGATAAAGCCTAACTCATGCAACTCGTCTAATTATCGCTGTACCTCCCTCAACTCCATCGGTGTCATACAATGTGGGGCCTTCGAAATAGGTGCGGTATTGGGCATGAGATCAATCTGAAACTCGATGTGCCGGCTAGAAGGTAATCTTGGAATCTCCTAGAACACATTGGGAAAATTGCAAACCACAGGAAACTGGTCGATGCTCACTATTATGGGCTCCTCTATGGCACACGTCATCAAATAAGACAACAACTCTCCTCTATGGCGTAGTACTCAGCAAGCCAATCCATGCCTAAGATGACATCGAACTCAGACATCGGTAATGCAAACAGATTGGCAAGAAAAAAGATATCCCCAACTAGAATGGGGCAAAACGAGCAAAGTTAGTCCAACGCTATAATCTTTCCCAAGGGAGTCGATACTGACAAGCCCTTACGAGCAGGCTCCAACGGCAAACCAATCGATCGGCAAAAACCCTTACCCACAAAGGATTGTGATGCACCAAAATCAAATAACATACGTGTAATGCATGTAGAGACTAAAAGTATACCCTCGACGACCCCTCCGGATGACTACGGGTCCTACTGAGCTACATAGAACCTAGCCTGAGCTGGCTAGGGAGGTGTTTGTCCCCTTTGAGCATGCTGATGTTGCTAAGGTGGTCAAAACTATTGTCTCTATTGATGCGGCCTTGGAGGTTGTTGTTAATGCTGCTGTTGAGGGGGCCTCGGTGGTGAGGGCTGCTGTCAGTGTTGTTGTGGGGGTCTCTGTTGTTGCTGTGATGGAGGATACTGTGAACCTCTATGCTACTGCTGCTACTGTTAGGGGTGGGGACACTCCTAGATATGATGCCCTGTCGCACCGCACCCAAAACAAGTGCTAGTGAACTGCCTCGGAGGTGGTGCTGGCACTAGGAAGGTTGGGTGACCTGTTCACTTCTGTTGTGGTC
This sequence comes from Magnolia kwangsiensis, assembly GCA_037074715.1. NCBI lineage: Eukaryota > Viridiplantae > Streptophyta > Magnoliopsida > Magnoliales > Magnoliaceae > Magnolia > Magnolia kwangsiensis. The sequence goes on from CM073572.1 coordinate 146,277,178, forward strand.
GACACTATTGGGATTCACTAGAGGGAGCCACCTCTTTCCGTCTCTCCTCTGACCACGATTACTCTGAGAACCTACCCACTTAGCCTAAAAAAATCTGGGCCTTCTGTACCACCTCCTCAAAAATAGAGAGCTCATGCCCAATAACACGACCTCAAATACTGTAATGCAAGTTGTCCTCGAAATGGCGGGCTCTCCACCCCTTATCATCTACCAAATAAGGTACAAATTTGGACAGAACTACAAAATGAGTTGCATACTGAGCTACCGTCATATCTACCTGTATCAGGGCCTCGAACTCCACTGCTCGTTATCATCAGATGTGATCAGAAAAATACTGTCGGTCAAACCAATCTACTAAATCCTCCCGGGTCCACTAAAAATTGACACCTGCTACTTAGGAGATTGATGTCCACCAGTGCTCAGCCTCTCCCTGGAGAAGAAATACAGTTAATCTGACCCGCCACTGGGTCGTACACCCCATCATATAAAAAATATTCTCCCTCGGAGGCCCATCACTCAACTACTGTTGGGTCTGGATTGCCCAGGAAATATGGGGGATCGAGACGCCAGAACTCTCGAAGAAGGGCGATCACACGCTCCTGCTCTGCACGGGCTAGTGAAACAATAGGGTGCCTATCCTACCCTTGAAGGGCGGCCATCACAACCTACAACATCTGCTATAACTGGGATGCGCTCATGGGTACGGTCAGATCTACACTGGTCTCAGGTGGAGGAATATCATCCTCAAGCTGGGAAGCAGGGATCTCTGGTGGTGGAGTGGGAGTTGTAGGTGGTAAGGAGGGAGCCTTGGGTGGTGGAGCGGGAGTCGCTTGGGTCGCTCTCTTGGGCAGCATGTCCTATAGGAAAGAACAAGAATGTCAATCAACTTTAAAAACTCTCGAAGGCACGCACATTAAGGATCCGTAACAAAAGATTGCTAAGCTATCCGAACTCAGGACTTAATCATTCTAAACTCATAACAGACATATAATGTTATTCTTAGTTATTCCCAAGTTATATTCTGATACCAACTTCTGTCACGCCCCAAACTTGAAAACTGGGCTCATAAAATTCTTGATCGTCAAATCTCGTGCCAACAGCCTCCGTAGTACCCCACTTTTGGCTCCCAGCATCCATACACCAGGTTCTTATCCTAGGATCTTATGAGGAGGGTTTTCAATATGAATTTGATTCATAATAAGCATAAGTAAGCATAACCCATAAACAACAACCAATAACTCCATCATATTTCTACTATGAATAAAAACTTATAAGTATAATACGGAAAGGGAAATACAAAGATATACAAAAGCTTCACGATGATCTGCTACGTGCTCTTGCCTCAGCGTTGCTGCGATCCAACATTATCTGCAAGTTACGGTCATCTATAAGCTTATAGAAAGCTTAGAGGGTGGTGCAAGTGTGTGCGCGAGGAAGAAATATAATTATGCAATATCAGATTAATGTGGAATATGCTGGTAAATCCATGAATACTATCGGCCATATTAAGGCTATGCAATGCAACACATGAATGATGTCGGCCATACTAAGGCCATGTGATATGAGAAGCAACTCAAGCATGTTAATCCTCAGGCTGGGTCCACATATCAATACAGCTCAACTCTAGAATATCACCGTGGTCTAGTACACTTCAAACTGGATTGCCACCTCATCCTGCGTAATAAGGTATGTGGAAGAGACCTCATTATCTGCTTGCCAATATCGTGCTTGTCTCGTTGATAGCAGACTCATTCCACAAGCTGGTCAAACTCAGCCTAGCTTTGCCCCCTCCTCTCAGGCGGGTAAGGCCGCACCCCCTTCCAACCGACCACGACACAATGGAAAGCATGACCTCCTGGTATTCTAGACTTGGTGCTCATGCATCCACACATTTTAGATGTTGGAGCAACCTCCTGGTACCATAAGGGTTTAGGAAATTTTACCAAGGGACATCTATAGTACCCCATGTAGAAAAGATTTGTGGTGTCCAATCCTGCCAACTATGATACACCTGTGGAGGCTACGACCCTGATGTCGCTAGGGCGTATAGTAGTCATGTCACACCATGCGAGATGCATGAATCATACTATCAGTCAAGCAGCAATCCTATGCGTACTGTGCGCTCATGTGGGCAACTCCCCCCATCAGGGAGTCCCATAATAATCTGTCCAATGGCATGTGCTATGATCAATCACTCCTCACATCAAGCATACATATAATGCGTACGGGTATGGATCGTAGAGCAATACTAAGCATATTATATGATGATGATGTACTCTCCCTTATATCAAGGTTGGGCCTAAGCGGCCTACCCATAATCCTAAGGATCCGAAAAGGGTTCCTTCACCATACTATTGCATGGCCAGCTAGATTCCTTAGGGGGCCCAAATGAATCCTAGATGGACTCTAAAATAAAAGAAATAATCCTACTAACAACCAATGGGGGCCCAACATCTTGGGATAGCCCAATGAGAATAAATGGATCATGTAAATAGGGCCCAATGACTGGGATCAACCTACTTAGAGAATGATGAGAATTAGCCTAACAAGGCCTAAGGGAAGGTCACAATGAGGACATTTAACCATCATTTCCCATCAATGTGGATATTTAACCAACATTGCTCTCAAGAAGTGGCCCACATAGCACCTAGTATATAGTGGGCCCATGGCCTCATACAAGGAATTCATACACAACGTAACAGGCCTCACATACATCGTATTGGGCCTCACTCATGAGTCTCACATATAATACAATGGCTACGCCCTATGGGCCTCAAATACATCACAATGGGCCTCACCCACGGGCCTCGAATACATCATAATGGACCTCGCCCATGGGCCTCGAATACATCACATTGGGCCTCGTCCATGAGCCTCAGATACATCTCAATGGGCCGCACCCATATGCCTCGAATACATCACAATGGGTCTCGCCCATGAGCCTCGAATACATCACATGGGCCTCATATATTAAGTGGGCCGCATAACATAGGCCGCACCATAAATAGCAGAGGAGATGAAGACCGAAGATGATCTGGACCATACCACAAATAGCAGTGGAGATAATGATTTCCACAGTTTTAAAAATTCACAGGGCCCACCTAAATGTTCATTTCCCAACAAATCTGATCATAAGGTCACAAAGACCTGGATTAAGAGGAAAAGAAAATCTCATATAAATCCAAAGCTTTGGTGACCCAAATGGTTTCAATGGTAGGAGTTTAACCCTCCACTAATCTTTGTAGTGTGGTCCATCGGATAGGCAGATCTGCCTCATTTTCGGTCTCAAGCCTTAAGTCGAGATCGACATTTGGATGTAATACACACACTAAGGCGACCCACCATCTAAGCAATGGACGGTGGATACAACACTTACATCATGCAGGGGCCCTAGCATTTGCTGGCGTCACCACAACAGCTACATGTTGATTCCTTGCCTCCAAGTGCAGAGGTTCGTAATTAGTATCCCTTGAATACAGGGTCGATCCCACAAAAAGATGAATTCTAAGAAGGAAAAAATCAAATGCAAAACAAACTAAGTAATAAAAACTAAACTGATGATTTGATTTTGGGATTTTTGAATAGATGTAATTTAACTAAATAAAATAACACCCAAGCTTCAAAGTTCCACACATAGGTTAATGTTTCAAAGTCATGATGATTTGGATAACACAAATAGGACCTAAGCATTATGGTCAGACTAATCAAAAATTAAAACAGTTTAAATATTTTAATAAGTGATATAAAATATTAGAAAATCATGAATTTGCACCATTGATATATATTCTCAAGCATTAGTGATTTTAAGAATTCAATATCAATGCGATAATAAAAATCAAAGAAATATAACAGGTTGAGAACCTTTTTTATCTAGAAAATTTGATTAATCTAGAGTAAGCCTATCCATCAATGTGGATCTCATATGATGGAAATATATGGATCTCACAAGAAGATAAAAAAAATAAAACCTAAATAATAAATAACATGCATTCACCATTCTTCTCATCATTAAAACAATCAATCATTATAATCTTAAAGAATTATTAAACCCATGTGCTTCCCTTCTAGCTTAAGTTAGAAGGAACTTAGAAAAATATAATTAAAATAAGAAAGAAAAAATAAGAAGAAAGAAATAAATGCAAATAGAAAAGATCTAAAAAAATAACTTATAAAACTCTTTAAAAACTCTAAATTTTATTTTAGGATGCCTTGAATGATTCTTAATAATGCCCTAAGAAGCCCTATTTATATGTAAAGAACTCCAATTTTCATACAAAGTTGAAAAACCCTAAAAATCACCTCAAATATATACAATTTCCTAAAATAGACTTATCGCTGCACAGTTTGTTTAAAATAGATTTCCTGATATAATTTTTTCTAAAATAGACCTCAGAGCTTCAGAATACACTTTTTCAGGATGATTTTAGGATTCTTCACTTCAAATCTTTGATTTTCTTCATTCTTCACTTAGTTTTCTTGGATCTTTAGCATGTAAATTCAATCTTGATCTCCTAAGATCCATCCTTTGCCTTAGTGATTCTTGAGCATCAAATCCATGCTTTTTAGCACCCTTTTTCAATCCAAGCTCTTAAATTCACCTTGCAACACATACATGAGTAAAATAGAATATTAAGCTGATTCATGTTTATAAAACTAAGATGTAAATGGGAAAAATTATGTAATATTTGAGTCTCAACACACCCCCCCAACCAGCATTTTGCTAGTCTAGAGCAAAATAAGCGAAGAAAAATAAGAATAAGAATAAAAATTAATTCTAGAAATAAAATTCTAACTACACCACTTTCAAAGATAATCTCGATTGCATTTAACATATGTAACAAGCCTTTAAATCCCTAGGTTTCCCCTAGTGGATAAGTTATAGTCTCGTGAGGATTTCTAGAAATGTTACCCATAAACATTGAAAACATAAAAAATAGTTCAACACTCAGAAATTTATATAATTATGCCTCCATTTATCATATGAATTCCAAAACAAAATAATACTTACCCTAAATCTAAAGTTAATTAGAATCTCAATTTCTTAATCCATTATCTTTGAATTCAGAGACCTAATTAAAATTTAGAATAGTTATGATCAAATATGCTTAGGTGCTTCATGACACTAGTCTAATTTTGAGAAATATGCATGTTTTCTATCCTAACTCCTTTCAATCATTCTAAGAATATGAAATCTCTACTTATCTCATTTTTTTTATGTCATTTCTTCTTTTATCCTCATATCCTCACTACTATAGACCACCCCTAAATGAAGATTCTCACCAGGCTTGCTTCATAACCTAAGGTATCGTACTTGTAATAGTAACAGTAAAGGATACTTAGGTATCCTTACTCCGGATTATTGACACGATTGTTATGGTCATTGCATTCATGCTTTATAATAAAAAATTTTATTTTCATAACTTTTTTCCTTCAATATTCTCCCTTTTAAGCATATATCAATGGTACTAGTTCATTTAACCTTGTTTGAATCAAAATTTGTTATTCTAGTTCACATATCATATTCCTGACTTAGTTAGCTAGGGTGTATTGTGAATTTAGTACAATAAATTACAACTCACTTTAAACTAATGATTAAATGATTGAACTCAAGTCTATAATTTTCAGTTATCAGATTTCTGACTACTATTAACCTACACTAAGTATTAACTTTGCCTTTGGAATTTACAAAATATCATGTTCACATTCTTGTATATAAAAATATTATTTTAAAAATATTGAAAAAAATTTTCCCATAAACTTAAAAAAATAAACTTAAACCTAACTGAAACCTAAAAATAATAAAATTAAAATTAAAATAAAGTGAAACCCCCAAAAAAAACCTTCACATGGATGACTATCCACACCCCCAACCTAAAATCTATATTATTCCCAATGTAATGATAATGTAATGAAGAGGACAATAAAAATAAATGAAAGGGTGGATAGTACCTACCATGAAAAACTCACCTGATATGTGACACTAAAAAGAATTGAATATGATATAAATCCTATAGAAATGCTCCATCAGACTAGGAGCATATTCTAAATATTTTGGCTCATGAAGAGGGAAGGACTCCTCTCCCAAATGAAATATTTCCACATAAGACTTCAATCTCTGACCATTAACCTTAACACATTATCATTACATGGATTCTCAATTTCAATAGCCCCATAAGTATAAACATTCTTCACAATGAAGGGGCCTGTCTATCTTGATCTTAACTTTCTCGGAAAGAAATGGAGACGAAAATTGTATAATAGGACCTTTTACTGAGGATCAAAATTCTTCCTCAGGATGCTTTTGTCATGAAAAGCTTTGGTCCTCTCTTTGTAGATTTTAGAATTTTCATATGAGTCTCTTCTCAACTCCTCTAATTCATTCAACTCTAATTTCCTTTGTCCACTTGCTTGTTCTATATCAAAGTTTAATTTCTTTATTTCCCAGTAGGCTCTATGTTTCAATTCCACAGGTAAGTGACAAGCCTTCCCATACATCAATCTGTATGTAGACATTCCAATTAAGGTTTTATAAGCAGTCCTATAAGCCCATAAAGCGTCGAATAGTCTGAGGGACTAATCCTTCATATCTGGCCCTATAGTTTTCTCTATAACGTGTTTGATTTCCTGATTAGAAATCTTAGCTTGTCCACTCGTTTATAGGTGGTATGGGGTGCTCACTTTATACTTGATGCCATATTTTTTCATCAAAGCCTCAAATGTCCTATTGCAAAAGTGAGACCCGACATCACTAATGATGGCCTTTGGAGTTCCAATGTAGAACAAATATTTTCTTTGAGGAATCGTATGACCACTTTGTTATCATTGGCCTTACTTGGAACTACCTCAATCCACTTTAAAACATAGTCCATACTAACTAATATATAAAGAAATATAAAACAAGATGGAAATGGGCCCAAAAAATTAATGCCCCAACAATAAAAAATCTTCAATAGTAAAATTGGTAATAAGGCATCGGGATACTCTTTCCAACCTTTGACATTTATCACAAGCAACACATAAAGTATGGGTGTCTTTAAACATGGTGAGCTAGTAAAAACCACACTGTAGGATTTTTGCAGTGGTTTTCTTAGCAGAAAAATAGCCACCACATGCTTCCATGTAGCAAAAAAAAATAACGCTTTAAACTCCATCATCTGGGATACAATGTTTAAAAATTTGATCTATCTCATATTTATATAAATACGGGTCATCTCAGAAGAAGTTCCTAACCTCAATTTCAAAACGCTTCCTATCTTGTGACTTTCAATGATAGGGCATTTTTCTCGTTACAAGATAGTTCACTATATCCGCATACCAAGGCAATTTGGAGATCACAAATAATTGTTCATCAGGAAAGATTTCCTGGATATGCATCTCCTCAGTGGAATTATCTAACATTAATCTGAAAATGTGATCTTCTACTACGTTTTCTACTCCTTTCTTATCTTTTATCTCTAAGTCAAATTCTTGGAGTAGGAGAATATATCTTAAAAGTCTCAGCTTTGCATCCTTCTTAGATAGTAAATATTTCAAAGCTGAGTGGTCTATGAAAATGGCCACTTTATATCCCAGCAAGTAGGACTTAAACTTATCCAAAGAAAAAACTACTGCAAGTAACTCTTTTTCAATTGTTGAGTAGTTCACTTGGGCCGAGTTTAGAGTTCTACTCGCATAGTGAATAATGTATGGCTGTTTATATTTCCTTTAGCCCAAAATAGCCTCTACGACATAATCACTTACATCGCACATTAATTCAAAAGGAAGTGTCTAATCTGGTGGAAGCATGATAGGTGCAGTGGTAACAGATGATTTAATTTTATTAAAGGTACGTGTACACTCATCTGTCCACTTAAATGAAACATCCTTTTGAAGAAGATTAGTTAAGGGTCTAGTAATGGTACTAAAGTCTTTGATGAATCTTCTGTAAAAACTAGCATGCTCTATAAGTGATCTAATATCTCTAACAGTTCAGGGGATAGGTAGATTAGCTATAATGTGGAGTTTTCAGCGATCTAAGTCGATTCCATTTTTAGAGATAACATGGCTTAAAACAATTTCCTTTTGAACCATAAAATGACATTTCTCCCAATTTAAGACAAGGTGTTTCTCTTCATACCTAGACAAGACAAGAGATAAATTGTTAAGGCATTCCTCAAAACTACTCCCAAATATAGAGAAGTCATCCATGAAAACCTCAAGAAACTTTCCAACCATATTTGAAAAAATACTTAACATACACCGTTGGAAAGTTGATAGGGCATTACACAATCCAAATGGCATCCGTTTGAAAGAAAACGTATTAAATGGACAAGTGAATATGGTTTTCTCTTGGTCTTCCAGGGCTATCTCATTTGGTTATATCTAGAATATCCATCAAGAAAACTATAGGAGTGACCTGCTACCCTCTCTAAAACTTAATCAATGAATGGTAGAGGAAAATAGTCCTTCTTTGTGACCTGGTTCAATTTTCTATAGTCAATGCAAACATGCCAACCAGTGGTGGCACGTGTTGGTATGAGTTCATTATTAGAATTTTGTACAATAGTTATTCTGGATTTCTTTGGGACTACTTGAGTTGGACTCACCCAAACACTATCGGATATTGGGTAGATGATTCCCACAACCAATAAGTTGATCACCTCATTTTTTTACAACTTCCATCATGTTTGGATTAAGACACCTTTGAGGTTATTTAATTGGTTTGGTGTTCTCATCGAGGTGGATCCGATGGATGTATATGGAAGGGCTTATACCCTTGATGTTAGAAATAGTCCAGCCCAAGGCTCCTTTGTGGTCCATTAGAACTTTCAACAATTTAATCTCTTGATCCTTCTCTAAAAATGAAGAGATCACACAGGATAATTTTTATTTTCACCTAAGTTGTCACGCCCCAAACCCGAAAATTGGATTCACAGGAATCCCGATCACCGAATTCGGTGCCGACAGCCTCCGTAGTGCCCCATTCTCAGCTCCTGGCAAACATATGCCAGATTTCGATCCTAGGATCCTACAAGAAGGATTTCATAATGAAATTTTTATTTTTTTTGTAATGGAGCATAACCACAAGCATAACCAAGTCACAAAACAACATAACCACATATCCACTATATCAAAAACTTTAAGTACAATAGGAAAGGGAAATACAAGGTGATCAAAAACTCTAAAATAGCCAAATGTGCACTCTTGCCTCAACGCTGCTGCTGGCCAACGCTACCTACATGCAACTATCGTGCATAAGCTTACAAAAGCTTAGAGGGTGGTGTAAGTGTGTACGCAAGGTAAACGCCAAGTGTACAATATTAGAGTAATGTGGAAGTATGCGGTAAGTCCATGAATAAAACCAACCATACTAATGCTATGTGATGCAAGGCATGAATGTTATCGACCATACCAAGGCCATGCGATGCGAGACATGAATACCATCGACCACACCGATGCAATGCGAGGCCTACATAGTCGAATGTCATATGCAAAATGCAATCCAAGCAAGTCGGTACTCATCAAGTACACATATCAGTACAGTTCCTCTTTGGATATCACCGGGGTCTAATACACTCACACTGATTGCCGCCTCCCTAGCTGCATAGCCAAGAAAGCAGAATTGACCTCGCTATCTGCCTGACCAGTAGTCTGTCAATACCTACCCGACTCGTCGATAGCGGACTCATTTGTGAGCTGGTCAAACTCAGCCTAGCTTATAGCCCCCTCACTTAGGCGGATAAGGCCATACCCCCTTCCAACCGACCACAACACAGTGGGAGATGCGGCCTACTGGTATTCGGCACTCAGGTACTCGTGTATCCACTCGGTCTAGACGTTAATGCATCTTCTGGTACCGAAAAGGTTCTGGGACTTTCACCCAAGGACATCCTAAGTACCCACAATGCTAGAACCAAGTATTTCTGGTATCCGATACAGCCATCCATGATGTACCTGTGAAGCCACGGCCCTGATGTCCCTAGGGTGTGCAGGGATCAAGTCACACATATTGGAGATGCATGAGTCACACCGTCAAATCATGCAGTAATCCAGTGCATACTGCGCGATCATGTGGAGCACTCTGTCTCATAATGAGTCCCGTAAATGATCTACCCAATGGTGTATGTTATGATCAGTCACTACTCATATCAAGCATACATATGATGTATATGGGCATGGGTCATGGGATTATACTAAGAATGTTATAAAGTAATGGACTACTCTTACGATGCAGATGAGCCTAGACGGCCTACACACAACTAGTATGGGCCTATTAGTGGGCCCTAGGAAGAGTCGTAATGCGGATGTTTAACCGACACTACCTCACAATGTGGACATCAAACCAACATTGCTCCCAAGGCATGGCCCGCCGTAAAACATCATTACACAACCATGGAGGAAATCACACATTGCAATGGACCCTAAGGACATCCCATTAGGCCTCGATCCATGGGCCTTAGATACATCAAATGGGCCACCTTATATGAGCCTTATATAAATCAAGTGGGCCGCATCAATGGGCCTTATGCACATTACAATGGGCCATATCCCATGGGCCTTTGAATGCATTAAAATGGGCCTAATCTCATGGGCCTTATGCATACCAAATGAGCCTAATCATGTGGGCCTTATGTACACCAAATGGGTCACACCAATTGGGCCCATATGTACATCAAATGGGCCATAACCAAATAAAAGGGGTGATAATGATTTACACCATTAAAATTCCTAAGGCCCACCATAACATATGTTTCCCAAATAACCTATTCATAAATTAACATAGTGATAAATGGAGTGGAAACAAATATTAGCTTAATATACCATGGCCCTTTAGAAAATTTTGAATGGTGGACGTCATTGTCCACTATTTTAAGTGGTGAGGCCCATGTCCAGTGCATGGATGGTTAGGATATAACACATGCCACATGGTCAGGGCCCACCATAACTTTGATTTTTTCATCAATTCTTTTCATAAGGTCTTAAAGACCTGAATCAAAATAAATTTAATATTGATCCAAAACTTATGTGACAACAAAAGGCTTCAATTGGCAGATCCTTAAATCCCACTGCTTTTACAATGTGGTCCACTTGACAGGAAGATTTAAGCCTCAAAATGAACTTCCAAATGGTTGGACGGATTGGATGCAAGGCATGCATCAAGATGGGCCCATATAGATGGACCGCATGAATACAACATACGGAGGGGGGGTCCCACCGTCCGTTGAACGGTGTGTCTGAAACACATTCATCATAGTGGGCTCCCACTGTCCGCCTGGACGGTGGGCATAAAACACATACAACACTGTGGGTCCCACGTGGGGCCTACTATAATGTTTACATGCCATCCAACCCATTGATAAGGTCATGCAGACCTGGATGAAGAGAAAATACAAATTTCAGCTTGATCCAAAACTTCTATGGGCCTAAAAAGGATTTCATTGGTAGAGTTCAATCACTGCTGTTTCTCGTGGTGTGGGCTACCTGAGATTTGTATCAAGCCAATTTTTGGGGTGGGTCCACTTCAGAGAGTGGCCCACCTTGTGAACGGGTTAGATAAAAAATAAACATCAATGTGGGGCCCACGGCTGGAGCCGTGGATGCTCTGGCGTCCGCAAGCCCACCTAGGCCGTCTGAAAGCAGTTGCAGTAGGCTGCTGCTTATATTTTAAATAATTTAAAAAAAACCTGATTTTTCAAGGTTTTTCGGGTGTGAGGGTTGCATCTGATGAATCCACTCCAGTCATTGGATTCCACTGCCCATAACAAGTCTATCAAGACCAATATTGTACCTTTTTCAGCATGTAAGAAAAATCTGGGTAGATTTCAACGGTAATGAAATTGTTTTCAACACTGTGGCCCACTAGATACTCTGATCAACGTCATTTTTTGGTGAATGGTTTGGATTAGAAACATACATCAAGGTGGGACCTATGTAAGTTGCGCTTTCCAAAGGCTTTGAAACAAGCCAATATTTGTGTTTTTCACTTGACGTCCAGCGTCCCTGGACGCTGGACAGTTGGACTATTTCAAGTGGGCTTCCCTCGTGAGCCACCAAATGATGAGTGGAGTGGGCCACTAAATGATGGGTGGTGTACATGAGACCCACATCAAGGTGAGGTCCCTTTTGATGAATGGTTTCGACGTCCCACAACCCATTAAGTGGGCCACACAATCATATTATCATATGAAAGAAGAATTAAAAAGAGAGGGAGAGAGAGATAGGAAAGAGAGTAGGACACACGTGTGATGGAGGGACCCCAACACTATGGGCCCTCCGTTCCATGATCTACATCATAAATCAAGTGGGTACCATAACATGTGGGCCCATAAAAATTGAAATCTAATGGTGGAGATCTCTTCTCCACGAAAATTTACGGTCTAGATGACCCATATACAAGCTAAGAAGGTAAACATCATGATGGGGTCCATGGAGAATGGCCCCATCATGGAATGATATTGATGATTAAGATGGGCCATTGACCACATCTTAGGATCCAAAGTGAGATCCATACCATTGATCGGTAGGCCTCACTTGGCCCATCTTAAAAATATGAAAATTTAGCCTATAGAAGCACCCACCGTTCGATCTTCTCGGTCTGTTGGAAAGCCTATCTCCTTGTGCTTCTCTTTAATGGTGGAAGATGGGAGATGGATGGCTAGGATGGAAGATCTTGGGAAGGAAAAGTGGGCCACACAAACTCTCTCTTCTCTCACTTGGAAGCTTGGACGTGGGATGCTCTTGTTTGGCTTGGAAATGTTGAGAAATGAGAGGGAGAGAGAGAGTTGTAAGGAGAGGTGTGAGTGATGGGAGATGGAGTGATGGATGTGGTACTTGACATGTAAGGTGGTGTAAGAGAGAGGGTGAGAAAGAGTTGACTTTGGTGGTTGCTTGGGGATGGGGTGAAAGGTGATGTGTACTTGACATGAAGTGATTCATGGATTGATGGGTTGATTGATTGATTGATGGATTGATGGGACATGTTGTAGAAATTCTCTTGAGATTGCAAACACGCGGCATTTTCTCGAAATAAACACTGGCTCACATCTCTTAGTCAGGGTATCGGATCGGTACATAAGTCGTGGCGTTGGAACCGTGATGATGGTGCGGTCGCAATGATACAAGACTCTGATTAAGCCGACTCAAATGTATAGGATACAACTTACAGTCATGCCCAGACGTCGATTATAGGTGGTGGATTGCTGGAATTCGACAGGAAGGATCGTGGGAGTTGACGGAATACTACAGATTAGGATATAGGTCTTACAGCTCTCCCCACCTAATAAAAATTTCATCCTCAAAATTTGCACTATCATCGCAGCTAAACACAACTCATAAGGGGATGGGGAACTTAACATCATATATGATCAAAACACACCATATCATCAAAATCAAACACCTTAGAGATGGGGATAACGCTCACGATTTTCTAGCTCTAACTCCCAGGACGCATCATTCATGAGCAATCTAGCTAGATAGTGTAGGGACCAAGTCACACGAATCGTCGACGACTGCTCCTGATGACTGAGGGTCTTGCTGGACAACATAAAATCTACCATTGGCCTTCTAGGGAGGTGCAGGTCCCCTCTGAGGTCTCTGTTGCTGCGGTGGAGGTCCCGGAGGCTGGTGATGAAGTCACTGCTGCTGCTGTGGGGGTTGTCGCGGAGGCTGATACGGTTTCCTTGGCTGCTGATGTTGTGGTGGCTATCGCAGAGGCTGATGCGGTGCTCTCGGCTACTGTTGCTACGGATGGGGACACTCATGCACATGATGTCCTATCCTATTGCATCCAAAGCAGGTATTAGTGAACGGTCCTGAAGGTGGTACTGGGGGTGCCACTGGTGCTCGAAACCCTGGGCAAGCCGTGCGTCGCTGCTGTGAATGATGCTGCTATTGTTGGGAGCTAATGGAAGGCTCCTTCCTCTTCTAATCTCTCCTAAGGTCATGGGCTCTCTGCAAACTGGCCCAATCTGTCTCATAGATCTGAGCCCTCTCTACGATCTGCTCAAACGTCGAAAGTATGTGTCCGATCACACTACTCCTAAGGGTAGGATGCAAACCGTTCTCAAAACGGTGGGCCTTTCGCCCCTCATCATCTATAAGATACATCGTAAATCTCAATAATGCGATGAAACATGTCTCGTACTAGGACACGGTCATGTCCCCCTGGACCAGAGTCTTAAACTCTAACGCACGCTGCTGTCGCACATGCTCGAGAAAGAACTTCCAATCAAACCAGTCTAGAAATTCCTCTCAAGTCCACTCGAAATCGACCGCTACCGATCAGGCTACAGATGCCCACCAATACTGAGCCTCACCCTGCAGAAGAAATACGGATAATGGGACTCGCTACTGGGTAGTACATCTCATGGTGTCGAATATCTTCTCCACCTCAGAGCACCATATCTCTGCTGCAGTAGGATCTGGCTCACCCTGGAAACACGGGGGATCATGCTGTCAGAAATCCTTGAGAAGGGTGCTCGCACGCTCCTGCTCAGCCTCGGCTGGTGTAACAGTGGGAGGCCTGCTCTGCCCCTGAAGAATAGCAGTCATCACCTGCAGCATCTGCTGAAGCTGGGTGGCACTCACGAGTACGGTCGGATCTGCACCGGTCTCAGGTAAAGGAGTGGCATCCTCAGGCTGGAAAGCAGAAATATCTGGGGGTGGAGCGGGAGTCGCAAGTGGTAAAGCGGGAGCCGCAGGTGGCTGTATGAGAGTCACAGGTGGTGGAGCTGGATTCGCTCGGGTTGCTCTTCTAGCCATAATGTGTTACAGGAAGGAACAATGGCCTATTAACCTTGAGAATTCTCGAAGGTATAAATGTTAAGGGTCTATGTCAGAAAATAGCTAAGTCATTCAGACTCGGAACCTATTTATAGTAGATATGTGATGTGATCCTCAGGTATTCCCAAGTTATGCTTAGATACCAACTTTTGTCACGCCCTAAACTCAGAAATCGGATTCACAGGAATCCCGATCGCCGAATTCGATGCCGACAGCCTCCATAGTGCCCCATTCTCAGCTCCTGGCAAACGTATGCCAGATTTCGATCCTAGGATCCTACAAGGAGGATTTCATAATGAAATTTTTATTTTTTTTTGTAATGGAGCATAACCACAAGCATAACCAAGTCACAAAACAACATAACCACATATCCACTATATCAAAAACTTTAAGTACAATAGGAAAGGGAAATACAAGGTGATCAAAAACTCTAAAATAGCCAAATGCGCACTCCTGCCTCAGCGCTGCTGCTGGCCAACGCTACCTACATGCAAGTGTTGTACATAAGCTTACAAAAGCTTAGATGGTGGTGTAAGTGTGTGCGCAAGGTAAACGCCAAGTATACAATATTAGAGTAATGTGGAAGTATACGGTAAGTCCATGAATAAAATCAACCATACCAATGCTATGTGATGCAAGGCATGAATGCTATCGACCATACCAAGGCCATGTGATATGAGACATGAATACCATCGACCACACCGATGCAATGCGAGGCCTACATAGTCGAATGTCATATGCAAAATGTAATATAAGCAAGTCGGTAGTCATCAAGTACACATATCAGTACAGTTTCTCTTTGGATATCACCGAGTTCTAATACACTCACACTGATTGCCTCCTCCCTAGCTGCATAGCCAAGAAAGCAGAATTGACCTCGCTATCTGCCTGACCAGTAGTCTGCCAATACCTACCCGACTCGTCGATAGCGGACTCATTTGTGAGCTGATCAAACTCAGCCTAGCTTATAGCCCCCTCACTCAGGCGGATAAGGACATACCCCCTTCCAACCGACCACAACACAGTGGGAGATGCGGCCTACTGGTATTCGACACTCAGGCACTCGTGTATCCACTCGGTCTAGACGTTAATGCATCTTCTGGTACCGAAAAGGTTCTGGGACTTTCACCCAAGGACATCCTAAGTACCCACAGTGCTAGAACCAAGTATTTCTGGTATCCGATACGGCCATCCATGATGTACCTGTGGAGCCACAACCCTGATGTCGCTAGGGCGTGCAATGATCAAGTCACACATATGTGAGATGCATGAGTCACACCATCAAATCCTGCAGCAATCCAGCGCATACTGCGCCATCATGTGGGGTACTTTGTCTCATAATGAGTCCCATAAATAGTCTGCCCAATGACGTATGTTATGATCAGTCACTACTCATATCAAGCATACATATGATGCGTATGGGCATGGGTCATGGGATTATACTAAGCATGTTATAAAGTAATGGACTACTCTTACGATGCAGATGAGCCTAGACGGCCTATACACAACTAGTATGGGCCTATCAGTGGGCCCTAGGGAGAGTCGTAATGCAGACGTTTAACCAACACTACCTCACAATGTGGACGTCAAACCAACATTGCACCCAAGGCATGGCCCGCCGTAAAACATCATTACACAACCATAGAGCAAATCACACATTGCAATGGACCCTAATGACATCCCATTGGGCCTTGATCCATGGGCCTTAGATACATCAAAGGGGCCGCCTTATATGAGCCTTATATAAATCAAGTGGGCCGCATCAATGGGCCTTATGCACATTACAATGGGCCATATCCCATGGGCCTTTGAATGCATTAAAATGGGCCTAATCTCATGGGCCTTATGCATACCAAATGAGCTTAATCATGTGGGCCTTATGTACACCAAATGGGTCACACCAATTGGGCCCATATGTACCTCAAATGGGCCATAACCAAATAAAAGGGGTGATAATGATTTACACCATTAAAATTCCTAAGGCCCACCATAACATATGTTTCCCAAATAACCTATTCATAAATTAACATAGTGATAAATGGAGTGGAAACAAATATCAGCTTAATATACCATGGCCCTTTAGAAACTTTGAATGGTGGACGTCATTGTCCACTATTTTAAGTGGTTAGGCCCATGTCTAGTGCATGGATGGTTAGGATATAACACATGCCACATGGTCAGGGCCCACCATAGCTTTGATTTTTCCATCAAATCTTTTCATAAGGTCTTAACGACCTGAATCAAAATAAATTTCATATTGATCCATAACTTATGTGACAACAAAAGGCTTTAATTGGCAGATCCTTAAACCCCACTGCTTTTACTGTGTGGTCCACTTGATAGGAAGATTTAAGCCTCAAAATGAACTTCCAAATGGTTGGACGGATTGGATGCAAGGCATGCATCAAGATGGGCCCATATAGATGGACCACATGAATACAACATACGGAGGGGGGGTTCCACCGTCCGCTGGTCGGTGTGTCTGAATCACATTCATCATAGTGGGCTCCCACCGTCCGCCTGGACGGTGGGCATAAAACACATACAACATTGTGGGTCCCACGTGGGGCCCACTATAATGTTTACATGCCATCCAACCCGTTGATAAGGTCATGCAGACCTGGATGATGAGAAAATACAAATTTCAGCTTGATCTAAAACTTCTATGAGCCTAAAAAGGATTTCAATGGTAGAGTTCAATCACTGCTGTTTCTCATGGTGTGGGCTACCTGAGATCTGGATCAAGCCGATTTTTGGGGTGGGTCCACTTCAGAGAGTGGCCCACCTTGCAAACGGGTTAGATGGAAAATAAACATCAATGTAGGGCCCACGACTGGAGCTATGGATGCCCTAGCGTCCGCCCGCCCGCGCAGGCCGTCTGACAGCAGCAGCAGTAGGCTGCTGCTTATATTTTTTTATATAATAAGAAACCTGATTTTCCAAGGTTTTTCAGGTGTGGGGCCCGCGTCTGATGAATCCACTCCAGTCATTGGATTCCACCACCCATAACAAGTCTATCAAGACCAATATTGGGCTTTTTTCAGCGTGTAAGAAAAATCTGGGTAGATTTCAACGATAATGATATTGTTTTCAACACTATGGCCCACTAGATACTCCGATCAACGTCACTTTTCGGCTCAACGCCTAAAATGAGTCAGGGAGTGAGGTGGATGGTTTGGATTAGAAACATACATCAAGGTGGGACCTATGCAAGTGGCTCTTTCCAAAGGCTTTGAAACAAGCCAATATATGTGTTTTTCACTTGACGTCCAGCGTCCCTGGACGCTGGACGGTTGGACTATTTCAAGTGGGCTACCCTTGTGGGCCACCAAATGATGAGTGGTGTGGGCCGCCAAATGATGGGTGGTGTACATGAGACCCACATCAAGGTGAGGTCCCTTTTGATGAATGGTTTAGACGTCCCACAACCCATTAAGTGGGCCACACATTCATATTATCATATGAAAGAAGAATTAAAAAGAGAGGGAGAGAGAGAGATAGGAAAGAGAGTAGGACACAAGTGTGATGGAGGGACCCCGATACTATGGCCCCTCCGTTCCATGATCTACATCATAAATCAAGTGGGTCTCATAACATGTGGGCCCATAAAAATTAAAATCCAATGGTGGAGATCCCTTCTCCATGAAAATCGACGGTCTAGATGACCCATATACAAACTAGGAGGGTAAACATCATGATGGGGTCCATGCAGAATGGCCCCATCATGGAATGCTATTGTTGATCATGATGGGCCGTTGACCACATCTTAGGATCCAAAGTGAGATACATACCATTGATCAGTAGGCCTCACTTGACCCATCTTAAAAATATGAAAATCTAGCCTATAGAAGCACCCACCGTTCGATCTTCTCGGTCCGTTGGAAAGCCTGTCACCTTGTGCTTCTCTTTAATGGTGGAAGATGGGAGATGGATGGCTACGATGGAAGATCTTGGGAAGGGAAAGTGGGCCACACAAACTCTTTCTTCTCTCACTTGGAAGCTTGGACGTGGGATGCTCTTGCTTGGCTTGGAAATGTTGAGAAATGAAAGGGAGAGAGAGAGTTGTAAGGAGAGATGTGAGTGATGGGTGATGGAGTAATGGATGTGGTACTTGACATGTAAGGTGGTGTAAGAGAGAGGGTGAGAAAGAGTTGACTTTGGTGGTTGCTTGGGGATGGGGTGAAAGGTGATGTGTACTTGACATGAAGTGATTCATGGATTGATGGGTTGATTGATTGATTGATGGATTGATGGGACATGTTGTAGAGATTCTCTTGAGATTACAAATGCGTGGTGTTTTCTCTAAATAAATGCCGGCTCACATCTCTTAATCAGGGTATCGGATCGATACATAAGTCACGACGTGGGAACCGCGGCGACGGTGGGGTCGCAATGATACAAGTCTCAGATTAAGATGACTCAAATGTATAGGATATGACTTATGGTCATGTGCAAACGTCGATTATAGGTCGTGAATTGCCGGAATTTGACAGGAAGGATCGCGGGAGTTGATGAAACAGTACGGATTAGGATACGGGTCTTACATAAGTATACATACTCAAACTCATTTGGTAGTGGTTTTAAATAAAGCTTTGGAATATTGGTTGGTGATGGCAGAGGTCATGAGTCCTCGATAGATAGGATTTGAGTGCGCGGTCTCCATTGGTACATACCAATGTCTTGAGTGGTAGTGCTCTCATTATCATCATAAATTTCAGTAAATACTTTTTCTAAATCAGAATTTTTCAAGTCTCTAATGACTTAAATCAATTCCTCAGTCAGACTAGATTCCAATTCCTCTTCTTCTATCAAGCAGTCCATGAAATTTAGCTCATGGATCTCATTATTATCAATGGGCTGCTTACATGGATTGAAAATATTTAGCTCTAGAGTCATGTTACCAAAAGGCAAGTTCATCATTCCATTCCTACAATTTATGATTACATTTAAAGTTGCTTGGAATGGGCATCCTAAAATGATGGAAACTTGAGCACTAGCATTTACACATGGTTTAGTGTTTAGTACAATAAAATTCATAGGGAAGTAGAATTTCTTCACTTAGACTAGCATGTCCTCTAAAATTTTCCTTGGTACCTTAATAGAGCGGTCAGTGAGTTGGAGTGTAATTGTGGTTGGTTTAAGCTTGCCTAACATCATTTATTTGTAAACTGAATAAGGTAGTAAGTTGACACTTGCACCCACATCTAGCAAAGTATGCTCAATTTAAAAATTCCCAATAATACAAGGAATAGTGGGACTTCTCGAGTCTTTATATTTGGGTACAGCCCTTTGTTGAATGATAGCGCTCACTTTCTCAATAAGGCCTTTTTGTACACATTTAATTTCCTCTTTACAGTGCATAAGTTCTTGAGATATTTAACACGTGATGGAATTTGTCTAATGGCATCAAGCAGAGGAATATTGATAGTAACCTTTTAGAGTACATCTAACACCTCTTGATATTTCATGGGAATAGTTGGATTCCAAAGCCTAAATGAGAACGGAATTGGGTGCTCATATGACTTAGTCTCTTTATCCTTTTACTGTTGTGGTTCTTGAACCATAGTCAATTCATCATTTTCTTGAGACAGTGGCTCATCCTCTAATATTTCTACATGTTACATTATCTTTTTATCAACCTCTTTTCCACTTCTCAAGGTAATGATGACCTTAGGTTGTTCATGATGTAGCTCACTTGGATTTGAGTCTCCAATGAAATGTGTGTTTCTAGGGTTTGGCATAAGTTGAGAAGGAAGTGTGTCTTTTTCCCTAACACTTAGTTGAGTCTCAATCCTAGCCACAACTATCTTTAATTCCTGATTTGATTGGATTAGAGACTGATTCATTTGAGCTTGAGAGTTCATGAATGCAGTCAATGCATCCTCCACAGATGATTGCTGTGGTGGGGGCACAAATGGTGCATTGTTAGGTGCCCCAAAGAAGTAGTTTTGTGGAGGCATTTGAGGTGCATTGGGTGCATTAATTTGTAGTCCATTCTTCCAACTAAGATTAGGATAGTTACGCTAATTTGGATTATACGTTTTTTCCATTGGTTGCATAACTAACCTTTGGTATTTATTTATAGCATTTGCTTGATCATGCTCATTCGTGATATTTTGTACAACTGAGATTATTAGATAATCCATTGTGTCATGGTCTGTACCACCACAAATGCTACAAAAATTACCTAAGGAAGTGTTTTCTTTAACCATATCAACCTTCCTAATTTTCAAGGCTTCAACCTTTCTAGCCAATGCAGTGAATTTTGCATTAAGGTCATCTTCCTCTCTTAGTACATACATCCCCTCTTTCTCTTTAGGAATGGGTCTAGTTTGGTCTAATTTAGCAGAGACATCCCATGTCTACGTATTCTTTGCTAACATATCTAGAAAATCTCAAGCCTCATTATGATCTTTGTCTAGAAAGGTTCCACCACACATCATCTCTATGAGCTGACGGGTATCCATGGTGAGTCCCTTTCGAAAAGCATCAATCAGATGCCATGGTTCATAACAATGATTTGGATAAGTAATTAGAATGACTTTAAAGTGCTCCCAAGCTTGAAAAAATAGTTCATTCCCCTTTTGGGAGAATGACATGATTTCTTATTTTAGTGCATTTGTTTTGTACTCGGGAAAGAACTTTTTTAAAAACTCTTTACTTAAGGCTTACTATGAAGTGATGGTATTAGGTCTTAGATAGTTGGGTCATGCTTTGGCCCAATCCTTTAGAGAAAATGAGAATAACCTAAGCTTAAGTACATCCCTATTGCCATTATTTACTTATAACGTTGTAATTACTTTCTCAAAGTCCTTGGGATTCAAGTTAGGGCTTCAGAATCCAACTCATGAAATTTAAGAATTAATTGAATCACACCTAATTTAAAATCAATGTTCCTCGTGTGAGCAGGGAACACTATGCAAGATGGTAAAGTTGATCTCTTAGGGTATAAATGTTCACGTAAAGTCCGTGGTTAGTTTAACACATTCCTATGAACTTCAATTTCATCCTCAAGAGGAGGATTAGGTTGATTCTCTATTTTGATTTATAATTGGATCTGGAAAATTTGGATTTGGATTATCAACTGGGTCTGCCATGGAATCCAAGTGATGTTGAGTGCCTCTTCTAAGTGAATGATCAAGGCCTAGAACTAGTCCGCCTTCGAAGAAGAGTCGATTGTTGTGATCCCTACACCAACGAGACATAAACCATCCACCCCACACAATAAATACCACTAATTCAAATAGAAAGTATGATACTTAAAATAAAAATAAAAACTTAACCAACAACCCAGGCGGCAAGGCCGAGGGTTCAATCTACAAAGAAAAATAAATCAACAACCCAGACAGTAGGGCTGACCATGAGGGTTCAATCCATAATGTAAAATAAATCAATAACCCAGGTGGCAGGGCCGACCATGAGGGTTCAGTCCACAAAGAAAAAATAAATCAACAACCCAGGCGACAGGGCCGATATGAGGGTTCAATCCATGAAAAAAAAATTAACAAAAGAAAAAAAATACAGAAATTAACTTTACTAATCTAAAAAATAGATTCAGTGGATGATCTTTGTGATCAAACAGCAACTATAGGACAACCATAACACTTGGGTGATAAAATCTCAATTAGGGCAACCTTATGTCATAGTTAGTGCATGAAAGACCCAACTGAATTTAATTTTAAAGAAAAAAAAAATCTATAAAAAATTTAGAGGATTTAGAAGAGAACTTACCTAAGTTATCTTACACAGATCTGATCTATCTCAGTCTTTCCTTAGCAATGACACTAAAAACTTGATTGCTTGCCTCCAAGTCCAAAGGTTCGTAAGTAGTATCCCGTGAATACAGGGTCGATCCCACAGGAAGATGAATTGTGAGAAAAAAAAATTAAATGTAAAACAAACTAAGTAAACTAAACTGATGATTTGATTTTTGGATTTTTGAAGGGATGTAATTCAACTAAATAAAATAACACTCAAGCTTCAAAGTTCCACACATAGGTTAATATTCTAAAATCATGATGACTTGGATAACACAACTAAGATCTAAGCACTATGGTTAGCCTAATCGGAAAATAAAATAGTTTAAATATTTTAATAAGTGATAAAAAATATTAGAAAATCATGGATTTGCACCATTAATATATATTCTCAAGCGTCAGTGATTTTAAGAATTCAATATCAATGAGATAATGAAAATCAAAGAAATATAACAGGTTGAGAAGCTCTCCTATCTAGGAAATCTGATTGATCTAAAGTAAGCCTATCCATCAATGTGGATCTCATTTGATGAAAACATATGGATCTCACAAGAAGATAAAAAATAAAACTTAAATAATAGATAACATGCATACACCATTCTTCTCATCATTAAAACAATCAATCATCATAATCTTAAAAAATTATTAAACCCATGTGCTTCCCTTCTAGCTTAGGCTAGAAGGAACATAGAAAAACATAATTAAAAGAAGAAAGAAATAAATACAAATAGAAAAGATCTAAATAATAACTTATAAAACTCTAATAAAATTAAAAACTCTTTAAAAACCCTAAATTTTATTTTGGGATGCCTCGAATGATGCTTAGGAATGCCCTAGGAAGCCTTATTTATAAGTAGGGAACTCCGATTTTTGTACAAAGTTGAAAAAACCTAGAAACTGCCTCAAATATAAGCAGCTTCCCAAAATAGACTTATCGCTGCACAGTTTGTTTAAAATAAATTTCCTATTGCGCAGTTATCCCAAATAAACCTCAAAGCTTCAGAATACACCTTTTCAAGACGATTTCAAGATTCTTCACTTCAAATCTTCGATTTTCTTCATTCTTTACTTGGTTTTCTTAGTTCTTTGACATGTGAATTCTTCAATCTTAGTCTCCTAAGATCCATCCCTTACCATGGCGATTCTTGAGCATCAAATCCATGCTTTTTAGCACCCTTTTTCAATCCAAGCTCTTAAATTCACCTTGCAATACATGCATGAGTAAAATAGAACATTAAACTGATTCGTGTTCATAAAACGAAGATGTAAATGGAGAAAATTATGCAATATTTGAATCTCAACACATGCTGCTGGGGCCCACGGGACTGATGTCAACACATCATCTATATAGTTGGTTTGAGTATTGCAACAAACCCATCCAGTGGGTGGGTCCCACATGGGGCCCACCACATACATATATATAATATTATATTATTAATATTATTTATATTATATTATATTTTTTTAAAAGAAACACCAGCGTCTTGATAGATGGAGCTGCCTGCTGCATGGGACCCACCATCCAAGGTCTGGACAGTGTGGATTCAACACATACCTCACGTGTGGGTCCCACACGGATGGACAGTTTGTATATAATACCCACCTCATAGCAGGGCCCACATGCTGACATCATATAGCAGCTATATAGCTAGTTTGAGACACCCAGCTAATTCGTTTCCCACACCAGGTGGGTCCCACGTGGGGCCCACCATAATATAATATACATATTATATATATATATATATATATATATATATATATATATATATATCATGGAGCGCCCCACCCGACCGTCCAGATGGACGGCTGGGAAACACACACACGGGGTGGCTGAAAGGGCCTAGCTATATGCCCTAGAGGGGGGGTGAATAGGGCAATGCCAAATAAAACTAATAACAGCGGAATAATAAAAGATTTAAAGCACAATGCTGAATATAAAACAATCACAATAGCCTAAAATAAAGAGATTGATACTTTATCAGTTCTAAGGACAACCTTACACCAAAAATCAGAGGTTTAAGGTAGGACAACCTTATTTCTAGAACGTCCTTTGTATCACAAACCAAAGAGGAATAATAAGCAATGAAATCAAAATAACTTGTGGAAAATAAATCCTAAGTTATTACAACATTCATCCACACTTGCTTAAAGTGATTACAACATTCATCCACAAACACAAACCACTAAACTGAATGAATAAAGGAATGAAAGAATAAAGCACATCCACAACACAATGATATATAGTAGTTCGCCTGTGTGTACACCAAGTGTTATCCAACAGCCACACAGATTACTACTCCACTCCTAATATCCTCACACAGGGGATATTAGCATGCACTATCAAAATAGGTTTCACAGGTTCACCTAAAACCTTCACAATTGTGTCTTTGATCTTGGGCTTACACAATCCAAAAAACCCACAATCTGAGTTTTCTGGCTCTCCTCAGATAACCACTACAATGAGATTTTTCTGGCGAATCTCAAACGAAAACCAGAGAAAGTAAATTACAAAACATGTAAAATACCTGAATCACTTTTTGAAGAAGCCCGGTAGAACCAATTGGAGTAGAAGTTCGATTCGACGTTCAAAGTCCAATACTCACTTTAAGAATGGTTCTAAGTCTAATTGATTTTAGATCAAACGGGCTAGATCTATTTCATTTTGAATCCAAGAAGAAGGAATATCAAAAATTTCCCTTTTCTAATAAGAATGGAATGTAGATCAAAATTAAATAAAAATAAGCCAGCAAAAGGAATATTAAATAAGCACAATGTAGCTTAAAATAAACACAAACTTATCTTAGAGAATAGCCTAAAGAATGCTTGAATAGAATTGATTTGAAGTGTTAAAACTCTGAAGTTCATGCTCAATTTATAGACTGAAAAATCCCGTCTACGACTGGTCTTAGGATCCTAGGACTGGTCGTAGCTCCAAAGATTTTCGAAAGATTTCCGCGGGATAAGATTTTCAATTCCACAACCGGTCCTGGGTGATCTACGATCGGTCGTGGGTCACCTACGACTGGTCGTGAGACACCTACGACCGGTCATAGGACCCCAAAAATGGTTGCTGGAGTATGAGTCGTAGGGCTACGACCGGTCGAAGGATGAGTCATAGAATTTCCAGGACTGGTCGTAGGATGTTCAGGACTGGTCGTAGGACAGCTAGAAAGATCTAAAAATCTTTCAACTACATAGGACTGGTCCTGAAAACCTAAGACTGGTCGTAGTAAAACTAGGACTGGTCTTGAAGTCCCTAGGACTGGTCTTAGAACACTCCAAACAAGCATAATAAAGTATATGAGTTATGTATCCGGAATGACCTACAGTAAAGACCATCCTAAGGTCAATCAAAGGTCAAACAAACCTTAAAAGTGAGATGGATATTGAAAGTCTGTACACTCAAATGACCCTTAAGAAAAGCTTGTGAATATTCAAAACTTGTAGTAGGCCTTCATGAGCTTGATCTTGACTTGACAAAGTCTTCTAGTAAACTTGAACTTGATCAAATCTTGAACATGCAACTTTGAAACTTCTATTCTTGATTTCTTCATCCAAGACTTGAAAACTTTCTTTATTTAAGATCTTGTCTTGAAATGCGATGTCTTGATATGTCTTGATTGCAATGAATAGACTTCAAACATAAAACACAAGATATACAAGACATAGATATAGGTTTTGGCACCACAAAATTTGACAACTAAAGGGATATGAAATCATAGCACTTACAATCTCCCCCTTTGTCAAATTTGTGATAAAACACATAGCATCAAAGATAATAAGGAATGATAAGTCATGAAATCACAAAATACTTTACTCCCCCTGAGTAATACGAGTATTGCTCATATAATCAATACATAACATGAAAACATCAAAACTTCAATCCACATTTCCTTCTCAATTAATACAAACAAATTTACTCCCCCTATCTGTATTACTCCCCTTTTAACAATGCTTACTACTCCCCCTTTTTATCACAAAATGACAAGGGAAAGGAACAATAGAAAGGAGAACATAGAGAGCAAATAATGAGAAGGTGATATGAAAGGACATAAAGTAAACCTTAAGCATCAAGTCATAATCCATACTACAAAGTACAATATCCAAAAGGCAATGTTATGAAACCATAATTCATAATACATACCCAAAATAAAAGAAATGTTATACTATTCAAAAGATAATTCACTTAATCTGATCCAGAGGAGGAAGCAGGGATAGATGGATCAATCTGGTGTAAGCCCTTTTTTATGCGACGAAGATATTTTCGCTTGTACTTGAATCTCATGTCATGGGCTATATTCATATTATCAAGTTTTTCCTCCAATGCACGAAGGCGTGCATCAAAACCAGAAGGATCATAATCTGGATCATTAGGTGAATTAGTTTCTATGTCATCAAATAAGTCATCCATATTAACATCTTGTTGTGGAAGATCGCTAGCTTCCTCTTCGTTTCCAGCATCACCACCATCACCACCAACACCACTAACACCAGCTTCATCAAATTGGCCAGGGAGCAGTTCCAATTTCATCTTATTAAGATTGGCATTGTTGAAAATGAGATGAAGAATTGGTGCCTCATTAACAGGTTATCGACAAGCATGTGAGTGGCTAAAACATTCATAAGATAACCGAATGGAATATCACTATGACCCGGATGGAAACGAAATTGTATAATTGAATGAAAAATCGAAGAAGGAAGACAGACCTTGGTTCCAGAAGCAATAGAATGCAACACATGAACCATGAAAGAAGTTAACTCGGTTTTATTACCAGACCGAGGATATACATTGGAAATGAAGAAACGATATAGTATTCTGTAACTGGGTAACAAATACTTTACAGGGAGCGCATTCCCTTTGTGAGTCCAATGCACATCAATTTTGCATAAATCTATGGTTAACATGCGTTTTTCCGATTCTGAAGGTTTGTCGTATAAAGTATGAATCGGTATTCCTTCAATATTAACAGGTATATCCATAATACCTGATATCAAATGACGGTCTACTTCAAATTTTCCTTCTCTTGTATCAATTGAAAATGTTAAATTATCAAGGAAAAAATCTGAAATGCATGCTACCATTGATTGAGCAATGGACTGGTATGCAGACCCACCCCAAAGCAAAATGTTAGTCCATCCTACAGATTCAAGAAGGGGAATGACACCATATGGAGCAATGTGATTTAGATCAGCGGTATGCTCAATGATAACGTTACGGGCACGCAAATCCCGTACATCTTGAATATCATCTTTAGGTGACCGAAGGTGCCGTTTGGTTATTGGTGTAGATCTGGATGAAGATGGACCACGGGATATTTTCTTTTTCTCTCTAACATCCATATTCAAAAAGATATATAAAGAACAAGCAAGATGCACAAATGAAAGATGGGTTTTCTCTAGATCAGCAAATAGAGAGCAAACCCTTGAAAAACTCAACAGGAGATGAAATCAAGCTATACTATGAACAAATCAAAGCATAGAGATCATGAATCTTCAAGAAAAATGATGAAATAAGACTTACTTTGAAGAAAAATAAGAAATCTTATGACTGGTCGAGCCACGACTCGTCGTAGGTCGGTGTGGAAATGAAGAAGAAGGAGATTTTTCCCAAATTATATGATGTTCACGAAGAAGGAGATCCACGACCGGTCGAGTGTGGTTCACGACCGATCGAACCACGCCTGGTCGTGTATAACCACGACCGGTCGAGCATCGACCAAAAATAAATTTTTTAATAAAAAATTTTAAAATTTAAACAATTATAATATGAAATATAATACACTATGATACATGCAAGCAAGAATATTCAATGTAAAATGCATATACCAAGATCTAATTTTAATTTATTAAACCTGCTTTTGTCGAGAGGTTTAGTAAATATATCAGCAAGTTGAGTTTCGGTTGGTATATATTCCAATGAAATAACTTTTTCTTCAACCAACTCACGAATGTAATGATACCTAATGTCAATATGCTTAGTACGTGAATGCTAGATTAGGTTTTTGGAAATGTTTATAGTACTGAAATTATCACAATGTAAGATCATTGAATCTTGATTAATTCCATGATCGCTAAGCATGCGTTTCATCCAAACTAGTTGAGTACATGCATATCCAGCTGCAATATATTCAGCCTCAGCAGTAGAGAACGATATTGAGCTTTACTTCTTGCTGAACCAAGAAACTAAACAATTTCCAATGTAAAAACAACCACCACTGGTTGATTTTCTATCTTCAATATTTCCGGCCCAATCAGCATCTGAATACCCGGCTAATTGAACATTAGTATCAAACGGATACCAAAGTCCTAAATTTATAGAACTTGCGACATATCTAATAATCCGTTTAACAGCAGTAAGATGTGATTCCTTAGGATTATACTGATATCTCGCACAAATACCAACATTAAATGCGATATCAGGTCTACTAGCAGTAAGATATAACAAACTACCAATCATATTGCGATATAATTTAGGATCTATATCTTTACCTGAAGAGTCTTTTGAAAGTCTTAATGTTGTACTCATAGGAGTATCAAAGTTCTTACCATTCTCAAATCCAAACCTTTTAACCAAGTTTGAAGCATATTTGGTCTGGGAAATGAAAATTTCATTAGGTTGTTGTTTTACTTACAACCCTAGAAAATAGTTAAGTTCGCCAACCATGCTCATTTCGAACCTTAATTTCATTAACTCTGCAAACTCAGTAGACATGTTAAAACAAGTAGATCCATAAATAATATCATCAACATATATTTGAATCATCAAAATATCATTGTTATTCTTTTTAACAAAAAGCGTCTTATCGACACTACCTACTTGAAAGCTATGACTAAGTAAGAATTTAATCAACTTTTCATACCATGCCCTGGGTGCTTGTTTTAAACCATAGAGAGCCTTTTAGAGATGAAATACATGGTCAGATAACTTAGGGTCTTCAAACCCTGAAGGTTGTTCAACATACACTTCTTCATGTAAATCGTCATTTAAGAAAGCAATCTTTACATCCATCTGATAGATTTTAAATTTTCTAAAACATGCGATGGAAATAAAAAGTCAGATTGATTCAAGGCGAGCGACTGGAGTAAAGGTTTCATCGTAATTGATGCATGTAATCTGAGTGTACCCTTGTACAACCAGTCTAGCCTTGTTTCGTATAATATTTCCGAGTTCATCAGACTTATTTTTAAAGATCCACTTTGTTCCAATAATTTTTTTATCTTTAGGTTTAGGAACAAGATACCAGACATCATTACGAATAAATTGATTAAGTTCATCCTGCATAGCGACTATCCAATTTTCATCAGAAAGTGCTTCTTTTACATTGACCGGTTCTATTTGGGATGTAAAACAGACATAATTACATATGTTCTCAAGTTGTTTACGAGTACGAACTCCAGTGAGAGGATTTCCAAATATTTGATTGGTTAGATGATCTTTAACAGTCCTAGGTTCAGATTCTTTTTGACTTGATGAGATATCTAGATTATCAATAATAAGAGCTTCATCATCATCTGAACTTGGGGCTGGTGTATTCAAATGATCATCAATGACCACATTGATGGACTCTTGAATCACACCAGTTCTCTTATTTAGAACCTTATAAGCTCGACTGTTCAAAGAATAACCAAGAAAAATTCCTTCGTCACTCTTCATATCAAACTTACCCAAATTTTCACGATCCCGTAAAATATAACACTTGCTACCAAAAACTCAAAAGTATTTGACAGTAGATTTCTTTTCAAACCATAATTCATAAGCAATCTTATTATCGAATTTACTAGTATAAACCTGATTAATAATATAACATGCGGTATTAACTGCTTCAGCCCAAAGATTTTTAGAGAGCTTCATATTATTCAACATAACATTAGCCATATCCTGAAGCATTCTATTTTTTTCTTTCAACTATACCATTTTGTTGCAGTGTTTTGGGCGCTGAGAATTCATATGATATTCCCTGATCGCTACAAAATTTCTCAAAACTACTGTTTTCGAATTCGGATCCATGATCACTACGGATCTTATTAACAAGAGAACCTTTCTCATTTTGGATTTGTTTGATGACCTTTTTCTCTTTATCCAGGGTTTCAGTTTTGTCTTTTAAGAATGATACCCAAGTGAATCTAGTATAGTCATCTACGATAACCAAGATGTATTTTTTACCTCCTCGACTCTCTGATCTGGTTGGTCCAAAAAGATCCATATAGAGAAGCTCGAGTGGTCTAGATGTGGTATTGGAGTTCACTTTCTTGTGAGAGCTCCTAATCTATTTGCCCAACTGGCATTCACCACATATTTTGTCTACTTTTTACAATTTGGGTAGACCTCTAATTAGTTCTCTTTTTCTCAATCTAAATAAGTTCCGATAGTGTACATGTCTAAGGCGTTTATGCCATAATTCAGTCTCATCGGTATGGACCATGTAACATGATTGAGTAGATGAGCTAGCATCACTAACGATGTAGCAGTTTTCAAAAGTTCTACGACCAGTTAATATAACAAAACCCCTTTTATTAACTATCTCACAACCTTAATTAGAAAACTTTACACTGTGGTTGTTATCACATATCTGAGAAATGCTTAATAGGTTGTGTTTTAAACCCTCAACATATAAGACATTCTTAAATAAGGGAAGGTTACAAAGTTGAACCGTACCTTGGCCAATAATCTTGCAATTGCTTCCATCACCAAATGTGACTGACCCGTCAGTCATATCTTTAAGATCGGTGAATAAAGCTTTGTCACCTGTCATATGCTTGGAGCAACCACTATCTAGGTACCACTTTGAATGGCTTGTTGCTTTGAAAGCAGTGTGGGCAACTAAGCTGGCAACTTTAGGAACCCATTTCATAACTGTTTTGGGTTTAAGAGTATAGATGGTCTTTTTGTCTATTGTTGTAGGAACGACCTATAGAGTTTGACTTTAATAGCTCCTTAAGAAGATCAATAATTTTTTCAGCTAATTGATTTCGATTTTGAAAATTAAAGTTGACATGGCCACCTTTAGGTTTTTGGAAAGACTTAGAATTTTTAGAAAAACCTTGATAGGTATTCTTTTCTTTTGAGGTCGAAGACTCTCCTTTAACAAATTTAGGAGCAATGTTCTTTTGTTTAGGAGATGTATTTTTATCATATCCCAACCCGGATCGATCGCCACATTTTCTTGATCCGGACAATAATTTTTTCAATTTCGGATCACCTTGGGCATATCTCCATGTGTCTTTCAAACTCAGAAGAGAAGCTACCTCATTTTTGAGTCTTTCTTTTTCGGATTTCAAATCTTCAATTTGGGAGTTTTTGAAATCTAAATCACATTTGGTTTTTTCAAAAGAATCGGAAATTTGAGACTTTTCTAAAACAAGAGACTCATAATCTTCTTTAAGCTTAAAAATTTCTTTTTTTTTTTTTGTAATTTAAGCTTAACTGTAATTTTGCAACTCTCTTTATAAAGGGCATTATAAGCATCTTGAAGATCATCTTCATTATCGCAATCACTATTTAAATTTTCTTCACTAGATATATCATCATGATCTGAATAGGTGATCTTGGCTAGAGTCATAAGGGCTTTAACATCATCGCCTGACTCGGTTTCAGAATCTTCTGATTTAGAAGAGGATTCAAAATTAAACGATTCATCCCAAGTAGCCATCATGCTTTTCTTTTTAGATTTGTCCTTTTTAGGACATTTGTTAGCTAAGTGCCCATACTCTTGACAGTTGTAACATTGACTATCTTTCAAGGATTTTCGAGTTCTAGGTTTAGATCGTCTCTTATCATTTGATTTTTAAAAATCAACTGTTTTCTTGTTTTTAAAAATTTTGTAAAACCTTTTTGCTAAAAGCGCCATATCATCTTTGGTATTTTCTGAATCCGAAGTACTCTCTTGTGAAACATTTTTAGATGATTTGAGAGCAATTAATTTTCCTTTAGGAGCCTTAAAGGATAACTCATAGGTTTGAAGTGAACCAACTAGTTCCTCAACCCTCATGGTATCCGTATCACGATGTTCCTGAATCGCGGTCACTTTAGAATTGAATCGTTCAGGAAGCGAACGTAGTATCTTTGCGCACACTTTACTTTCTGGGATTCTATCACCAAGACCCCACATAGAATTCACAATGTCATTCAATCTAGTGTAGAAGTCCATAAACAACTCATTCTCCTCCATATGAATTTCTTCAAATTTAGTTGTGAGGAGTTGGACTTTAGATTTCTTGACAATAGATGTACCCTCGTGTGTCATTTCTAATACATCCCATGCTTGTTTTGCATTTTCACAAGAGATGATTCTTTTGAATTCATCTGGTGATAATGCACAAGTAATTGAATTTAGTGCTTTAGCATTGGCACTACTTTCACTTTTCTAAAGTGTGGTCCAAAGAGAATAAGCCGTTACTTTCATAGTTTTTGAACCATCATCATTAGCAACTTCAGTGATAGGAGGATTTCATTCATTCACTGTGGCCATCCACACACTTTCATCAAAGGATTTAAGGAAGATCCTCATCCTGGCTTTCCAATAAGCATAGTTTGTGCCATTAAAAGGTGGTGGCCTAGTGACTGATAAGCTTTCAAAATTTGACATCTTAATATAGCTTAGATCATTAGCTCAGGAAATAAATCCAATAAATAAACAATAAGCACGAGCTATTAGGCTCTGATACCACTTGAAAGGGCCTAGCTATATGCCCTAGAGGGGGGTTGAATAGGGCAATGCCAAATAAAACTAATAATATCGGAATAATAAAAGATTTAAAGCACAATGCTGAATATAAAACAATCACAATAGCCTAAAATAAAGAGATTGATACTTTATCAGTTCTAAGGACAACCTTACACCAAAAACCAGAGGTTTAAGGTAGGACAACCTTATTTCTAGAACGTCCTTTGTATCACAAACCAAAGAGGAATAATAAGCAATGAAATCAAAATAACTTGCGGAAAATAAATCCTAAGTTATTACAACATTCATCCACACTTGCTTGAAGTGATTACAACATTCATCCACAAACACAAAACACTAAACTGAATGAATAAAGGAATGAAATAATAAAGCACATCCACAACACAACGATGTATAGTGGTTTGCCTTTGTGTACACCAACTGTTATCCAACAGCCATACAGATTGTTACTCCACTCCTAATATCCTCACACAGGGGATATTAGCATGCACTATCAAAATAGGTTTCACAGGTTCACCTAAAACCTTCACAATTGTGTCTTTGATCTCGGGCTTACACAATCCAAAAACCCCACAATCTGAGTTTTCTGGCTCTCCTCAGATAACCACTACAATGAGATTTTCTGGCGAATTTCAAACAAAAATCAGAGAAAGTAAATTACAAAACACGTAAAATACCTGAATCACTTTTTGAAGAAGCCCGGTAGAACCAATCGGAGTAGAAGTTCAATTCAACGTTCAAAGTCCAGTACTCACTTTAAGAATAGTTCTAAGTCTAATTGATTTTAGATCAAACGGGCTAGATCTATTTGATTTTGAATCCAAGAAGAAGAAATATCAAAAATTTCCCTTTTCTAATAAGATTGGAATGTAGATCAAAATCAAATAAAAATAAGCTAGGAAAAGAAATATTAAATAAACACAATGTATCTTAAAATAAACACAAACTTATCTCAGAGAAAAGCCTAAAGAATGCTTGAATAGAATTGATTTGAAGTGCTAAAACTCTAAAGTTCGTGCTCAATTTATAGACTGAAAAATCCCGTCTACGACTGGTCTTAGGATCCTAGGACTGGTCGTAGCTCCAAAGATTTTCAAAAGATTTTCGCGGGATAAGATTTTCAGTTCCACGACCGGTCCTAAGTGGTCTATGACCGGTCGTGGGTCACCTATGACTGGTCGTGAGACACCTACGACCGGTCGTAGGACCCCAAAAATAGTTGCTGGAGTTTAAGTCGTAGGGCTACGACCGGTCGAAGGATGAGTCGTAGAATTTCTAGGACTGGTCGTAGGATGTCTAGGACTGGTCATAGGACAGCTAGAAAGATCTAAAAATCTTTTAACTACATAGGACTGGTCCTGAAAAACCTAAGACTGGTCGTAGTAAAACTAGGACTGGTCTTGAAGTCCCTAGGACTGGTCTTAGAACACTCCAAACAAGCATAATAAAGTATATGAGTTATGTATCCAGAATGACCTACAGTAAAGCCCATCCTAAGGTCAATCTAAGGTCAAACAAACCTTAAAAATGAGATGGACATTGAAAGTCTGTACACTCAAATGACCCTTAAGAAAAGCTTATGAATATTCAAAACTTGTAGTAGGCCTTCATGAGCTTGATCTTGACTTGACAAAGTCTTCTAGTAAACTTGAACTTGATCAAATCTTGAACATGCAACCTTGAAACTTCTATTCTTGATTTCTTCATCCAAGACTTGAAAACTTTCTTTATTTAAGATCTTGTCTTGAAATGCGATGTCTTGATATGTCTTGATTGCAATGAATAGACTTCAAACATAAAACACAAGATATACAAGACATAGATATAGGTTTTGGCACCGCAAAATTTGATAACTAAAGGGATATGAAATCATGGTACTTACAATGGCCCACCATCAAAATGCATAGACGGCTTGGATAAAATATGTACCACGTGGTGGCCCACCAAAGCCTTGGATCGACCAATATTTGTGTTTTTTTTTCTTTCATCCAGGACCATCCAAATGGACGGACAGTGAGGTGGGGCCCAACACATGGACGGTCTTGATCAAGTGGGCCACATTTTATCGCCAAAAGAGAGAGAGGGGGGGGAGAGAGAGAGAGAGAGAGAGAGAGAGAGAGAGAGAGAGAGACATCGGCGGACTTGGAGGGGCCCCGCCACTATGGGCCCCTCTTTGATGCAAAGCATAAATAAAGGTGGGTCCCACCATATGTGGGTCCTTAAATCATAAAAAAATAATAAATATAGATCGAAGATCACCCATTGTTGATCTTCTTGGTCTGATGGAATGCCAAACTCCTTGGCTTCGATCTTGATGGAAGATGATGAAGTATGGAGGGTTGAGATGGGAGATGAGAGGGTTAGGAAGTGGGCCACACTTGGCTCTTTTGGAGCTTAGAAATGATTGGACATTTTTTTGGATTGCGTAGAAGAGAAGGGAGAAATAAGAGAGAGAGAGAGAGAGAGAGAGAGAAGATGGGATAGAGTGGTGGATGGGAGAGAGAGAGAGAGAGAGAGAGAGGAGATGGGATGGAAATGTTGACTTTTGGGGTTGTTGTGTAAGAGAGGTATGGGTTATGATGGGGTGAGTGATGTGTTGGGTGATGTGTGTACTTGACTTGTACTTGACCCTTGATGGGATTAATGGGATATTTGTAGAGATTCCTCTCTTGGACTTCGTAAATGTGAGGCATTTCCTCGAGATATATGAAGGCCTGTAGCTCCTAGCATGGGTATCGCCTTGATGCATGAGATGTGGTATTAGAACCACGGCAAAGACATGGTCAATAGGGTACAAGTCTTGGGTTGAGTCGACTCAGGTTGATAGGGTGTGACTCAAGGTCACGCACAAATGTTGATTACAGGTCGCAGGTCATCGAAATTCCATAGGGAGGATCGCGGGAATCTAAGGAATGGTACGGACTAAGAAACGAGCCTTACAGAGAGAGCCTTAATAACATCCTAGGGGCCTCATTACAATGTCACCGGTTACATATTTTTCCTACAAGTAAGGATTCTTTTCTTGTCTATTTTAATTCATAGTTTATAGTAAACTATATTTATTTAACATCATCTTGTCATTTCATTGTAACAAATATAGGCCCTTAAGAGAGTACCGGCTCTTCGACAATGTATAATTTCATACGTTCCCTTTCAAATTCCAC
Source organism: Magnolia kwangsiensis (assembly GCA_037074715.1). Lineage (NCBI taxonomy): Eukaryota > Viridiplantae > Streptophyta > Magnoliopsida > Magnoliales > Magnoliaceae > Magnolia > Magnolia kwangsiensis. Next base: position 146,313,544 of record CM073572.1, read on the forward strand.
AATTTATACAATATCGGGGATGAAAGGGTGGGAGGTATAAGAAGATTCATCAAATTATAGAGAGTAAAGATGTAAGTCAATTTTTATGAAGCTAAGTGGTCACTCATTTAACTATATATATATATATATATATATATATATATATATATATATATATATATATATATATATATATATATGTTTCTGTAGCATGAAAATGAAGATTTTCTCTTGCAGACTGAGATCGTTCTTATCTTAGAGCTTACCACCGAGGAGCTGGAGACAGAGGCCATTCATTTGGTCTATGATAGATTTAACATAAGATGTCAAAAATGTCTTCTTTTATGTTGATATTTTATATTTAATTTGACATGTTATATAATTGATACATACATTACTTCATTTTGTAGGGCACTAAAGATGAAGATGATGAAGATATGGAAGAGATATTAGGATAGGGAGAGGGAGAAGATGGGGGAGAGGAAAAGAGTACTGATGAGGGAGAGGGAGAGGGAGTAGGATTGCAATAGACTAGGGTGTAAAGGGAGGATAGGGAGGAGCAGAGGCTTCAGTTGGAGAGAGACAGGGAAGAGTATAAGCTTCTCGAATGCACGCTAAAAGAGAGAAGAATCGATTGAGAGGGAGAGAAAAGTAGTACTTAAGGAGGTTAAACTAATACTAAAACTGAAAGAAGCCTTGAGGTTAGAGAAGGAAGAGTTGAATGAGAGGGTGGTTTTGAAGAAGGAGAAAGAAATGCTAATAAGGGAAAAGGAAGAACTGATAAAGGAGAGGGAAGAGTTGGAGGAGGGTAAGGTAGAGTTGAAGAAGCAGATGGAGGTGTTTCGTATGGAGAAGATTCGATTTTGAAAGGATGAGTTAGAGAATCAGAAGGAAGAGTTTGAGAAGGAGGATGAGGATGCGTTAGGCATTGATGAATGCAAGAAATCATTGCATTCCATTCCAGTATATAAGAGGAGACCTAAGAGGGTGTTGAAGCCGTCTGTATACAAGTATTCTCCATTCACTTCCATATCTACTGTGTAAACCACTCCAAACAACGCCGCCGACAATGAGAAACAAAGAATTTTCTACTTCTTCGATACCTTTTGAGGCCAAGTTCGATCCATTTAGGGTAATATCAGAGGATGAACTCCATGAATTGGAAAGTTGGACCAACGCAAACAAAGAATCACTAGAATTTCTTTGGTTTAAGACTATTTGGGAGAAAAATGCATGGGTTGATAGCATGGTAAGTAAATCATACACATACATACATAGTTTTATTCAGAACACTTATATTAGAGTAGAGCTTAATTTTCCATCTTTATTGATTAGGCTATCAACAAGTGCATTGATTTCTTGAAGAGAAGGCACTAATCATTTCCTACTTTATATACAAAGTACTGTAAGTTCTATCTCACATTTTTTCAGGTAACTGTATGAATTGAATCATGGTTATTATGTTATTTTATTATATGATATATGTTCTAATTTGGTATGTTTTTTATAATAGTCATGTATTGGCATGCAAATGTCGACATTGAGAATGTATCGAGATTTTGGCAATGACGAAGCATGTTTATTATTTGAAGAGCTAGAAAAACTCATTGTGATCAGTATTGTTAAGCCTCATGACGGGCAGAAGGCCATGTGGCAGCATGAAGAGGTAATGGTGTCGTTACAAGTTATCAACGCTAGGTATACCCATTTTTATAATTTTTGGATATTGATATCTTATCTTACTAAACATGCACAGGCATACGTACTAGTCAATCACACCAACAGTCATTGATACCTGATGGGTATCCACCCTCAAGACCAAGAAATTATTATACTTGACAGTTTATACTCGAGGGCACTCAGTCGATACAGGGACCATATCGAGCTAATGAAGGAGACCTTGCCTATATTATTTTATGCCACAAGAGATATGTCTGTGTTGGAAGGAAATGCTTAGATGGTCAGAGAAGATACTTCTATACCAAAGCAGAAAAATGGATATGATTGTGGCATTTTTTTCATGAAATATATCGACATTTTATGCAACGATTAAATTTTGTTAGGGAGAGACTTGCAGCAATTCACTTCCAGCTTTACGAAGTCAATAATTTATGATTGCCTAAGTGACCTCAAAATATGATATATTTGTCTTAGGCATGAGAGGAATCGAAATTTTTTATGAAATGTTATAAATTATTATAAATGATGGCCTATAAAACATTCATGGTGAAATGATGTAAATGATGTGTTATATATTTTGTCAAAATTTTATAGCAAATGATGTATTCTTAATAGTGATTTCATTATGAATGGTGAAGACATCATTTTGTAGTAAATGATGTCTTCACTTCACGGTCAATTCCACGCATTTCATGGTCATTTCCATTCACTTCACGATCAATTCCATGCATTTCATGTTCAATTCGAACAGTTTCTCTTCACTTCACGGTCATTTCCATGCATTTCACGGTCAATTCCCTTCACTTCACGGTCATTTCATGCATTTCACGATCAGTTCCTTTCACTTCACGGCCATTTCTATGCAATCCCCTTCACTTCATGGTCATTTTCATGCATTTCATGTTCATTTCCCTTCACTTCACGGTCAATTCCATGCATTTCACGATCAATTCTAGCGATTCCATTTCATTTCACAGTCAATTCCCTTCCCTTCACGGTCATTTCCATGCATTTCAAGGTCAATTCCAGCGATTCCATTTCATTTGACGGTCATTTCCATGCATTTTACGTTCATTTCCATGCACTTCATGGTCATTTCCATGCACTTCACGGTCATTTACCTTCACTTCACGGTCATTTCCATGCATTTCACGGTCATTTCTGTCGATTTCGTTTCATTTCATGATCATTTTCATGCATTTCACGGTCAATTCCCTTCACTTCACGGTCAATTCCCTTCACTTCACAGTCATTTCCAAGAATTTCACAGTCAATTCTGGTGATTTTGTTTCATTTCACGGTCATTTCCATGCATTTCACGGTCAATTCACTTCACTTCACTGTCATTTCCATGCATTTCACGGTCAATTCGCTTCACTTCATGGTCATTTCCATGCATTTCATGGTCATTTTGTGGCGATTCCATTTCATTTCACGGTCATTTCCATGCATTTCACAGTCATTTTCGGCAATTTCGTTTCATTTCACGGTCATTTCCATGCATTTTACAGTCAATTCCCTTCACTTCACGGTCATTTTCATGCATTTCACAGTTAATTCCCTTCACTTCACGGTCATTTCCATGCATTTCATGGTCATTTCCAGCGATTCTGTTTCATTTCACGATCATTTTCATGCATTTCACGAATAATTAGCTTCACATTACGGTCATTTCCATGCATTTCACGATCAATTCCCTTCACTTCACGATCATTTCCATGCATTTCACCCTCATTTCTGATAATTTCGTTTCATTTCACGGTCATTTCCATGCATTTGACAGTTAATTCCCTTCACTTCACGGTCATTTCCATGCATTTCACGATTAATTCCCTTCACTTCAAGGTCATTTCCATGCATTTCATGGTCATTTCTGGCTATTCCATTTCATTTATCGGTCATTTTCATGCATTTTATGGTCAATTCATTTCATTGCACAGTCATTTCCATGCATTTCACGCTCAATTCTGGCGATTCCGCTTCATTTCATGGTCAATTCCCTTCACTTCACGGTCATTTCCATGCATTTCACGCTCAATTTCGGCAATTCTGCTTCATTTCATGGTCAATTCCCTTCACTTCACGGTCATTGCCCTTCACTTCACGATCATTTCCATGCATTTCACGGTCAATGACGGCAATTTCGCTTCAATATGAAAGAATTTCATTGCTTTAATGTTGTGATTAAGAGAGAGAGAGAGAGAGAGAGAGAGAGAGAGAGATTACCGAGTGTAACCATTCAAGCTTGCTATCATATATGGAAATCTGGCTTTTGTGAACCACTAACAGATGTGCTTGATCATTATGGAACTGAACTTTAGTTTCCCCAATGAGGGGAGCTGAGCGACCAGGCGATGCTTGTATGAACCTTGATTTCTTCTTCTCCCACCCATCAATACTCCACACACAGCTGCATTGTAGACCATTGAGAAATATATAAGTCAGGTCCAGATAACAGAAATCACAATTGGCCAATGGTAAACATGGTGAATAAATTATCAATATTTAATTTTAGTGAGTCCTTTTTAGTATGAAGAGACCCAATTTTCTGCCTGCCAAATATTCCATCATTTTTTTCATTCCACTTCAATTGCTTTTATAGTTTAAATTGACGGTCATGCTAAAAATAACATTATAAGGAAAAGCAGGATAGTCTTCCAGAGTTAAAAACCTTATGGTCCTTATCATACTGCCAGTTATTGCAGATTTTCTTTCCACATGTCTACAAGAAAATAAAGTTACAAAAGCATTCAATTTGGTTAATTGTTTACAATGAGTGGGGTGTTTACAATAATTATGATGTGGGGCCCACCAAAATCATTGTAGGCGGATGTGGAGCCCACCAAAACCACGAACATGGAGTGTGTGGCCCATTCAAAATTATGTGGGGCCCACTCAAATTTTAAAAAACCCAGGCGACACTATCGCCCCACTATCTAGAGGCCGGTGGTAGTGCCACCATCATCTGGATGGTGGGGCGGTAGTGCCGCATGGGTTTTTTTAAAATATTGGGTGGGTCCCATCGTGGGTACCTCATAATGTTGCTATAAAACCTATCCACACACCCAAAAATCCCGGACCACAGACTAAGAATCAACCTAAGGTAAGAGAGTCTTCGGATTTCTCCAACCTTACGTATTCCACGGTTCTAGCCGACCATGGGATTTTGAGATTATTCGGTTAGTGGCAACTCCAACATCCATAAATCAGCCTAATCACCCCCACCACCAAAACATAACATACAAATCAGCGTGGGTGCCAATTTTCATTATCTACAGAATAACAACTCCACTAGGAATTTTACTAGATCACACTAGCTGAGACCTGACTCAAAAACATGTGATATTAAAATCTCAAGGGACATTCATCATCGCATTCATACAAAACAAACCAAAAATATATATATATATATATAATAGTCGCAAGACAAACAAATAAAAACAAAACATCAATCTTTGGCTTACACTTGTGTAGGCATCAATCTGAGTTACGACTACTCGATCTCATGCAGTTGTGGCTACCCATGAAGAAGAGCCGGCAGCTCTACTAGCTTCTGAAGCATTAGCATCGGCACCGGTATCAGCATCGGCACTGGTGCTGACACCTTTGACAGCTCCAACAGATTTGCCAGTCACAACAGCCTTGAATGAGATGTCTCGGAGCTTCAAGGCATTATAGGAGTTACTACTTCGCTTGGTACCAAGTGCCATAACGAACATATAGACAACACAGCCTAGTGCTCAGAACAATTCAACCCCACAACCTCCCTTTACTTCCACCCTTCCTCCTCCAGCAAATCCCATTCCACCATTCCCTACAGAATCAACACAAGATCACCAACATCCTCTTCCTAGTAAGAGATCTGGTCAATTCCAAGGGGCAAAACCCTCTCATATGATCCTTTTGAACTCACAGAACTCCGAGAGCAATTGTGCGATGAATAGAGGAAGCTACTGAAGTAGCAAGGGGTGGATCTCCCATCCACCAAGTTCAAAAATCTTTGTCCATTTCCCGATGCAAAGTAACCTCAAGACTTCCAGGTACCAAAATTCAAAATGTATGATGGTATGAGGTGTCCTATGGACCATTTAAAGGCATTTTGTGGGGAGCTTAATACTTTGGTAGGTACTAATGAAGCATTGATCTGTTTGTTTCAAAAAGCATTGAAAGGGGATGCGTTAGATTGGTACACGTCATTAGACTGCCATCGAATTAAGACTTGGGAACAACTTTCTCAAGCTTTCATTGATCATTTCATGTATAATCTTAATGTAGTACCCAAAAGGATGGATCTTGCTGCCTTAAGTTAGAGAGATGACGAGTCATTGTCATCTTATGTTGGACGGTGGTGGGAAATGGCCGCTAGAATAAAAACACCTATTGATGACGAGGAGCAAATCCACATGATCATCCACTCGGCAAACCCGAGTATCTCTAGATACCTCGTCTCATATCCATATGCCAACTTTACCCAACTCATCCACGCTGAGGAACAAGTCGAAGCTGGAATAAGGGCTGGAACAATCTCTCCTTGGTGGCCACATCCGACCTCCCTAGTACAATGAATAGTGGAAGGAAGGCTTACTGATACAAGAATGGTAACAGAAGTATTCCTGACCTTCATCCAATAGAAGAAGATAATCTTGTTGCCTCTACCGAAGGTGCTCAATTCACTCATCAAGAAGGACAATGGTAACAACAACACCAAAGGGAGATTTGTCAATACCCCAATCATAGTCAGTAGATGATAATGACCCGAGAACCTAAGAAGTTTATACCAATAGCTCAAACTTATAGTGAGATACTAGCCATGCTAGTCCAAAGGCAAATACTTACTACGCTACTGCCTAAGTCCCCACCAAACCCTCTGCCACCAAACTATAATGAGAATGAGTACTGCGCATATCACCAATCCCAAGGCCACACAACATACCATTGTTTCACCCTGAAACATGTGGTCCAAGATCTGATTAATAACCAATGGATTGTGGTTACCTCTCCTGTTGTTGCCACCACCAGGTACATCCTCCAGAATTCCTAGCCACTGTATTAAGTATGCCCCAGTTCATTAAGAACCCCTACCAACGATATCATTCAGGGAGAACTACCTTGTCATCTAGTTTAATCCCTTTATAAAATTGCCACTAACTTAACACTAATACTTCCAAATATGCAAGGGGCACACCCAACCAGTCCAATCTCTTCGTCCTTAAGTATGTAAGAGGCATCTCCAATCAGTCCAATCTTCGTGCCCTCAGAGCGATCCCCAATCAATCCAATCCATACATCCTCTGTCTCACAAGGGGCACCATCTGCCTATCCGAGTCTTGCTCTAACTGTCACGCTCTAAGAAAATGCCCCTTCCTTAATCAACATACCGCATGCCCTAAAAAAATCAGGGCCCAACTTCAATCATGTGGTGACTTTCCAAGATGGACATTCTAGTACTCAAAGAGATTTGCCTAGCTCTACTCAGTCTCTAATCCTTCAAGAGAAGAGTCTAGGGCCATTGGTTCCCACCTCTAGGAGAAAGGTCGAGGAAGAGATTAACGTTGAAATCTTGATTAGCCCCAAAGCATCAACCATCACTTTTCAGGTCTTTACATCACAGCTTCATTTCATCTCCTCCCTGATCAATCTTAGATCCATAAAGTCAAGGCTCTCTCTTCGACTCTTCACCAAAAGGCCCAGTACATGTTTAAAGACAAGGCGCTCGCCATTCTGGATGATCCCGAACAAACCTTTCTGATAAAAGCAGCCAACCATCAAGAGCTAGATATCTCGATCATAGACATACAATGCTCCGATGAGGATATCTCATACATTATCTCGAATTCAAGACTCTAAATTGCATGCCTCTTGCATGTCCCATCGGATCAAACTATATCTTCCCTTCAGTCGAGCACCAACATTTTTATTACATCTTGAATATTAAGAAAATACAGGCATGAGAAGACTGAAACATCTGCCTCCTATGGGTAGGTAGCAAAGTACAACTGTATCAAAGGAGAGCAAGATCGGCAAGAGGAGGACGATCCCTTCATCCACACATCAATCAAATCCATCAAAGAAGGGATCATCTGTTCGGTTAGCAGGCCGAGATCCACCATGGAGGATCAAATGAGCGAAATGAGTCTAACTGAGCTATTTGAAAATGACTTTGGCAAGGAGCAAGATTGCCCCAAATTGACTAGACCACAGTCTAGGTCCCACCTGAGCATGAAGAATCTAAAGACTCATAATACATCGGAGATGAGCTGAGAAAAGTGACATCCAACACCAACTTAGAGCCCAATCCCAAACTAGTTACGACATTTGGGCACAATAGTGAGGGCCCACCTACTGATCTGTCTGGCCCTTCCTCCTAAGGGGAGGGAGTGCAGGGTAATAGTTGGTTCGCAATTCCCAAGATGGCACAATAAAAGAAAATAATGTTTAGCTCCTTGAGCCGAATCAGATAATCCCTGGTTCACATCGTCGTCTTTCTCAAAAAATATTATTAGAAATTTTTAAAAAAGACAAAAACACTGGATATTTTTGAAATGCCCAAAAAAATTAGATACCCATCAAAATCCAAAAAAAATCAGAAAATTTTCAAAAGCTAAAAAAATAGTAGATATTTTTAAAATGCTAAAAAATTTAAATACCTATCAAAATCTAAAAATAACAAAAATTTCTTAAAACACAAAAATAATAGAAAATCTTTCAAAACTCACAATCAATAATGTGTCAGGTGTGCCTGTCAAAGAAACTAAGTTTAAAGTCGAATCATATGATTTTGATATAGAGTTAGACTTCAAACTCATGGGTTTAGATGAAGCCCACGATGAGGGAAAATGATTATCTGACTCTCGAGCTAGAGGATTCCCTCCGAAAGTTCTAGGCAAAGGTCAATGTCATCACGGATGAATTTGAACTTGTGAACTTGGGATCCCTTGAGCTCCTTAGAACAGTAAACATCAAGAGATCCTTGCCTCCTGAATACAAGCAGACAATGACAGAATTCCTGAGACCCAAGGCTATCTAACTTTAAGGTTCTCCTATGAAGCCTTACCCATGTTAAATGAAGAGCTAGTCATACACCATCTACTATGAAGCTTGAAGTTAAGCCCAACAAATCTGTCAAGATCATGTCTGAAGTCTATTATGGAGTCCACAACTTGTGTGTAAAGGAACGTGCAATGTCTAAGAAGAACTCGTGATGAACGATGGAGATAAGCTATTGCAACATGTCAGGAAGTGCTTCAAGTATTCAAAGCTTGCATAACGGATCCATGTGCATGCTTCGAGTCTTTATAACTTGACAACACTCTATCCCTTCTTCTTTATAGGTGCTAACATCATTGAAAGAATGAACCTAAAGGAATCTAATGGTCATGAGTACATTCTCATGGTAGACAAAAGCCGGCACCAACAACATCCTACATCTTCAGTACAAATGAAGAAAGAAGTCAAGGAAAATGATTGGTGGTAAGCTCGATGCAACTAAATACATCTCATAGACATAAAGTGCATGGCGATCGCTAGAACCAACAACAAGCAAGTCAGAAAGAAAGTTAGCAATATGGTAAAAATGCACATCTTATCATTGCACCTACTAGATCCAGGGGGAAAGTCCAAGTCATCCTAGGATGATCCATTGATCGTTCGGGAAATTCTTCCGAGAGGTACCCTTCCTCTCACCATCATTAGGTGCAAAGACCTTCCAGAGCCCACCAACACCAACAACGTGAACATCTATCATGGGTAAGCCTACCTGACTATGTCAACAACTACAATCGTAAAGCTGAAATCAAACGACAAAAGGTTAACATCCTGAGGTACATTCCATCATCATTCCTTCCCTACAATAAGTGTTCAAAAAAAATAAAGGGTTTAAAAATAAAAGGAAAAAAAAAGATAAAGAAATAAAAAATGGTTGAATAAAGCACATAGTTCAAAAAAAATGAAAAAAAAGAAGAAAAGAAGAGTCGAACCCAATGAGTGAATACACAATTCACCAACCCATTTCTCCTCAGGATAGTTTAAGCCAATGTCAATAGCTTCACAATCGTGATTGAAGACAAAGTCAGGCAGCTCATCAGTTGGCCAGCAATGAATCGAGTCTAGCCTCCCACCTTTGTACAAGAAAAATAGAAATCAAAAGAAAAGTAATGTGCCTAAGAAAAACAGGCGATGTGAAAACCTAAAAAGGCACCTTGAGTAAAAACAGCGGGCATGTAGCGTACTTGGTGAAAACCTGAAAAGGCACCAAGGGTAACAAGAGCACAGCTACCAAGGGGCAGGCAAGAGAAAAAACTCGGGACATGGTGAAAATCTGAAAGGATGGCATGGGCAAAAATGATGAGAAGCCAATCATGGTGAAAACTTGAAAAGGCACTACGAGCAAAAATGGCTAGAAAAGAAAAAAAAATAAAAACTGCAGGTACAGAAGAAGCCAAGGTAACGAGCAAAGAGAAGAAGGATAAGGAAAAGATAAGTCCTGGATCAGAATTCTGTCAAACTCTACCTAAATATAAGGGGCATGATCCTAATATGGGCTACTTTCAGGGAATAGAGATCCCTAGTAAATAACTCAGAATATCGAATTCGACATGGTCTGAGTACAATATTCGTATCCCAATCATCCAAAACACAAATCTGAACACAAGCAAACAACAACCAATTTGGCACAAAAAAAAAATTTTATTCCTTTAAAACAACTTTTTTACAAGTACATTACTTTCCTTCCTTTACAAGAACAAAAATAAAAACATACATGCATATAAAGGACAAGCAGCCAACAAAGTCAGGGATCCACAAAGTCAAAGTCAAAGCCTCAGAGGCCCACATTTCAAGGCCCCAGAGGCCTATAGTTCAAAGCCCCAGAGGCCAACATTTCAAAGCCCCAGAGGCCCACAAGTTCAAAGCCCCAAAAGCCCACAATTCAAAGCCCTAGAGGCCCACATTTCAAAGCCCTAGAGGCGCATAAGTTCAAAGTGCCAAAAGTCCATAGTTCAAAGCCCTAGAGGCCCACATTTCAATGCCCCAAATGCCCACAAGTTCAAAACCCCAAAGGCTCACATTTCAAAACTGATGAGGCCCACAGTTCAAGCCCTAAAGGACCACATTTCAAAGCCCACAAGGCCCATAAGTCAAAAGCCCATAAGGCCTACAAGTCCAGAAGGTCATCTCAAAGCCCTAGAGCCCTACAAGTCAAAAGCCTACAAGGCCCACAAGTTCAAAGCCCCAGAGGCCTGCATTTCAAAACCCACAAGGCCCACATGTCCAAATCAGGCTCATGTTCCCCATTAGCCCTGCCAACTCATCAGTAGAGGCAACGCGACTGTTTACTTAATTTACACAAATGAAAACCGAACGACAATGCCCACCCACGAGATCGAACAGATATTTTTTTAAAAATTTAAATATATTTTCAAATAAAATCCCCAAAGTGTCTAGCTCCAAAGGGAATAGCTTTCAAATAAAGTTTTTCAAAATCTCATGCGACGCGCAGTACACTAGAGAATCTTCCACATTCTCCAGTTGTGGTCAGTGCAAACAAATAAATTAGATTCGATCTCCCCTGGTTTCCCCATAGGATATCAAATCCATACATGATACATGTATGATTGCCCCGATCTCTATATCTGAACAGTCATACGAATATTAGTAGAAAGGAGTGGATGTATCTCTGGAAAGAATAATCAAACTCAAAGTAACAAAAATCCATTGTAACTAAAGTATCATAATCAGAAGATTGCATGGTAAAAGATTACCTGCACATACCTAGTCCGGGACATTCGCAAAATTTAATCGAGTTCAAGTCGACGTAGTGAGTTCCCTGTAAGGCCTCACTAACGCGCAGGGCAGCTAACTTTGATGATAAAATGGATCGAATACTCTTAGGGTGATTACGTAGCAAAGGAATGACAGAATAAACATTACGAGAATCCGCGTAAAGCCGCACCAACGTGCAGAGGCCCTACTTTCAAACTTACCCTCCAATGTTATTAACAATCTGACGTGAAAGGGTTGTGATTGGTGACCCGCAATGCCACACCAATGCGCAGGGACAATCATAAAGTTTTCCTCAGCCCTCATGATATGTGCAAGTCATCTCTTTTCTAAAAAATCAGCTGAAAAGAACATAATGGCAGGCAACAGATTCGAATCACAATCCTTTCTGAGCAGGAGGGTGGGGTGTCCACTTGCTTTGGCTCTCGGTTGCTCATAACCTTGGCCAAAGAGGGGCATCTGTAGACACCCCACCCAAGCTAATATCTTAAGAAAGCTAGGACAATCCTGAAACCGTGATCCAAACCCCAACCAACCAAACCAGCCATCACAAGCCATAATTCAAGCCAAAGCATATCCAAACCTTCACCACAATCAACCCATTTCTCAGGCCATTTTCAAGCCAAATATCCAAAATAAACTTTGTTCCACTCTCAGGACCCAAAAAAGGACCCACCGGCTAAATTTTAGGAAAAACTATACTCGAGCGGTAGTTTGACTACCACCGGCAATAATTAAACTGCCACTTCCTCTCAAATATTATGTGTGGAGCTAGCCACATGAGTTTCGAACCAAACCAAGCCCGAGCGGTAGTTGGACTACCCCCGGCGGTAGTTGGACTACCACCGACGATAATCCAATTACCTCCACTCATCGAATACATGTGTCCTCGGAGCAACAGTTGTCTCTTAGCTCGAATGTTAACTTTCTCAGGGATTTAACTTTCCAGCCTCCATTATTTACTATTTTACCAACCCTAAGAGCTAATGAGAGAGCGTCACATGGCATTCCTCTCTCCTCAACCAACCACAAGTTTCCATGTCAACTTTTACCCCTATCAAACTTAGTAATTACAACAATGTCATTGGAGAAGTGTAACATCCCGAAAATCGAGGGGTCGAGCAAAAACCCAACTCCCGAGTTCCAAAATGTTATTTATGCAACATAGATATGTATGATTGAATGTTGTCTGTGATAACGCATTAAACATGAGTGAGATTAAGCTAGAACAGCATATCATATTCCAGAGACAGTTAAATTAACAAGCGGAAGACTGTGATAGTATGTATAACATATATAAACTGTTGTATGTCTCCAGAGTGTGAACATGTTACCAAGTTATACACATACATGTATAATCCAAAAGTAGACAAAACGAATATACATGAGTGCGCTAAAAATATAAAAGGATAAATGTCAAAGTATCTAATCAACCTCCCTGTAATCCCGTCAATCAGAACACGCATAAAGGAGGAATCCTCCTCATCATCATCAAGTCCAGCTCCACCTCGCAGGCCGCGCCATCATCTGCAATCACAAAAAGGGTCTGGTGGGTGTCCAGGAACACCATCCCGTAACGTGGGAGTGAGTAGCTAACTTAGTGGAATAATAGAGCAAGGATTAACATGTTCTCAAATCAATCATGCGATAATAGTAAAGCAATAAATCATACAATCCTAATACTATTGTTAATGCAATATGACATGACGTGTTGTATGCCCTCACCGACGATCTCCCTCATACGGCAACATCTTACGACCGCGGCATGCCACACTCCCTAGAGTGCTCCACATCTTCCAGGCACATGCAATGTTATGGTGATATGATTTCCGAGTTGTTATTAGTCCATTCAAACAGCAGGATTGGGAAACTAAGGTACTTCCCTTGTATCAATCCCAACACAGATCCTGTCTAGGGTCGTCACTCCTAGTAATCTCATACGATGTATATTTCGTAGGTCGCTGCAAGGGCTGCCAGGGCTGTTGCACGCACTCGTTGCTCCGCTCCCCCATCACCTTATCAATACAGGCCTACTGTACTCTACTGCTACTGAAGGGTCGTCGCCTCCCGTAGACTCAGAATACGCTCGCGGTCACTACAAAGGGCTGCCAGGGTTGTTGCTCGCACTCGTTGCACCGCTCCCCCATCACCTTATCAATGTAGGCCGACAGCAAGAATATAGTGTCCCATACCACCATAATCTGCTCACGAGTCTAGGTGCTCACTGGTCACTACGGGGAGGTTTGTGGCCCCAGCGTAGGCCGACAGCTCGACCACGGTGTCTCATACCACCATGCCCAGCTCATGAGTCTTCGTGGATCAAGGTACCATGGTTGACAGGGTTTACAATGGTAAGTTCAGTACCCTAGGTTCAAGCAGTTATGACTCATGCAGGGTGAACATACAACGGCCAGTCGGGTTAGTTGACGGGCTCGACTACCGCGATCGCATCTCAAGTTGACGACATGAAGTGCGTAAAATACTTCGTGTGGCCTAACCACTGCCGCCAACTCCAAAATACGGCTCGCGTTCATCGACGCGTCGTTCGTGGCGAAGATAAGCTAACCACGAATTCGCTCGGTTACCGACTGCCTGGACTAAGCATAGTCCCAAACAATTAAGGAATCACATCAGCAAATCATATGAGAGTATTGGAATTGAAATACAACCATGTGAGCATGTTAACACATGTTATAACATAAAACTTAAGTAAATTATCAAGTACATGCATTTCATACATACCATGAAACCATGCATATAACTAACATGTAGGAAATCATTCACGTCAGCATATTAATTGAGAAACCAATCTCAAACTAATCCATAACATCATTTAATTCAATACATACTAATACAAGCATTTATACAAACACTTACACTACACACTTAAGTCTACATATAGTATGTCGACCCAAAATGCGCATTTAGGCGAATCTCTTCGCCAAAATAACTATGCACGCATTCCTAACATTCTAATGCGATAATAAACCATGTCAATCACATCAGCAAAATATGAATAAAAACAGTACTTCCTACAAATGACTAAAATGCCCTAAATCTCATATTCTTCGTTGGTTTACGAAAAAGGAAACGGACAGCATGTTGTACATGTCAAACGGCGTTGCTGTCAAGAATCTACTATTAAACGACATTGAAAGCTTTGGAAACAGTCAATCAAAGCATCTAAAATCCGCACCTTTTCTCTTATAGGTGAAGTGATTCGAACGGAGCGTATACGCTTCGTCTACGGCGATTAGACAACCTGATACACATGTACATCAACTACTATTCTATTTGAATCGAAGAAATCTCCAAATCAGCAAGTGGTTAGGATTTTCCTTACCTAGAAGTGCGTTGGAATCGCCGGGAAAGTGATCGGAGTGCGTCGCCTAAGCACGTGCAGCAGCAGCAGCAGGTGGCAGGAAAATCACTCGCACTCTCTCTCACAAACTCTCACCTTTTCTCTCTCCCAATCTAGGGCTTTTTGCAATTTCGGATGGGAGAGAGGAGTGAAAGTTTCAACCCCTTTTATAAGCTTAAAAACACCCGAAATAGGCTCGGGAACGAAGTTTACTTAGTGCATATCCAATTCGGGGCTGTTTCGGTCAAAAAGATGCTTTCTGGTGGTCCCCTGGCCGAATGCGATCGGACTTAAGCTCACGCATACCAGATCTAGCACGTATTAAGTTTTCAGTCCGGCAGGGTTCGCAGATCGCGCGTGGCGGACCAGTTTCAGTTCAGCGGTCACCGCACGTAGATCAGGGCTGAAAGTCTCATGATATAAAATAGAAATTTCTCCTGATCCGAGGGTGTAATCTGGCTGAATTCTGACGGCCAGAACACTCAATACTGACGCGTCAAGTCGTGTGCCAGATTTGAATTTTAAATTCCAAATCTGTCCCTATTCGCACTCTCTTCGGTCCGGGCTCAATGAAATGGCCTGTGATTATCGATTTGACTTAATTTTCGAAATGAGTGTCAAGTCCAGCTTGGCGGTTCTAACGGTCTAAGATAGGAGGTATCGGACTTTCGACGCGCGGTCTAGATCCAATACAAAGATTCAAAGTGGTCTAGAGAACAAACCTGCTTAGAGTTTGGTCCGAGGTTATAGAGTATTATAGAGTCATTGCTTCTACTCGATTTGGGTCTTGTAGAACATATTTAAAGTGATCAGGGACTATTTTCCAACTACTCCAGCGTTGCGCTAGCTAACTTATGCTTAGTTTTCAAAGAAATTAATCCTATGTGATTTCTTTGGCTATGGAATTGGGTTCTGAGTGATTTCTCAGGTGTTTTAGTTAACCCATTGCCTAAGGACGTCTAATCCCAGATTAGCCAAAATTCGGGGTGTTACAAGAAGGCTATAAATAGCCCTCTCCTCTTCACATTTAAACAACAACTTCTCATTTCCAAGGCTAAGTGAGAGAGAGAGAGGGAGAGAGGGAGGAAGAGTGAGGGTGAGAAGGATCTCCCAAGCCTCTAAGTCCAGATTTTTCAGCTATCCCCTTAGCCTACTCCCTACCTTCTCAACCATCCCAATCCCCAAGTCTAACCCGAATTGATCATGACTCATCCATGTCTTAACCTACTCAAGATCAATCTAAAGATCCATTCATTTTATATACAAGCATTCATATCTATTCTCTTCTCAACTGCCTTACTTCTCTAGATCTCTAGTGAACGTATGCTTTATAACTTTCCATACATCGGATCCTATCACATCAGAAATTTGTAGAAATCTAGTCCATTTTTCTTTACCTTTTGGCATAAGCATCATTACATTCGCTTTCTAGACATATTCCCAGACGTAGGCTCTGTAGCTTACCAAAATTTCAGATCTAACCGCATCAGAAATCCGTATGAGTGCCTAGTCCTATCTGGACCACATCATCCATCCCTTAAAATTGTTTTACCGTATAAAGTAGAGACCATATGTTCGTATGGGTAGAGAGGATGCCTAACACCTTCCCTCTTTGTAACCGAGGTCCCTTACCCAAAATCCTGAATCGCAGACCAGGAATCAACCTAAGGTAGGAGAGTCTTCAGATTTCTCCAACCTTACGTATTTCGTGGTTCTAGCCGACTGCGGGATTCTAAGATTATTCGGCTAGAGGTAACTCCAACATCTATAAATCAGCCTAATCACCCCCATCACCAAAACATAACATACAAATTAGCGTGGGCGCCAATTTTCAGTGTCTATACCTGGGTATCGCATTGGTGCATGAGACACGGTGTTGGAACCATGGCGACAGTGCAGTTGCTAAGGTACAAGTCTTAAGTTGAGTTAACTCAAATCTATAGGATGCGGCTTAAGTTTGCATGCAAATGCCAACTACAGGTCACAGGTAACAGAAATTTGACGAGAAGGATTGCGAAAGTTTAAGGAATGGTACGGTCTAGGGTACGGGCCTTACAGCTCTCCCCTCCTAATAAAAATTTTATCCTTAAAATTTACACTATCACGCAACTAAACAAAAACTCATAACGAAGGGGAAGAGAAATCATAACATCATATATATATATATATATATATATATATATATATATATATATATATATATATATATATATATATATATATATATATATATATATATATATCAGCAATACAATACAACATACACACTAACATCGAAGAGATGGGGATAGCGCTCGCGAATCTTAGCCTCGCACTCACAAGACGCCTCATCTATACTATGATGACCCCTACTAAACCTCGGATCCCGATCAAAAATGATTGAAACTGGGATACTATGCAGACTTAGTCTTATCATTAACTAATCTAACAAGATGGTCCTAAGGCCTAGTCGTATGAATCATCAACGACTCCTGATGATTGAGGGTCCTGCTAGGCTACATAAAATCTGTCCTAGGCCAGTTGGGGAGGTGTATGTCCCCTCTGTGGTCGTTGCTGCTACTGTTGTTGCTACTGCTTTGGGGGCTACTGTGAGGATGGGGACACTCATGCCTATGATGCCCCATCCCACCATATCCAAAGAAAATACCTGAGAATAGTCTCTATGGTGATGCTGGAGGTGCTACCGGTGCTCAAAAGGATGGATGGTTCTTATGCCTCTACAGTCGTCGCTGCTAGTGGGAGCTACTAGAGGGAGCCTTCCTTTTCTGATCTCTGCTCTGATCACAGACCCTCTATGAATCGACCCACTCTACCTTGTATATCAAAGTCCGTTGTATGACCTGCTCAAATGTCGGGAGCATGCGTCCAATGACACGACTCCGAAGGCCACAACGCAAGCCGCACTAGAAATGGTGGGCCTTCCGCCCCTCATCCGCTACTAAGTATGATACGAATCTCAATAATGAGATGAATCGGGCATCATACTAAGACACCGATATGTCTCACTGTACAAGAGTCTAGAACTCAAGTGCGCACTACTGACAGATGTGCTCTGGGAAAAACTCCAGTTGAACTGGTCCGCAAAGTCCTCCAACATCCATATAAACTCGGCCCCTACCGCTTGAGAGACTCATGCCCACCAGTGCTCAACCTCACCTTAAAGAAGAAACATTACTAATGGGACCCACTGCTGGGTCATGCACCTCATGGTATCAAAGATCTTCTCCACCTCAGACCTCCACTACTCTGTTACCGTTGGGTCGGGCTCTCCCTGGAAACGTGGGGACCAAGTCACCTGAAGTCGCATAGAAGGGAGCTTGGTCGCTCCTGCTCAGTCTAGGCGGGTGTATCCACGGGTCACCTACCCTGTCCCTGAAGAATCGCAATCATCGCCTACAGCATCCTCCTGAAGCTGATCCGCACTCACCGATACAGTCAAGGTCGTATTGGTCTCGGATGTGGGGGTCACTCGGCTCACTCTCTCAGGCGTCATGTCCTGAAGGAACAAGGGCTTATTAGCTTTGAGAACTCTCGAATGTATGCGTGTTAGGAAACTATATTAGAGAATTTCTAAGTTATTCGAACTCGAGGACCTAATCATTCTAAGTTCTCAACAATCACAGAATGTAGGGTAGCTACCAGCAGATATGTGATGTTATCCTTAGGTATTCCCAAGTTATGCTTTGATACCAACCGCTGTCACACCCCAAATCAGGAACTGGGCTCATAAAATTCTTGATCACTGAATCCAGTGCTGACAACCTCCATAGTACCCCATTCTCAGCTCCCAGTGCCTATATGCCAGATTCCAATCCTGGGATCCTATGAGGATTTTCTGTGTGAATTTTTTTATAAAGAGGCATAACTACAAGTATACCCACATCACAAGAACAACATCATCACCACATATCCACTAATATGAATATTAGAATACAGTGCCGAAAGGGAAATACATAAATAACGAAATCTCTTAAATGATCTTCCATAAGCTCCTGCCTCAATGTTGCTACGACCTAACGTCACCTGCACGCAATGGTCATGCATAAGCTTGCTAAGAAGCTTAGAGGGCGGTGCATGCATGCACAATACATGTGCCAAGCACATAAATATCAAAGTAAGCAGAAATACTAGCAAGTCCATGAATACTGTCAACCATAACAAGGCTATGTGATGCAAGACATAGTATGTTAAATGTCATATGCTAGGGATGCAATGCAATGTGCAAATCCTGACAAGTCACGAATATCATCAGCCTTATCTAGGCCATGTAATGCAGAAACATAGTAAACCAAATGTCATATGCAGAGGATGCAATGCAAAAGAAATGATAAAGTTGGAGTGTGTAGTCGGGATGATTATACGTGGTATCACAAACTGTGGGGTTCATTACAAGGGACTTCTATCTAAACCAGTCCCATACTAAAATTTGGATAACTAGACTCATTGTGGTAAACTCTGGATCTTAAGTTGGTCACGTGCCCAACCAAAATCTTGGCCATTGCAAAGGTACACATAATGATTTGGTTGTGCACTACCAGACCGAGTAAATAGTGAATGAATGAATGAATGAGTCAAGTGCTGATTACGCAACTCCAGCTCAACAAGTCCGCATATGACCGCCATAACGCTTCCATTATGGGGCAAGGTTCCGCCTCACTGTATGCATAGTAGCCTGCCAACCACTGGTAGCTCACCCAGACCCTTAGGCCCCGCCCACATCAGCATTCGCCTACATGTGCAACAGTGACAGGGCATCATAATATCAGTACCATACATCTTCAGGATATCATCGGGGTCTAGTCACTCCACACTGGCTATGGCCTCCCTAGCTGCATAACCCAATGAGAGGAAAAGACCTCACTACCCTCCTAGCCAGTAGTTCGCCAATACCTACATGGCTCATCGATAGCAGACCCATTTATGAGTTGGTCAAACTCAGCCTAGCTTACAACTCCCTCACCTAGGCAGATAAGTCCACACCCCCTTCATAATCGACCACGACATAGTGGGAGACGCCGCCTACTGATATTCGACACTCAGGCGCTCATGTATCCACTCGGTCCAGTCGTTAAAGTATCCTTGGTACCAAAGGGTTTAGGGACATTCACCGAAGGACATCAAACGTACCCAAGTGCTAGAACCAAACGTTTCTGGTATGTCATCTAGCCATCCATGATATGCCTGTGTAGGCCACAATCCTAATGTCACTAGGGTGCAAAGTGATCATGTAACATAAAATGCAAGATGCATGAGTGATACCATCCAGTCATGCATCAAACTGTGCATACCATGCAATTATGTGGGGAAACTCCATCATGCAAGGAGTCCCCTAAATAACTCAGCCCAACAACAATGCTATGATCAAACATTCCTTACAACAGGCATACAAATGATGTGTATGAATATGTATCATGATGTAATACAAAGCATGTTCTCAATGTGTCTTCCTAGAATAAGTACACTAGCATGATTATCAGATATAACAGGAGATGATCGGCCTTAACTGGCATGTCACTTACAAGAATAGGGGCTAAACGATACGCCCCACTAGACATATAAGAGTCTATATGGAATGGTTCATGTTAGACTATCATAATCTACTCAAGGTACAAGCATATCATATGTCCTAAGGAGGGGTCCACTGAAAGGACGGTAGGTCTAACCCATGCATTAAGGTAGTTTCCACATAGTGAATATATCAAATTTGATACCATATATTCTTCCATCTATGGTAAGGAATGACGATGCACTAACGTTAAGGATGGACCTCACACTTGTCTTAACAGGGAGATGGACGATGTGGATGATATATAGATGTCATGAGGTCTTAGCAAATGGGGTACAAGGGTAGGATATATCTCTCGTGAGGAGTGAAGTGTGTATACAACAAGGTGAGCTAACCAGGTGAACAATTGGGCTTTCTCTATCTTTTATCATGGATAAACTGGGCTTCCTTATTAGGGACCGATAGGTACACAAGGTGGGCATCAAGGTTGGGTAATCTTACAAGGTGTAGTGGAAAGCAACGACATCAATTGGGGGGGGGGGGGGGGGGGGGGGGGGCGGGCAACGGTTTTGGTTAGCCCAATAAGTGAAGGTGGGTAATACAATCAACAATGGGGGCTCAACGATTTGGGTTAGACCACTAAGAGGAGATGCGAATGGACCTAATTAACAGGCCCTAGGGAGGATTACAATGTGGGCATTTAACCACCATTGCTCTTACAATGTGGACATTTAACCATCATTGCTCCCAAGGCATAGTCCATTTAGAACTTATCCTATAATGGGGGCCCATGGTCCTTATTTTAGCTAGGAGATGGATGGGCATCATAAACATTATCACATAGGCATCACATACATCATATTGAGCCTTATCACATGGGCCTCATATACACCACATTGGGCCTCATACAAGGGCATCACATACATCATATTGGGCCTCATATACATCAAGGTGGGCCTCACAGGCCAACCCCATGGTCTAGAAAAATAGATGGACGTGTGCTTACAACACACACATTGAGGTGGGCCTCACACATCACTAATGGGTCCCACCGACTAATGGCCAGTGCGGATATTCAACGCATACATTATGGTGGATCCCACCGTCCCAAGTTGTTGGATGGTGTGGATCAATTACATCACAGTGGGGTCCACAGCCGCTAGACGGCTGGATCAAATACATCATGGTGGACCCCACACATACAACAGGTCCCCACTGCCCTAGGCCTAGACGGTGTGGAAATACAACATATACATCAATGTGGGACCCATTGCCCATGGACGAATGGTGGATGAAACGCATACATCAGGTGGGTCCCACACATATGGACGGTGTAGATATAATGCATACGTCACTGGGGGGGCCACGTGCTGGATACAATACATACATTAGGTGAGTCCCACGTGCGGATGGTGGATAAAACACTTACATCAGGCGGTCCCATGTGTGGACGGTGGATAAAACACTTACATCAAGTGGTTCCACGTGTGGACAGTGTCCTCCACCTGAGATTTGAATCTACTTCATTTCTTAGGCCCGTGACCTGGGAGGCCTGGATGGATGGTGTGGATCCACACGTTCATCAGGTGGGCCACTTCCCATGTACGGACAACATGGATACACACATAAATTATGGTGGGTTCCCACCGTTCATGGACTGGACGGTGAGGATATACATCATATACATCAAGGTGGGTCCACGTGGTGGCCCACCAAGGTTTGGATCAAACTGATATTTGT
Organism: Magnolia kwangsiensis; assembly: GCA_037074715.1. Classification (NCBI taxonomy): domain Eukaryota; kingdom Viridiplantae; phylum Streptophyta; class Magnoliopsida; order Magnoliales; family Magnoliaceae; genus Magnolia; species Magnolia kwangsiensis. The sequence continues at coordinate 146,335,587 of CM073572.1, forward strand.
GATTTCCTTCATCTAGGCTTGTTCAAGTAGACAGACAGCAAGGTGGGCCCCACAAGTGGGTAGTGTGGATATAAGATACACACATCACAATAGGGTCCACCAGGGTGGGCCGCACAGACCCAAAATCAAGCTAATATTTGTATTATCCTCCATCTAGGCTGGCCCGAAAATGGGCAGGAAGATAGGCCCTACTTGGTGGACGACTGGATGGTCCCCACTGAATGGACGGCCTGGATATCATGCATCATCAGGTGGGCCACAACATCATAAAAAAAGGGATAGAGAGAGAGAGAAAGAGATGTGTGGAGGGGAGGGGCTCCGCCACTATGAGCCCTCCCTTGAACTTTATAATATATACATTAAATGGGTCCCACCACATGTGGGCCCACAAATCAAAAGAATCCATGGTGGAAATCCCTTTCCTACCAATAATGAAGATTCACCCACTGTTGGCTCTTCTTCTTGGTTCCTTGGGATGCTTAGCTCCTCGGCTTCTTCTTTGATGGAGGGTGATGAAGATTGAAGGGATAGGATGAGAGATTTGGGGTAGGAAGTGGGCCACACAGTTGGCTTCTTCTCTCCTTGGTATGCTTAGACGTTGGCTCTCTCTTGGGTTGCTTAGGATGGGTAGAGAAAATGAGAGAAAGGGGATGGGATGGAGTGATGGGTGTGAGTGATGGGTGGAGTGACATGAGAGTTGACTTTGGTTAAGAGGAGATGTGTTGCTTGTCTTGTGGAGAAAGAAAGCATGGGTTTGTTATGGGACATGTACTTGACTAGTGATATGAAAGATGGGTAGAGATTCTCTCAAAATTTTCAATGCACGACGTTTCCTCGAGATATACACAAGCCCACAGCTCCTAGTCTGGGTATCGCATTGGTGCGTGAGATGTAGCATTGGAACCACAACGACGGTGGCATCGCTAAGGTATAAGTCTCGAGTTGAGTCGACTCAAATCTATGGGATACGACTTAGGGTTATGCGCAAATGTTGACTATAGGTCGCGGGTTGTTGAAATTTGATAGGGAGGATTGTGAAAGTCTAAGGAATGGTATGGTTTAGGGTACGGGCCTTACATCAGTTACTTTCAAAGATGGAAGCAACTGCAAAATCATAGGCCAAGGTACTATTCAACTCTCTAATCTTCCTCCCTTTGAGAATGTACTATATGTTGAAGGTCTAAAACATAACCTCCTAAGCATATCTCAAATCTATGATAACAAACATAGTGTAAAATTTACAAATCATAGATGTGAGATTTCAAATGAGAAGAGAAATGTGATATTAAATGGTCGTAGGACTTCTGAGAATTGATACATTATTAATGACTCACACTCTTATAATTTTTCATATTACATGGTCCAAACAGACGAAATAAAACTATGGCATAAACGTCTTGGACATGTTAACTTTAGAGATCTTTATAGATTAAGCAAGAGAGATCATATTCATGACTTACTCAAATTAAAAAAGGTAGAAAAAATTTATGGTACACATCAGATTGGCAAGCAAATTAGGAGTAATCACAAGAAAGTGAACTCCTTAGCCACAACCAAACCTCTTGAACTACTCCATATGGACTTAATGGGACCAACGAGAATAGAGAGTAGAGGTAGAAAGAAGTATTTTCTAGTTATTGTAGATGATTTTACCAGATATACTTGGGTAGCATTCTTAAGAGAGAAATCAAAGACTCTCGATGAAGTCAGAAAAATTCTGAAACGAATTTAGACTGAAAAAGAAGTACATGTGATCAAAATCAGAAGTGATCATGGTACTGAGTTTAAAAATAGTAATTTTGAGAAGTTTTGTACAGATCATGATATATCACATGAATTCTCTACTCTTAAAACACCTCAACAGAATGGGATTGTTGAAAGAAAGAACAGTGTTACAAGAAATGGCTAATGCAATGCTAAATAGCATGAACTTACCGAAAACTTATGGGCTAAAGCTATTAATATTGCTTACTACATTATAAATCATGTGTATGTTAGAAAAGTAAAATATAGAAAAGCCAATGAGTTATGGTTTAATAAGAAGTCGACTGTCAAATACTTTCAGACTTTTAGAAGTAAATGTTTCATCTTACGTGACAGAAAATTTTGAAAAAGTTCGAAGCTAAGAGTGATGAGGGAATATTCTTGGGTTATGCTCTAAATAGTCGAGCATATCGTGTTCTTAACAAAAGAACATAGGTGATTTAGGAATCTATTAATGCAGTAATTGATGATCACCTGATCACATCGGCACCAAGTCAAGATGATGATGAGGTCAACATTATAGATAAACCTGACTCTTCATCTAAATCAGATAATAATGAATTAAGATCAGTCAAAGACCATCCGACTGATCAAATATTGGGTAACCCTCGTACTGGTGTTTAAACAAGAAGATAGAAAATATCTGTAATTACATCTGCTTCACTTCTTAAATTGAACCGACAAATATAAAAGAAGCACTTGCCGATGAAAGTTGGATATTGGCTATGCAAGAAAAGTTAAATCAATTCATCAAGAATGATGTTTGGTATTTGGTTCCAAGACCCTTTGAAAAATATATAATCAGAACCAAATAGATTTTTAAAAATAAATCTGATGAAATGGGAAATATCATTAGAAACAAGGCATGACTGGTTGTACAAGGGTACACGTAAATAGAAGGCATTGATTATGATGGAACATTTGCACCAGTTACTTGCCTTAAATCCATAAGATTATTTATTTCGATTGCATGTTATATGAAATTTAAAATATATTAAATAGATGTCAAAAATGCATTTTTAAATGGTGACTTACACGAGGAGATTTATGTTGAATAACCTAAGGGTTTTGAGGACCCCAAATCTCCAAATCATGTATATTTTCTTAAGAAAGGACTTTATGGCTTAAAACAATCTCTCAGAGCATGGTATGAAAAATTGACTAAATTTTTACTTAGTCATAACCTCAATATGGGTAGCATTGATAAAACTTTATTCGTCAAAAAATATAACGATCATATATTGATAGTACAGATCTACGTTGACGATATTATTTATAGATCTACATGCACTAACTTGTCCATTGAGTTTGCAGATCTGATAAAATCCAAGTTTGAAATGAGTATGGTTAGAGAATTGAATTACTTTCTTGGATTATAAGTAAAACAACAGGAAGATGGAATATTCATCTCACAAACCAAGTATACTTTGAATCTTGTAAAGAAATTTGGGTTTGAGAATGGAAAAAAAGTTTAATACTCCTATGAGTACAATTCTCAAACTCTCTAAAGATGAAACAGGTAAAAGTATAGACTCTTGTTTATATCATAGTATGATTGGTAGTCTTCTATACTTAACTACTAGTAGACTTCATATTTCTTTTAGCGTTAGAATATGTGCTAGATATCAATCTGATCTAAGGAATCACATATACGCATTATTAAACGGATGATCAGATATGTTTCAAATACTACTAACTTAGGTCTATGGTATCCACATGATACAACTGTACAACTTGTCAAATATACTGATGCAGATTGGGAAGGAAAAATCGACGATAGAAAATGTAACATCCTAAATTTTTGCCAACCTGGGATTAGACGTCTTTAGGCAATGGGTTAACCACATCACTCTTAGGAATCAATTCCAGAGCCAAAGAAATCATTTAGAACCAAATTCTTTAGAAATTAAGCGTAAGTTAGCTAGCGCTATGCTAGAGTAGCTGTGAAACTGTCCCTGAACACTTTAAATACGTTCTGCAAGACCCAAAACTTGTAGAATCAATGACGCTATAATACCTTGAAACCTAGGATCAAACTTTAAACCCGTTTACTCACGGGAACCTTTTGAAACTTCATATTGGATTTAGACCGCGCGTCGAAAGTCCGATATCTACAATCTTAGACCATTGTGACCGCCTTGTTGGACTTGACAATCGTTTCGAAAATCAAGGCCAACTGACGCTCTGAGGCTATTTCATTGAGCCTGGAGTAAAGAGAGTGAGAAAGGGGAAAGATTTGGATATTTTAATTCAAATCTGGCACGTGACTTTGCGCGTTATTATTAAGCGTTCTGACCGTCAGAATTCAGCCAAATTTCACCCTCGGATCAGAAAAAATTTCTCTTTCATATCATGAGACTTGTAGACCTGATTAAGGCACGATGACCGCTAAACTGAAACTATACCGCCACGTGCAATCTGCGAACTCAACCGGACTGAAAATTGGGTGTGGACAACATCCAGCGACCATGAGCTTAAGTCCAACCGCGTTCGGCCAGGGGACCTCCTGAAATGCTCTTTTGGATCGGAACAGCCCCGATTTGGTTATAACTTAAGTATACTTTGTTCACAAGTCTATTTAGGTTAGAATTTAGGCTATATAAGGGCCTTAAACCCTCACATACCTCTCCCATCCAAATTTTCTAGAACCAAGTTTTAAGGGGGGTAGAACGTGTTGAGCCCAATCTAGTTCGGATTAGCTAACGCAACCGTTGGATCAGAGTAGCGCAGTGAAAGCATGGTTAGCCCTTCCCCACTGGCCCAGGATCGAAAGAAACTGGTCCAGGTTAGACGAAAGGATAGAGACCCTTAACCCCTACCTTGGACATAGCTTCAAACGAGGACTCACTTAGATCAAGACCCAAAGAGCAACCTTATAAATAGGACTTTGAACCTTTTAGTGATTGACATTCCCTAAGCTTTTAGAGTGATCGGACTATGGAGTTACTGAAATGAACATTCGCGACTTGACCCAATTCTCAATCCTGGATGACTACAAAGGGACTCACTGCTTAGCCAAGCAGAAGTCCAGGATCCACCAGGATTAAGAAGGGATACAACGTTGTCTACCCTGGCTAGGCGGACACTCGACGTATTAGGATCAAGCCCACTATAACCGTCTCTCTGTACTGGTCAACTACCGAAAATATATATCTTACTCTAAGTAAATGGGAATTGTCGTCAATACGTCAAATAAGTAAAGGAATGAATTGTAGTAAACCTTTGGGATGTGTAAGTGATGTATAAAGAAGTAAGTTTTAAGGGGGGTAGACTAAAAGGAATCAGACTCATATAGATCGTATACACTCTACCACGTATAGAGTGATTAGTCTTTCTTTATTACCCTTAGGCAAATTTTGGGGACGAAATTTTATTTTAAGGGGGGTAGATTGTAACACCCCGGATTTTTGCCAACCTGGGATTAGACGTCTTTAGGCAATGGGTTAACCACATCACTCTTAGGAATCAATTCCAGAGCCAAAGAAATCATTTAGAACCAAATTCTTTAGAAATTAAGCGTAAGTTAACTAGCGCTACGCTAGAGTAGCTGTGAAATTGTCCCTGAACACTTTAAATATGTTCTGTAAGACCCAAAACTTATAGAATCAATGACGCTGTAATACCCTGAAACCTAGGATCAAACTCTAAACCCGTTTGCTCTCAAAAACCTTCCGAAACTTCGTATTAGATTTAGACCGCGCGTCGAAAGTTCGATATCTACAATCTTAGACCATTGCGACCGCCTTGTTGGACTTGACAATCGTTTCGATAATCAAGGTCAACCGATGCTCTGAGGCTATTTCATTGAGCCTGGAGTAAAGAGAGTGAGAAAGGGAAAAGATTTGGATATTTTAATTCAAATCTGGCACGTGATTTTACGCGTTATTATTAAGCGTTCTGACCGTTAGAATTCAGCCAAATTTCACCCTCGGATCAGAAAAAATTTCTCTTTCATATCACGAGACTTGTAGACCTGAATAAGGCACAATGACCGCTGAACTGAAACTGGACCGCCACGTGCGATCTGCGAACTCTACCGGACTGAAAATTGGGTGTGGACAACATCCAGAGACCATGAGCTTAAGTCCGACCGCGTTCGGCCAGGGGACCTCCCGAAATGCTCTTTTGGATCGGAACAGCCCCGATTTGGTTATAACTTAAGTATACTTTGTTCACAAGTCTATTTAGGTTAGAATTTAGGCTATATAAGGGCCTTAAACCCTCACATACCTCTCCCATCCGAATTTGCTAGAAACCATAGATTGAAAGAGAGAGAAAGTGAGAGATTGTGAGAGAGTAGTGGGAGAGAATTCCCGCCACTTGCTGCAGCTTTTGCACGTGCCAAAGCACCGTACTCCAATGACTTTTTCGATGATTTCAACGCACTCCTAGGTAATAAAAACCCTACTCACTTGCTATTTTTGGGATCTTTCAATTCAAATAGCGAAGTAGCGTATGTATCTTATGCATTAGGTCATCTTTACGCCGTTGACGAAGCGTATACGTTCTATTTGAAACGATACACGTCTAAAGCAAAAGGTGCGGATTTTAGACGCTTTGATTGACTGATTTCAAAGCTTTTAATGTCGTTTAATAGTAGATTATTGACGAGCATGCCGTTTGACATATAGAACATGCTGTCCGTTTTCCATTTCGTAAACGTACGGTAAATATGAGATTTAGGGTATTTTAGGCATTTATAGAAAATACTGTATACGTCCGTATTTTGTTGAAATGCTTGACATGTAAATTTATCGTGTTATGATATTATATATGTGTGTATAATCTGTTTGGTGAAGAGATTCGCCCTAATGCGCTTTGGATCGACATACGCGATGTAGACTAAGGATTTGTATAAATGTTTGTATTAGTATGTATTGAGTAAATGGTGTTGTAAATTAGTTTTAAGAATGAATTCTCAATCCATATGATGTTGTACATGATTTCCTACATGTTTGCTATATGAATTAATTTCCTTATATATATGGAATACATGTGTTAGGTGATTTGCTTACTTTGTATGCTATAACATGTGTTAACATGCTTGTGTTGTTGAACTTCAATTCCATTACTCTCATATGATCACTGGTATGGATTACAAATGTTTGAGGCTGTGCTTTAGTCCAGGCAGTCGGTAAGGGATTGAATTCGTGGTCGGCTTCTATCTACCACGGAGGACGCGTCGATGAACGCGAGTCGTGTTTGGAGTTAACGACAGTGGTTAGGCCACACGAAGTGTTTCATGCACTTCATGTCGCTCAGCTTGAGATGCGCTCATACTAGTCGAGCCCGTCAAGTAACCCAACTGGCCATTGTATGTTCACTATGTATGAGTCATAACTGCTTGAACCTAGGGTACTGAACTTACCATTGAAAACCATGTCAACCATGGTACCTTGATCCATAAAGACTCATGAGCCGGGCATGGTGGTATGGGACACCGTGGTCGAGCTGTCGGCCTACGCTGGGGCCACAAACCTCTCCGTAGTGACCAGTGAGCACCCTACTCTGAGCAGATTATGGTGGTATGGGACACTATATTCTTGTTGTCGGCCTACACTGATTGGTGACGAGCCCTTTGTAGGTTCAAAATTCTATGTCCCGATCCGTATATCGGAATGAGGTGCAACTTAGGACCTGTCCTTGACATAAAATGGGAAACAACCTCTCACTACATTGGTCTTCCTTTGATAATGATGCGTTCTATGGCATTGGTACCTATGATTTATAGAAAGGAGCTAAAAAGATGGGTGTTATGGTTAATTCCAAGAATGGATGTGAGTTTGTGGCAAGAGGTCTAACTCTATTTGGTTATATGTCCTCAACATTTCTCAAAGGCAAAGCAACAACTTTTGGTTGTAGGTGGTTGGGCCAACACGGAAGAAAGGTTGTGTAGTGGGTCTGAGCCGGATACATAAACTTCCTATCTAGCTAGGACAGAAAATTTGTTGTATTAATTCTTAATCTGAGTCGATGTCGATCTTCTACTTGATTAGAGCATTGGATTTATTGGTAACCACTAGGATTGAGAAGTCAATTCAAACCGCGAATACATCGCTTACATGCAGTTCCTTTACTCCGCGTTTCCAAATGCAATAAGCCCTTGGAGAAGGAAATTCTAAGGGATGTGTTGGTTTATTCTAAGTTCAACTTGAGGGATTTGATAAGTTTTCCCTGAGAGTGAATGGGTCTAAGTTAAAATAAATTTTCTAAGGGTTATAATAGAAGTTTATAAGTATTAAGGGGATCTATCGAAGAATGAGGTTCTACTCCAACCAAATTTAACCTACTATTCCTTAGCATGTACAGGCTTTACACTGTCTAATACAACTAGTAGCCTAATCTGTAACTCACTAGCTATAATCCAAAATCTATACTTATACGTTAGATGGTTTCATACCATTTCTACTACAGGGATTGTTCTATGGCTTAGGGTCAGGATTGTCTAAATGGAATTGGATTTCCTATATCGTCAGATCTTTCAAATCTAGGAGCACTAACTCTAGGTCCAAAACGCCAAGGGCCTATATGGCCAGTAGCATTAAGTTGTATGAAATGAAACTGCTTTCCTAATCCTGTGTCGGGATTGGGAGTGGCATGCTTGGTAGGAGGGTGGGGTGGGATAAAAACTAATTTTTGTAGGCTTAATCCCGAGATTTACAACATGGTAGTGGAAACCATAGGATACACCCAATCTAGGAACAATACCTTACAGCGAACGAAACTGCATGCACTTCATTTAACAAAATATGTCACAATATATGGAATAAAGTCCCACATGAATTATGACAGGAACGCATTTGGCTATATTAAGCCCAAACCACTAAATACAAACACACTTTCTACCAATGACTTCACTAGACCCAACAACAACAAAACACAGAAATCTCTAAAATGGTAAACAAACAATCTACAGGACAACGGTATAGATGCCTAATTCTACCAAAGGACTTCTACCACAGTCCCGACTTACCTTCTTTAATATTGTCTAGTTTAGCACTGTCTGTTGCCCATTAGAGCTCTATCGGCGATGTATTTTCGCTACTCCTCAAGCGAAGAAGATGGAGAAATGGAATTTGAGGTTTGCACGATTTGAGACCAAAAAGAGTGTAAAGGCTCAAATAAAAGGGACATGAGAGGGAAGGTGGTGGAAAAGGAGAAAAAGGTTAAAATAGCCTCAACAATAGCCATGGAAAATGAAGAAAATGAGAAGAAATGGCTGCCCTAATGGACTGAAATGAATCTAGGTCCTGTAGAGGGGTAAATCAGGCCCTCAAAGGCTGGATTTTTAAAGGAAAAAAGCAAAATAGATAGGAATGAAGGCTCACACGATTTTCAGCCTCCAATGGAGGATGGGAGAACTCCAACGGACGAAAATAGAGAGAGAGAGAGAGAAAGAGAGAGAGAGAGAGAGAGAGAGAGAGAGAGAGAGAGAGGAGTGTGTATTACTGTAAATGGTGGAGTGGCATGGGTTGAGACAGAAATGGATGGTGGGAGTGATTGGAACTGGGGTTGAAGAGAGAAATCAGCAAAAATGTGAGAAAGGGAGAGCATGGGGGGCATTTTTGTGAAGGAAGTACTATTTTGGAGGGATTTTAACGAACGCCCCACCTACCAAGGGGCTACCCTAGCCCCCAAACACCTCTAGCCTGAGGCCCGGACCCAACCGAGGAATTTGACCGGCGATGCATCACGGAATCGGCGATGTCATCGCCAACCAAACTCACATCTGGCGATGGTCGCCCTATAGGGCTGGTTCCCCTTACCCTAGGGACCCCAAATGTATGTTGCTCCCACCTTGGTTCATTGTATTTGGGTTTGGATGGGTCCAAAACTCCATTTGGGGCGTTTCGGGGCCAGTTTGTAATCCATAATGAGTTTATGCATCATGTAGCATATGATTTTGGGATAGGAGAGGCTAATCCATCAAACTAACCCATTTATTTCAAGATATTCCCTGATTGGAATGATCAAAAGTCCAATTTTTACCTATAGATTGAAAGAGAGAGAAAGTGAGAGATTGTGAGAGAGTAGTGGGAGAGAATTCCCGCCACTTGCTGCAGCTTTTGCACGTGCCAAAGCACCGCACTCCAATGAATTTTTCAGTGATTTCAACGCACTCCTAGGTAAGAAAAACCCTACCTACTTGCTGTTTGGGATTCTTTCGATTCAAATAGCGAAGTAGCTTATGTATCTTATGCATTAGGTCGTCTTTACGCCATTGACGAAGCGTATACGTTCTATTCGAAATGATACACGTCTAAGGAAAAAGGTGCAGATTTTAGACGCCTTGATTGACTGATTTCAAAGCTTTCAATGTTGTTTAATAGTAGATTATCGATGAGCATGCCGTTTGACATGTAGAACATGCTATCCGTTTTCCGTTTCGTAAACGTACGGTAAATATGAGATTTAGGGTATTTTAGGCATTTATAGAAAATACTGTATACGTCCGTATTTTGTTGAAATATTTGACATGTAAATTTATCGTGTTATGATATTATATATGTGTATATAATCTGTTTGGTGAAGAGATTCACCCACCCTAATGCACGCTTTGGATCGACATACGCTATGTAGACTAAGGGTTTGTATAAATGTTTGTATTAGTATGTATTGAGTAAATGGTTTTGTAAATTAGTTTTGAGAATGAATTCTCAATCCATATGATGTTGTACATGATTTCCTACATGTTTGCTATATGAATTGATTTCCTTATATGTATGGAATACATGTGTTAGGTGATTTGCTTACTTTGTATGCTATAACATGTGTTAACATGCTTGTGTTGTTGAACTTCAATTCCATTACTCTCATATGATCACTGGTATGGATTACAAATGTTTGGGGCTGTGCTTTAGTCCAGGCAGTCGGTAAGGGATTGAATTCCTGGTCGGCTTCTATCTACCATGGAGGACGCGTCGATGAACGCGAGTCGTGTTTGGAGTTAACGGCAGTAGTTAGGCCACACGAAGTGTTTCATGCACTTCATGTCGCTCAGCTTGAGATGCGCTCGTACTAGTCGAGCCCGTCAAGTAACCCGACTGGCCATTATATGTTCACCATGTATGAGTCATAACTGCTTGAACCTAGGGTACTGAACTTACCATTGAAAACCATGTCAACCATGGTACCTTGATCCATAAAGACTCATGAGCCGGGCATGCTGGTATGGGACACCGTGGTCGAGCTGTCGGCCTACGCTAGGGCCACAAACCTCCCCGTAGTGACCAGTGAGTACCCTACTCTGAGCAGATTATGGTGGTATGAGACACTATATTCTTACTGTCGGCCTACACTGATTGGTGACGAGCCCTTTGTAGTGACCTTGAGTTTATCCTGACACCGCATGGGGGCGACGAGTCCTGATGCAGTCTTAAGGATATAAATAGGCCTATATTGATAAGGTGATGTGGGAGAGGAGCAATGAGTGCGTGCAACAGCCCTGGAAACCCTTGCAGCGACCTATAAATATAACATCGTATGAGATTACTAGGAGTGACGACCCTAGACAGGATCTGTGTTGGGATTGATATAAGGAAGGTACCCTAGTTTCCCAATCCGGCTGCATGAAAAAGATTAGTAACAACTTGGTAATCATTATCCATATCGCATTGCATGTGCCTAGAAGATGTGGAGCACTGCCGGAAGAAAGCATGTCGTGGACGCAGATGGTGCCGCATGAGGGAGAATGTCGGTGAGGGCATCCATCATGTCATTTCATGCATGCATTAACAACAGTATCTAGGAATGTTTGATTGTTTGCTTTACTATTAACTGGTGATTGATTTGATAACATGTTAATCTTTGCTCTGTTATTCCACTGAGTTGATCACTCTCTCCCACGTTACGGGACGGTGTTTTCGGACACCCACCAGTCCCTATTTTAGTTTCAGATGCTGGCAATGCTTGTGGAGCGGAGATGGACTTGTATGATGATGAGGAGGACTTCTCCTCCGTGTTCTGATCGACGGGATTACAGGGAGGTTAATTAGACGCCTTGACACTTGTCATTTTATATTTTTGGAGCACTTATGTATATTCTTTTCTTTCCATTTTTGGAGTATATATGTATTTAATTAACCTGGTAACATGTTCACACTCTGGAGACTTACAATCAATTATATATTTTATGTATTTATCAGTCTTCCGCTTGCTAATTTAACTTTCTCTGGAGTATGATATGTTGTTTTGGCTTAGTCTCAATCTTGTTTAATGTCATTCTACAGACAACATGCATTTATCATTATCTATGTTGCATAAGTGACATTCTAGAACTCGGGAGTTGGGTTTCTATCCGACCCCCCGATTTTCGAAATGTTACAGATGGTATCAGAGCATGATTTGGATTAAACCAGACCTGGGTTATGGTAACACGATGCACACTGACACACTCTGACTTAGGAAGGGGGCGATGGAAACTTAGAGACTACATTAGGATCCCAAGTTTCACCGACAGGTGAGACTATATGGTAATTTAGGCCGTAACATATCTTCGGTCACGTGAAGCGACCTAAGTCACCTCTAGGCCGTCAGTCGACGGGTTTGAGTCATTCCCTGAAGAATTCCAAACCTAGAAACGGATGTCCTTGGGTTGTGGGGCAACCACAACACCTTTGCACTCAATTCCAAGGCCTAAAAACCATTTTCATCTAAATCCTTCAGAATCCATCCTTCCACCACCCCATGCTTCAACTTTTTCTAAGTCTTTTCACACTAGACATAAATCCTAATGTGTGAATGATACTGAATCATACTTAGACAAAAATTTACTATTTATCGTGTAGGCCGTCACTATAAAAGGGTCGTATGAGATTACTAGGAGTGACGACCCTAGATAGGATCTGTGTTGGGATTGATATAAGGAAGGTACCCTAGTTTCTCAATCTTGTTGTATGAAAAGGATTAATAACAACTTGGTAATCATTATCCATATTGCATTGCATGTGCCTGAAAGATGTGGAGCACTGCGGGAAGAAAGCATGTTGCGGACGCAGATGGTGCCGCATGAGGGAGAATGTCGGTGAGGGCATCCATCATGTCATTTCATGCATGCATTAACAACAATATTTAGGAATGTTTGATTGTTTGCTTTATTATTAACGCGTGATTGATTTGATAACATGCTAATCTTTGCTCTATTATTCCACTGAGTTGATCACTCACTCCCACGTTATAGGACGGTGTTTCCGGACACCCACCAGTCCCTATTTTAGTTTCAGATGCTAGCACTGCTTGTGGAGCGGAGCTGAACTTGTATGATGATGAGGACTTCTCCTCCTTGTTCCGATCGACGGGATTACAGGGAGGTTGATTAGACGCCTTGACACTTGTCATTTTATATTTTTGGAGGACTTATGTATATTCTTTTCTTTCCATTTTTGGAGTATACATGTATTTAATTAACCTGATAACATGTTCACACTCTGGAGACTTACAATCAATTATATATTTTATGTATTTATCAGTCTTCCGCTTGCTAATTTAACTGTCTCTGGAGTATGATATGTTGTTTTAGCTTAGTCTCAATCTTGTTTAATGTCATTCTACAGAAAACATGCATTTATCATTATCTATGTTGCATAAGTGACGTTCTGGAACTCAGGAGTTGGGTTTCTACCCGACCCCCCGATTTTCGGGATGTTACAGAAAATGTAGTAGTGGTGGATGTTTTTACGTAGGGAATTTTTTAGTTTCCTACCTCAGTAAGAAACAGAATTTTGTATCACTCTCAATAACTAAAGCTGAATATATTGCAGCTGGCAATGCCAGCACCCAACTAATTTGGATAAAGAGGATGTTAGCTAATTATAGGATTGCGTAAGATACAATGATATTATATTATGAAAACTCAAGTACAATTAATATTTCAAAGAATCTTATTCAACATTCTCGTATGAAATATATTGACATTCGATATTATTATATTTGAGAATTAGTTAAGGATAAGAATATTTCTTTAGAATATATTCTGACTGAAAAGCAGCTTGCAGACATTATGACCAAACCGCTTGACAGGAATAGATATTCCAAATTAAAACATGATATTCGTTTTTGTACTTTTAATTAATTAAAGCATGTTGTTTATGCATTTTTATTTATTATATGTTTATAATTTTAAAATGAAAAACATATAAATAAATTTTAATTTTTAAATATAAAATTTTTTTGAGCTGATCGACGGGTCAAGTATGTCCTTAACCTGTCGACCTTCGACGGGTCGAGGGCCATACTCGACCAGACGAGGTGTGCGGGATTGCATATTAAAAGGGGGAAAACCACTTTTCTATTTTATTTTTCTTCTTCTTCCTCGACTAGCCGGTGCGTCCCTTGACGAACCCATCTCAAAATCTTCATTATAAGTGGTCTATTTCCATTTTTCTTCTAGATTTAGGCTCCTCTTTGCTAGTTAATCTTTCATTTGTAGTTTACTTGAGATTTACATCCTTTCTTTAGTGAGTTTTTGAGTGAAAATCTGATTTAAGCTCAACCTCATCTATCTTTTTTAATATTCTCTTTTGCAATCTCTAAATGGAGCATCATACTAAGAGGAAGGCTACTCGCAAGGGCCCTAGTGAATCCTCCTCTAAAGCGACTCCAATTAGGGTGAGAACCTTAAAATCTCCTGAAGAAGATTCAGAGCATGTTAGGGATTTTCACACTAGGAAAATTATCATTGAAAGGAGTATGAATGTAGACTACATTGCACAATTCCATCTTTTGCCTATCCTTACTACTATAGGTTGGGAATATATTCTTGGTTGGGGCGGAACGGCTTATCGCTCCATAGCGCAAGGCATGTATGCTTCTATAGGCAACTTGTCCCTTGAAAATCTGACATTTTCTATTAATTTTTGAGAAGGGACAATCCCTATTGATCGCCACCTAATTTCAGGTTTTCTTGACATAAACGTTAATGATGATGGCATTCTCATTACCATACTCACTGAAAAAATGACATATATTGAGCGACGAGCGATCACTAGTAAATTATGTCACTTTGACGCTGAATGGAGTTATGGAAATGCCCTCCGTGTTAACCAGATACTTCCTAAATATAAATTCTTACATCGCATTTTCACGTTCAGTGTGTATCCACGATTTAGAAATAAGTCCGAACTTACTCCCTTCATGACTCATGTCCTTCACTCTGTTGTGTCTGGTATGCCTATTTATCTTCCCTCCTTAATATGTTATTTAATTATCCAATTTTGTATCCATCCTGGTCATCGGTCGATACCTTTTGCCTATCTCATGACATGCATTGTTCTTTATTATAATGTTGTCATTCCATCGACCGAGGCACCGGAGTCAGCTCTACCATTTAATAATACAAATATACATAAAATGAACCTGACATTCCTTCCCTGCGAATGTGGTGATGGATAAGAAGATGAAGCCACTCCTATAGCAGAGGATACATCAATGGATGACATATTTGTCGAGCTTGATGAATCAGATAATGAAGCTGATTCAAACTATCAACCTTCCCAGGTCGATGATCGGCTCAAGTCATTGGAAGAGAAAGTTGTTGAGTTAAAGGTATCTCAAGATAATCTAGCAAAAAGTCACAAAGCATCTATGAAATATATGCGAAAATACTTTCATCGCATTAACAAGAGACTCATTAGATCGATCCTTCCGTACCTCTTCCATCTTCCACTGGATTTGATTAGGCTGATTTACATTTATTTGTATAACTGTAACTTTGTGTGGGCTTGCATATCACTTTTAAACTCTACTCTCTTAATGCTTCTTGATGACTTGTTGATAACTCCTTTAAATGACATATTTCTATGCATTTTCTTCTTATTATTCTACTAATTTTTCTGTGATTAATTGCTTATAATCACATGAGTAATCTTCCCCATGTCATTTTGTGACAAAAAGGAGGAGAAGACTGATAATTACTAAGTATAATGAATGAATGTTGAAGTGCATTATATGAATGTTTATATATGCCCGGAGTTTTGCATTGGAATGTATATGTCATTATATAGGGGAAAGTTCACATTAAGGGGGAGTAGTAAAGTTTTTTGCACATTCATTAAAGCTGCACCAAATCTTCAACAACATGGAATTCAAGATGTCATTCTAGTTGTTGTAATATTAAGTGTTTTGTCACGAATTTGACAAAGGGAGAGATTGTAAGTGCTATATTGTATAAAGCACATATTTGTTTGTCAAATTTCATTTAGATAAAACAGCTTATGAAATGGTCCGTCTAATGTGGATCAAGATGAAAAGTTCAAGTCAAGTAATGGATCAAGATGGAAAGTTCAATAAGTTCAAGATGATTGAGTTCAAGTTCTACTAAAGATCTAGTAGAAGATTAAGCTTTATCTCAACTATAAGCTCTATTGAAGAATCAAGTAGAAGAACAAGTTTCATGAAGTTCAAGCACCTCATCTACTTTAATATTCAATCTTTTCATGTATAATAGACCGTAGAAAGACCTTAAGCTTAGGTTCTTTCAAGACATAAACTTAAATGGGTTTTTATGCTTATGTTAGGGTAAAATTCTACTAGTCTAGGCTAAGGTTCGACTAGTCTAAGTTGTGGCTCGACCAGTCTAAAATATTTTCGACCAATCCTAATTTAAATTCAAAAAATGGATTTTTCCGTTACTTCTTTGGCTAGTCAAGAAGACATCTTGACTAGTCGAAGAGGGATCTTCAACCAATTGAGGTTTACTCGACTTGAAGTCCAGCTATTGAATTTTAGCACCCTCGACCAGTCGATCAATGCCTTCGACTAGTCAAAGTTCTGTTTTATCTAATCGCGCTTAAATTTAAAAATTTGTTAGAATAGAATCCGGTTCTTAGATGAGTCGAAGTAACAACTTTTCTTCTTATAAATAGAGGGCTTCTTTCAATCTAAAAATACAATTCAAGTACATCAAATCCATCATCAAGAGAGATAGAAGCCCCTATTATACTCAAGCTATTGCACGATATTTATAAAATTTTAAATAGCTTATTTGTTTTAATTCCTACATCTCTTATTCTTTAAACCCTTGTCTTTATGACTAAACATTGAACAATGTATGACAAGAGAAGTGGTTTTATGGCTACATCAACTTATACATCTTTAAACGTAAAGATAAGTATATTTTGTCTTTCGTATTTTGGTTTTACTAAGATAATCAGAAAATCTCATTTGTTGGTTTGTCTAAGATATCCAAAAAAATCTCAGAGAGGGAGTTTTTTGTGATAGCCCTTTAAAATCACAACTCTATTAGGTTTCAAAGTGACCTTAGGAAAACCTTGTTTACAGTGACAGCTAATATCATGTGGATAGTTATTGTTAGGAGTAGAGTAGGTGTGGTTGTTTGAGAACAGTTGTTGTACATGTCAAACTACTATAATTCTTGGCATTGTGGTGAATGTTTACTTTTTGCATTTGTGGATAATGTTTATAATTTCATTTATGCAAAAGTGGTAATTGTTTGTAATAGATAGCTTTATTTTCTCGTGCTTAGTTTGAGATCTTGATTCATACAAATGTTCCTGAAATAAGGTTGTCCTTCCTAAACTTTGTTTTAGGTATAGGTTGTCCTACGAACTAGTTTGAATCAATTTTTTAATATTAGTGCGATTGAGATTTCTGATTTATTTATTATTTTCGCACTTTAATTTTTATGGGGACTTTTTAAGCTCGCCTTTTCTAGAATCTTAGTGCATGAAATCCGAGTGTCGTTGGAACGATATAATTGGAATTCGGCAAGCCGAATCGAAAATCTGGCCAGCAAAATTTCTAAGACCTTTAGCTATAAATAAAGGCCTTCTCTCATTCATTTCAAAAAATGAAAAATTGTGAGCAATATACTCAAGAAATGAGAGAAAGTCAGGGCCTTCTTAAGCTATTTGTGCGGTAAATCTTATTTTAATTTAATTTTGTTTTATTATCTTTTCTCAAGTCATTTTCAATAAAGTAATATATACTCTACTTGAGAATCAAAGAATTGAATTTACAGCATTAGGGTTTTTGTTTATTGAAAATACATTAGATCCTTATACTCCTTTTTGGTTGAACACATATATGTCTTCATCAATATCAAAAAAAAAAAAAAAAAAGATCTCTGCAATCATGTTACAGTTACATCTTTAACTCGAAATCAGAAGATAAGTACTATGTTTTATTTTATTATCTTTTGTGTTTTTTTGAGATATCCCGGAAATCTCAGCAGGTTATTTTCCGATGATCCTATGAAAATTACAAATCAGGTTTTATTGTGATAGCTCGTGAAAATCACAAGAACTGTATGAGGCTATTAAGGTGACCCTATGAAGCTCTTGAAATAGTGAAAGTTAAAATTACAAGGGTTGTAATTTAGGGAGTGGAGTAGGTGTGGGGTTAAGCACCGAACTACTATAACTTCTTAAGTAATGGTGGTGAATGTTTATTTATTTATTATTTTCCTTCTGATTGATTGTCTCTTGCTAAGTTTAGTATTTTGATCTCAAAGACGTCATGAAATAAGGCTGATATGCCTAAATCTTTTAAGTGAAGGTTGTCCTATGAACTATTTAGAATTAAGATTTCAATACTCTAAGTAATTGAGAATATCCATCCCCCCCCCCCCCCCCCCCCCCGCAAAGCACATATATATTAGATCTACCTTTTGATGGCCCCGTGATAAAAAAGATTAGATCGACCTTTTTTATAAGAATCGTAATGGTTGAAGGCTCTCACTCATGCAAGTTTTTGTTGTAACTATGTGCGATTAACGAAGAACGGTATAAAGTCGTATATGTGGGGCCCACAATAAATGTTTATATATCATCTATCTCATTCATAATATCATATATACATGGATGAAGGGAAAGCACAAATATCATATTTATCGAAAAGATCTATGGCCCACCTAGTAGTTTTCAACGGTTGTATGCAAGTCATACTATTTATTGTGGTGTGGTCCACTTCATATATAAGTAAGCTTCATTGTTGGGGTTATATATTATGATGAGCTCATACAATTGATGGAATGTGTAGATTAAAAACCTGAATCACAATGGGCCCACAGCCAGGTACATTATCATCTAGAACAGTACTTAAAGTTGTCATCCTTTCTTCATTCATTGTTAACTTTTCTAATGTGCAACGACAATTTGATCCGAAAATATTTTCAAAACCTATAAGATGACCAGTATAAGAATATTTAAAACATCCTTTCCGTTTTTAAAATTTGACCATTCCACATTGCTAGTATGGTCGCTAAAAAAAAGTTTTGGCTTCAGCAGTCTTTCTTGCACAGCTGAAGTCTGGCTTCCGTGGATCCCAAATCACCTTAGTGGATCCTTGGGTGTTGGGCCTAGTAATGTATACATCTTATATCACCTTCATCTATCCATTTTTTTCTAGATCATTGTAGGGTATGATCCCAAAAAGAAATAGATCCAAATCTCAGGTGGACCACACCATAGGAAACAGTGGTGATTGACAATTAAAAACTTCACGATGGCTATAAAAGTTTTGGATCAAATTAATATTTGTGTGGTGCTTTCATCCAGATATTTGTTACCTTATCAACAAGTTGGATGGAAAATAAACATTGGAAAGGCCCTAAGAAGTTTTAAATGGTGGGAGTTCAATCACAACTATTTCCTAAGGTGAGCTCCACTTGAGAATTGGATCCGTTGCATGTTGGACTTGTATTCTAAAATGATTTGGCGAAACGGATCGATGAAATGATACAAGACATATACATCAAGGTGGCCCCCTCACTTGATGGATCCGGGGATCCACCGAAGCCGTGTATGCAAAGTTATGCATGTCGTTCCCGTTGCACAAGCAGCCAGAACATATCTTAGCCAACCAATAGAGATGTACACGAACCGAGCTACTTCACTCGACTTGGCTCGAAAAGGCTCGAATTGGCTCAATTTGATGTTGAGTTCGATCCGAGTCGAGCTGGTTTTTAGATCTTGAAAATGAATTCGAGTTGGCCCTAGCTCAACTCGACTCGATTCAATATATAGCTCTAACCCAGCTCGACTGGGATCGACTCGGGTACTCCCTGATATTGCTCACCAAGTGTTTGATGAAATGACTCAACGAAGTGTCGGCTGGTGGCAAGGAAGGCATGTTTCATCAAACAATTCCCCCTTTTTCTTGATTTTGATGCTGCTTACATGGTGTTTGATGAAATACCTATAAAACTGCTACTAGTGTTTTATATTTAGTGAGAATTTGAAAGTACAGTCTATGCATTTGTGAAAATGCTGCGTAGGCAAACTTGGCTCGATCTTAACTTAAACTCGGCTCAAACTGGCCCGAGCTGCTAACCGAACCAAGCCGAGTTGGCCAGTCAGGCTTGAGGATCGAGCCAAGCTGAGTTTGAGCTGATGTCAACTAGTGGCCAAGCTGAGTGACTCGGTTCGACTCGATGTGCCCCCATACCAGCCAGCGTCATGTTTCTGACTTTGTGGAGAAGTTGAGTTCCAGCCACAAGTCTACAGCCTACTTTGCATTGCAGAGTGACTTGTTAACACAGTTTAGCTTCCCATGTTATTGGAATAAAAATAGATTTAAAAAAAAAAAAAACTGCACGTAAATCAGATGATCCGAACCATCTAATCAGTGGTCTCCAAAGAAGCAACGGTATTAAAGTGAGGCCCACTGCGATGTGGGGTCCACTACATGGTCGGCTTGACATCCATTCTGCCCATCGATTTTGCCTGCTCGTGTCAGGACAGGATCCCAAAACTGAGGTAGATAAAAAATTCCAAGTGGTCCACCCGAGAGGAAATAGTAAAGATGAAACGCACGCTTGGTGGAACTTTCCTGGGCCCATCCAACCCGTTGCTGGCACCAAGAAGCCGATTATCCCCCAAAAGTCTTCCTAAATTTTTGGGAGGCAGATTGCGTCTCTGTGGGCCCACTGTCGTGTATGTATTTTATCCATGCCGTCTATCCATTTTTTTCTAGATCAATTTAGGTTAGGAGCACAAAAATAAGGTAGATCCAAGACTCAAGTGGACCAAAGAGTGAATATTGAATGCCTACAATTAAAAACTTCATCAGAACTGTTGAAATTTCGATCAAGTTGATATCCGTGTTTTTACTTCATCTAGGTTTATTTGACCTTATGAATAGGTTGGATGGTAAATAAACATCACGGGTGGGTCCTAGGAAGGTTTTAACGGTGATCGTCATTATCACCCCTGCTTCCTATGGTGTGTGTGGTCCAATTGAGCCTTGGATCCGCTTCCTTTCTAGATTCGTGCCTTAAAATGATTTGAAAAAATAGATTAATGGCGTGGATAAAACACATACATCACAGTCGGACCCACAGAGCCCCTGGACCGAGTCGGTTTTGAATAGTCAGGACACAATCCGCATCCCCTAACATGAGCCCATGAAACTGATGGGAGGAGTAGTAGGTATTACACAGACATCACAGTGGCGCCCACAGAGATTAGGGTCACATGCACTCTTCGGGTCTGGAGCAGGTATGACTATTAGCCGATCCTGACCCAGCTTTTACCCACCTTAAAACAGGCATGGACAGGACCAAATAGCTAGACGTACGTCATGCAGAAATATGACACCCGGTTCGTCTGCAACGGTTGTAGATGGGAAGTCATTTGCAGGAAGCAAGGCCCACCACAGTGTGTTTAGTGGCATCAAACCCATCCAGAAGAGTTGCCCCACATGACAACAGGACCACCAAAAAAAATCAAGCTGATCCAACCTTCAGGTGGACCATGCCACAGAAATAATAGGCAACCACCCAAAAAAAATACTCAAGAAATCAAATGGTCACCCACTCCCACCTGATTGTTGATCCACGTGGCATGTCATATTTACATGATGGTGGTGAGCCCCTGGACGGTTTAGATGCCATACACACATAACAGTGGCCTCCACATGTTTATGCAAGAGTTCGAGAGAAAGTGAGGAACAGGAACATGAGGTGGTTTCTACTTTTCTATGGACGCGTTAGATTTTAGTTTAATGGCCACGTAAAATAATAATAATAATAATAATAATAGTATTAATAAAGAATTAGAGCAAGTGGAAGCACGAGCTTCTTTATTTTAAAGACAACTGCGAAGATCAAACCCCCTTGATCGAAATCATTTGTCCATTTGGAGGTGAAGGGTACGTGGAGCCGGCAGTATTGGAAAAATGTAGAAGCCATCTGTCTCCCGTACATATGGCAGGGTGAACTATCACGTGGGACCGTCCATCTTGGGTCCCTACTAATGGCCAAAGGGTTAATATAGGCACAGATCAGATGAGCGTAGTCATATCTGATCATTGGCCCTCAGAGCAGTAGTACAAGACACGAAATGGTAAACGTAAAACATTTGTGCATGAGAGATGGTTTTGAAAAAGCCAACCGTTCATGATATGGAAGTTGCGTGGCTTGTCTCTCACACTGTGAGGAAAGTTTAACAAAG
Source organism: Magnolia kwangsiensis (assembly GCA_037074715.1). NCBI lineage: Eukaryota > Viridiplantae > Streptophyta > Magnoliopsida > Magnoliales > Magnoliaceae > Magnolia > Magnolia kwangsiensis. The sequence goes on from CM073572.1 coordinate 146,357,759, forward strand.
CTTAGAATTCTCTATTTAAAGGGAGTGAATAAAGTCACTTTCAAATTTTTAACCTAATTAATATAATTTATTAATTAAAATTAATAAGAAAAATTAACATTAAAACTTCCAAGACAAAGTGAGTCCCATCTCAGAGACTAAAAAAGCTGTAATAATTAAGCATGTAGTTTAGAAAGATGATGAGCTTATGTGTTATTATAAGTTAATTACCAAGCATATAACACAATTTAAGTATTCATATAATTTATCTAATCAATAAGATAAGCATAAATATAATTGTGCTCAAAAGACAATCACAAACGCAAGGATATATAGTGTTTCAATTTGCTACTTCACTCCCGCCAGATGTATTCTTTTCAATTGCATTGGTATTTACTATGTTATGAGTTTTCGATATGTTCACCCCTAACCTTTACAACCCTACAAAATGACCTAAACACACTACATTCTTGTGTCGAAGGAACATGTTTCCACACATGCTGGTGGATCTCACAAGAGACTTGAGTTGGTTTCTATCGGCTAGCCAACAACTAGTACCAGTCTTAATCCAATGCCCTGCGTTTTTCTCCTACCGGAGACTAACATTTACGCACTCGTGTCCAGTGATTTCATTTCTAATCCAAGGCCTTACGCACACTGTAAGACCCGTATCCTAACCCGTACCATTCCATAGACTTCCGCAGTCCTCCTAGTCGAATTCCAACGACCCGCGATCTGTTATCGGCAGTTCCAAGCAACATTGAGTCATATCTCGTATTCCAGAGTCGGCTCAACTCGAGACTTGTACCTTAGCGACTGCGATGTTGTTGTGGTTTCAATGCCGCATATTACACTCTGAGGCGATACCCAAGCAAGAAGATACGGGCCCGCGTTCAGTTCAAGGAAAACGTCGCGCATTTATAAACCCAAGACAATCTTTCAAATCAATCACATCACATCTCATCAATCAAGTATCACATCACACATCAAAGGTCAAGTACAACATCCTTCCCAAAGTCAACTCACTCTTACAACCAAGTACACATCCATCACCCATCACCCATCACACCCCATCCCTCTCTCTCTCTCTCTTACAACCTCTCTATCTCATCTCTCTATCATTCTTCCAAACAACCCAAGCACCCAACGTTCATGGCTTCCATGGAGAAGCTAGTGTGGCTCACTTTCTTACGATCTAATCTCACTCTCTAAGCCTCATATTAACCGTTGGATCACATTCTTTGAAGCTATAAAACATGTTGATAGAAGAAAGAAGAAGAAATCTTGAGGTGGGTAATTTTATGATTTAATTTTTTTAGGATTTAAGGGCCCACATATGGTGGGACTCACCTGATATATGCAATTGTATAGAGGGGCCCATAGTGGCAGCGTCCCTCCAACCGATCTCTCTCTCTCTCTCTCTCTCTCTCTCTCTCTTGTGTGATGGTTGTGCGGCCCACTAGGATGTATCCATGCCATCCAGTCGTCCATTTGGACGTACTGGGTAGGGCCGACCACAGATGTATGGGTTTTATGAACACCATCCATCTTATAGTGAACCCCGTCCAAGTGGGACGCACATTAATGCTTTTATGTTATCCACCCCGTCCATACATGGGACATGGGGCCCACCTTGAAAACGTGCTGAGTGCGGCACGAAGGGGCCACTGAGATGTATGTATTCTATCTGCACCGTCCATCTGAACGGTGCTGTGCAAGGGCCACCATTATGTATTTGTTGCCGCCATGCCGTCCGTCCATCTAGTGTGACCCACCTCTACTGTCCAAACGTCCATTTGGACGGTGGGCCTGGCCACCTCATCAGCTGCGTAGCTGTGTATTGTTGTCAGTAGGTCCGTAGGACCCCTAACCATGATGAATGTGTTTTCTCTGAGCCGTTCATCTACTGGATGATGGGCCAGTAGTCCAGCAGCTGGATAGCTGCTGTATTGACGTATGCAAGTTCTGTGGGCCCGGATCATGATGGGTGGTCTGATCCACACCATCTACTCCATGAAGTAGATTCAAATCTCAGCTATCCGTAAGTGGGACCCACCTAAAGTATGTGTTGTATCCACCTTCCAACAACACTTAATGTATGTAGTTTATATCCACGCCACCATCTGTTTTGAGGTGTGGACCCACCCCACACGTGTGGGCAAGTGGGACCCACCTTGATTAATGTGTTTTATATTCACACCGTCTAGCTGTATGGACGGTGGGACCTACTGCTGAATGAATGATCAGCACCGTTCATCATCTAGACGATGGTGACTTGTATGATGTATGTATTGTATCAAACGGTCCAGGCCGTCCATTTGGAGCTGGAGTGGATATATATATATATATATATATATATATATATATATATATATATATATATATATATATATATATATATATATATATATACACACACACACACACACACATATATCGTCCAACTAGCGATGCATTTAATGAAACAAGTCCCTCTTAATTAATGCAAATAAATGCTTCCCACCGCATACTAATTTCATTTTGGCTAGGAAAGGGGACCACGGCTTGGGTGGGCCCCATCGCTGTGTTAATATAAAATCAACCCCAACCATCAGGTATGTCACCCCATATTAGATCAACGTCTCAATTCTCATCCTCATCCTTAGTTCAGGTCAACCACACTAGTGGAAACAGTGTTCGTGAAAAGGTTAACCCACTAAACTATTTCCTATGGTGTGGCTCACATGGATCATATATGCGCCTGATTTCTGAAACCCAAGCTTACTTTTGATGTGACATCTAATGGATAGAATGGATTTCAAAGTCTCGTCATGATATGCCCTGTAAAAATCAAGGATGGATGTCTCCCTCGTAATTGTTCCCATTGGTGTGGCCCATATGAATCACCGGTTAGCCTGATTTATTGCTTCTAGGTTTATCACTGGAATACACATCTAATGGGCGGAGTGGATCGCACATACATGTCAGGTTGGGCCCATAAAAATAAGAGGTCTGAGTCCGTGTGGTTCCTTTTTCCCAGAACACTACTGCTTGGCGTAATTTAATATGATAATTAAGGCTCAAAATGCTTGGAAGAGAAGTGGGGTTATTTTGGTAATTAATCCTCGTAATGCCAGCAGACGAGTGATTTAAACGAACTTTGGAAAAGAGTGGCCCTTTCGGGTCAGCTCACCACGGTATTAGTTTTAAATCGCGGGTGGGCTTATTTTTATCTTCTATACCCAGCACAAGATTACACATATAATGGTTGGAGTCGATCACACATAAACACTAAGGTGAGTCCCATGGAGAAATAAATAAATAAAAATCAAAATACAGCTTATGGTGAAATTCTTTTTTCCAATAAAAAAAAAAGTCCAAGTTCATCTGGTTGGAGTACCGTTTTGTGTCCAGCCAGTACGTATCATCCAGCCTTTTGCTTAAAAATGACATCCAATCCGTCTAATAGGTTGACCCATCACAAGCATTACTTTTTTTAAACACCACAACAACCAAATATACAAGTCAGTTGGCCAAACACAATTTGGTTAATTTTAATGGTAGGACTTTCTATCTTAACTACTTACCATGGTTTAGCCTAATCTAGTGTTCAATCTACCTTAATTGTAAATCTATATACAAACGCATGGTGGCCCACAAGATAGACGGGGTGGATCTACTCCACATGAACTCTTTCCTTCTACATCTAGGAAAGCAATGCCACGTTGCCCTTAGGAAGGTCAAGCAAACTTTATGCTAAATATTTGGAAAGAGGATATATCCAAAGGAGAGTAAATATATGATGGGCTACACACCTATTATAGATTTGGACCATCCAACTCAAAATCAAATCCCTGCATTAGATAAATTACATGTCAACATGCCAAGGACAATTTTTTTTTTTCTTTTTTTTATGATCTTATGATCGATCATGTCAAATACTTATGGAAAGTGTTGGTTGTTAATAAAATTGTCCAATGATCCAGATTTAACATGCATACATACTTTTCTTACGAGTGATATTTCTTAGGTTTTGTTACATAACTTTTCTTAGCGGGTCTTAACTGATGAATGGCCTAGATCTTTGACACACATGTTACTTTACATAACTATGACATGCATTCTAAAACTTCTCAAATGTAAGCGTAAGTATTATATAAAAGAGTGAATTTTCTCATTTGGACGAAAATGCAATGTCCAGCTAGTTGTGTGTGAGCATCGCTATATATATATATATATATAATTTTATGGCGGGCCACTCCCACGTGGGACCCACCTTTAATATGAAATATGCATTGTCCAGATGGATCTGGACGTGTGTATGGGTAGCGTCCCGCCATTGTGCAGGTATATAATATATAATATTAATATATATATATATATATATATATATATATATTATTAATGGTACTGTATGGGTGGGCCACTATGTGGACCGCACCATGATGTATGATCCTATCCAACTGGACGGTGCAGGAGATATGTTATCCATAACATCCATCTAATGGACACGTCACGGATTCCCACCAGATGATGCATGTGTTGTATCCCACCGCCCATCTAACTGGTGTGCCAGGTACGCCGCCCCCCCCCCCCCCCCCCCCCCCCCCCAGATGATGCTTGTGTTGTATCTCTATTGTCCATCCAATTATGTGGGGCCACCGTGATGTATGGGCTTTGCCATGTCGTCCAATACATTGGACGGGTGGGACCCACCACTGATGTATGTGATACATCTAAGTTGTCCACCTGTTTTACCATGTGGGCCACACCATGATGTATTTATTTTATCTATACCATCCAAATTGTGTTGGACAGTGCTGGATAATGTTTGGACAGTGTCAATCATCATTAGTGGGCCATGTGCCCCATGGAATGATAGTGTACAGTGATACACATGTTACACCTACAACTATTGAAATGATTTTTGATATGGTCCAAACCCATTTGAGGCCCATTAGTGCGGCTCATCCATGAGGCCCATTATGATGTATTTTTAGCCCATGTGTAGGGCCCACCTGTTTATATTTTAGCCCATGTGATAGGGCCCATTTGTCTTATATTTTGAGGGCCATATGATGGGGCCCATTTGCCTTGTATTTTGAGGGCCATATGATGGGGCCCACCTGCCTTGTATTTAAGGCCTATATGATGAGGTCCACCTATCTTGTATTTAAGGCTCATATGATGGAGCTCACCTGCTTGAATCTGAGGCCCATGGGCAAGGCTTATTGTGATGTATTCGAGGCCTATAGACAAGACTCATTGTGATGTATTCGTGGCCTATGAGTAAGGCTCATTGTGATATATATTTGGCCCATGACACGTGGCCATTTTAATGTATTCGAGGCCGATTCCGATTATCGAGGCAAATTATTTAGGCCGATTCCAATTGTCGATTCTTATTCCGATTCCGATTGTCAAGGCCGATTCCGATTGTCGATACCGATTCCGATTGTTGAGGCCGATTCTGATTATTGAGGCCCAATGAGATGCATATTTGATCCGTATTTGAGGCTCATTGTGATGTGCATTTGGCGCGTGTTTGAGGCTTAATGTGATGTATATGCGGCTCGTATTTAAGGCCCGTTGTGATGTGTATTCAGCCCATGTCTAAGGCCTAATGTGATGTATATAAGGGTTATTTGATGAAGCTCGTTGTGATGTATTTAAGGGCCAGGCGATGGAGCCCATTGTGATGTATGTTAGGCCCATGTGAAAGGCCCATCGTGATATGTATTAAGCTCTTGAGTGAGGCTCATAGTGTTGTATATTTGGCCCCTGTGTGAGGCCATGGGTCCACTATATGTTAGGATCTATGTGGGTCATTCCTTGGGGGCAATGCTGGTAAAATGTCCACATTGTTGAGGTTGATTGTCGATGTTGATTATTGATACTGATTATGAATATATGATAACATAGCATCATGATACATGCCCATATGCATCATCTACATGTTTGTTATAAGATATGATTGACCATTGCATATGTCATAGTGTCAGTTGTTATGAGACTCCTTGATAGGCGGAGATTATCTCACATAAGCACACGGTATGCGCAAGATTGATACATGACTGGATTATATGACTCACGCATCTTGCATTGTGTGTTGTGATTACTTTACGCCCTAGTAACATCAGGGTCGTAGCCTCCACAGGCATATCGTTGGTAGCCAGATGGGATACCAAAAATCTGTTCTACATGGGGTGCTATAGATATCCCTAGGTGAAAGTCTTAGAATCCTTTTGGTTCCAAAGGTTGCTCCAACGTCTAGATCGAGTGGATGCATGAGCGCATGAGGTCCATATACCGTTAGGCCGCGTCTCCCAATATGTCGTGGTCGGTTGGAAGGGAGTACAACCTTACCTTCCCGAGAGGAGGGGCAATGCTAGGTTGAGTCTGACCAGATCGAGGAATTGGTCCACTATCGACGAGTCGGGCCCGATATTGGCAGTCGGATAGTGAGGTCTCTTCCACTCACCTTGTTGCACTAGACCTCGGTGATATTTCCTAAATGAGTTATATTGGTATGTGAACTCAGTTGAGGATTGGTATGCTTGAGTTGCATCTTGCATCGCATGGTTTTGGTATGACCGACATCATTCATACCTTGCATCGCATAGCCTCGATATGATTGATAGTATTCATGGATTCACCAGTTTATTTCACATTCTTTGATATTGCATAATTTCATTACTACCTTATTTCACATTCTTTGATATTGCATAATTGCATTACTACCTCATGCACATACTTTCACCACTCTCTAAGCTTCCATAAACTTATATATGATCATTGCATGCAGGTGACGTTGGATCGCAGCAGCGCTAAGGCTAGAGCGCGTGTCAGATCATTTTGGAGCTTTTATCTATCATCAGTGTATTTCCCTTTATGTGTATTGTACTTATAAGTTTTTTTATCATAGTGGAAATGTGATGGAGTTTTTGGTTGTTTTTTGGGTTATGCCATAGGTTATGCTTATTATGGACCAAACTGACATTGAAAATCCTCCTCGTAGGATCCCAGGATCCGAACCTGGTACATATGTGTTAGGGGCCGAGAATGGGGTACTACGGAGGCTGTCGGCACCGGATTCGGCAATCGGAAATTTTGTGATCCCGGTTTTCGAGTTCGGGGCGTGACATACACTCTTGCTGGAAGCTCTCCTGGAGACTAACTGTAAGTGCTAAGTTGTAAATCTAGCACCCTGTATTGTCAATTTTGTTGTGCTATACCACTTTGGAGTGATTGACTTTTTTTTTATAGATGAAAAGTTCAGCTTCAAGCTCAATAGATGGAAAGTTCACCTCCATTCGAAGATGAGTTTCAAGTCATCTGCATCAACATCAAATGCTACGACTACTTCAAGTAAGTGCGCATGTTTAACTTCGAGATCAAGTTCAAGTTCACCAAGTCCAAGTGTTCAAGTCCAGGTACTTAAGTTCAAGTGCATCTCAAGCTCAAACTTAAGTTAAAGTTCAAGCTCAAGTTCAAATACACTAACTCCAGCTTAAGTCTCAAGAACACAAGCTCAAGATGCAAGTTCAAGTAAACGAGATCAAGCTTCATGTACTTCAAAGTAACCTATCTACTGAAGTGACCAATGTTACAAGTTCAATACTTACATTTAAGGTATACATGACCCTAAAAAGACCTTAGGTTTAGATCGTTAATATTGCATATTTAATTTGGATCATAATACTTAATTTAGGCTTTACTTCAACTAGTCCTAGTCATTTCTCAACTAGTCTAGGCACTGGCTCAACCAGTCTAAAGTTTTTCTCAACCAATTCAGGATTTTACTCAGAAAATTAGATAAGGTTATTAGGTCTTCGACTAGTCGAGTACCCTACTCGACCGGTCTTGGAGACTAGCTCGACTAGTCGAGCAGGACTTGACTCGAACTCCAGCAATGCGAATTTTGCCCACTCGACCAGTCGAGTGCTGTGTCAACTAGTCGAGCTAGCTACTCAACCAGTTGAGGGTTTGTTTTATCCAATCGCGCTAGAAATTTTGAAAATTGGTTTTACCAGCACCAGTCGAACCGAACCTTAGACCGGTCAAGGGAACCGAATTGTAGCCTATAAATAGAGGACATTTCTCAAATTTTATCATTCATTCCAAGCCAATTCAAATCACCACTTTGAGAGATTAGTCCCCACTATTGTGAAGCTATTGTAAAGTATTTAAAATTATTTTATATAGCTTTTTGGTTTCTTAATTTCTTGATATCTAGATTCCATTCTACTTTATATAAAAGGGGATTTTTCTTTAACCTTTTTTGAGATCCAAGAAATTGAATCCAAGTAGCCAAAGGTTAGATTTAATTTAAAATTCATATAGACTTAGAACCCCTTCATTCGTGAGATTGAGCATTGAACATCTTCATCTACAAAGAAGTAGTTCTACCGGCTACGTCAAAGAAAATTCTTCAGATAAGTATTGTTTTTAGTTTTTTATTTTTGGTTCGTGATATTTAGCTAGAAAAATCTCTATTTGTGGTTTTGAATGAGATTAGCCAGGAAAATCTCAGCATGAGATTTTTTTATTGTATAAGCCCATTGAAAAACACATCTGTAAAGGTTTTAATATGAACCTTAGAAAACCTTCTTTCTTAGTGAAAACCAATATCCCATGGGGGTGGATATTGGGAGTGGAGTAGTTGTGTGGCTATTTGCAAATAGTTGGTGTACACACATGAACCATTATAATTCTTGGAGTTGTGGTGGTTGTTATGTTTGTTATTTGTGTGTGAATGTTATAATCTATTTTGTATACTTGTGGTGAATGTTATAATAGCTAGATTTGTTTCTTTTACCTCTGTTTCAGTTTGAGTTTTTGATACTTACTAATGTTCTAAAAATTAAATTGTCCTACCATAAACCTTAGTTTTTGTTGTAAGGTTGTCCACAGAACAACGTTTGTATTAACCTCTCAAGACTAAGGCATTTGAGATTGCTATTTATTTCTATTATCTGCATTTATTTTTCGCATTTATTTTTATATGGCATAGTCCTATTCACCCCCCCCCCCTCCCAAGGACTGACAGTTCGCTCTTTTCAAGTGGTATCAAAGCCTAATAGCTCATTCCATTGGATTTATTTCCTAAGCTAATCGATCTCAAACTTTTAAAATGTCAAATTTTGATAGCCTTTTTTATTTCTAGGCTACCACTATTTGATGGCTTCAACTATGCTTATTGGAATGCCAAGATGATAATTTTTTTGAGGTCCATTGATGAAAGCATGTAGCAAGCAACGGTTACCAAATGGAAACCACCAATGACTGAAGTTCTAGGCAGTGATGGAATCAAGTCCACGCAAGTGTCGCCTTATTATTTATGAACCACACCTCAGAAAAACGAGAGCAGTGTTAATGCCAAAGCTTTAAATTCAATCACTTATGCACTATCACCTAATGAGTTCAGAAGAATTATATCTTGTGATACTGCAAAATGAGATTAGGATATCTTATAAATGACATACGAGGGTACGACTATTGTCAAAAATTCAAAACTTCAGACCCTCACCATTGGGTTTGAGGAAATACATATGGAAGAAAATAAATCATTCATAGACTTATATACAAAACTGAATGACATAGTCAACTCAACGTGGGGTCTTGGAGATAGCATCCCAGAAAATAAAGTTTGTACAAAAATACTACGATCACTTCCTGAGATATTCAATTCCAAGGTCACTGTCATTCAGGAACTTCGAGACACTGATAATATGATGGTGGAAGAACTTTTTTGCTCACTTCAAACCTACGATTGAATTTTAAAGTTCCAAAAGGTGAGTCTGTAGCCCTTAATTAAATCATCCAAATGTATTTCTCAAGATAGTAATTCTGATTGTGAAAACCCAGAGGATGATATGGCCTTATTAGCTAAAAAGTTTTATATGATTTTTAAAAGTAAAAAGAGAGTTAATTTTCAAAAACCCTCTGAGAAAAAAAAGGATAAAACTAAAAATTGAAAATCATTAAAAGATAGTCAGTTCTTCAACAACCATAAATATGGGCATCTAGCAAATAGGTGTCCAAAAAGGGACAAACCAAAGAGAAAAGGCATGTTTGCCACATGGGATGAATCGTCCTCCTCTGAAGCTTCTTCTGAGTTGGATGATTCAAAACCTGAATCTACAAGTGAGGTCAAGGCCTTAATGACTCTAGCCAAAGTCACTTTCACAGATAGTTGTGATACATCTAAATATAAAAATCTAAAGAGTAACCCTGAAAACGAAGATGTTCTTCAGGATGCCTACAATGCCCTATACAGGGAGACTTGTAAGATTGTTTTCAAACTTAAACTTCAAAAAGAAAATTTTCTAAAATTAAAAGAGGATTTTAAAAACTTAGTTTTAGAAAATTCGCACATTTCTGATTGTTTTGAAAAGGCTAAATGTGACTTGAATTTCAAAGCATCTGAACTCGAAAAACTAAGATCAGAAAATGAGAAACTAAAACTTGAAGTTTCTTCCCTCTTGAGTTCAAAGGATACTTGGAGGTATGCCCAAGGAGACCCTAAACTTGAAAAGTTACTAACCGGGTCAAGAAAATGTCAAGATAGATCGGGTTTGGATTATGATAAAAATACACCTTTGAAAAATAAGAATATAACTCCTAAGTTTGTTAAAGGAGAGTCCTCCAACTCAAAAGGGAAAAGCTTGAATCAAAACAACTTTAAAAATCTTAAAACTTTTCAAGCTCCTGAAGTTAATGCTAACCATATCAATCTTAGAAATCAAAATTATAACATTTTAGCTAAGAAGATTGTGGACTTACTCAAGGAGCTTCTGAAATCTAACTCGAATGTGAGAGTTAATAACAATTATAAGCGAAGGAAAACCAACAATGCTTCAAAACCTATAATGATAATGAAATGGTCCCTAAGGTTACATGTCTGGTTGCCCACACCGCCTTCAAGGCTTCGAGTCAATCAAAGTGGTACTAGACAGTGGTTTCTCTTGACAAATATGACAGGTGACAGAGATTTGTTCACTAACTACAAAGAAATGACTGATGGGTTAGTCACATTTGGTGACGGAAGCAACTGTAAAATAATTGACCAAGGTACGGTTCAACTTTTCAACTTTCCTCCTTTTAAAAATGTATTATTTATAGAAGGTCTTAAGCACAATTTTTTGAGTATTTCTCAAATCTACGATAATAAGCATAGTGTTAAATTCACTAATCAAGGATGCGAGATCTCAAATGAGAAAGTTTGTGTGATATTGAATGGTCGAAGAACATCTAAAAATTTTTATATTGTAAGTGATTCTAGCTCATCTAAATTATCCTGTTACATGGTCCAAACCAATGAGATTTATTTATTTAACCGAGTTATGGCACAAACGCCTTGGAGATGTAAACTACCAGAATCTATATAGACTGAGTAAGGCTGATCTAATAAGAGGTCTATCCAAATTAAAGAAAATGGATAAATTTTGTGGCGAATGTCAAATTAGGAAACAATCAAGGAGTAGTCATAAGAAAGTGAACTCCTTCGCCACATCTAAACCTCTTGAACTCCTCCACATAGATCTTGTTGGACCAACTAGAATGGAGAGTCGAGGTAGAAAAAAATAATTTCTAGTAATTATAGATGATTTTAATAGATTTACATGGGTAGCTTTTATGAGAGAAAAGTCTGAAACTCTCGATGAAGTGAAAATGATACTTAAGCATATCCAAACTGAAAAATAAATGAATATCTTTAAAATCCAAAGTGACCATGGATCGGAGTTTAGAAATAACAATTTTGAGAAGTTCTAAAGTGATCACGGAATATTGCATGAGTTTTCTACACCTAAGACACCTCAATAAAATGGGGTTATTAAAAGGAAAAATCGAGTGCTTCATGAAATAGCTAATGTTATGTTGAATAACATGAAGTTACCTAAAAATCTATGGGCTGAAGTTGTTAACACTGCATGTTATATAATATTCCGAGTTTATATCAGAAATTCAAAAGATAAAACAACTTATGAACTGTTGTTTAACAAGAACCCCACAATTAAATACTTTCGAGTTTTTGGAAGTAAGTGTTATATTTTGCGTGACCGCAAAAATTTAGAGAAGTTTGACTCTAAAAGTGATGAAGGGATCTTCCTAGGGTATGCTCTAAATAGTCGAGTGTATTGAGTTCTCAATAAGAGAACCGGTGTCACTCAGGAGTTCATAAATATGGTTATTGATGATCACCTAAATACATCAACTACTAGTTCAGATGATGATGAAGTCAGTATAATTGACAAACCTGATTCCTCATCTAGTCATAACAACACCGAACTACGATCAGTTAAAGACCATCCTACTGATCAAATTCTTGGTAACCCTCTCACTGGTGTGCATACTCGAAAATAATTAGAAAACATATGTAATTATGTGTGTTTTACTTCCCAAATTGAGCTGGCCAATGTAAATGGGGCACTTACTGATGAAAACTGGATAGTTGCCATGCAAGATGAACTAAATTAATTCATTCGAAATAATGTATGGTATTTAGTTCTAAGACGATCTGATAAACATATCATAGGAACCAAGTGGATCTTTAAAAATAAATCTGATGAGTTAGGGAATATAATAAGAAACAAGGTAAGGCTGGTTATACAAGAGTACACACAGATAGAAGTAATCAATTATAATGAAACCTTTGCCCCAATATCTCATCTTAAATCCATCAGATTATTCATATCTATTGCACGTTTCAAAAAGTTTAAAATTTATCAAATGGATGTCAAGAGTTCTTTCTTAAACGGTGATTTACATGAAGGGGTTTATGTTGAACAACCTAAGGGTTTTGAAGAACCCAAAAACTTTGATCATGTGTATCGCATGAAAAAAGAACTTTATGGTTTAAAACAAGCTCCTATGGCATGGTATAAGAAACTGATTAAGTTTTTACTAAGTCATGACTTTGCTATGGGGAGTGTTGATAAAACTCTGTTTGTTAAGAAAAATAATGAATACATACTTATAGTATAAATATATGTTGATGATATTATCTATGGCTCTACATGTTCTAACATGTCTACTAAGTTTACAGAGTTGATGAAATTCAAGTTTGAAATGAGCATGGTGGGAGAACTGAATTACTTCATAGGTCTACAAGCGAAACAACTTAAAGATGGTATTTTCATTTCTCAAACCAAGTATGCTCTAAACTTGGTTAAGATGTTTAGATTTGAGAATGGTAAGAACTTTGATACTCTTATGAGTACATCTCTTAAGCTTTCTAAAGATGCAACAGGTAAGAGTGAAGATCCTTAGTTATATCATAGTATGATTAGTAGTTTGTTATATTTAACTGCGAGTCGACCTGATATAGCATTCAACATAGGTATTTGTGCTCGATATCAATCGGATCCTAAAGAATCTCACCTGTTTACAGTAAAGAGGATTATTAAGTATGTCACAAGTTCAATTAATTTTAACCCTTGGTATCCACATGATACTAATGTTCAATTAGTTGGTTATTCGGATGCTGACTGGGTTGGGAATATAGATGATAAAAAATTCACTAGTGGTGGTTTCTTTTATGTTAGGAATTGTTTAGTTTCCTGGCATAGTAAGAAACAAAGTTCTGTATCCCTATCCACAACTGAGGCTGAATATATATGTAACACCCTTAAAATCGGGGGTCGTGTATAAACTCAACTCCCGAGTTCCAGACCGTCACTTATGCAACAAAAATGATTATGATTCAATGTTGTCTGAGTTAAAGCATTCACATGAGTAAAAGTATACCAAAACAGCAATTCATACTCCAGATCCAGTGATAAAAGCAAGCGGAAGACTAAAGAATATATATATCACTGTATGGAAAACAAAGTAGATCTCGACTGTCTCCAAAGTATGAATACATCTCTGAGTCTTATATACATGTAAATAAACAGAAATCAAATGTCAAAATAGTCCCACTGAGAAGTCCCGTCAATCCAGGCCACCTAAGCAAAGCCGTCGTGGTACTGCATATATGAGAACTCGTCCTGGTCCTCATCATAGTCCGGCTCTGCCTCCTGAATCGCTGCCTCACCTGCATCTAAGACAAGGTCTGGTGGGTGTTGCAAACACCATCCCGTAACGTGGGAGTGAGTAGGTAACTCAGTAGAATAATAGAGCAAGGATTAGCATGTTCTCAAATCAATCATGCGATAATAGTAAAGCAGTAAATCAAGCAATCCTAATACTGTTGTTAATGCAATATGACATGACATGATGGATGCCCTCACCGACGATCTCCCTCATACGGCACCATCTTACGCCCGCGGCATGCTTTCATCCCACAATGCTCCACATCTTCCAGGCAAATGTAATGTGATGGTGATATGATTACCGAGTTGTTATTAGTCCTTTTCATACAGCAATATTGGGAAACTAAGGTACTTCCCTTATATCAATCCCAACACAGATCCTGTCTAGGGTCGTCACTCCTATTAATCTCATACGATGTATATTTTGTAGGTCGCTGTAAGGGCTGTCAGGGCTGTTGCTCGCACTCATTGCACCGCTCCCCCATCACCTTATCAATACAGGCCTACTGTACTCTCACTGCTACGGAAGGGTCGTCGCCTCCCGTAGACTCAGAATACGCTCGCAGTCACGACAAAGTACTCGTCGCCTGATCAGTGTAGGCCGACAGCAAGAATATAGTGTCTCATACCACCGTAATCTGATCACGAGTCATAGGTGCTCACTGGTCATTACGGGGAGGTTTGTGGTCCGAGCGTAGGCCGACAGCTCGACCACGGTGTCCCATACCACCATGCCCGGCTCATGAGTCTTTGTGGATCAAGGTACAATGGTTAACAGGGTTTACAATGGTAAGTTCAGTACCCTAGGTTCAAGCAGTTATGACTCATATAGGGTGAATATACAATGGCCAGTCAGGTTACTTGACGGGCATGACTAGCACGAGCGCATCTCAAGTCGAACGACGTGAAGTGCGCAAAACACTTCGTGTGGCCTAACCACTGACGCCAACTCCAAAACACGGCTCGCGTTCATCGACGCGTCGTTCGTGGTAAAAAAAAGCCAATCACGAACTTGCTCGGTTGCCTACTGCCTGGACTAGATATAGTCCCAAACAATTATGAATCCACATCAGCAATCATGTAAGAGTATTGGAAATGAAATACAACAATGTGAGCATGTTAACACATGTTATAACATACAACTAAAGTAAATCATCAAGCACATGCATTTCATACATATAATGAAATCATGCATATAGCTAACATGTAGGAAATCATTTATATCAGCATATTAATTGAGAAATCAATCTCAAACTAATTCATAACACCATTTAATTCAATACATACTAATACAAGCATTTATACAAACACTTAAACTACACACTTAAGTGTACATATAGTATGTCGACTCAAAGTGCGTATTTAGGCGAATCTCTTCGCCAAACTAATTATGCACGCATTCCTAATATCCTAATGCGACAAGAAGCCATGTCAATCACATCAGCAAATTATGGATGAAAACAGTATTTCCTACAAATGACTAAAATGCCCTAAATCTCATATTCTTCGTCTGCTTGCGAAACAGGAAATGGACGGCATGTTGTACATGTCAAACGGTATTGCCGTCGATAATCTACTATTAAACGACATTGAAAGCGTTGGAAACAGTCAATCAAAGCGTCTAAAATCTGCACCTTTTCTCCTATTAGGTGTATTAATTCGAACGGAGCGTATACGCTTCGTCTACGGCGAATAGGCAACCTAAAACACAAGATTCATAAGCTAACATGCTATGGACATGAGTGAACAATAAATCAGCAAGTGTTAGGGGTGTTTTCTTACCTAGAAACGCGGTAAAAACACCGGGGAAGTGATTGAGGTGTGTTGCTTAAGCACGTGCAACAGGTAGCACAAGCAACAGGAAATACTTTCCCACTCTCTCTCACAAACTCTCACTTTCTCTCTCACTCTTGCTAGGGTTTCTAGTAAATTCGGATGGGTGAGAGGAGTGAGGGTTTAAGCTCCTTTTATAACCTAAATCTTGCCCGAAACAGGCTCGGGAACAATGTTTACTTGATACCTAACCAAATCGGGGCTGTTTCGGTCCAAAAAGGCATTTCTGGTGGTCCCCTGGCCGAACGCGATCGGACTTAAGTTCATACACGTCGGATGTCGCTCTCATCCCATTTTCAGACCAGTAGTGTTCGTAGATCTCACGTGGCGGTTTAGTTTCAGTTCAGTGGTCACCGCACGTAAATCAGGCCTACAAG
The DNA here is from genome assembly GCA_037074715.1 of Magnolia kwangsiensis. Taxonomy (NCBI): domain Eukaryota; kingdom Viridiplantae; phylum Streptophyta; class Magnoliopsida; order Magnoliales; family Magnoliaceae; genus Magnolia; species Magnolia kwangsiensis. Next base: position 146,373,963 of record CM073572.1, read on the forward strand.
TCTCATGATATGAAATAGAAATTTTTTCTGATCCGAGGGTGTAATTTGGCTGAATTCTGATGGTCAGAACGCTTAATACTGACGCGTCAAGTTGTGTGCCAGATTTGAATTTTAAATTCCAAATCTAACCCTATTCTCACTCTCTTCACTCCAGGCTCAATGAAATAGCTTGTGAATGTCGGTTGGACTTGATTTTCGAAATGATTGTCAAGTCCAGCTAGGCGGTTTTAACGGTCTAAGATTGTAGGTATCGGACTTTCGACGCGCGGTATAGATCCAATACAAAGTTTCAAAGAGGTCCAGAGAACAAACCGGTTTAGAGTTTGATCCAAGGTTTTAGAGTATTATAGCATCATTGGTTCTACTCGCTTTGGGTCTTGTAGAACGTATTTAAAGTGATCAGGGACTATTTCCCAGCTACTCTAGCGTTGCGCTAGCTAACTTACACTTATTTTCTAAAGGAATTAATTCTACGCGATTTCTGGTCGAGTCGGTACTCGAGTCCAAGTATGAATTTTTCGAGGACGTTACAATCTACCCCCCTTTACAAAAAATTTCATCCACCAAATTTGTACCTTTTCGTACTCCTCGAGAAGTTGTGGGTAGTTCTTTCTGATCTCGGCTTCTGTCTCCCAGGTAGCCTCTTTCTCAGAGTGATGCGTCCACAATACCTTCACAAGGGGAATCACCTTACTACGCAGTACCTGCTCCTTCCTGTCTAGGATACGTGTCGGTCGCAGGATATATGTAACATCCTCTCCTAACTGTACCTGCTCCCATATGATGATATGGAAAGGATCAGAAACGTATTTCTTCAGCATAGAAACATGAAATACGTTGTGAACGCTCGCGAGAGGCGTGGGTAAAGACAAACGGTACGCCACTGCTCCCACACGATCGAGGATCTGGAATGGACCAATGAATCATGGTGCTAGCTTCCCCGTCTTCCTGAACCGAAGGACTCCCTTCATAGGGGAAACTCATAAAAATACATGATCCCCAACTGTGAACTTAGCGGCCTCCGTCTCGTATCGGCATAACTCTTCTGTCTGTTCTGCGCTGTGAGAAGCCGACGTCTAATAATATCAATCTTCTCCGACGTCGCCTGCACTAACTCTGGGCCAATCAAGCTACGCTAACTGACCTCTGCCCAGCAATACGGTGCACGACTCCATGCAGATGCACAATCTCTCTAATGTACAGTCTACCAGCTCGTCTGCAGAGTTCGTGACTTTGATCGGTAGGAAGTGCGCCGACTTCGTCAGACGGTCGACAATCACCCATATGGAATCATGTCCCCTCCTCGTCTTCGGTAACCCTGAAACGAAATCCATGGAAATGAAATCCCACTTCCAGTCTGTGATCGGCAAGGCTGCAAGAGTCCAGGTGGTCGGTGATGCTCTGCCTTCACCTGCTGGCAAGTGACACGAACTCTGCTATGTGGGTCTTCATACCTTCCCACCAATAGGTCCTCTTCATGTCGCGATACATCTTCGTACTGCATGGTTGCATCGCGAGTCTGGTACAATGCGCAGCCTTGAGAATCTCTCGTCTCAAGTCAGGGATATCTGGGACGCATAGGCGGCCACGATAACGTAAGCCCCCATCCATGCCAACTCGCCACTCGGCGTCTTCATCATCACTGGCCTACTCTCGAAGCTCAGTCATTGCGCATCATCCCTCTGCGCCTCGATGACCCGGTCATCGATCTGAGATCGCACCTGTACATGTGCGATGAACTCATACGGCTCCTCTACAGTGAGTTTCTGCTCAAAGTCTCACAAAAACTCAACCATATCCCACTCAGCAACCATCAGTGGAGCCGCAAACTCTATCGCCTTCTTGCCGCTCAACGCGTCAGCCACAAGGTTCGCCTTCCCAGGATGGTAAGAGACTTCGAACTTGAAGTCCTTCAAAGTCTCCATCCATCGCCGCTGCCTCATATTCAAGTCTCGCTGCGTGAATATGTACTTGAGGCTCTTGTGGTCGCAAAAGAGCTCGAACTCCTCTCCATAGAGGTAATGTCTCCAGAGTCTCAGTGCGAATATGACGGCTGCCAACTCTAGGTCGTGTGTAGGGTAATTCTCCTCGTGCTTCCTTAATTGTCTCGAGGCATACGAAATTACCCTGTCCCTCTGCATAAGGACACAACCCAGACCAACGCTAGACGCGTCAGTATATATAGTGTACCTAACCCCTTGCTCTGGCAATACTAGCACAGGGGCGGACGTAAGCCTGTCCTTCAGCTCCTGAAAAGCTTACTCTGCCTTGTCATTCCAGGCGAACTTCACGTCCTTTCGTGTCAATTGAGATAGAGGTCTCGCGATCTTCGAGAAATCCTGAATGAAGCTTCGATAATAGCCAGCGAGACCCAAGAAACTCCTCACCTTAGTAACAGAACCAGGCTGCTCCCAGTCCTGAACTATAGCTACCTTAGACAGGTCAACTGCCATGCCATCTTTGGACACCACATGTCCCAGGAACTTCACTTCCTGCTTCCAGAAGTCGCACTTCTTGTACTGTGCGAACAACTGATGCTGTCTGAGCGTATCCAGGACCAAGCGCAAGTGCTCCTCATGCTCCTCTCGACTCCTGGAGTATACCAAAATGTCGTCAATGAACACAACGACGAATCGATAGAGGAAAGGCCGAAATACCCGGTTCATCAGATCCATGAACATGGCTGGTGCGTTCGTGAGACCGAACGACATCACAAGGAACTCGTAGTGGCCAAAGCTAGTCCTGAATGCTGTCTTCTTCACGTCCTCATCCCTGACGCGCAACTGATGATATCCTGACTGAAGATCAATCTTCGAGAAGTACTGCGCTCCTCTCAACTCATCAAACAAGTCATCGATCCTGGATAAAGGGTACTTGTTCTTCACCGTGATCTGGTTCAGTCTGCGATAATCAATACACAATCGCATCGAACCATCCTTCTTCCTTACGAACAGGACTGGTGCTCCCCAAGGAGACACACTAGGCCGTATAAGGCCAAGCTCCAACAGACCATCAATCTACATCCTCAACTCCTCCATCTCACACGGTGCCATGCGATACGTCGGCAGTGAGACGGGCGTGGAACCAGGCACCAGATCGATAGTGAAATCAATCTCTCGTCGAGGCGGCAAACCAGGGATCTTCCTGAACAGATCTCCAAAATCATAAACGACTGGCGTATGCTCAAGCATCTGGGCACCAGTGTCCCGTAGCAAAGTAGCGTAGCTAAGTATGCGGAAGGGGAGATTTACCCGCACTGAAAATGTAAAGGATGCGCCCTCTGGCTCATAGGCAGTCACTATACTAGTCTCACAGTCAATCTCGGCCCTCGCTGCAGTCAACCAGTCCATGCCAAGAATGACGTCGAGATAAACAAGAGAGGGGTCGACGATAAGATCAAGAGCCATCGTCTTGCCCCCCAGATCCACCAAACAGCCCTCACACATCAGGGTGGCATCTGTAAAGGACCCGTGAGCTGTATAAACTCGCACCCCATCCATCCTAATAGTCGGTAGCCCAATGCGCCTGACTATGGCATGTGATATCAATGACATCGTGGATCATGTGTCCACCATCACAAGAATAGAAATACCTCCGATGTGGGCAGTGACCTCAAAGGTCGAATGCTAAGAAGTCTCTGTCGCAGCTGCCTCATCTGTCAAGACATACACCCATGCCTGCTGTGGCCGGTTCGGCCGCTGTACCATGGGCCATAGAGGCGGCCTGAACTGAGATACCGGAGGTCTGAAGGAAGGGTGCGCAGGAGCCAACCAAAAAGGTGGTGCTGATATAGCCTGTGGGCATGTACGGTCGATCTTCTGCGGCGGCGAGAACCCACTGTCCCGCATCCGAGCAAAATAACTCTGTGCCAAATGGCCCAATCTCCCACAATAAGTACATGATAACTCGGGGCGCTGAAACGGTGGTACTGGCTCGACAGCCCTAGGAGGAGGGTCAGCGCGAGGCCTCTTACCCGCAAAGGGCCTGTCTTGCAACTCCGGTCATGGCCTAGGAGCAATAGGGCCACGAGATCATGTAAGTCGATCCACATCTTACTCTGCTCGCATGGACATGTGAATCAGCTCTGCGTAAGAGGGAATGCTCACGTAGCACATCTTCGACCGAATATCCGGTCGCAAACCCTTAGAAAAGTGCTGTATGCGCATCTGCTCATCTGCCAGTATAGTCGGGACGTATCTGCCCAACTCAGTAAACCTATGCTCATACTCAGTGACTGTCATGCCTCCCTATCTGAGGCACGAAAACTCATTCTTCCGCTCATGCCTGTACGTCTGGGGATAGTATTTCTCGTGGAAGCGGAACTCGAACGCTGCCCAGGTCCATATGTAATCGGCGGCAACGGTTCACAACACACTGTCCCACCATAAGCTGGCCTCTCGCTCGAACAAGAACGTAGCCAGCTCGACCTGCTCAGCCTCTGAAAAATGTAGCATCCGTAGTATCTTTGACACACGGTCGAGCCAATACTCGACCTCCTTGGGTCTATGAGAACCCGTAAAAGTGAGAGGCCGTAAGTGATGGAATCGCTCTAGCAAGCCCCGTGTGTCTGCGGCATTCCCCGCAGGGTAAGCAGGTGGTATAGGATGAACCATGCCCTCATCCTAAGCATATGTATCGGCATCCTCAGCTAGATGCGTAGGTGGTGTAGGTGGAGGCACACTCCCACCCTGGGCTAGAGCCCCCACTATAGTAGTTAGGAGCTGCTGCTGCTACTACATCATAGCCATCATCTGCTCAAATCTATCTGGAGGTGGAGCAGGCTGTGGCATGTATTGCGTCGAAGAAGACGCACGGTACTTCTCTCTGACGGGCGGTGTGAAAGGCGGTGGTCCAACTGCAGGACCAGTAGTAGGCTGAGACGTACATGCTGTCTCAGGAATCGGGCCCAGAGCAGGGTCCACATGAGCATCAGACTGCAAAGGAGCCTGATCCATAGGCTCACCCAATGTAAGCCGAGCTGTACTGCGTGTAGCCTTCGGCGGCATTCCCTATATTCAAAATAGGGCGCAACCTTGTCAGTCTCAATAGCACAAACACACCGTAATCATTCACATAAAGAGTCAAAGGCATTCCATGCATTTCATTTAATCAAAATTGTCACGATACAAGGGATATCTCCTTACAGGCATCATGACAGGAAGTACATGGGAACTAAGACAGTTAAAGTTACAACAGCAACATAAGTAAAGCACTAGCCTTAACAGGCTTACACAACTTAAAGCAGGAGATGACTAACTACTAACAACAACGTCAAAGATCTCATCGCTAGTCTGAGTCGGGTGACGGAGGAGGAGCACCCTTATCCTGCAAGCAGCATAGGATCACCTTCAAGGTGTGAGTCAGCTTACCGAATTTCCTCTTCATAACGGCCTTGGTATCCTCGACCTCAGCCCAAAGTTCCTGAACTTCCCTTCGCAAGGCAACCTGGCTCTCCTCAATTCGGACAATGCGATCATCACCAGTAGCCTGAGCAGAAGGAGGAGGGCTCTCATCTGTATCCTGAACCCCCTCTTCTACCTCTTCCTGGACTTCTTCCTCAACATCTGCTCCAGGTTCTCCCTCACTTGGATCCTCTTCATCATCAAAATCATCCCCGCTATCCTCCTCAAGCTGAGTCTCACGGTACTGAGACCCGATCTTCATCTTGACCATGGTAGACTCATCAATGCTGTGAATCGGAACTGGCAACTCCGGCCCAAGTCTGTAAGAAAACTCAAGCGCAATCTTGCATATAAGTCAGCCAAAAGGAAGCGACTCAGATGTTCTTCTTGATTTCGCTATGAGGATAATCTGTCGCAACACGAAAGTGGCCATACACACATTTTCTCCCTGGGCCACCTGATACAAGAAATTAACCATAAGGCGCGTACACTCAATGCGATTTGTCGACCTGGGATACACGTTGAACGTGCAAATGTGGTGCATCAGGTGCAATTTATCAGACACATGAGATGCCTTAAGGCTATTGTTAGGATGCCATGAAACCAGTCTACCACATAGGAACCTGGTACGGTGATCTCGCTCACGCCTACTCAAATTCTTTGCACTGGGATGAACATCACCAAGGGGCACGTTCAGAAGTCGCGCTATCAACCGAACATCGATCGTAGCCATTCGGTCTCTACCAAAAGGAATCTTGAACTGCAATGGCTCCAATGTAGGACTCTGAATACGAGCGTAGAAGGCACGAACGGTGCTTACATTAGCACGAGCACGAGCTTCAAAGAGCGGACCCTAATGTGCAGCTTTAATGTGCTCGAATAACAGAAATTCGTCGAAGAGTCGTCCTTCCACGTCCGCCTCAAACAACACCTTACGGTCAGTGTATTCACTGTGAGACATCTCTGCTAATATCACTCGCCCAAGTTGAGTATGGGGATCCAAATCTCGCTTTGTATGGAACTCTCGGGCTGTGCTTGGACTTGTGGCGACGCTTGAGCTGGCGGCGCCACCCCTCGGTCTTCTTAATTGCGCAGGGCGACTAGGCCCAACCTCATCCGCTGCGGTCTTTCTCTTTCCCATCAAAGAGAGGATGGTGGAGAGAGATAAAAGACCCAAAATGGCTTCAAAAAAAGCCATGAAAAATGAGGAAAATATAGAGAAATGGCTGCCCAAACTGAAAAAAGGAGATCTAGGTGTTGTAGAGGGATGCTTCAAGCTCCCCTAGGATGGATTTTTAAAAAGAAAAGAGAACGAAAAAGGGGAATGGAGCTCCTCACGATTTCAGCACGTTTTGGAGGTTGTAGGAGCTCCAACAGACGAGATTTGCAAGAGGAGGAGTTATAAATTGCAATGGAGTGATGGAATGGATTCGGTTTCAGCAAGAAATGGGTTTGGGAAGGATTTGGAGTAAGGATTTGAGAGTGGGCAGCAAGAAAACGTGAGAAGGAGCTTGGGAAAGGGGCTGTTGTGAAGGAAGTACCCTTTTTAGGGGTTTTCTACGGTCGGACCACATGTGGGAGGGGTGTACTATCCAAAATACCCACACGTGCCAAGTTTTATTACAAGTGAGGCCCACTGGACGGCGATGCATAGCCGGATCGGCGATGGCATCGCCGGCCATCTTGCAAGGTGGCTGGTGGGACCACATGGGTCGGGTCCCCCCTGGTCTAGGGACCTCAAAAATATATGGGCCCCACCTTAGTTCATTCTAGATTGCCCTAGGGAGGCCCAAACATCTATTTGGGGCTTTCCGGGGCCAATCTACAAACCTGAATGAAATTCCCTATCATGCAGCATGTGATTTTGGGGTAGAAGGAGCTAATACATCTATCTAGCCATTATTTGCTAAAGATTGCAAACTTAGAATGGCCTAATGGCCAGTTTTCATGAAATTTTACTATTCACTGTAAAATTTTATCAAAGTATGATTTTATATCATTTTCACATTAGGATCAATGCCTAACATGAAAAGAGTAAGAAAGAATTGAAGAATGAAGTGGTGAGAGGAAGAATTTTGAAGAATTTAGGTGAAACGGGGTTTTTAAGCCTTAGCGATTGAATGTAAGGGTTGTGGTTGTCCCACAGCCCAAGGATTCACATTTACAGGTTTAGAACCGTTCAAATAACGTCTCAACCCACCTACCTACACCTAGGAGCTACTCAAGTCGCTTCACGCGACCCTAGATGCGTTACGGACTCGATCGCGTGATCGATACGAATAGACTTCACCTATTGGCGAATCTGCGTTCTTATAAGTGTTTCTAGACCCTTCTCGCACCACCTAAGTCAAAGGAAGTGACAGCGTATGTCGCGTGACTATAACCCAGGCTCGGTATAATCTCATTCATGCTTTGATACCAATTTGTAACACCCTAAAAATCAGGGGTCGTGTATAAACTTAACTCCCGAGTTTCAGACCGTCACTTATGCAACAAAAATGATTATGATTCAATGTTGTCTGAGTTAAAGTATTCACATGAGTAAAAGTATACCAAAACTGCAATTCATACTCCAGATCCATTGATAAAAGCAAGCGGAAGACTAAAGAATATATATATCACTGTATGGAAAACAAAGTAGATCTCGACTGTCTCCAAAGTATGAATACATCTCTGAGTCTTATATACATGTAAATAAACAGAAATTAAATGTCAAAATAGTCCCACTGAGAAGTCCCGTCAATCCAGGCCACCTAAGCAAAGCCGTCGTGGTACTGCATATATGAGAACTCGTCCTGGTCCTCATCATAGTCCGGCTCTGCCTCCTGAATCGCTGCCTCACCTGCATCTAAGACAGGGTCTGGTGGGTGTTGCAAACACCATCCCGTAACGTGGGAGTGAGTAGGTAACTCAGTGGAATAATAGAGCAAGGATTAGCATGTTCTCAAATCAATCATGCGATAATAGTAAAGCAGTAAATCAAGCAATCCTAATACTGTTGTTAATGCAATATGACATGACATGATGGATGCCCTCACCGACGATCTCCCTCATACGGCACCATCCTACTCCCGAGGCATGCTTTCATCCCACAGTGCTCCACATCTTCCAGGCAAATGTAATGTGATGGTGATATGATTACCGAGTTGTTATTAGTCCTTTTCATACAGTAATATTGGGAAACTAAGGTACTTCCCTTACATCAATCCCAACACAGATCCTGTCTAGGGTCGTCACACCTAGTAATCTCATACGATGTATATTTTGTAGGTCGCTGAAAGGGCTGTCAGGGCTGTTGCTCGCACTCGTTGCACCGCTGCCCCATCACCTTATCAATACAGGCCTACTATACTCTCACTGCTACGGAAGGGTTGTCGCCTCCCGTAGACTCAGAATACGCTCGCGGTCACTACAAAGGACTCGACGCCTGATCAGTGTAGGCCGACAACAAGAATATAGTGTCCCATACCACCATAATCTGCTCAGAGTAGGATGCTCACTGGTCACTACGGGGAGGTTTGTGGCCCCAGCGTAGGTCGACAGATCGACCACGGTGTCCCATACCACCATGCCTGGCTCATGAGTCTTTGTGGATCAAGGTACCATAGTTAATAGGGTTTACAACGGTAAGTTCAGTACCCTAGGTTCAAGCAGTTATGACTCATACAGGGTGAACATACAATGGCCAGTCGGGTTACTTGACGGGCTCGACTAGTATGGGCGCATCTCAAGTCGAATGACATGAAGTGCGTAAAACACTTCGTGTGGCCTAACCACTGCCGTCAACTCCAAAACACGGCTCGCATTCATCGAAGCGTCGTTCGTGGCAAAAATAAGCCAACCACGAACTTGCTCGGTTGCCGACTGCCTGGACTAGGTATAGTCCCAAACAATTATGAATCCACATCAGCAATCATGTAAGAGTATTGGAAATGAAATACAACAATGTGAGCATGTTAACACATGTTATAACATACAACTAAAGTAAATCATCAAACACATGCATTTCATACATATAATGAAATCATGCATATAGCTAACATGTAGGAAATCATTTACATCAGCATATTAATTGAGAAATCAATCTCAAACTAATTCATAACACCATTTAATTTAATACATACTAATACAAGCATTTATACAAACACTTAAACTACACACTTAAGTCTACATATAGTATGTTGACTCAAAGTGCGTATTTAGGCGAATCTCTTCGCCAAACTAATTATGCACGCATTCCTAATATCCTAATGCGATAAGAAGCCATGTCAATCACATCAGTAAATTATGGATGAAAACAGTATTTCCTACAAATGACTAAAATGCCCTAAATCTCATATTCTTCGTCTGCTTACGAAACAGGAAATGGACGGCATGTTGTACATGTCAAACGGTGTTGCCGTCGATAATCTACTATTAAACGACATTGAAAGCATTGGAAACAGTCAATCAAAGCGTGTAAAATCTGCACCTTTTCTCTTATAGGTGTATTAATTCGAATGAAGCGTATACGCTTCGTCTACGGCGAATAGGCAACCTAATACACAAGATCCATAAGCTAACATGCTATGAAAATGAGTGAACAACAAATCAGCAAGTGTTAGGGGTGTTTTCTTACCTAGAAACGCGGTGAAATCACCGGGGAAGTGATTGAGGTGTGTTGCTTAGGCACGTGCAACAGGTAGCACAAGCAACAGGAAATACTCTCCCACTCTCTCTCACAAACTCTCACTTTCTCTCTCACTCTTGCTAGGGTTTCTAGCAAATTCGGATGGGTGAGAGGAGTGAGGGTTTAAGCCCCTTTTATAACCTAAATCTTGCCCGAAACAGGCTCGGGAACAATGTTTACTTGATACCTAACCAAATCGGGGCTGTTTCGGTCCAAAAAGACATTTCTGGTGGTCCCCTGGACGAACGCGATCGGACTTAAGTTCATACACATCGGATGTCGCTCTCATCCCATTTTCAGACCATTAGTGTTCGTAGATCGCATGTGGCGGTCCAGTTTCAGTTCAGCGGTCACCGCACGTAGATCAGGCCTACAAGTCTCATGATATGAAATAGAAATTTTTCCTGATCCGAGGGTGTAATTTGGCTGAATTCTGACGGTCAGAATGCTTAATACTAACGCGTCAATTCGTGTGCCAGATTTGAATTTTAAATTCCAAATCTAACCCTATTCTCACTCTCTTCACTCCAGGCTCAATGAAATAGCCTGTGAATGTCGGTTGGACTTAATTTTTAAAATAATTCTCAAGTCCAGCTAGGAGATTTTAACGGTCTAAGATTGTAGGTATCGGACTTTCGACACGCGGTCTAGATCCAATACAAAGTTTCAAAGAGGTCCAGAGAACAAACTGGTTTAGAGTTTAATCTGAGGTTTTAGAGTATTATAGCATCATTAGTTCTACTCGCTTTGGGTCTTGTAGAACGTATTTAAAGTGATCAGGGACTATTTCCCAGCTACTCTAGCGTTGCGCTAGCTAACTTACACTTATTTTCTAAAGGAATTAATCCTACGCGATTTCTGGTCGAGTCGGTACTTGAGTCCGAGTATGGATTTTTTCAAGGCATTACAATATAGCAGTCAGAAATGCCTGTACTCAGCTTGTGTGAATGAAAAGAATGTTAAATGATTATAGTATTGCGCAAGACACAATGATACTATATTGTGATGACTCCAACGCAATCAATATTTCTAAAAAGCCCATCCAACATTCCCGTACCAAATATATTGACATTCGGTATCATTATATTCGGGAATTAGTAGAAGAAAAAGTTATTCCATGGACTCTGTGTAGACAGAAAATCAAATTGTGGACATATTCACAAAACTACTTGACAAAAATAGGTTGTCCAAATTAAAAATAAATATTGGTATGTGTAATTTAATCTAAGATTATCATGATTACTTGCTTGTATTTTTGTATATTTTTCTATAATTTATTTTTAAATTAAAATTGTCAAAATATGCAATTTTTGTACTTGTACGACCGGTCGAGTTGACATCTTTTATGGTTTGTATTCTTCATTCGGTCATATATGGTAATGTTGTATGTTTTCCTTCCTTAATCTATTATATCATCATCCAATTTTGACTTCATCCGGGTAATAGCCATATCCCATTTGCTTATTTAATGACCGCACTTACTTTGCATTGCAATGTGGTCATGCCACCTGGTGCAGCTCCTATTGCACTTCTCCCATTCAACAACTCAAACATCAATAAGATGAATTTGAAGCTAGCTCCTGGTCAAAAGGATGGGGAAGCTGAGGAAGTTGGAGAGGAAGAGGCATTGCCCACAGACACCATGATGAATGACATTTTTGATGAGTTAGAATAGGGTGATCCTAAGGCTAATCCTGACTTTCATTCTTTTAACTTTAATGAGCACCTTCGTTCCCTAGAGGAGAAGGTGGATGGATTGCAAATATCCCAAGATAATCAAATGAAGTATATGCATGAGTATTTTAGACACATAACTATGAGATTACATCAGATTGATTCATTCATTCCACCTCCTTCTTCATCTGGTTCTGATTAGATTTCTTTATTTTCAATGTTGGACTTGTATTAATGCTTAACTTTTCTCTTACTTGGTGACTTTTCTTTTTTTATTTGGACATGTATCTGTTTGTGATGTTAATACTCTTTCTTATATGGTTTAATTACTAACTTTCACACTCTTTCTTATACTCTTCACATATTTGCTCACCATGTTCACATATTTTCATTTCTTCCTTTGTCATTTTATGACAAAAAGGGGGAGAAATTATGTATATGATGCTTAATTATTTATTATGATGTGGTTATGTATGAATGGTGGATGTAGAGAAATGGAAATGCATATCATGCATATCATGCGACATGTATGTGGAATTTTTATTTTTATTTTTGGATATGTATATATTAATATAGGTCTTTACAAGTCACTGTGTGAATCTGTGTATTATAATAGGTTAATCTTTTATAAGTTGGTTTTGTCACAAATTTGACAAAGGGGGATATTGTAAGTGCTAAGTTATAAATCTAGCACCCTGTATTGTCAAATTTTTTTGTGTCAAACCACTTTGGAGTGATTGACTTGTTTTGATGGATAGAAAGTTCACCGTCATTCAAAGATGAGTTTCAAGTCATTTATGTCAACATCAAATGCTACGACTACTTCAAGTAAGTGTGCATGTTCAACTTCGAGATCAAGTTCAAGTTCACCAAGTCCAAGTACTCAAGTTCAAGTGCATCTTAAGCTCAAACTTAAGATAAAGTTCAAGCTCAAGTTCAAATACACTAGCTTAAGCTTAAGTCTCAAGAATACAAGTTCAAATAAATGAGGTCAAGCATCATGTACTTCAAAGTAACCTATCTATCGAAGTGACCAATGTTACAAGTTCAATACTCACATTTAAGGTATACATGACCCCAGAAAGACCTTAGGTTTAGGTCATTAATATTATATATTTAATTTGGGTCATAATACTTAATTTAAGCTTTACTTTGACTAGTCCTAGTCATTGCTCAACTAGTCTAGGCACTGGCTTGACTAATCTATGGTTTTTCTCGACCAGTCCAGGATTTTACTTAGAAAATCAGATAAGGTTATTAGGTCTTTGACCAGTCGAGCACCCTGCTCGACCAGTCATGGAGACTGGCTCGACCAGTCGAGCAGGACTCGACTCGAACTCCAGCAATGCGAATTTTACCCACTCTACTAGACGAGTGTTGTGCTCGACTAGTCGAGCTGGCCATTTGACCAATCGAGGGTCTGTTTTATCTGATCGTGCAAAAATTTTGAGAATTAGTTCTACCAAGACCAGTCGAGTCGAACCTTAGACCAATCGAAGGAACTGAATTGCAGCTTATAAATAGAGGACATTTATTAGATTTTATCATTCGTTCCAAGCCAATTCAAGCCACCACTGAGAGATTAGTTCCCATTATTATGAAGCTATTGTGAGGTATTTAAAATTATTTTATATAGCTTTTTGGTTTCTTAATTTCTTGATCTCTAAATTTCATTCTACTTGATATAAAGGGAATTTTTCTTTAACCCTTTTTGAGATCTAAGAAATTGAATCCAAGTAGCCAAAGGTTGGATTTGATTTAAAATTCATCTAGACTTAAAACACCCTCATTTGTGAGATTGAGCATTGAACATCTTCATCTACAAAGAAGTAGTTTTACCATCTACATTAAAGAACATTCTTCAGATAAGTATTATTTTCAGTTTTCTGTTTTTAATTTGTGAGAATTAGCCAGAAAAATCTCTATTTGTGATTTTGACTAAGATCAACAAAAAAAATCTCAGCATGGGGTTTTTTATTGTGTAAGCTTGAAAAACACATTTGTAAAGATTTTAAGGTGAACCTTGGAAAACCTTTTTTCTTAGTGAAAGCCAATATCCCGTGGGTGTAGATATTTGGAGTGTAGTTGTGTGGTTGTTTGTGAACAGTTGATGTACACACACGAACCACTATAATTCTTGGAGTTGTGGTGGATGTTATATTTGTTATTTGTATGTGAATGTTGTAATCTATTTTATGTACTTGTGGTGAATGTTATAATAGCTAGATTTGTTTATTTTACCTTTGTTTCAATTTGAGTTTTTGATACTTATCGATGTTCTAAAAATCAGGTTGTCCTACCATAACCTTGGTTTTTGGTGTAAGGTTGTCCTTAGAACAACGTTTGTATCAACCTCTTAAGACTAGAGTATTTGAGGTTGCTATTTATTTTTGCTATCTACATTTATTTTTATTTGGCATAGTCCTATTCCCCCCCTCCCAAGACTGGGTCGCCCTTTTTACTAACATATACACACCCGTGTTTGGTGAATTCGACCCTACACAAGAGTTTAGGTCCTACATAAGAACCTGTTCGAATATGGCTCACAAACTCTGTACGCAATTCTACACAAGGAAAGAGTGTATAGATTCTAAAATGACAACATTACTTGTTAGTTTGAGCCATGCTGATGTGCCATCTTGAGATGCTTCTCCAATGCTCTCGCATAATTGAATTTGCTTCTCAATTGCTCACATGTTCATCGATGTCGTTGGTTCAACTCAATGAACAAACAACTTGTATGTGATTAACAAATGAGCTGAACGAGTTGATGGGATGATGCTGAAATCTCCAACAACTAAAAGGATAGTTATTTTCCAAGAGAAAGATTCACCTAGATGGGTGTTCTAAAGGATCTAGACAAGGATTTCTTATAGATTTGGGTTTAATCTCTAAAACAAGGGAGAAAATATTGATACGTTCATAATTAAGCTTGGAATACTCATAAGAGTAGTTAATTACAAAAGGATGTCATGAATCTCTTCAGTTTGGGGTCTAAGATAAGTGATATAAGCAGGAAATCACCTAGGCTCATATTACACCAAAAACACATCCATATGCCCAAAGTCTGTATGCCCTTTATAAGGGAAATGAGTTCAAACAGTAAAAAACAAGCTAAAAATGACACCTTTAATCAATCGACACGAGCTCCCGATCGATCAAGCAAGAGCTATTTTGTAATAGAAAGATTGCCGAACATTTCTGACAGCCATTGATCGATCAAACCAATGTCATCGATCGATCGACTAGACCACCGATCGATCAACCTGCGCTTAAGATCACTATAAGCCTACTATTTTGGGCCATATGTTTTATAGTAGCTCTGAACATCTTTTAACCTAACATATCATGCCCCAATTGGACTCATAATGCTATGGAATGATCAATCAAAGGTTTACCTATTAAGGCATGATTATCTAGAACTATGTTGTTTTTCATATAAGGTTATGGTCACTAAGTCACCTCAATTTACTTATTTCTTCAGTCCTTAATGCTTCGTGTCTTCATGTGTAATCAATCTTCAGCTTCCAAAGGCTCAACTGACTTACTGACACATAGACTTACATGATTGACAAACAAATCCACAAATCAGTGCACTAACGATCTCTTCATTTATCAATTAAATGATAAAAACCTAACCTAGACCTTATCAGGGTCTATACCAATGACAAACCAAAACAACTAAAATTATTATATGTCTAATACAAAGACTTACAACTTGAATACAACAAGACATGTAAACTTGCATTGTTTTTTAGTACATTGGTTTGTACACCTATTTGTCAATCACCCGCGTATGTGTGTCAATGAGTAGGTTGAGCCCTTCGAAGCTGAGGCTGAAGATACATGAAGATTTGGAACATCGAGGAGTGAAGGAATAGGTAAATTGAGGTGCATTGGTGCCCTAACAATAGATCCAAAACAACCTAACTTATAGATGATCATGCCTTAATAGGTAAACCTTTGATTAATCTTTTCATAACCTTAGGAGATAAATTGGAACATTATAAGATAGGCTTAAAAATGTGTAAAGTTGTTGTAAATCAAACAACCCAAAATAGCAATTTTCAAGTGGTCATTGATCCAGTCGACAGGTTGTCAATGGGTTTCAATTGAATTAAAACATCGCTCTATGTAATCGAAGAAACAGTCCGATAACCATATAGAAAATTCCTAAATTTTCTCGATGGGATCAAACCATCGAAGGACCTTCGATCTCATCAAAGGGCCTTTCGATCCTATTAATAGGGTCATTAACTAGCTATTTTATAACCATCGCAACACGAGCTCTATAAAATGAGCATTCGGATCTTGGGGATGATGATGAGTTTTTGGTGCAATAGAAGTCTAGGTGATTCTCCATTCATATCCATCATCATAAACCTCTAAACTTATGAGATTTGATTAATCTTCTTAAACTTTACCACTCTAATGAGAATTTCAACATCGATATTGAAGATAAACTCAATCTTCACTTTGTTTTAGAGATTAGACCAAAACTTATTAGTAAAATCCTTATCTAAACCCTCTAGAACACCCATATAGGTGAATCCAAAATAAATCAAGTATCTCATTAGTTGTAGGAGATTCTACCATCCCCCCACCACCTTAACCACCTCATCGGGGCATCACATATAAGGCAGTTGATCATAAGAGCTAAAGCATCAACATCAACAATCGAGAGAGCAATTGAGAAGTTGTTTGAAGCATATGAGAGCATCGATCAAGTGTCAATTGTAAAGTCTATTCACACTCTTTCCTTGTGTAGAATTGAGTGAAGAGTTTGTGACCCAAACTTGAATAGGTTCTTGTGTAGGACCTAAGATCTTGTGTAGGGGTAAACTCACCGGACACTAGTGTATACGTGTTAGTCTCCTTAGGGAACCTTTGACGGGAGTGTACATAGGCCCTTAGATTAAACCACAATCATCGGACAAGGGTGCATATGTATTAGTCTTTGTGGGAGTATCTGGCAAGAGAAAAATGTAGAACCTTGGATTAGTACCACTAGTGCTTGTTGGTTAACCGATAGAAAACTAACTAAAGTCTCTTGTGGGAACCATCGATATGGGTGGAAACATGTTCCACCAACATGGGAGTAAATATCAATACACTTGAGGAGACTGCGTCTACTAGGAGTGGAGAACCACTATACATACTTGTGTTTGTGATTGTCAATTAAGAACAATTCTATTCCTGATTATATGATCATTTAGTTAAATTATATGAATGCTTGAATTGGATTATATGCTAGGCACTTAACTTAGAATACACTCACAAGCTCATTATCTCTTATAGACTAGTTGCTTAGTTGGTTGATCATTTGTAGTTTATGTAATTAAACTCACTTTAGCTTGGAGGCCTTAGTGTTAATTAGGTGTAAATATTTTAAAGTGGTCCTATCCCCCCCGAGGAATTAGCTATAATTCTAAGCTTCGCCAAGCTTCTGTGTGCATCATGGTAGACAATCCATGCAATTTCATTACTCCCCTTCAAATGCTCCCCATATCTCCATCAATTCCTTACGATCAACAAATGGAATCTGCAAAACATAATTCAACTTGTTTTGATGGGACTTGATCTTTCTCCCTCTTTTTTAATCAGTATTTAACAAAGACATAATTCCATAGATATATCTAATTAAGCATAGAAAATGGAAAGGTTTATAAATCATGAATTTTTCAATAAGTACATACTAAGAAAGGAATAGGGTGCATATAACATTAAAACATGGAGCATACTTATTATGGTCATTTAAGGAGATATATCATTAGAAATATCAATGACCATTGATAGTTTAGTAATAAACATATGATATTTAAAATCAAATAACTTTAAAGCTAAACTATAAAAAGAAAAATGAGACTATAATGCTCGAATTTATCTATAAAGTACAAAAATGAGGCTTTAATCATCATATTTACCTATATGCTCACATATATCTTCTAAGGTCACCTATCCATCTTCATAACTCATATGGGTGTAAAACTCTGAGGACCTAGATTCTTATCAAGTGGGAGATATTTTTTCCTAAATTCATCTCCCTTAGGTGAATTCCTACATGGAGATTTATGTTTGGTAGTGAATTTTTTTTCTTTGTTTCCTATCCTCGTGGTTATTTTCCCAACAGAGCATTTTTTAGTTTGTTCAATTAATAAGGTAAAATGTTTTATTAACTCCCTCATATGGTTGTTCATTTTTTAAGGGGTTAAGATCTTCTTCTGTTTTTCTAATGATCGTCTAAGAGGATTCTTTTTAGAATGTATCATTTTCTCACTCCGAATAAATTTACCTATAAGGTTTGGGACTAAGGTGGATCAGAAGTTTTTTTAGTAGGGATTCAAACCTCATATGGCCTATGCTTCCATAAGAAAGACACATGAGAGAGGATTTAGATTTACCGCATGAAGCTATATAGTCCTTTTGGATCACCACCAAGACAAAGGTTGTAACATGAATATTCCTATTATTTTAAGGACCTTTGTTGTCCCCAAAAGGTTTACCCACATCAAAAGATTTACATATGTTCATTTTGGACAACCTTAGCATTGGGCAAGATAAAATTCAAGTTGGCTAACTTGAAGTTTGAAGTCTTGATTTTCAGATTTTACTGTATCAAGTTCTAATTTAAGATCCGAACATCTCCTTACAGTCTTATCAAGATCAAATTTAAGATTTTTCTTGTTTTTGAATCAGTGAGAGATTTTCATATTCAACTGATTCTAATTAGTTTACCAATTGATTCTTTTCATCCTTTACCAATCTGAACATTTTTATCATTTTCAAAATTTTCTTAAAAAGTTTCTCATAGGCATCTTATAAATCGATATCTCCATCCTCATCATCTTATTCACTATTGGAGGAGGATGTCTCTTCTTCATCTGAGTTGTTATGGTCGGATACTTCTCACATGTCTCTAGTTATAGGGAGAGTAAAGGTGTTGGAGACCATTAAAGTTTGCATGAATCCAAAGTCTCCATTACTATGAGATTTTCCATAATTTGATTTAAAATCATTGGACTCATCCAATTTTGTTGTTATATCCTTTCCTTTGATTTTTAAAACATTCAGACATAATGAGACAACAAAACTATAACCCTTGCAAGTGTGACAACGGGCTTCTTTCGATTTTTTGAATGATATACTTATATGCATATAGTCAAAAGATGAACCCTCTATGTTACAACTCTCTCTATTGTTAAACATGATTCTAAACTCATTTTTAGATCTAAATCTATATGGTTAAGTCCTTAAAGTGCAACCCACTCTCATACCAATTGAAATTGCATGGATTATCTACCACAATACATACGGAAGCTTGGCGGAGCTTACAATTGTGGCTAAGACTTAGATGGGGTGAATAGGACTACTTTAAAATCTTTTGCATAATTGATACAATTTACCAATTAAAACTAATAATGCAAATTAACACTAAGGCGTTCAAGCCAAAGTGCGTACAATCACATAGACTATAAAAGATGTAATAATTAAGCAATTAGTCTTGCTTGTGTGTACTCACAAGTTAAGTGCTTAACATACAACTTAATTCAAACATTCATATGATTTAACTAATCAAACACATAAGCATAAATAAAATTGTACTCGAATGACAGTCACAAACATAAACATATATAGTGGTTTGATTTTCCTACTCTACTCTCGGTGAATGCACTCTCCTTGAGTGTATTGGTATTCACTATCTTAAGAGCTTTTAATAGGTTCACCCCTAACCTTTACAGCCCTACACAAGGACCTAAACACACGTACACTTTAGTGTCAGAGGAACATGTTTCCACCCGTGTGGCTCCCGTAAGAAACTTTAGTTACTTTTTTATCAGCTAACCAATAATTACTAGCGGTCCTAATCCAAGGCCCTATGTTTTTTTCTTGCCGGAGGCTCCCATAGAAACTAACACATACACATCTATGTCTAGTGATTGGAGTCCTAATTTAAGGCCCTACGTATACCCCTATTAAAGGCTTCCCATAAAGACTACTACATACACACCCATGTCCGGTAAATTCAGTCTTACACAAAAGTCTAGGTCCTACATAAGAACCTATTCGATTTTGGGTCATAAACTCTACACTCAATCTTACATAAGGAAAGCTTATGTAGACTCTAAAATGTCAACCTTACTTATTAGATTGGGCCCTTTGATGTGTCATCTTGAGATACATCTTCAATTCTCTCTCATGCTTGAATCTGCTTCTTAATTGCTCCCATGTTCATCGATGTCGCTGGTTCAGCTCCATGAAATAACACCTTTCATGTGATGAACCAAGGAGGTGTCCAAGGTGGTGGGATGATTGTAGAATCTCTTACAACTAAAAGGATAGTTGTTTTCCAAGAAGAAGATTCACCTAGATGGGTATTTTAAAGGATTTAAATAAGGATTTACCTATAGATTTGGGTCTAATCTCTAGAACAATGGAGAAAACATGAACACCTTCATAATCAAGCTTAGAATGCTCATTAAAGTGATTAATCACAAGAAGGATGTCCTGAATCTCTTTGGTTTAGAGTCTAGGATGGGGGACGTTAGTAAAGAATCAACTAGGCTCTTATTGCATAAAAAACTCATCAATATGCCCAAAGTTTGTATGCCCTTTATAAGGGAAATGAGTTCCAATGGTAAAAAATAGGCTAACAATGGCACATTCGATCAATCAACACAAGCACTTGATCAATCAAGCAAGAGCAATTTTTCAATAGAAAACTCATTAGACATTTCTTAGAGTCGTCGATTGATTGAACTAGTGCCATTGATCGATTAATTAGGCCATCGATCAATCGAGTTGTACTCGAGAGCACTTATAAGCCTGTTATTTTGGGTCATATGTTTTACAACAGCTCTGAACCTCTTTTAGCATGATTGATTATATTCCAGTTGGGCTCCTAAGGCTATGGAATGATCAATCAAAGATTTACCTATTAAGGCATGATCATCTAGAGTGTGGGTTGTTTTGGGTCTAAGGTTAGGGTTACCAAAGTGACTTAATTTACATGTTTCTTTAGTCCTTGATGCTTCATGTCTTCATGTGTCTTTAGTTTTTAGTTTCCAAGGGCTTACCGACTCATTAACACTCATACTCTCGTGGTTGACAAATAGGTGCATAAATCAGTACACTAATGGGTAGGCCCCAGTAAATAGAAGGCCAAGATTCATTAATAACCCTTGGACGTATAACGTTCATGTCTTGAACATTTTTATAGAGAATGCTCTAGTGCTCTTACTTGCATTAATCGAGATAATTCACTTCAACACCAATTTCATAGGCTACCCTAAGCATATTACATTAATCAGAAAATTGATCAATAGTCTTTAGTATTTGTTTGCACAATTCAATCAAAATGGGGCTGCACGTGTTAGCAATGGCCTGTATTCAGCTAACTTGTGTGATTAGGATGGTGCGGGCATGCCAGAGTTGTACTCTGGCGAGTTTAATTCACATTGGTGTTCCCGTGCTGAGATGGACCTTTTAACATTGAATTCTATGACCCAACTACCCCTTATATGATCAAGTGATTTGCATAATGGTAGGGGTTAGTCCTTCTTGATATACTCTTTTTTCCATGTGTCTCAAGGACTTGTTCTTTCACCAGTAATTACAACTAATGTATTTCTTAATGGAACAAAGATGAATATATTAAAGTAGAAAGACTAAAACAATGCCTGTTTTATTGATTTATTAGTGATACTCAATACAAACGATGAGGTAACAAATAAATTAGAGAGTAATAAAATTAAAGATAAATACCTGAATCACTCATGTGGATAGACAATCTAGGCAGATGGTTAACAAGATGTGAACAAGGTGTTTAATCTTCCAAGGAGGGACTCGGTTGATTGCGATCCGACAACGGAAGGTCATAGGTATTTATCCTACTCCTATTTGTACTACAGTGATGACATTGGACAATAGCGATCTACACTAACCTAAACCTTAAACGTTCTACCATATTACTAGACAGAAGTAAAGGGACTAAAATTAAGATAAGATCAAAGATTTATATATATATATATATATATATATATATATATATATATATATATATATATATGTTGTGATATAAAGATAGATCATGTTTGGTGTTGGTTTGGAGCACTTCATCGCATTCTCCTTTTATAGCTTCAAAAAGTAGTAAAACCCTCGCTAAGTTTCCTTGCTAATATAAGATTCTTCACAGCCATGACGTTCAGTTGTTCTCTGATCATTCCTGCCTTACTTAAAGATTTTTAAATATTAGAAAATGAAAAGGAGAGCTAGTGATGTCCTAGTGGGGGTGTGAATAGGACAATGTCAAATAATCAAAATAAATGCAAAATATATAAATAATATAAAAATCTCAATCGCATGAGTATTGAAACATTGATTTTAAATAATTCATAGGACAACCTTCACCTAAAATATTAGGCAAGACAAACTTATTTCACTAATGTCATTAAAATCAATCTTTCAAACTAATAAAAGAATATAAAATGATTACAGCATTCACCATAAGAATGAAAATAAATAACATCCACCACCAAAAGAATAAAGCATTCACCACAAGGCATAAGGAGTTTGTAATGCCTTAATTTTTAGAACCCGAGTATACAACTCAGTTCTTGAAAACCTGAGAGTTAATAGATCATTAAGTGCTAATCAATATAAAATCAAAGTGCAAATAGTGGAAATCAAGCATGGTATATAAGTCGTAACCAAATAACAATAATATCCCGGTCCACTTAGCTGGGGACCCAAATATAAAACCTTAAGTTTTAAATGTACTCAATAAACATTAGCATCTAGATCTATTGATTCAGTCCAAAATATTCAGCCGCTTCCTAATGCGGCTCCTCCTCGTACAACTCCTTATCTACTTTAGCTACAATTGTCTCGAGATTCGCACTATAATCACTCATACTTACACCTGCGTCCTCTGTACAGTTCGACATTAATGAATGAGTGGCCAACTCAGTGTGAAATCTCTCAAGATTACACACTGCCACCCTAGACAAGAAATAACATGAAAAGCAACCAGGTAAACAAAACATAACATAATTTCTTATTATATGCATGGATGCGTGAATGCATCACCGACCTGGGGATGCTTATCTAGTGACAGTTGGGCTCGTCACCCATGCAAAGGCTGGCCATTAGCGAAGCACATTACGTGCATACATCACATACTGCATAATGACTACCTATCATACATCACGTATATAAATCAAGATTACACACTGCCACCCTAAACAAGAAATAGCATGAAAAGCAACCAGGCAAACAAAACATAACATAATGTGGTGTTATTATATGCATGGATGCGTGAATGCATCACCGACCTGGGGATGCTTATCTAGTGACAGTTGGGCTCGTCACCCATGCAAAGGCTGGCCATTAACGAAGCACATTACGTGCATACATCACATACTGCATAATGAATGCCTATCATTCACGTATGTAAATCAATAGGTAGTGGTCGGCAGCTAGCGAAACAATACCTCAATAACTTGGAGGCACATGTTACAGCATCCAGAAATATCCACCCGTCATCATAAATATGTCATATATGCATGATTAGCGAAGCCATTATTAGTCTAATTATAATCAGCTGGTTTAATAAGGCTCAAGGTCACTACGGGGGCTCATCACCCAGTGTAGGCCGACGGTTGGGGCATAGTGTCCCATAAACACCATCTCAAGCCCTTGAGTCTACAGCCTTAGGGTGTGGATAGAACCTATCAACACGTGACCAATCAACTCTAATTGTATGGGAAACTACCATCGTATGCTAAATAAGAATAAAATGCTGAAGGTGTTAAATACATCGGTTAAAATGAGTTGGTGTCACGCCCCAAACTCTGAAACCGGGCTCACAAAATTTCCGATCGCCGAATTCGGCGTCGACAGCCTCCGTAGAACCCCATTCTCGGCTCCTAGCTCCCATTCGCCAGGTTCCGATCCTGGGATGCTACGAGGAGGATTTTCAACGTCAGTTTGATTCGTAGTAAGCATAACCAATGGCATAACCCACAAACAACAACCAAGAACTCCATTACATTTTCACTATGATAAAAAACTTTACAAGTACAATGAGCATAAAGTGAAATACAATGGTAAAGAACAAAAACTCCAAAACGATCTGCAACGTGCTCCTGCCTCAGTGCTGCTGCGAACCAACGTCACCTGCACATAACAATCGTGCATAAGCTTATATAAAGCTTAGAGGATGGTGAAAGTGTGTGCGCAAGGTAGTAATATGAACATGCAATGTCAGAGTAATGCGGAATATGCAGATGGATCCATAATATCATGAGCCGTACCAATTCTACGCGATGCAAGACATGAATGGTATCGGCCATCCCAAGGCCATGCGATGTGCAATGCAACTCAAGTATACAGATCCTCATCTATGTCCACACATCAATACAGCTCAAATATGGGATATCACCGGGGTCTAGTACACTCTAAACCAGATTGTCGCCGCATCGCGTGCAATAAGGTAAGTGGAAAAGACCTCACTATCCATCTGCCAATATCAGGTGCGACTCGTCGATAGCGGACCCATTCCTTGAGCTGGTCAGACTCAGCCTAGCATTGGCCCCTACTCTCAGGCGAGTAAGGCCGCACCCCCTTCCAACCGACCACGACACAGTGGAGAGCGCAACCGTCTGATAATCGGCACTCAACGCTCATCTACCCTTTCGGTCTAGTGTTGAGGGTCAAATATTACATATTAGACCCCAGATATTGTCTGGATTTATGAATATAATGCTGTCTAATAGCTCGTTTTCTCATTCTTGTGTTGCAAGGTGATTTTATGAGCATGGATGGAAAAAAGGACGTTAAAAGTTGAGATTTAACGATCTGATGACACCAAAGGCAAGGGACACACTCCAGGGGACCAAGATTGACAAATATACACAGTCAGAAATCTGGGAAAAGTAAGAAATTGAAGCTCAAGTGGCTTGAAACGTGCCCAGAGTGCAAGATCACAGAGTTCCCACCATCAGTTTGGCTCGAAACTTTATACGTGGCCTGAGGACAAGAAAGTAACCGTACAAGTCAATTTTCAGCCATTGGATCCCTCTAGAAGTAGCCCAACGGGTAGATCAGCCCCTTAAATCCTTTAGTGGGGTCCACCTGATCTCTGGATACACTTCAATTTTGGTTTCAACTGTTTAAATTTGGTGAGAAAGTGGATGGACAGATTGGATCTTGCATATACATTAAGTGGGACCCACATTGCATGTGCGTGTGCACAACCCACGCGCGGGCGCCGTGCACCGAACAAAGTCAAGTCGGTCAGCAGCACGCTGACCGACTCCTTCCATATTTGAAAACGGACAGCGTCTTTACGCTGTCCGTCCATTTTTTGTGTAGTGGGCCCCACCCATCAGCCTCATCAAAGATCTGAACCGTTCATTCGTCTTGTGCGTCAGCCACCACCTACACCTAGATGTCAGAATTCCAAGAAGCAGCGAGGATTCTTTTTCAGCCATTCAAATATAAAACGGACGGTAGAATAGAAGATCTCGTGGGCCTCACCAAAATTACTAAAAATTCACCATTTCCTGACGGTTTTTCGCCAGAAATTCAATGGACGGGGTGGATTTTATCAAAAACATCATCGCCGGGTCCACCAAATATCACAACGCCGGGTGCGCGTCCTCTGTTTCGCAACAGGGAGTTGCGGTTTTCCCTTGTGGGCCACCACCGTACGCCAATGATCTAATCTGGACCGTCCATCAGGAGCCCACAGGCCCTCTTACCAAGGCTTAGGTGGAAGTATTCCAAGAAAGAGCAAGGATCTGATTTTGTCCGTTCAAACGAAGGTTAGACGGTGCATCGGAAATCTTGTGGGTCTCATTAACAGAAGAAAAAAAGTACACTGTTCCAGCTTAAATTCCGAGAGTAATCTGATGGACGGATTGGATTCTTTAACAAATACCGATGATGGGCCCCACCAAGCATCAAACGCAGGATGGCTTTCCTCCTCTGCGTAAGGCCTGCACCGACTCTTCTGGCTATAAAAAAAAAAAAAGAAAGAGAGAGTTGTGAAGGAGTCTCTCATCTGGGGCTGAGGCTGGACGGGGGCTAGACGTGTGGAGAAAAGAGAGAGAGAAAGAAAGAGAGAAAGAGAGAAAGAAAGACAGAGAGATTCTTTGTTTTTTTCTTTTACTTTTCTTTTCCTTTTCTTTTTCTATTTATTTATTTTTTTTAGATTTAGCTTGACCATGTGTGGCTAAACCTCCTAGCTAGGGCTAGGAGGTGAAGCTGTAGTGAGATGGGAGGTTTTTAATTTATGTTTTTTTTTTTTATGAATTGACGTTGATTTTAGTTGATTATTAATGGCATGTTTTGTTTAGTCTTTAATGGTCTGTTGTGACAGAAATTACAATGGGTCTGCAATGGCTTGGAGCATGTCCTTTTTCCTTTATGTTTATGACGTCAGGAAGCCCTGTTGTTCACCATAGTCTCCTGGGCATGGTTGGATGACGGTACTCTTCTTAACCTTCATACATATGATTGGTTGGCAATTAGTTTAATTCTGTTGTTTGCCATAGTCTGTGGGCATGGTTTGGTGATGGAATCCATTCTAATTCATACACCTTTCATCTCTTTGAAAACTAGATCAACGGCAGTTCAGTAATTTCCATGATTTTTGATGCAAGCATAAGTTCTCCCTGATCTCTACAAGTGGATCCTCTGAATCCCTAGTTCCCTTCTCCTGATTTCTCTCAAGTTTAGATAATTATTTCACCATTATTTCTCAAATTACATTCAGATTAGATTTCATCTTAATCTAGTTCTAGTTCTGGTTAGTTTTAGATAACGTACAAGTTTCAGTCCCTTGGGATTCGACCTCGGTCTTACCAAGTTATTACTACATCACAACCCTGCACTTGGGGAGTGAACATCTAGACGTTGGAGCAACCTCTTGGTACCATAAGGATTTAGGGACTTTCACCAAGGGATATCTATAGCACCTCATGTAGAACAATATTTTTGGTATCCAATCCTGCCAACCACGATGCATCTGTGGAGGCTACGACCCCGATGTCACTAGGGCGTACAAAAACCATGTCACACAAATGCGAAATGCATGAATCATGCTATCCAGTCATGCAACAAATTCTGCACATATCGTGCGCTCATGTAGGACAACCTGCCCTAAGGCATATGCTATGATCAATCAATTCTCATGTCAAGCATACATATGATGCGTATGATCATGAGTTATGGAACTATAGTAAACATGTTATAAAATAATGCACTATCCTTTCAAAGCAGATGGGCCTAAACTGCCTATACACAACAAGTATGGGCCTACTAATGGGCCTTAGGGAGAGTCATAATGCGGACATCCAACCAGCATTACACTCCAAATGTGGACGTCAAACCAACATTGCTCCCAAGGCACGATCGCCGTAAACATCGCTACATAATCTGTATTGGGATCACACATTGCAATGGACCTTAGGTACATCCCATTGGGCCTTAAATATATCTAATGGGCCATGTCATATGGGCCTTTTATTTGTCAAACGGGCCCAATAAATGGACCACACCAATGGGCCTTAGGTATATGCAATGGGTCATAACCCATGGGCCTCGGAGTACATCATAATGGGTCAAATCACATGGGCCTTGTGTATCTTAAATGGGTCTAATTCCATGGTTTTCGTACATATTAAATGGGCCTAACCCTATGGGCCTTATCTATCAAGTGGGCCTACATCCTTAGGCCTTATATATCAAATGGGCCCAAATCCATAGGCCTTATATGAATCAAATGGGCCTAACCCATAGGCCTGTTATAAATCAAATGGGCCTAACCCAAACATAAGTGGCCCACCCAATCAGCAACTCATGCCTTAAAATGATCTCACCACATGCATCACGGAGGGTTCCACCGTCCGCTGGACGGTGGAGACAATACAATCGTCAAGGTGGGCGCCACCGTCCATTAGACAGTGGACTTAAAACACATACATCATTGTGGGTCCCATGTGGGGCCCACTGTAATATTTATTTGGCATCCAACCCGTTGATAAGGCCAAACATACCTGGTTGAAAGAAAGATACAAATTTTAGCTTGATTCAAAACTTTTGTGGACCCAGAAGAAGCTTTCAATGGTAGATATTCAATTCCATTGTTCCCTATGGTGTGGGCCACCTGGCGTCTAATCGGCCTCATTTTTGGAGGGGGCCCACCTCAGGGTGTGGGCCACCATATGAATGGCATGGATAAAACATACAAATCATGGTGGGGCCCACGGCAGCAGCCGTGGGTGGCTGCACGGATGCCCGTCCGCCCCCATGACTGCCTGCAGCGGCTCTGACACAGCAGCTTGCTGCTTCTCTTCTTCTTCTTTTTTTTTTGAAAAATCCTTAATTTTGAGGAATTTCGAAGGTGGGGTCCACATCACATAAATCCACTTCGTCCATTGGCTTCCCTAGCTTGAAACAAGTCCAACGAGTCTACTATTGAACCCATTTTGACTTGTAGCAAATTTAAAATTGATTTAAATGGTGAGAGTTACTGTTTTGAGAGGTATGGCCCGCCAAATGAACGGATGGATCTCATTCCTTGGTTCAACGCTTAAAATCATCTAAGGAATAGGATGGACGGTATGGATTGGATACAAATATCCAGGTGGGGCGTATACCAGTAGCCCATCCCAAAAGCTCCCCTTTCCTTATTATTATTATTTTTTAAAACAGGTCCAAATAAAATAAAATAAAAATGCATTATGGTGGACCCTGTTGAAGTGGGCCACCACAGATGGATGATGTGGGTACAACATATAAGGTGGGCCCCACTTGAAGAAAGTTTGGACAAAAGAATACTTCAAGGTGGGGTCCATTCAAGTGGGTCACACAACCCTTGCATAGAATAAAATAAAATAAAATAAAAAGAAATAAAAAGGGAGAGAGACATGGAGAGTGGGACACGCTTTGTGATGGAGGGCTCCGCCACTATGAGCTCTCCCTTGAAGAAATTATACAATCGGATGGGTCCTTTAACACATGGGACCACCAACATTTAAAATCAACGGTGGGGATCCTTTCCCCATCAATATGGATGGTCTAGATGACCTTTCAAAAGAAAATAAACATCATGATGGGGTCCATGGAGAATGGCCCCATCATGGAATGATCATGATGATCCAAGTGGTCCATCGACCACAACTTAGGGTCCCAAGTGAGATCCACACCATGGATCGGTGGGCCTCACTTGGCTCATCATAAAAATAAGAAAAACTACCCTATAGAGGCACCCATCGTCCGATCTTCTTGCTCCTAGGGGTTCCTTGGCACCTTAGCTTCAACTTCAATGGATGAGATGAGGAATGGAGGGTTGAGATGGGAGATGGTGGGGTAGGAAAGTGGGTCACTTGAAGCTTACGAATGCTTGGAGAATTCCATACGTATGGAGGGATTTTTTCTTGAGATTTGAAATGAGAAAGAGAGAAAGAGAGAGAGTTGTAAAGGGAGAGAGAGAGCGTGATGGGTGATGGAGTGATGGATGGGAGAGAGATGGGGTGTAAGAAATCCTTGACTTTTGTGGCCTTTTGTGTAAGAGAGGTATGGGTTTGGAAGACTTTTGTGGTCTTTGTGTAAGAAAGGTATGGGCATGGAAGACTTTTGTGGCTTGCTTGGGAAAAGGGGTGAGAGTGATGTGTACTTAACATGTACTTGACATGTGATGGATTGATGGATGATTGATTGATGGGATTGATGTGATTGATGTGACACATTATAGAGATTATCTTGGGTTTCGCAACGGGTGACGTTTCCTCGCACCGAACGTCGGTCTACAACTCTGGACCAGGGTATCGCCTCAGCGCGCGAGTCGCGGCATTGGAACCGCGGCGACGGCGCAGTCGCTATGGTACAGATCTTGGGTTGAGTCGAATTGGGTTGTCGGCATATGAATCAGGGTCGCGCGTTAATATCGGTTAAGGGTCGAAGGTTGCCAAAATTTGACCGGTAAGACCGCGGAAGTCTATGGAACAGTATGGTCTAAGATACGGGTCTTACATCTCTCCCCTCCTAATAAAAATTTTGTCCTCGAAATTTACACGATCATGGCAACTAGGCACAACTCATGAAGAAGAAGAGACATAACATCACTACATAAAACCAGAGATAGCATACAAAATACATCACATGATCAATCATCAAAGAGATGAGGATAACGCTCTCGAATCTCAGCCTCACGCTCCCAAGAAGCCTCCTCTACAGAATGGTGACCCCACTGCACCTTCACCAACGGAATGACCTTGGTTCTGAGGACCTGCTCCTTCCGATCAAGGATACGGACTGACTGCTCAATGTAAGAAGCGTCCTCACAAACCTCTAGCGGCTGCCAATCAATAACAAGAACTATGTCTGACCCACACTTCCTCAACATAGAGACATGAAAGACGTTGTGGACGCCAGACAACTGAGATGGTAAGGCAAGCCGATAGGCCACGGCGCCAACGCGCCCAGTGATCTCAAAAGGTCCTATAAATCTCGGGGCAAGCTTACCCTTCGCTCCAAATCAAACTACGCCCTTCATGGGTGAGACCTTGAGATACACAGGTCCCCTACATCAAACTCCAAGGGACGATGCCGACGATCAGTAAAACTCTTCTGTTGACTCTGAGCTGTACGCATCCTCTGCCTGATGATGTCAATAGTCTCTGATGTCTCCTGCACAAGCTTGGGACCTAGGAGACGACGCTCTCCAATCTCGGTCCAACAACTCGGTGATCTGCATGGTGTACCATATAGTGCCTCAAAAGGAGCCATGCCAATGGTCGCCTGATAACTGTTGTTGTACGCGAACTCAGCCAATCGCAGATGCTCATCCGAGCTACCCCCAAAGTCAATCGCGCAGGCCCAAAGCATATCCTCAAGTATCTGATTGACCCTCTTGGTCTGGCCATTAGTCTGAGGATGGTACGCGGTGCTGAGCTGCAAATCAGTCCCCATCGCTCGCTGGAAGCTCCCCCAAAACTGAGACGTGAACCTCGAGTCTCGGTCAGAAACGATCAAGACCGGAACGCCATGCAGTCTCACGATCTCCTCGATAAATAATCTCGCAAGCCGGTCCATAGACCAAGTCGCACGCATCGCAAGAAAATGTGCCGACTTCGTCAGACGATCCACAACAACTCAAATGGCATCATAACCGCGCTAAGTCCTCGGCAAACCCATAATGAAATCAGTCAACACGTGCTCCCACTTCCACATCGGGACACTCAACGGCTGCAATAGACTAGGAGGTCTCTGATGATCGGCCTTGACACGCTGGCACGTGTCACACTCGGCCACAAAACAGGTGATCTGACGCTTCATCCCCGCCCAAAAATACTTCCGTCTCATGACACGGTACATCTTCGTCAAGCCCGGGTGGATAGAAAACCGCGATCGATGTGCCTCGGTCATAAGATCTCTACGTAACTCTGGAATATCCGGGACACATAATCAGCTTCTGAAACAAAGTCCACCGTCTGTACCAATCTGCCAATCTGCCTGACCCTCAGATGCCGCCTCAGCCATATAACTCTGCAACAATTCATCAGCCTGCTGAGCCTCGATCACCCTAGCAACAAGAGAGGGTTGAATCGACAAGCTCGATAACTGCACGATAGAAGACTGCAGGCCGAACTTAAAATCATACGCTGCAATATCCTCAAGCATCCGCCACTCCTGAATCATCATATGCGCTACTAGGCCTCGTGGCTGACGGCTGAGGGCATCTGCCACCACGTTCACCTTACCCGGGTGGTACTGGAGATCAAAATCATAGTCTTTCAGGAGCTCCATCCAGCGCCTCTGTCTCATATTTGACTCAGACTGTGAGAAGAGTTACTTCAAGTTCTTATGATCAGAGAAGAGCTCGAACCTAACCCCATAAAGATAGTGCCTCCACACCTTCATTGTGAAGACAACTACAGCCAGCTCTAAGTCATGCGTGGGATAGTTCAACTCATGGACCTTGAGCTAACGAGACGCAAAGGCCACTGATCTCCCGTGCTGCATCAGGACAGCACCCAAACCAATATGTGAGGCATCAGTGAATACAATAAAATCGTCACTCCTAGAGGGAAGAGTGAGGACAGGAGCAGACGTCAGGCGGTCCTTCAACTCCATAAATGCTCGCTCACAGGCGTCACTCCAAATAAACTCTGCGCCCTTCCGAGTCAACCTGGTCAGCGGGGCTGTAATACGAGAGAAGCCCTCAATGAAACGCTGGTAATAGCCTGCCAAGCCAAGGAAACTACGGATCTCTGTCGCAGTCGTGGGCTGACCCCACTGACGCACTGCCTCAACCTTCGAGGGGTCCACTGTGACGCCCTCCCTCGTCACCACGTGACCGAGGAACTTCACCTCCTCCTGCCAGAACTCACACTTTTCCAGCTTCGCATACAGCTGGTGTGCGCGGAGGGTCTGCAAAGTGATCTCCAAATGCTGCTCATACTCCTCACGGGTCCTCGAATAGATCAGAATGTCGTCGATGAAGACTACAACAAACTGATCGAGATAAGGGCGAAATACCTTGTTCATCAGCTACATGAAGACCGCAGGTGCATTGGTCAGTCCAAAGGACATGACCTGAAACTCAAAATGACCGTAACGCGTCCTGAATGCTGTCTTTGGAATGTCCTCATCTCGGACCTGAATCTGATGATAATCGGAACGCAGGTCGATCTTCGAGAAGAACTGTGCACCCTGCAGCTGGTCGAACAAATCATCAATCCTAGGGAGCGGGTACTTATTCTTGATCATGACTTTGTTGAGCTCGCGATAGTCAACGCAGAGCCTCAACGAACCATCCTTCTTCTTCACGAAGAGTACTGGTGCTCCCCACGGCGAACTGCTCGGACGGATAAAACCCAAATCTCGCAACTCGTCCAACTGTTTCTGTAGTTCCCGTAACTCCAACGGTGTCATACGATACGGGGCCTTCGAAATAGGTACGGTACCGGGCACGAGATCAATCTGAAACTCGGTGAGTTGACCAGGCGGTAATCTCGGAATCTCCTGGAACACATCAAAAAAATTGTAAACCACGGGCAGATGGTCGATGCAAGCGGCAACATGCTCCTCTATGGCGCAGGACATCAAATAAGACAACCGCTCTCCTCTAGGCTCAGCAACGAACTGGAACTATGGTACACCGGGTATACAGAACGTGACGGTCCTCGTGGCGTAGTCCAATATAGCATAGTACTCGGCAAGCCAATCCATGCCCAGGATGACGTCGAACTCAGACATCGACAATGCAAATAGATCGGCAGGCAAAAAGATATCCCCAGCTAGAACGGGGCACGACGAGCACAATCGGCCCAACACTGCAGTCCTCCCCAAGGGAGTCAATACCGATAGGCTCTCACTAGCAGATTCCAACGGTAAGCCAGTCAATCGACAGAAGCTTTCGGCCACAAAAGAGTGCGATGCACCGGAATCAAACAGTACACATGCAATGCATGCAGAGACTAGAAGTATACCCTCAACGACTCCTCCAGATGACTGCAGATCCTGCTGAGCCGCATAGAATCTAGCCTGAGCTGGCTGGGGAGGTGTTTGTCCCCTCTGAACGTGCTGCTGCTGCTGCTGGGGTCGCTGAGGCAGTCGAAACTGCTGCCTCTGCTGTTGTGGCCTCTGAGGCTGGTGCTGATGCTGATGCTGCTGCTGAGGTGGCCTCGGTGGTGGAGGCTGCTGTCACTGCTGTTGTGGGGGTCTCTGCTGTTGTGGTGGAGGCTGTTGGGGAGCCCTCTGCTGCTGTGAACCTCTCTGCTGCTGCTAGGGGCTGGGACACTCCCATGAACGGTGTCCTGTCGCACTGCACCTAAAGCAAGTGCCGGTGAACTGCCTCTGAGGTGGTGGTGTAGGTGTTGCTGGTGCTGATGTTGCTCGGAAGGCTGGGCGACCTGTGCGTCTCTACTGCTGTGGTCGATGCTTCTGGGAATCACTGGAAGGAACCTGCCTCTTCCGGTCTCTCCTCTGACCGCGATCAGACTGAGAACTGGCCCACTCAGTCTCATAAATCTGAGCTCTCCGCACCACTTCCTGAAAAGTCGGGAGCTCATGCCCAATGACAGGACCTCGAAGGCCGTAACGTAAGCCGTTCTCAAAACGGCGGGCCTTCCGCCCCTCGTCATCAACCATATACGGTGCAAATCTCGATAGTGCCACAAAACAAGCCGCGTACTGCGCTACAGTCATGTCTCCCTACACCAGAGTCTCGAACTCTAAAGCTCGCTGACGACAGATATGGTCGGGGAAGTACTGCTCCTCGAATCGGTCAACAAAGTCCTCCCATGTCCAGACATACTCAGGTCCGACAACACAGGTAACAGAGGTCCACCAATGCTCGGCCTCACCCTGGAAGAGAAATACTGCTAATCGGACTCGCTACTCGGTCGTACATGACATGGTATCAAAAATTTTCTCCACATCGGAGCGCCATCTCTCTGCTGCGGTCGGATCTGGTTCGCCCTGGAAACGTGGAGGATCAAGCCGTCTGAACTCACGAAGTAAGGCGCTCGCTCGCTCCTGCTCTGCCTGAGCTGGTGAAACAACTGGGTGCCTGTCCTGTCCCTGAAGTGCGGCTGTCACAGCCTGTAACATCTGCTGTAACTGAGAGGCACTCACAGGCACAGTCGGCTCCGCATCGGCCTCAGGTGAAGGAATGTCATCCTCAGGGAAGGGATCAGGGATCTCTGGGGGTAGAACGGGAGGCGCAGGTGGTAAAGCTGGAGCCTCAGGTGGTGGAACGGGAGTCGAACGGGTCACTCTCCTGGGCGGCATGTCCTACATGAAAGAGTGAATGTGCCTATCAACTTCAAAACTCTCGAATGCACACACGTTAAGGGTCTGTAACGGAAGGTCGCGAAGCTATCCGAACTTCGAGACTTAGCCATTC
This sequence comes from Magnolia kwangsiensis, assembly GCA_037074715.1. Taxonomy (NCBI): domain Eukaryota; kingdom Viridiplantae; phylum Streptophyta; class Magnoliopsida; order Magnoliales; family Magnoliaceae; genus Magnolia; species Magnolia kwangsiensis. The sequence goes on from CM073572.1 coordinate 146,408,623, forward strand.
TACACTCATAGCAGACATGTAATGTTGTTCTCGATTATTTCCAAGTTATGCTCTGATACCAACTTCTGTCACGCCCCAGACTCAGAAACCGGGCTCACAAAATTCCCGATCGCCGAATCCGGCCCCGACAGCCTCCGTAGAACTCCATTCTCGGCTCCTAGCTCCCATTCACCAGGTTCCGATCCTGGGATGCTACGAGGAGGATTTTCAATGTCAGTTTGATTCGTAGTAAGCATAACCAATGGCATAACCCACAAACAATAACCAAGAACTCTATTACATTTCCACTATGATAAAAAACTTTACAAGTACAATGAGCATAAAGGAAAATATAATGGTAAAGAATAAAAACTTCAAAACGATCTGTAACGTGCTCCTGCCTCAGCGCTGCTGTGAACCAACGTCACCTGCACGCAACAGTCATGCATAAGCATATAGAAAGCTTAGAGGATGGTGAAAGTGTGTGCGCAAGGTAGTAATATGAACATGCAATGTCAGAGTAATGAGGAATATGCAGATGGATCCATAATATCATGAGGCGTACCAAGGCTATATGATGCAAGACATGAATGGTATCAACCATCCCAAGGCCATGCGATGTGCAATGCAATTCAAGCATACAAATCCTCATCTATATCCACACATCAATACAGCTCAAATATGGGATATCACCGGGGTCTAGTACACTCTAAACCAGATTGTCGCTGCATCGCGTGCAATAAGGTAAGTGGAAAAGACCTCACTATCCGTCTGCCAATATCGGGTGTGACTCGTCGATAGCGGACCCATTCCTCGAGCTGGTCAGACTCAGCCTAGCACTGTCCCCTACTCTCAGGCGGGTAAGGCTACACCCCCTTCCAACCGACCACGACACAGTGGAGAGCGTAACCGTTTGGTAATCGGCACTCAACGCTCATCTACCCACTCGGTCTAGACGTTGGAGCAACCTCTTGGTACCATACGGGTTTAGGGACTTTCACCCAGGGATATCTATGCACCCGATGTAGAATAATATTTTCGGTATCCAATCCTGCCAACCACGATGCATCCGTGGAGGCTACGGTGCCGATGTCACTTGGGCGTACAATAACCATGTCACACAAATGCGAAATGCATGAATCACGCTATCCAGTCATGCAACAAATCTTGCACATATCGTGCGCTCATGTAGGGCAACACCGCCTAACCGGGAGCCCGTAAACAACCTGCCCAAAGGCATATGCTATGATCAGTCAATTCTCATGTCAAGCATACATATGATGCGTCTGATCATGAGTTATGGAACTATAGTAAATATGTTATAAACTAATGCACTATCCTTTCAAAGCAGATGGGCCTAAACTGCCTATACACAACAAGTACGGGCCTACTAATGGGCCTTAGGGAGAGTCGTAATGCGGACATCCAACCAGCATTACACTCCAAATGTGGACGTCAAACCAATATTGCTCCCAAGGCACGATCGCCGTAAACATCGCTACATAATCTGTATTGGGATCACAAATTACAATGGACCTTAGGTACATCCCATTGGGCCTTAAATATATCTAATGGGCCATGTCATATGGGCCTTTTATTTGTCAAACAGGCCATATAAGTGGACCACACCAATGGGCCTTAGGTATATTGCAATGGGTCATAACCCATGGGCCTCGGAGTACATCATAATGGGTCAAATCACATGGGCCTTATGTATCTTAAATGGATCTAATTCCATGGTTTTCGTACATATTAAATGGGCCTAACCCTATGGGCCTTATCTATCAAGTGGGCCTACATCCATAGGCCTTATATATCAAATGGGCCCAAATCCATAGGCCTTAAATGAATCAAATGGGCCTAACCCTTAGGCCTGTTATAAATCAAATGGGCCTAACCCAAACATAAGTGGCCCACCCAATCAGCAACTCATGCCTTAAAATGATCTCACCAAGTGGATGGACGGTCTGGATGCATCACATGCATCATGGTGGGTCCCACTACCGCTGGGCAGTGGGGATAACACATGCATCATGGAGGGCTCCACCGTCCGCTGGACGGTGGAGACAATACAATCGTCAAGGTGGGCGCCACCGTCCATTGGACGGTGAACTTAAAACACATACATCATTATGGGTCCCATGTGGGGCCCACTGTAATATTTATTTGGCATCCAACCCGTGATAAGGCTAAACATACCTGGTTGAAAGAAAGATACAAATTTCAGCTTGATTCAAAACTTTTGTGGACCCAGAAGAAGCTTTCAATGATAGATATTCAATTCCACTATTCCCTATGGTGTGGGCCACCTGAGCGTCTAATCGGCCTCATTTTTGGAGGGGGCCCACCTCAGGGTGTGGGCCACCATATGAACGGCATGGATAAAACATATAAATCATGGTGGGGCCCACGGCAGCACCTGTGGGTGGCTGCACGGACGCCCGTCCGCCCCCGTGACGCGATGCAGGCAGTGCGTGCAGCGGCTTTGACACAGCAGCTTGCTGCTTCTCTTCTTCTTCTTTTTTTTAAAAAAATCCTTGATTTTGAGAAATTTCGAAGGTGGGGTCCACATCGCATAAATTCACTCCGTCCATTGGCTTCCCTGGCTCGAAACAAGTCCAACAAGTTTGCTATTGAACCCATTTTGACTTGTAGTAAATTTAAAATTGATTTAAATGGTGAGAGTTACTGTTTTGAGAGGTATGGCCCGCCAAATGAACAGATGGATCTCATTCCTTGGTTCAACGCTTAAAATCATCCAAGGAATAGGATGGACGGTATGGATTGGATACAAATATCCAGGTGGGGCCTATACCAGTAGCCCATCCCAAAAGCTCCCCTTTCCTTTTTTTTTTTTTTTTTTTTAAAAAAACAGGGACGTCCAGCGTCCCAGACGCTGGACGGTTCGGTCCAAATAAAATAAAATAAAAATGCATTATGGTGGGCCCTGTTGAAGTGGGCCACCACAGATGGATGATGTGGGTACAACATATAAGGTGGGCCCCACTTGAAGAAAGTTTGGACAAAAGAATACTTCAAGGTGGGGTCCATTCAAGTGGGCTACACAACCCTATTGCATAGAATAAAATAAAACAAAATAAAAAGAAATAAAAAGGGAGAGACATCGAGAGTGGGACACGCTTTCTGATGGAGGGCTCCGCCACTATGAGCCCTCCCTTGAAGAAATTATACAATCGGATGGGTCCTTTAACACATGGGACCACCAACATTTAAAATCAACGGTGGGGATCCTTTCCCCATCAATATGGATGGTCTAGATGACCTTTCAAAAGAAAATAAACATCATGATGGGGTCCATGGAGAATGGCCCCATCATGGAATGATCATGATGATCCAAGTGGTCCATCGACCACAACTTAGAGTCCCAAGTGAGATCCACACCATGGATCGGTGGACCTCACTTGGCCCATCATAAAAATAAGAAAAACTACCCTATAGAAGCACCTACCGTCCGATCTTCTTGCTCCTAGGGGTTCCTTGGCACCTTAGCTTCAACTTCAATAGATGAGATGAGGAATGGAGGGTTGAGATGGGAGATGGTGGGATAGGAAAGTGGGCCACTTGAAGCTTAGGAATGCTTAGAGAATTCCATACGTTTGGAGGGATTTTTGCTTGAGATTTGAAATGAGAAAGAGAGAAAGAGAGAGAGTTGTAAAGGGAGAGAGAGTGCGTGATGGGTGATGGAGTGATGGATGGGAGAGAGATGGGGTGTAAGAAATCCTTGACTTTTGTGGCCTTTTGTGTAAGAGAGGTATGGGTTTGGAAGACTTTTGTGGTCTTTGTGTAAGAAAGGTATGGGCATGGAAGACTTGTGGCTTGCTTGGGAAAAGGGGTGAGAGTGATGTGTACTTGACATGTACTTGACATGTGATGGATTGATGGATGATTGATTGATGGGATTGATGTGATTGATGTGACACATCGTAGAAATTCTCTTGGGTTTCACAACGCGCGACGTTTCCTCGCACCAAACGTCGGTCTACAACTCTCGACCAGGGTATCGCCTCGGCGCACGAGTCGCGGCATTGGAACCGCGGCGACGGCGTGGTCGCTAGGGTACAGATCTTGGGTTGAGTTGACTCGGGTTGTCGGCATATGAATCAGGGTCGCGCGTTAATATCGGTTAAGGGTCGAAGGTTGACGAAATTCGACCGGTAAGACCGCAAAAGTCTATGGAACGGTATGGTCTAAGATACGGGTCTTACAGTTGGCATATATGATTCAAATGTGAATAAATACGAGGATAAAAATGTTGAAAGGTTCATTCCTTAGTATCACTCCATAGATGGTAGATCCCGTGAATTAAACTGCCACTACATAACCTCCATGTTAAGGGTCTAGTCTTATGTCAATCTATCTCGTTACACCCCAAGTACAGACTCTCTTTCAATAGAGGTTCCCTGTAACACCCTGGATTTTTTTCAACCTGGGATTAGACGTCCTTAGGCAATGGGTCAACCATAACACCTTGGAAACCTCTCAAAACCCAATTCCAAAGTCAAAGAAATCACTTAGGATTAATTCCTTTAGAAATTAAGAGTAAGTTAACTAGCGCTACGCTAGAGTAGCTGCGAAATTGTCCTTGATCGCTTTAAATACGTTCTGCAAGACCCAAAACTTGTAGAATCGTTGATGCTACGTTACCTTAAAATCTAGGATCAAACTCTAAACCGGTTTGTTCTTGGGAACCCTTTGAAACTTTGTATTGGATCTAGACCATGCATCGAAAGTCTAATATCTACCATCTTAAACCGTTATGACCGCTTGGATGGACTTGACAATCGTTTCAAAAATCAAGGCCAACCGACGTTCAGAGGCTATTTCATTGAGCCTGGAGTAAAGAGAGTGAGAAAGGGGTTAGATTTAGAAATTTTAATCCAAATCTGGCACGTGACTTGGCGCGTTATTATTAAGCGTTTTGACCATCAGAATTCAGCCAAATTTCACCCTTGGATCAGAAAAAATTTCTCTTTCATATCATGAGACTTGTGGACCTGATTTAGGTACGATGACTTTTGAACTGAAACTGGACCGCTACGTGCAATCTGGGAACTCTACCGGTCTGAAAACTTGATGTGTGCTAGATCCAGTAACCATGATCTTAAGTCTGACCGCGTTCGGCCAGGGGATCTCCCGAAATACTCTTTTGGATTGAAAAAGTTTCGATTTGGTTATAACCCAAGTATACCTTTGTCCCAAGCCTGTTTTGGTGAAGTTTTAGACTATATAAGGGCTTGAAACCCTCTCATTTCTCTCCCATACGAATTTGGATAAAACCCTAGATTGAGGGAGAGAGAAAGTGAGAGATTGTGAGAGAGTTGTGGGAGAGAATTTCTGCCACTTGCTGCAGCGTTTGCACGTATCGAAGCACCGCACTCCAATCACTTTTTCGACGATTCCAACGCACTCCTAGGTAAGAAAAACCCTAACTACTTGCTGTTTTGGGATTCTTTCGATTCAAATATCGAAATAGCTTATGTATCTTGTGCATTAGGTCGCCATAACACCGTTGACGAAGCGTTGACTTTCGGTTCGAATCGATACACTTCTACAACACAAGGTAAGGATTTTAGACACTTTGATTGATTGATTTCAAAGCTTTCAATGTCATTTAATAGTAGATTATCGACAGCAACGCCGTTTGACATGTACAACATGCTGTCCGTTTTTCGTTTTGTAAACGTACGGTAAATATGAGATTTAGGGTATTTTAGTCATTTGTAGGAAATACTGTTTACGTCCAAATTTTGATAAAATATTTGCCATGGCTATTTATCGTGTTAGGATATTAGGAATGCGTGCATGATTAGTTTGGCAAAGAGATTCGCCAAAAAGTGCACTTTGAGTCGACATACGCTATGTAGACTAAAGTGTGTAGTCTAAGTGTTTGTATAAATGTTTGTATTAGTATGTATTGAGTAAATGGTGTGGTGAATGAGTTTTGAGATTGAATTCTCAAGTAATATGCTGATGTAAATGATTTTCATCATGTTGGCTATATATATTGATTTCATTATATGTATGAAATGCATGTGTTGGATGATTTTCTTAAGTTGTATGTTATAACATGTGTCAACATGCTTACAATGTTGTATTTCATTTCTGTTACTCACAATGCTTACTGATGTTGATACACAAATTCTTGGGACTATGACCTAGTCCAGGTAGTCGGCAATGGATTGAACTCGTGGTTGGCTTCTATTTGCCACGAAGGATGCGTCGATGAACGCGAGTCGTGTTTTGAGTTGGCGACAGTGGTTAGGCCACATGAAGTGTTTCATGCACTTCATGTCATTCAGCTTGAGATGCACTCATACTAGTCGAGCCCGTCAAGTAACCCGACTGGCCTTTGTATGTTCACCACGTATGAGTCATAACTGCTTGAACCTAGGGTACTGAACTTACCATTGAAAATCCTGTTAACCATGGTACCTTGATCCATAAAGACTCATGAGCCGGGCATGGTGGTATGGGACACCGTGGTCGATCTGTCGGCCTATGCTGGGGCCATAAACCTCCTCGTAGTGACCAGTGAGCACCCTACTCTGAGCAGATTATGGTGGTATGAGACACTATATTCTCACTGTCGGCCTACACTGATCAGGTGACGAGCCCTTTATAGTGACCTTGAGTTTATCCTGACACCGCATAAAGGCGACGAGTCCTGATGCAGTCTTAAAGATAATTAGGCCTGTATTGATAAGGTGATGGGGGAGAGGTGCAATGAGTGCAAGCAACAGCCTTGGCAGCCCTTGCAGCGACCTACAAATATAACATCGTATGAGATTACTAGGAGTGACGACCCTAGACAGGATCTGTGTTGGGATTGATATAAGCAAAGTACCTTAGTTTTCCAATACTGCTGTATGAAAAGGAATAATAATAACTTGGTAATCATATCCACATCACATTGCATGTGCCTAGAAGATGTGGAGCACTGAGAGGAACGCAAGCATGCCGCGGGCGTAAGATGGTGTCATATGAGGGAGAATGTCGGTGCGGGCATCCATCATGTCATCTCATCCTTGCATTAACAACAGTATCTAGAAATATTTGATTGTTTACTTTACTATTAATGCGTGATTGATTTGATAACATGTTAATCTTTGCTATATGATTCCACTGAGTTAATTACTCACTCCCACGTTACGGGATGGTGTTCCGGACACCCACCAGACTCTTTTGTAATTGCAGATGATGGCGCTGCTTGTGAAGCGGAGCCGGACTTAATGATAATGATGAGGATCCCTCCTTTATGCGTGTTCTGATCGACGGAATTACAGGGAGGTTGATTAGATTCCATGACACTTGTCATTTTATATTTTCGGAGCACTCATGTATATTCTTTTCTTTCTATTTTGAGGTATACATGTATATGTTTAACCTGGTAATATGTTCACACTCTGGAGACTTATAATGAATTATATATTTTATGTATTTATCACAGTCTTCCGCTTGCTAATTTAACTGTCTCTGGAGTATGATATGCTGTTTTGGCTTAGTCTCAATCTTGTTTAATGTCATTCTACAGACAACATGCATTTATCATTACTTATATTGCATAAGTGACGTTCTGGAACTCGGGAGTTGGGTTTCTACCCGACCCCTGATTTTCGGGATATTACATTCCCTTAGAGAGATTTCGAGTCATATGTGTCTTGCAAACAATACAGTAACATGAGAGGATGACATGGAAATTAAGTAGCAAACTATATGAAGTGAATAAGGCATGATTCAATAATCAAAGTGGAACTCAAGTATCCATATAATTCAAGAGTCATATGACCATAACTTATCAGTTCTAAAGCATGTACTCAAGGAAGCTAAACAAGTTATTCATGTGTTTGAGTAAATAGTCAATTAGCTTAATCAATTCTAAAACATGCACTTAAGCAAACTAATTAAGTATTTTAATCAATCTAAGACATGTTTAAGTTAAACTAATCAAGTATTCTAATCAATTCTAAGACATGTGTTTAAGTAAACTAACCAAGCATCTTAATCAATTCTAAGACATGAATCTAAGTAAACTAACCAATGGTCAAATCACCTATAAGGCATATGTTCAAGAAAACTACCCAAATGATTAACCATTTCTGAGTCATCATTCGTAGTTATAATAAAAGTTATCCTTAGCCTACTTTAGGGATGGAAAGCTTAAGGGGAGAAGTCATCACCTAAAGGGTTATAGTCTGGTCCTTGATTCAAATTCTCGTGAGTGTCTTGTGGCCCAATATCACACAAGAAATCTCCTAAAGTCACAGCTTGTATTAGTCAAATGTTCTCAAGGTTTTACCTAGATAACACATTAAAGTTGTGTGGGTTTGAAAGGTCTCATGAATAAGGTTATTTGGGCATACATTAGAGTGACCAGGCCCACTAGATTTTTGTCTAACAAGTGGCTCAAATTGGGCCCCAAATTATCCCTAACTAAGGGCCGAAATGACCCTTGTTTTAGCCCAGCTGTTAGGTCCAATACGAGCCCAAAAATGGGGTTGGGTTATGCCATCCCTAGCCCAACAATGGATGACCTAGAAGGCCTATGGGCCACCCTCTAACTAGCTGAGCTGGATTCCTATTCGGCCTAGCAATGATTTTGACCTGAGGGGGGGCTGACTGGGCCATTCTTGGCCAACACATTTCAAAGCCGAGGTGGGCCGAATAGTTTTTGTAACATCCCGAAAATCGGGGGGTCGAGCAAAAACCCAACTCCCGAGTTCCAAAATGTTATTTATGCAACATAGATATGTATGATTGAATGTTGTCTGTGATAATGTATTAAACATGAGTGAGATTAAGCTAGAACCGCATATCATACTCCAGAGACAGTTAAATTAACCAGCGGAAGTCTGTAATAGTATGTATAACATATATAAACTGTTGTATGTCTCCAGAGTGTGAATATATTACCAGGTTATACACATACATGTATACTTCAAAAGTAAACCAAATGAATATACATGAGTGCGCTAAAAATATAAAATGACAAATGTCAAAGTATCTAATCAACCTCCTTGTAATCCCGTCGATCAGAACACGCATAAAGGAGGGATCCTCCTCATCATCATCAAGTCCGGCTCTGCCTCACAGGCCGCGCCATCATCTGCAATCACAAAAAGGTCTGGTGGGTGTCCGGAACACCGTCCCGTAACGTGGGAGTGAGTAGCTAACTCAGTGGAATAATAGAGCAAGGATTAACATGTTCTCAAATCAATCACGCGATAATAGTAAAGCAATAAATCAAACAATCCTAATACTGTTGTTAATGCAATTATGACATGACGTGATGTATGCCCTCACCGACGATCACCCTCATACGGCAACATCTTACGACCGCGGCATGCCACACTCCCTAGAGTGCTCCACATCTTCCAGGCACATGCAATGCTATGGTGATATGATTACCAAGTTGTTATTAGTCCATTCAAACAGCAGGATTGGGAAACTAAGGTACCTCCCTTGTATCAATCCCAACACGGATCCTGTCTAGGGTCGTCACTCCTAGTAATCTCATACGATGTACATTTCGTAGGTCACTGCAAGGGCTGCCAGGGCTGTTGCTCGCACTCGTTGCACCGCTCCCCCATCACCTTATCAATACAGGCCTACTGTACTCTACTGCACGGAAGGGTCGTCGCCTCCCGTGAACTCAGAATACGCTCGCGGTCACTACAAAGGGCTCGTCGCCTGATCAGTGTAGGCCGACAGCTAGAATATAGTGTCCCATACCACCATAATCTGCTCACGAGTTAAGGTGCTCATTGGTCACTACGGGGAGGTTTGTGGCCCCAGCGTAGGCCGACAGCTCGACCACGGTGTCCCATACCACCATGCCCGGCTCATGAGTCTTCGTGGATCAAGGTACCACGGTTAATAGGGTTTACAATGGTAAGTTCAGTACCCTAGGTTCAAGCAGTTATGATACATACAAGGTGAACAAACATCGGCCAGTCGGGTTACTTGACGGGGTCGACTAGCGCGATCGCATCTCGAATTGAACGACATGAAGTGCGTAAAACACTTCGCGTGGCCTAACCACTGCCGCCAACTCTCAACACGAATCACATTCATCGACGCGTCGTTCGTGGCTATGACCAGTCAGCCACGAATTCGCTCGGTTACCGACTGCCTGGACTAAGTCAAGTCCCACACATCTATGGACTTACATTAACACTATAAAAAGGTATTGGAATTGAAATACATCATGTGAGCGTGTTAGCACATGTTATAACATTCAACTTAAGCAAATCTTCAAGGCATACTTCCCATGCATATTCACTTAAGCAAATCCTCAAGCACATACATTCCATGCATGTAATGAAATCATGCATTTTGTCAACATGTAGAAAATCATTTAGGTCGGCATAATAATTGAAAAATCAATCACAAAGTATCAAATAACATCATTTAATTCAATACATACTAATACAAGCATTTATACAAACACATACACTACACACTTAAGTCTACATATAGTATGTCGACCCAAAGTGTGCAACTAGGCGAATCTCTTCGCCAAACTAATTATGCACGCATTCCTAACTTCCTAATGCCACAACAAACCATGTCAATCACATCAGCAAAATATGAATGTAAACAGTACTTCCTACAAATGACTAAAATGCCCTAAATCTCATATTCTTCGTTAGCTTACGAAACGGGAAACGGAGAGCATTTTGTACATGTCAAACGGCGATGCCGTCAAGAATCTACTATTAAACGACATTGAAAGCGTTGGGAACCGTCAATCAAAGCGTCTAAAATCCTCACCTTATGTCTTGTAGACTCGGGAATTGAAACGGAGCGTATACGCTTCGTCTACGGCGAATAAGGAACCTAATACACAAGATCCATAAGCTACATCGCTATGGAAACAAGGGAAACTCAAATCAACAACTATTTAGGGTTTTTACTTACCTAGGATCGCGGTGGAATCGCCGGGAAAGCGGTAGAGGTGTGTTGCTTAAGTACGTGCAACGCGTAGTACAAGTGGCAGGAAGAACTCTCCCACACTCTCACAATCTCCCACCTTTTTCTCTCTCCCAAGCTAGGGCTTCTCTCAAATTCGGATGGGAGAGAGGAGTGAGGGTTTCAACCCCTTTTATAGCCAACAACATGCCCAAAATAGGCTTGGGAACAATGTTTACTTGGTGCCTAACCAAATCGGGGCCGTTTCGGTCCAAAAGGGCATTTCTGAAGGTCCCCAGGCCAAATGCGGTCGGACTTAAGCTCATGCATACTGGATCTAGCACACATCCAGTTTTCAGGCCGGTAGGGTTCCCAGATCGCACGTGGCGGCCCAGTTTCAGTTTAACGGTCACCGCACCAAGATCAGGCCTATAAGTCTCGTGATATGTAATAGAAATTTTTCCTGATCCAAGGGTGTAATTTGGCTGTATTCTGACGGTCAGAATGCTTAATACTGATGCGTCAAATTTGTGTGCCAGATTTGAATTTGAAATTCCAACTATGTCCCTATTCACACTCTTCGGTCCGGGCTCAATGAAATAGCCTGTGATCGTCGGTTGGACTTGATATTCGAAACGATTGCCAAGCCCAGCTAAGTGGTCATAACGGTCTAAGATGGTAGGCATCTGACTTACGACGCGCGGTCTAGATCCAATACAAAGTTTCAAGGAGGTCCCGAGAACAAACCGGCTTAGAGTTTGATCCGAGGCTTTAGAGCATTATAGCACCCTTGGTTCCACTCGCTTTGGACCTTGTAGAACGTATTTAAAGTGATTAGGGACCATTTCCCAGCTATTCTAACGTTGCACTAGCTAACTTAGTCATATTTTCTAAAGGAATTGATTCTAAGTGGTTTCTTTGGCTATGGAATTGGTTTCTAAGCAATTTTCCAGGTGTTTTAATTGACCCATTGCCTAAGAACGTCAAATCTCAAATTGGCCAAAATCCGGGGTGTTACAATCTACCCCCCTTAAAACACAATGTCGTCCCCGACATTGGCGAACGGCAAGGAGTACCTAGAGGGACTTTAGTATTGACATTCTAAGGAAGGTTCAAATTCTACTTAATAACCTAACCGTACATATAACCTAAATCAAATGTTTCGATCTTGGGCCAGTGGGGAAGATCCTAACCACGCTTCCGCTGCGCCACTCTAATCGAATGGGAGCGTTGACTAACCTAACCGGATTGGACTCCGTACGTTCTACCCCCCTTAAAACTTAGTTTTACTTAAATTCAAGAATCTATGCATCGCTCCGTATATCGGAACGAGGTGCAACTTAGGGGCTATCCTTGACATAAATTGGGAACAACCTCTCATTACAGTGGTTTTCCTTTGCTAATGATGCGTTCTATGGCATTGGTATCTATGATCATGGAGATGAGCCTAATATCTATTGTGGTTAAGGTCAGGGGTAGGTATGAGTTGGTGGCAAGATGCCTAATTCTCTACTAGCTTTAAGTCCTCGCCATTTCCCAAAAGGCAATGTGATCCCGTTTGGTTGTAGGTGGTTGGGCCATCACAGAATAAAGGTTATGTAGTAGGTCTGAGCCGGATACATAGACTTTCTGTCTAGCTAGAACAGAAGATTTATTGTATCAATTCTTAATCCGAGTCGATGCCGATCTTCTGCTTGATCAGAGCATTGGATTTATTGGGAACCACTAGGATTAAGAAGTCGATTCAAACCGCGAATACATCGCGTACATGCAGTTCCTTTACTCTGCGTTCCCGAATGCAATAAACCCTTGGGGATGGCAATTCTAAGGGGCGTGCTAGTCCATTCTAAGTTCAATCTGAGGGATTTATAAATGTTCCCTGAGAGTGAATGGTTCCTTCCTATGGGCAACAACAGAAGTCTATAAGTCATAAGGGGATCTGTCGAAGGAATAAGGTTCTACTTCAACCAAATCTAACCTACAAGTCCTTAACATATACAGGCTGTACACTACTTAAGGTAACTAGTAGGCTAGTCTGTATTTCATTCGCTATAATTCAAGACCTAAGCCTATACACTAGACGGTTTCATACCATCTCTAATACAGGGAATTGCTCTATCGCTTAGGATCAAAATTGTCTAAATGGAATTGGATTTCTTATGTCGTCAGACCCTTCAAATCTAGGAGTGCTAACACTAGAACCAAAACACCTAGAGCTTATGTGGCCGGTAGCGCTTAGTGGTATTAAATGGAACTGCATTCCTAGTCCCATGGCAGGATTGGATGTGGTATGCTTGGTAGGAGGGTGGGTGGGGATAAAATTAACTTGTAGGCTGGATCTCAGGGAGTTATAATACTCCCAATCTATGGATAATATTTTATAGCGAAATGAAACAACATGCATTCCATTCGACAAATTTTGGCTATATTAAGCCCAAACCACAACACAAACACATTTTTCTACCTAACAACAAAACAACACAGAAATTTCAAACAGTAGTCAAACAAGCTAAAGGGCAACGACATAGATGCCTGATTCTACCAAAGGACTTCTACCAGGGTCCCGACTGACCTTCTTGAATACTATCAAGTTCAATACTGTCAGTTGCCCATTAGAGCTCTATCGGCCATGTGTTTTCAATACTTCTCAAACGGAGAAAGTTGAGAAATGGGATTTGAGGTTAGCATGATTCTGAGACCCAAAAAGGGGGTAAAGGCTCAAATAAAAGGGACATGAGAGAGAGAACGATGGAAAGGGAGGAAAAAGGCTGAAACAGCCTTAACAATAGCCATGGAAAATGGAGGAAATGCGAAGAAATGGTCGCCCAAAGGGACAGAATGAAATCTAGGCGTTGTAGAGGGATGCTTCAAGCTTCCCTAGGATGTATTTTCAGAAAGAAATGAAAATGAAAAAGGGGAATGGAGCACCTCACGATTTCAGCTCGATTTTGGGGTTTTAGGAGCTCCAACGGATGAAATCTTCAAGAGGGAGGGCTGCCAACTTCAAAGGAATGACGGAGAGTGGTCGTTTTTGGCAGGGAATGGATCTAGGGTGGTTTGGAATCACGAATTTTTGGGATAGGGCAGCTGAAAACGAAAATGGGGCTAGGGGAGGGGCTGTTTGTGAAGGAAGTACCCATATTTGGGGTTTTCTTGGGGTGGGAGGTGCATAGGGGTGATGTGGACCCTGTTTAAGGGGGTGCGCCCGAAGGACGGCCCCATCGGAGCTCGCCGGCCGGCTATGCATCGCCCGGCCGGCGATGGCATCGCCGGTCAACTCTTAAGTTGACCGGTGGGACCCCATGGGTCTGGTCCCCCATGGTCCCAGGGTCCCAAAAAGTTAGGTCCCACCCCCTGGTTCATACTAATTTGGTCTCTATGAGCCCAAACATGTGTTCGGAGCTTTCCGGGTCCACATCGCAATCCCGAATACCAAACCATATGATGCAGCATATGAATTTGGGGTAGAAGGAGCCAGTACACCTATCTAGCTCCTTAGTTGCTAAAGAAAGTGAAGTTAGAATGGCCCTATGACCATTTTTCATGAAATTTTACTATTCACTATAAAATTTTGTGAAAGTACCAATTTGTGTTATTTTCACATTAGGTTTGATGCCTAATATGAAATGGATAAGAAATAATTGAAGATTGGAATGTTTAGAGGAGGAATTTTGAAGATTTTTGGTGAAACGGGGTTTTTAAGCCCTGGCGATTGATTACAGGAGTCGTGGTTGTCCCACGGCCCAAGGATTCACATTAACAGGTTTAGAATTGTTCAAAGAACAGCTCAACCCACTTACCTACAACCTAGGAGCTATTCGGGTTGCTCTACGCGACCCGAGACGCGTTACAGGCTCGATCTTGCGATCGATTCTAATAGACTTCGCCTATCGGCGAATCTGTGATCCTGGACGTGTTTCTAGACCCTTCTCGCACCCACCTAAGTCAAAGGAAGCGACAGCGTACGTCGCGTGACCATAACCCAGGCCCGGTTTAATCCAAATCATGCTCTGATACCATCTGTAACATCCCGAAAATCGGGGGGTCGAGCAAAAACCCAACTCCCGAGTTCCAAAATGTTATTTATGCAACATAGATATGTATGATTGAATGTTGTCTGTGATAATGTATTAAACATGAGTGAGATTAAGCTAGAACCGCATATCATACTCCAGAGACAGTTAAATTAACCAGCGGAAGTCTGTAATAGTATGTATAACATATATAAACTGTTGTATGTCTCCAGAGTGTGAATATATTACCAGGTTATACACATACATGTATACTTCAAAAGTAAACCAAATGAATATACATGAGTGCGCTAAAAATATAAAATGACAAATGTCAAAGTATCTAATCAACCTCCTTGTAATCCCGTCGATCAGAACACGCATAAAGGAGGGATCCTCCTCATCATCATCAAGTCCGGCTCTGCCTCACAGGCCGCGCCATCATCTGCAATCACAAAAAGGTCTGGTGGGTGTCCGGAACACCGTCCCGTAACGTGGGAGTGAGTAGCTAACTCAGTGGAATAATAGAGCAAGGATTAACATGTTCTCAAATCAATCACGCGATAATAGTAAAGCAATAAATCAAACAATCCTAATACTGTTGTTAATGCAATTATGACATGACGTGATGTATGCCCTCACCGACGATCACCCTCATACGGCAACATCTTACGACCGCGGCATGCCACACTCCCTAGAGTGCTCCACATCTTCCAGGCACATGCAATGCTATGGTGATATGATTACCAAGTTGTTATTAGTCCATTCAAACAGCAGGATTGGGAAACTAAGGTACCTCCCTTGTATCAATCCCAACACGGATCCTGTCTAGGGTCGTCACTCCTAGTAATCTCATACGATGTACATTTCGTAGGTCACTGCAAGGGCTGCCAGGGCTGTTGCTCGCACTCGTTGCACCGCTCCCCCATCACCTTATCAATACAGGCCTACTGTACTCTACTGCACGGAAGGGTCGTCGCCTCCCGTGAACTCAGAATACGCTCGCGGTCACTACAAAGGGCTCGTCGCCTGATCAGTGTAGGCCGACAGCTAGAATATAGTGTCCCATACCACCATAATCTGCTCACGAGTTAAGGTGCTCATTGGTCACTACGGGGAGGTTTGTGGCCCCAGCGTAGGCCGACAGCTCGACCACGGTGTCCCATACCACCATGCCCGGCTCATGAGTCTTCGTGGATCAAGGTACCACGGTTAATAGGGTTTACAATGGTAAGTTCAGTACCCTAGGTTCAAGCAGTTATGATACATACAAGGTGAACAAACATCGGCCAGTCGGGTTACTTGACGGGGTCGACTAGCGCGATCGCATCTCGAATTGAACGACATGAAGTGCGTAAAACACTTCGCGTGGCCTAACCACTGCCGCCAACTCTCAACACGAATCACATTCATCGACGCGTCGTTCGTGGCTATGACCAGTCAGCCACGAATTCGCTCGGTT
This sequence comes from Magnolia kwangsiensis, assembly GCA_037074715.1. Classification (NCBI taxonomy): domain Eukaryota; kingdom Viridiplantae; phylum Streptophyta; class Magnoliopsida; order Magnoliales; family Magnoliaceae; genus Magnolia; species Magnolia kwangsiensis. The sequence goes on from CM073572.1 coordinate 146,425,003, forward strand.
ACCGACTGCCTGGACTAAGTCAAGTCCCACACATCTATGGACTTACATTAACACTATAAAAAGGTATTGGAATTGAAATACATCATGTGAGCGTGTTAGCACATGTTATAACATTCAACTTAAGCAAATCTTCAAGGCATACTTCCCATGCATATTCACTTAAGCAAATCCTCAAGCACATACATTCCATGCATGTAATGAAATCATGCATTTTGTCAACATGTAGAAAATCATTTAGGTCGGCATAATAATTGAAAAATCAATCACAAAGTATCAAATAACATCATTTAATTCAATACATACTAATACAAGCATTTATACAAACACATACACTACACACTTAAGTCTACATATAGTATGTCGACCCAAAGTGTGCAACTAGGCGAATCTCTTCGCCAAACTAATTATGCACGCATTCCTAACTTCCTAATGCCACAACAAACCATGTCAATCACATCAGCAAAATATGAATGTAAACAGTACTTCCTACAAATGACTAAAATGCCCTAAATCTCATATTCTTCGTTAGCTTACGAAACGGGAAACGGAGAGCATTTTGTACATGTCAAACGGCGATGCCGTCAAGAATCTACTATTAAACGACATTGAAAGCGTTGGGAACCGTCAATCAAAGCGTCTAAAATCCTCACCTTATGTCTTGTAGACTCGGGAATTGAAACGGAGCGTATACGCTTCGTCTACGGCGAATAAGGAACCTAATACACAAGATCCATAAGCTACATCGCTATGGAAACAAGGGAAACTCAAATCAACAACTATTTAGGGTTTTTACTTACCTAGGATCGCGGTGGAATCGCCGGGAAAGCGGTAGAGGTGTGTTGCTTAAGTACGTGCAACGCGTAGTACAAGTGGCAGGAAGAACTCTCCCACACTCTCACAATCTCCCACCTTTTTCTCTCTCCCAAGCTAGGGCTTCTCTCAAATTCGGATGGGAGAGAGGAGTGAGGGTTTCAACCCCTTTTATAGCCAACAACATGCCCAAAATAGGCTTGGGAACAATGTTTACTTGGTGCCTAACCAAATCGGGGCCGTTTCGGTCCAAAAGGGCATTTCTGAAGGTCCCCAGGCCAAATGCGGTCGGACTTAAGCTCATGCATACTGGATCTAGCACACATCCAGTTTTCAGGCCGGTAGGGTTCCCAGATCGCACGTGGCGGCCCAGTTTCAGTTTAACGGTCACCGCACCAAGATCAGGCCTATAAGTCTCGTGATATGTAATAGAAATTTTTCCTGATCCAAGGGTGTAATTTGGCTGTATTCTGACGGTCAGAATGCTTAATACTGATGCGTCAAATTTGTGTGCCAGATTTGAATTTGAAATTCCAACTATGTCCCTATTCACACTCTTCGGTCCGGGCTCAATGAAATAGCCTGTGATCGTCGGTTGGACTTGATATTCGAAACGATTGCCAAGCCCAGCTAAGTGGTCATAACGGTCTAAGATGGTAGGCATCTGACTTACGACGCGCGGTCTAGATCCAATACAAAGTTTCAAGGAGGTCCCGAGAACAAACCGGCTTAGAGTTTGATCCGAGGCTTTAGAGCATTATAGCACCCTTGGTTCCACTCGCTTTGGACCTTGTAGAACGTATTTAAAGTGATTAGGGACCATTTCCCAGCTATTCTAACGTTGCACTAGCTAACTTAGTCATATTTTCTAAAGGAATTGATTCTAAGTGGTTTCTTTGGCTATGGAATTGGTTTCTAAGCAATTTTCCAGGTGTTTTAATTGACCCATTGCCTAAGAACGTCAAATCTCAAATTGGCCAAAATCCGGGGTGTTACAGTTTTCTTCCCACTAGCCACCACTTCCTTTATGAATTCCAGTGCAAGCTGGGCTAGACTCGCCCTGGCCCAGCAATGCATCCTACTCACCCAATTCGCAGGCTGGGCCATCGTCTGGCCTAGTAGTACACCCTTCATCCACCACACTCACAGACTGGGCCGTTTTCTAGCCCAGTCATGCATTTCACTCACAACCTCACGGTCTGGGCAACCTAGCACTGCATTCACCCTCAAAACCACACAAACTAGGCCCTTTTCTAGCCTAGTAGTTGTGCATAGGAGCCCTAGATTAGGCCCTACCTAACCCAACTCACTTTGTAAAGGGCCTAGGCATTTACATGGGTTCAAAGGTTGGCCCATCATATGGCTTCGGGGCTAGGCCATAACACTACTAAGTGTGGCCCACTGAGATTCATGGTGTGGCCCACTAAGCATGCTACTTGGTGAGGCCCACTGTGATTCATAGTGTGGCCCACTGAGTGTGCATCTTAGTAAGGCCCACTGTGGTTTGGGATGTGGCCCACTAGGGTTTCAAAGGCCTAAGTTTATGCCGATTTCAGCCCATTTCTAGGACTGATCTCGACCTAGTTCCAGGGCTGATTTCAGCCTAGCATATGGCCCAAGTGAATGACGTTTTTAGTCCATTTTCACGACCCATCTGAAGGACGGTTTTCTGCTCAGATCATGGCCTAGCTGAAGGTCATTTTCAGCTCAAACCTAGGACAGTTCTAGGTCCTTTCTACTACTGGTTTAATGGAAGGAAAATGAAGGGAGGTAAAGCATTAACTGGCCTACTCCGATGCCTGCTGAGTCGATTTAACTCAGTTATAACTACAACTACAGCTACAAAAATGGATGCTTGCAAACATTCATTCCGAGTTACTAAGGTGTTAGGGTTGTTAAAAAAACTGACCGAGGCAACTCAAGGCCATTACCTGGTGGAATCCTAGTCTCAGGACTCAATGGGGCAATAGCCTAACCTTCTTGAGTGGTTAAAAACGGCCCAAGTCGAGATGACTCGCTGTTGGCACATTCTCCCTCTTACACTCTCCGATCCTCTCTCCTTCTCTCTCTCTCTCTGTGTTACTTTCTTTGGTGCGAATCCCAAGGTAGGTTATGGCCTTCATAGTCGAGAGAGCCAGCTTACTTGACCCAGCCAGCGGTTGGGATGAAAACTCTACTTACAATGGCCATTTTTGAAGATTCATTATGCATGGGGTCCATCCGACCCTGGGGAGATTCCCACTACAATGGCCCACCAAGAAAGTAAATTTTTAGCCCTGGTGGGGCCCATCTTGTGATCATGGGTCGAATGCTACAACGGGGAAGATGGGAGGGCCGTTAATGGAAACCTCTCATCTATGGTACTGTCTAAAGATTTGGTTTGTTTGAATAGACCAAATGAAGCTTCTGATCACCATAGGGCCCACTTTTCAGGCCATTCAGGTGAGTTTCGAAATATCTCACAAGAAACTCCTCATCTCGCCGATTTCTCTATGTATGGGTTCTGATAGACCATTAGGCTTTGGATGTCCAGGCCCCACAAGTCTGATGAACGACTTGGACCGGCCAGATAGTGGCCAAGGTGGGCCACCATGGAAGCCGACGTCCATCAGTTTGAAATTCCAAATGGGTGGGAGGATTCCGCTCTTTTTTCGAGTGGGCACGAGTCAACGCTGGTCAAACCAACTGCCCCATCCCATGCAATGCACTTGGTGCACTCGCACTTTGTGTGGGGTCCACTATGATGTTTGTGATAAATCCACTCCATCCATTCATCGTGGGAGCCCCACCCAGGGGTCCTAGCCCAGTATGGGGTGAATGTGAGGCTCAAGTGAGCCGTATCACACATTCTAGGTCTTATTTGGCCCTTACACCTTGATCCAACAACTAGATTGGTCTGAGACTTGGTTTCAATGGTAAAATGGGCATTTGAGAGGCTTTAAGTGCTTTGTTGGCTATTCACTAATACTCGAAGGTTGATCACTAATGCATTGCCCCTATTATTCTTCGATCAGATGACTTAGGGACTGAACTTGGGGTGTTCAGTTAGTGCTTACCTTACTGGCTGGTGTAAGGTCTCCCTTCACTCTTAGAGTCTCTGATGGACAGCTTCAATGATGACTGGAAGCCCCATCCTGCATTCGGTGAATTTAAGTTATTTGTTAGTCGAGTTCTGGAATCCCATTATTACGGGTTTAAATGGTAACACCCACATACCAGGAGTGCGGGGTGTTATAGAGTTATAGTGGTTTGGTGCTTAAAATAACCACACCTATTCCACTCCCAAAATTACCACCCTCATAATTTTGGCTTTCACTATAACAAGGATTTCACAAGTCCACCTTAACAACGTAATACAGTTACTTGTGATTTTCATGGGCTATAATAAATAAATAAATAAAAACCTTTTGTGATTTTGATGAGCTATCATAAATAAAAACCCACTGAGCAAATAAAAACCCACTTAGATTTCACAGGTTATCTCAGACAAACCTAAAATGAAATAAAGCAGTAAAATACTTATCTTTAAAAGTATATTCGAAGATGTAGTAAAAGCTTGTAGCAAAAGAACTTCTTTCTTGAGTGTAGAAGATGCAATATTCGCTCAAACAGAAAGAGTATAGGGTTAGCCGAACCAAAACATAAGTTTGGCTAAATTTTCAATAGAATTTGTTATTTTGCCCAGGCTTAAAGTTAGGTTAGCTGAGGAGGTTAGGCTGGCCAAACCAAAAGTTAAGCTAGCCGAATTCCATAACAAAAACACTATTAAAACCAAAGTTTAAGGACTTTTTTAAAGATCCTAACCGAGGTTGTTTCTAAGGTTATATCATCTACGTTTTAGCAAATATATGCGATAACTTATCTTGAACTTTGACTTGATCTTATCTTGAAATTGGGCGAGGACTACTTGAGAAGATATGTCAATCTTGAGCTGATCATAAGCTGATCTTAACTTGATCTTCAGGCATGTAGATTAATTGAGATTTTATTGTGATTCCAAACTTTCGATCCAACTTGAGGTACTTTTATCTTACAAAACTTAATAATCCTTGTGTTCTAAACATAAAAGTACTTACAATCTCCCCCTTTGTCAACTTCGTGACAAAATACATAATACATCCACTAACATTTATGATCACACTTATTCCTCATTCACAAGATTAAGAAACTTGAAGTTGTCCTATGTAGGTTTAATAATCATCCTTGTAATCCTCTTAACCAACTGTGCTCAACTGATGCTCACCCTAAGAAATACAACATATATATGCACAAAATATCTACCAAATCTGTAGCACATCACATTCCCATTGTTCTTCATTCATCATAGTCATTCCACCCCCACATTATTACACTAATTTCTCCCCCTTTTGTCATAAGTTGACAAAGGAAGAACAAATAATATATCACGAAGCATATAAAGCAAGGTAAAATAACAATAATATCAATAGTCATGAATATTTATAAGTAGGTATAGTATCAAATCCAAACATCTAGAATAAATCATTAAGATGAAAAACACTGTATGAGACAGTGTATGAAATATCTAAACAAATCATGAAAATATCCATGCAAACCAATGAAATATAGTTTAGTACAGATCCACAATAAGTAAAGAAAATAATCAAATCTAGCTCAATCTAACCTTGAGGAAGATGGTGCAAGCATCGAATGATCATTAATCCGCAAACTCTGATTGATTCGATGGAAGTACTTTTTCATGTACTTCATAGTAGACTTTTGGTTTTGGGATAATGATGTCTTAAATACTTGCAGTGCATCTTCTCCACTAATGCAGATAACCTCTCATTAAATTGAGAGGGATGATTGTCAGAGTCAGCTGGATCATCTGAATCTTTTAGTTCAGTAAACATATCTTCCATGGTGGTGTCCGCCTCTTGCGATTCTTCTTGACCTTCTCTTTATTCCAGTAGAGGGTGAGGTTCATCATATTCAAAATTGAGTTATTGAAGGGGAGTTTGGATTCTGGTGCCTCAAACGTAAGGACTTACACATTGTAGCGAAATGCAAGACTAGACATAAGATGTCCAAACGGAATCGACCCGTGCTTAGGATGCAAGCAAAAGTGAATGATGACATAACAGATTAGGGAGGGTAAGTAAATACGAATACCCGTGACAACGGCATGAAAGACACGAAGCATAAAGGGAGTAAGATCAGTCTTATTCCTAGCTCTTGGATATACATTAGATGTAAAGATGCAATGCAGGATGATGTATTTGAAAAATAATTTTTTGGAAGACAAGGTGTTACTAGACTGCCATTCTGCATTTAAACCACACAACGCCCTTATAATTGAATGTTTTTTAGAGTTAGTCATTTTCTCTGAAAGTGTTACAATTGGTATTCCATCATCTACTATGTCAATGTCCATTAAAGTAGAGATAATGGAAGGCATAATAATAATTGTCGCTTCTAAAAATTTAATTAAGAAATTTATTTCTTCAAGAGAGACATCACGAATTGAGGCAAACATAACTTGTATAACGAACCGATTAGCCTTCCCACCCCAATGCAAAATTATTTTCCATCCAACATCAGAAAGGATTTCTATAAGACCAAAGCAAGTAATATGATCTAGATTCACTAATCTTTCAATGATAATATTTCTCTTGCGAAAATCGTGAACATTTTTCGGGTCATCTTCCGGTGAACGTAATGACCATACACCAAGAGGGATGGATCGGGAAGATGAACCAGCTCTTAACTTATGTACAGTTCTTTTAACTCTTAGTTCCATCTTATAACACAAGAAAATTTACCATAAAAATGCAAGAGAAAATGTAGATTGGATTTTAAAGAAAACCCAACAAGAAAAGGGTTTCGAGATGAAGAAAAACTACACAAACTTGCAAATCTACGAATAAACAACTTAAATCTTGAAGGAATTTGAAATAAAACCACTTACAAGAGAGTTCATATGATGTGTTGGCCGAATGAAGCACCGATAAGCTGAAGAAGAAGAAGTGGAGAATGAAAATTTTGGGAGTTTTCTCCTTTTTGTTCAATCAGCGCGAACTTTGGTTAGCCCGAGCATGTGCTCAACTGGCCAAATTTTTAGCTCAACAACGGGCTAGCCAAAAAATCCCTAAAAAATTTTAATTTGTAATTTATTTCAACATTTATTTTTATTTTTCATTTTTCTTTTCATTAATTTCTTAATTATAAATAAACATAAAAATAAATGTGAGGAAAAGAATAATCATTTAACAATACACGGTCCAATATCATGCTTTAAATTTGAAATTTTAACACTGTCAAGTGGCTTAGTTAGTATATTTAAAAGCTGCTTCTCAGTTTGAATGTATTCCAATATGATAGTCTTATCTTTAACTAATTCTTGAATATAGTGATATCTTATGTTAATATGCTTTGTACGAGAATGTTAAATTAAATTTTTAGAGATATTTATTAAATTAAATTTTTAGAGATATTTATTACACTTAAATTTTTAGAGATATTTTTAGAGATATGTTAATATGCTTTGTACGAGAATGTTAATATGCTATGATTGGAATCACTCTGTCTCCTTTATATGAAAACATTTAATATAGTAGGATTTCATCTTAACCTTGACCTAACCCATAGCCTCACATTAGTACATCATCTTAACCTTGACCCAACCCATAGCCTCACATTAGTACATCATCTTAACCTTGACCCAACCCATAGCCTCACATTAGTACATCATCTGAGTTGCGGTTCAAGGGAGCTAAAGATTCTTCATCGTCAAAGGAGATCTTCATCAATGTGTTAAATGGGGCTCATCTACTTATTTGTAAGTCATTAAAGTCCAGAGAACCCTTATGATCATTCCTTTTTTAGGATTGGGTAAAGGTGCTTCTCTCCCCTATTAAGTCCTCATAGGAGGCCTCCAACGGGAGTGTACGTGCGGGTGCTTTGTTTTGACCCTTGCTCTTTGGAGAGCATAAACTGTTAGGTCCTTGTGTAGGTCCTTGACCTGTGTGGTCTAGAACATGGGTGTTGTGTGTTGACCCTTGCTCATGGGAGCATAAACTGGTAGGTTCCTTATGTGGATCCTTGGCCTGTGTGGCCTAAAATTTGGGTATTGTGTGTTGACCCTTGCTCCTGTGTAGGACATAAACTTGTTAGTGAGATCCAGTACACTCAAGGGTTGAGTGCATCTGCCGAAAGTGGAGTAGATAAGTAGTTGAACCACTATAAAAACAACTGTGTTTGAGATTGTCATTTACCTTATTGCTTATGTGATTTTTCTGAATGGTCTCATATTCCATGCATACATGATTATTTGGAACATAGTAGAATCACATCTCATACACAGTCACATCCATCATAAACTATATTATGCATCTTATTTATCGTTTGAATAAGTTTTGTGATTGGATCCTCTAATTGGCTTGGAAGCCATTAGAGTTACTTTGAAGAAATCCTGATACTTGCATATTTATTCAGGATAGGGTTGATAGGTTTAACAAAGTTCATAAAAAAATTTAGAAGTCCTATTCACCCCCCTCTAGAACATCTTGGCATATTCATACTTCAACTAAAGTGGTCATTACCGCAATTTCAATTGGTATCAGAGCGGGTCTCTCTTAAGGGCTTCACCGCCTAGAGAGTTATCTTGACTGAAGTTGGTAATATGGGCAAAGGAGAAGGCTCATTGGTACCTAGACATCTAGTATTGATAGATCAAATTATGCATACTGGAAGGCTACAATGCATTACTTTCTGAGATCTTTGTTTTATAATGTTTGGGATATTTTTGAAAGAGGATATGTGCCACCAACCGAACAAATAGTACTTGAAAATGGCACAAATATCACTAAACTAAAATCTAAAGAAATGTGGACAACATTCGATAAAGAAAAACAAACCTCTGAAGTTAAAGTAATGAATGCTATCTATTGTGTTGTGTCCCAAGAAGTCTTCAATCAAATTAATATGTGTGGAACAGCTAAAGAAGCATGGGATTTATTGGAAACAACCCACGTGGGAACCAATATAGTGAAAAGATCCAAACTGCAACTCCTAATATCACAGTTTGAAAGTCTCAGAATGAAAGAGCATGAGACCTTCATGGAGTTTTTCACAAAACTAAATATCATTTGTAACTCCATGGGTCGATTAGGAGAAAAAGTTCCAGTCTCAAAAAATTATAGGAAAATATTGAGATCATTACCGAAACGATTCAATTCTAAAGTCACAACTATTGAAGAATGTAGAAACATGAATGAGATTAAAGTTAAAGAACATGTAGGTTCCCTACAAACATTTGAAATACACTTTAAGCAAACTCTTAAACCAAAAAATATTATCCTCAAAACTTCAAAAAATACTCTAAATGAGGAAGATGAAAGTGAAAGGGAGAATGAAGATGATTATAAGGCCCGTATCATAATCTGTACTGTTCCGTAGGCTTCTGCGGTCCTTCCGGTCGAATTATGGCAATCCTCGACCTGTATCCAACGTTTGCGCATGATCTTAAGTCAAGTCCTGCATACCAAATTCGGCTTGACCTGAAACTTATACCCCTGCGACCGTGCCATCGCCGTGGTTTCAACGTCGCAACTCGTGTACCAATCTGATACCCAGGACAAGAGATGTGGGTCCGCATTCATCCCTAGGGAAAAACACCGTGTGTTGTGAATTCTGAGAGAATCTCTACAACATGTCTTATCAATCAATCAATCAAGTCAAGTACACACCATACCACAAGTACAAGCAACCCATCCCTCTCCCCTTCCCAAAGTCAACTCTCTCTCTCTCTCTCTCTCTCTCTCTCTCTCTCTCTCTCTCTCTCTCTCTCTCTCTCTCCTCTCTCTCTCTCCACCCATCCCTTTCTTACAACTCCACTCCACCCATCACTCATCAGCCATCACTCTATCTCTTTTCATCCCATTACTTTCCTCTCTCTCTCTCTCTCATTCTCTCTCTTCACTCCCAAGAAATAAAAATTTCAAACGTCCAAGCTCTCTCCCAAATCCAAGTATGGCCCATTTTTCCTACCCTCTCATCTCCTATCTTAACCATTCATTCATCATCTACCTCCATTAAAAATTGAAGACAAGGAGCATAGGAGTCCAAGAAGCTAAAGAAGGAGGCCGATAGGTGGGTGATCCACCATCAATTTCAATTTTAGGGCCACTTTTTATGGGACCCACTTTGATGTATGCAATGTAGAGAGGGGCCCATAGTGGTGGGGTCCCTCTATCTCACCGTTTCTCTCTTTCTCTCTCTTTCTTTCTCTCTCTTGTATGGATGGGGTGGTGTGTGTGGCCCACCATGAAGTATGTATTTTATCCATGCCATCCACCGAGTGGCCCACATGGCAGTCCGTTTGGACGAGCCCAAATGAAGGAAAAACATAAATATCAGCTTGATCCAAGAGTGTGGCCCACCTGACGTGGGGCCGCCATATTTTGTTGGGCCATCCAAACCGTACATGTGGGGCCTACAAGTGGGGTGTACCCCTTTTATCCAGGCCGTCCAACGTCCCTGGACGCTGGATGTTGCCACCCACATAGTTTCACACATCCACACATACATATATACATATATACATATATGTATTATATATATAATATTATATATTATAATATATTATATTATATAATATATGTTGTGGTGGGCCACTGCTACATGTGGACCCACCATGGTTTCATGCACTAAATCAGCACCGTCTAGAGCACCCTGGGGTCTAGACAGTGGCTTTTTTGAATTCACACACATTATGTATATTATAATATATTATATTATATTATATATGTTATAGTGGGTCACTACGTGGACCACACCATGATGTATGATTGAATCTGCACCGTCCAGATGCTAGACGGTGCAGCAGGCTAGACGTCCAGACTGTCCATTCATTGGAACAGCCCCACCATGATGTGTGTGATATATCCCTACCGTTCATCCATCTGACATGCCATGCACGGTCCCACCATGATGTGTATGTTGTATCCTTACCGTCCATCCAATTTTGAGTGGCCACACATGTTGTATGGGTCTTATCCACACCGTCCATATGGTGGGATAGTGGGTCCCCTTTTGATGCATGTATTCTATATTTAGTCGTCCATCAGATTGGACGTGGGGCCCACCATGCCACATGTGTTTTATCCAAATCGTCCATACATTTGGTGAGCTCATCCTTGGGCCTGAGACTAAAAATAAGACAGATCTATATCAAGTGGACCACACTGCAGAAAACAGTGGGATGAACGCCCACCATTGAAACCCCATGAGTTACAGGAATTTTGGACCAATATGACATTTTTTTTCCTCCATATCTAGGCCTTTGTGACCTTCTGAATAGGATGGATGGGAAATAATACTACAGCGGGCCCACTGAAATTTAATAATGAAAATCATCATCACCATTGTTAGGTGTGGTATGGTTCGGATGATCCTTTGGATATGATTCATTTTTTTGTAATAATGCTTTAAAATGATCTCTAGCAATAGATAAATGGTGTGTTAGTTTGGGCCCATTTGATTGGCCCATTTTGATTCGACCCATTTGTATTAGCCCATTTAATTCAGCCCATTTGTATCATCCCATTTTGATTCGGCCTACTTGTATCAGCCCATTTGAATTGGCCCATTTGATGTAATTGAGGCACATGATGATGTATATTAGGCCCTTGTGCTAGGCCGTGGGCCCCCTATACGATTGGCCCTATGAGCGCCACTCCTTGGGAGCAATGTTGGTTAAAGGCCCATATTGATGGGTAATGATGGTTAAACATCCACATTGTGACCTTTCCTTAGGCCTTGTTAAGCCTATTCTCATCATTCTCTAGTGGGTTATGATTGGGTCTCATTGATATTTCTTGATCCATCATCAGTCGTCCACCTATTGGCCCTACCTTGTGTTGAGGCCGATTCCGATTGATGAGGCCGATTCTGATTGTTGAGGTCGATTATTTATCGAGGCCGATTTCGATTATCGAGGCTGATTCTGATTGTCAAGGCCGATTGTTTATCGAGGCCGATTTCGATTATCGATACTGATTCTAATTTTCGAGGCTGATTGTTTATCGAGGCCAATTCTAATTATCGAGGCCAATCCTATTGTCGAGGCCGATTCTAATTATCGAAGCTGATTCTGATTGTTGAGGTCGATTTTGATTGTCAAGGACAATTATCGAGGCCGATTTCGACTGTCAAGGCCGATTGTTGAGGCCAATTTCGATTATCAAGGCCAATTCTGATTTTTGAGGCTGATTCTGATTGCCGAGGCCAATTATCGAGACCGATTCTAATGTCGAGGCCGGATATCAAGGCCAATTGTCGAGGACCAATGTGATGTATATGCAGCCCATATTTGAGGCCCATTGTAATGAGCATTCGGCCTCGGTTTGGTGCATATGAGGCCTATGTGATGAGGCCCATTGTGATGTATATGAGGCCCATTGTGATGCATTTGAGGCTTATGTGATGCATGTGAGGCCTATGTGATGAGGCCCAATATGGTACATTTGAGGGTCAGGAGATGGAGCCCGTTGTGATGTATATTAGGCCCATGTGAGAGGCCCATCGTGATGTGTATTAAGCTCTTGAGCGAGACCCATGATGTTGTATATTAGGCCCTTGTATGAGGCCATGAGTCCATTATATGTTAGGCTCTATGTGAGTCATTCCTTGGGGACAATGTTGGTTAAATGTCCACATTGTCAAGGTTGATTGTTGATGTTAGTTATTGATACCAATTATGAGTATGTGACAACATAGCATCATGATACATGCACATACGCATCATCTACATGTTTGTTATAGGGTGTGGTTGACCATTGTATATGTCATTGGGTAGGTTGTTATGAGACTCCTTGATAGGCGGAGGTTATCTCACATGAGCGCACAGTATACGCAGGATTAATGCATAACTGGATTATGTGACTCATGCATCTTGTATTATGTATTGTGATTACTGTACACCCTAGTGACATCAGGGTCGTGGCCTCCACGAGCATATCGTGGATGGCCGGATGAGACACCAAAAATATGTTATTAGCATTAGGCTGCCATAGATGGCCCTGGGTAAAAATCCCTAAATCCTCTTGGTACAAGAGGATGCCCCAACATCGAGACTGAATGGATATATATGAGTGCATGAGAGCCGTATACTAGTAGGTCACGTCTCCCACTGTGTCGTGGTCGGTTGGGATGACAAGCTGGTGTAGAGTGTACTAGACCCCGGCGCTGTTCCAGAGATGAACAGTACTGATATGTAGACTTATTGGGCAGGAGTTGCATACTCATTCATTTATTCATTCACTAACTACTTGGGCTGATGGTGCGCAACCATTTGTTATGTGTGCCTTCGTAATGGACAGGATTTCAGTTGAGTCGCGCGCTGAGATCAAGAGTTTACCACATTAATTTCTGACTATCCAAATTTAGGTATGAGACTAGTTTAGCTAGAAGTCCCTTATGATGGACCTCATAGCTTGCGATACTACGTACTATCATCCTGACTTCACACTCCAGCATGGTCATTCCATTCGCACTGCATACTTCATTACATCCCTGGCATATAGCATTTTTGGGCTACTGTATTTCTACATTTATATAGTCTAGATACGGCTGACGGTATTTGTAAACTCATTAGGATTTGTATATTGCATTGCATCCTTGACATCCGATATTTGGCTCTCTATGACTCTTCATTTGCATAGCTGATCTGCATTGCGTACTCTGATATTGTATGATTTATAGACTTGCGGTATTTCCGCTTACTCTGATATCATATGATTCATGATCTTACCAGTATTTCCAATATTGTATGATTATGTCATTATATTGAATACTTGGCACTTACCCCTTGTGCACACACTTACACCACCCTCTAAGCTTTCCATAAGCTTATGCATGATAGATGCATGCAAGTAATATTAGGTTACAGCAACGTGGAGCTTGAAGCATGTAGTTGACTTCTGGAGCTTTGATTTTGACATATGTATTTTCTTTTCAGCATTGTATTCAAACGTTTATATTAGTGGATATGTGATGATAATGTTGCCTTTGTGATTTGGGTAAACTTATAATTATGCTTCTTATGAGATAAATGTATGTTAGAAAATCCTCCTTATAGGATCCCAAGATCGGAACCTGGCATATGGGCATTGGGAACCGAAAATCGGGTATTACGGAGGCTATTGGCACCAAGTTCGGTGATCGACATTCAGGTGAATCCGATTTTTGGGTTTGGGGCATGACAATGATGAAGTGACTTTGTTGGCTCAGCGGTTTAGAAAATTCTTTCATAAAAATTGTAGTTGTCCATTTAAAGGAAGAACATTGGACAACCAACATTTTACAGGTAAAACTGATAAAAAGTCCAAAGAACCTCAATACAATACCTGTCAAAAGTTTGGACATCTATCCACTGAATGCCCAAATAGGAAAACCAAAGGGAAGGCAATGGCAGCTATATGGGATAATACTGAAGAGTAAAATTCTGAATGTAGTAACTTAGAAAGTGATGGAGACCGAAAATCCTTGAAAATTCTTATGGTCTCTGCAGCCTCCATCATTCCCATAGAAAGTGAGAAAATTGAAGAACCTCAAGCCATTGAATCATTTCCATCCGATGATGAGGAAGCAGAGAAAGAAGAAGAAGAAAAGGATAAACTACAGGGTGCCTATAATCAACTCTATATCCATAGCATCAATATCCTTAAAAGACTCGGAATAGGTGAAAATAAAAATAAATTGATGCAAATAGATCTAGACAAAACATTGGAAATCAATACACACTTGATTAATGATCTACAACAATGTCACTCAGACAATGATAGGTTCGAAAGAATCAATACATTTCTCAAATATGAGTCTAAAAAACTAAAAAAACAAATTGAATTATTGAAAGATAAAGACATGCATCTTCAGAATGAAAATCACACACTCATGTTTGATATAGAAGAATCTAGAAAATCTGTTGAACTGAATTATAAATTTTCCCAGAGTAGTGAAAAATTAGAAAAACTCTTAGGGATGGGAAGATTAGAGTAGTTTAGGATATGACAAGTTTTAAAAAAAAAAAATTCCGAAAATGCAGCACCAACGTTTGAAAAATCGGCTGCATCAGGATGTAAAACAAAAACTACTCCTGTTTGTCATTCATGTGGAGATTCTGGCCATTATAAATTTGAATGCATGTCTCCTAGGAAGACTCAACTCAATTCTGGTCAAAATCATACTGGTAAATACAGACCAACCAGAAGAATACAAAATGTCAGGAGTCCGCCTAGGAATATGGCTAGAGGCAATACACATTCATCACCACCGAGAATGACCACAAGAATGAAGGAGTTATTGAACCAAGTAGCTGAATTAAACCAGAAAACTAGTGAATTTGTGAAACAAGGAAACATGGTTCAATGACCCAACTTGATTAATGAAGCAAAAACTACCATAATAAGAAATCCTGTCACAAAATGGGTAGTGAAAGAAAAGAAAAATTTCCTTGTTACTCACTCAAATCATAAAACAGGCAATGATGCTAAATGGGGTTTGGATAGTGGATGCTCTAGACATGTCACAGGTGACAAATCTCTCCTCACAAATTATTCAAATCTTGATGATGGGATAGTCACCTATGGAGATGGAAGCACTGCTAAGGTTGTAGGACAAGGAATTATCAAAGGAATAAATATGTTAAAAAATGAGTGTTTTTTGCATAAAAGGATTGACATATAATCTTCTAACCATCTCTCAAATATGTGATAACGAGCATGTGGTTACATTCAACAAACAAGAATGCGAGATCCTAAACCCATCAGGCAAACCAGTAATGAAGTGTTATCGCACAAGTGACCACTGTTATATCATTAATGGTAATGGAAAGGTTGATCCATATGCCTAGTAACATTTGACCATGAAAACATGTCCAGTTCATGCATCTAGATCTAGATGGTGGTTAAAATGATACAATTTTGATGAATTTTCATGATATATCTGAGGTCTCTCACCTCAATTCTTTTTGTGTATAAACATTCTGATGTTTATAATTTTGGATGGTACAACTTGGGTACAAATTTTGTGTGCTTAAAGACTGATATAAATGTATAATGAGTTATACATATATGGAAGACTATCGAATACTGGAGATAATAGATCTCATCTTTCTCCTCGATAAGTAAATCGATGAATCGAACGCTTCGTCGATCTCATCGAAAAAGAATCGATCCCATCGATGAGCTCTTAAGAATCTGAAAAGTTGGGTCGATTGGTTTACCCTTGAACTCATCATCGATAACATCGATTAGGGTATATCGATATCATTGATACCAGGTTCGATGATATCGAAGTTTGCCACCCGATAAAAGGTGGACGAGCGGGAAAATTTTCATTTCAGTTCTCAAAGATTGTTTTCTCCCCTTTACTCATTTTTCTCAGTCGTTCTACATGAAGCTTCATCTATGAGTCCTACAAGATCATCAAATTTTGGTAATACCTCATCTATTTTCTTAATCCTCAAGATTACATCTTATGTCTTTTGGGTATTTTTAGATTTTTGAGAGAAGTTGTCTATAAAATCCTCAGTACTCCAAATCTCTCTCTGTGGTTACCGATCAGTGGGAAAGGACAAGGGAGAAACGTCCGGTCCTGGAGAATCCTCACGATCCTCCAGACAAAAGGTCCTTGCTCTGAAGGAAAGGGCAAGGGCGTCTGATTATGGGACCCCAACACACCAGCGAACAAGACAAACATCGCATGGTGGGTCCCAACTTGACGCACTGGTCCCTCTTCCTGCTAGGGTAAATCTAGCTCTGACAAAATATACTAGAAGAAAGTTGGTCCATGAATGGAAAATTGACAAGGAATGCCTAAAACGGTACAATCTGGAACCGTTGTTAGCCACAATTGATTAGCTGCCTCTCCTCGACTTTGGCAGCCCATGTCACTATGAAAGAACCCATAACTTCTTTGCTTCCAGTCACTCTCCAGTTGTAGAAACCCCATCTATCACTGTTTCTGTTGGAGATGTCGATGTAGAAATTACCCCTGAATCTATTGTAAGCATATTTGGCGTCACTCTATCCCCAGTCGGTCTCTCTGACTTAGACCTTGAAAATGCTGACACTCGATCTAAGGTCACGAGATTTCTTTATCATGGACAGGATATCCCTTGGCACCAAGGTAATGGATTAAAGGCAAAATTCGTGGAACCTAGGTATCGAGTTCTGCATGGCATCTTCGCCTCAAACATGTACCCTCGGAGTACCAATCGAGCAAACCTTACTGGATTCATGGCCATGGTAGTATATTGTGTAGCAACTGGGATCAAGATATGCCTTCCCACTCTGATTGTTCACCAGTTAGTGTATGCAATTCACACTTCTCGAGATGTTCATTTACCCTACCCTTGGATTATTCACGTGATATGTGATATGATCGGTCTTCTGGTAACAAATGATCGAGAACTTCCTCTCCAACACTTCAACAAAAACAACATTAGAAAGATGGATTTGAAGTTCCACCGATTCCCCGGAGATCAACCTAAGGAAGGGATTCATGAGGAAGGAGCAATGGGTGAAGGGGTTGCACAAGCTGAAGGCACAGAAATGGCCGAAGGTGACCCATCGCAACCAGCTCCGTCTCCATCCGACCCTGTGTAAGAAAAATGATTCAAACTACATCAAGATTGGATAGGAATGAAATTGCGAAAAGTCACTCAGCTGAAGGAGTCGATGAATGCAAGGTTCACTGTCTTGGAGCAATTGGGGGCAGGGGTGCAGCATTCTGTGCAACAACTGGTTGATTTGATCACATGCCGACGCGATGATACAACACCGTCTTCATCTGCTCCTCCACCATAGTATCGACAGCGTTTAGCCATCACATACACCCGATGCTAGTCTCAACGTATGGGCATAAATATCATTTTGAATGCCCTACGATTGTATGAGTGTATGTGATGGATTACTAACTTGCACAGTCTGACAAGTTTTTTTTAAAGTTGGGATATCCTCTGCGTGAGGAAAATACTTTCCTTTATATATGCCCATGGATGGCTAGATACTTATGTTTCTTCTTCTGGGATGGTTGTTACAAGACTTCCAACCTCGGGCAGTTCTTCTTTTGGATATTTTTTTTTGGATGGTTGATGATTCATATATATAATTGCTCCCATATTATGCACTGAAAGCTGAAGAATGCTAGTATACACTTTGTCTGCTTATTTTTGGATATTCCTTATCACTTGAGCATTGATTTTGTGATTTATGTCTATACTACTGCTGTCTGATCCCTCACTACATGAACATTCTGATGTTCACTCACTGCTCTCTTTTGACCTAGTTTACATAAGTGTTTTCTGTAAGGAATGTCATTCTCTATCTTACATCTATCTCTTCTGATTATGCATTTTATTTTGAACCACTATCTGAGTTTTTATTCTCCCATATGCTTCAACTTCAAGCAACATATATTGCTATTTTTCCCTTTGCCAATGACTGACAAAAGGGGGGAGAACAAATTCCACCCGGGAGAAAATTATGTGTATCTGCTTATTAATGATGGTACATGTGATAGGGGAGCAGTTGCAAGAAGACAGAGGGAGAAGCTACTTCTAAATGATACAATTGTCTGTATGTGTGAACTCACTAACTTTGAAAAATTATGTAAAGTGCATGTACACACAATTTAGGGTATTAGTCTAGATGTTGTTTTAGGTCTTCTAAGGTGTTTTGTCACGTAATTGACAAAGGGGGAGATTGAAAGTGCCCTGGTTTGTCAATTAGCGTGTGTGTTAAGTCAGCAAGACGAAGGAGCCCTATAGGTAGATTGTTCAAGCGTCTGCCTCAACTGCACGTGTGCCCAAACTCGTAAAAGGTAAACCTTAGCCTCACATCCCATGTCCCAAAACACTAGGTATATAAAACCTTAAAATTAAACAGAACATTCTAAGGTTTTATATGAGAAAACTAATTTACAAAATTTGAAAAATCTTTAAGTTTTCTTCCTTTATCAATTTATTGACATGTGGTTCGATGAAATCGAACACTATTATCGATGTCCTCGAAAATATCTCGATATTATCGATTGGAGGACTTCTAATGTCCAACAACTACAAAGAACTTTGGACTGAATTATTGATGAATCGATGGACTATTCGATATCATCAAATTTGGAATCTCGAGTCTATCGAGTCGACTCAATAAAATCGACATCTAGTCAGTTGTATCCAATATACTGCTAAGGAAATTCATGTGATTCTCGATATATCGAAGAAAGCTTCAATATCCTCAAAATTCAAATCTCGATGATATCGATAGACCTTCGATGATATCGGATTAGGACACTAAAGTATCTAGCAAGTTTTCAGGTAAAATATTTTTTTATCGAGGACCACTCGATAAAATCGATATTCAAATATCGATCATATTGATACATGGTCGATATCATCAAAATAGGACATAAATTGTCCAGCAAGCTTATAGACAAATTTCTTAAAATTATCGATGAATCAACACTGTCATCGATACCATCGATATTCAAATTCTGATGATATCGAAGGATCCTCGATCATATCATATACCTGATTAGTTTCAAAGGCATCAGCTCTTTCATTCTCACATGTCGAGGAATTGAACCTCATTTCAATGAAATCAGAGTTTGAAATCCAATGACATCGAAGCATATTTAATCTCCTCAAACAGTTGGAAAAAAGGTTTAAAAGTGTTTGACAGTTTGAGTTCATATTATCGAGCAGCCAGTCGATGCTATCGATAGTATACGCTCGATGATATCGAACCCTGCTCGATGATATCAAACCCTACTCAATGATATCGAACTCGGTCAAAAATATGATTATTTTATATCCATTAAAACTTTTTGCCTATTTAATGAGAGATTTCCTTTGACCATTTTTAGATAAAATAGAGAGTTCTTTTGAGTGTTTAAACCCATATCTTATACCCTAAGCCTTTTTCTCTAATGGAAGTTCATCCTTCAATCCACCCTCATCATCGATATTCAATGGAGTGGACTGGGGAATGAACTTCCTCATTCAAGGATCCTACAACTACCATTTTAATGGAAAAATCATTAAGCTGAGATACCTTGAATGCATAGATAATTGGAGTCACTCTGTCTCCTTTATAGGAAAAAATTTAATAGAATAGGATTCCATCTTAACCTTGACCCAACCTGTAGCCTCACATTGGTACATCATCTGAGTTGCGGTTCAAGAGAACTAAAGATTCTTCATCTTCAAAGGAGGAGATCTTTATCAACGTGCTGAATAGGGCTCATCTACTTATCTATAAGTCATTAGAATCCAGAGAACCCTTGTGATCATTCCTTTTGTAGGATTGGGTTAAAGGTGCTTCTCACCCCTATTAAGTCCTCATAAGAGGCCACCGACGGGAGTGTACGTGGGGGTACTTTGTGTTGACACTTACTCTGTGGAGAATATAAACTGTTAGGTCCTTGTGTAGGTCCTTGACTGCGTGGTCTAAAACATGGGTGTTATGTGTTGGCCCATGCTCATGGGAGCATAAACTAGTAGGTTCCTTATGTGGATCCTTGGCCTATGTGGCCTAAAAGTTGGGTGTTTTGTATTGACCCTTGCTCATGGGAGCATAAACTGGTAGGTTCTTTGTGTGGATCCTTGGCCTATGTGGCCTAAAATTTGGGTGTTGTGTATTGACCCTTGCTCCTATGTAGGGCATAAACTTATGTCGTGTAGACACTTTAGAGTCAGCCTAAAGTAGGTTATACTAGTTTGAGGTGAACTTGATTTGAAACCTCCGTTGGTGAGATCTGGTACACTCAAGGGTTGAATGCATCCACCGGAAGTGGAGTAGACAATCAGTCAAACCACTATAAAAATAATTGTGTTTGAGATTGCCATTTACCTTATTGTTTATGTGATTTCTTTGAATGGTCTCATATTCCATGCATACATGATTATTTAGAACTTAGTAGAATCACATCTCACACACAGTCACATCCATCACAAACTATATTATGCATCTTATTTATCATTTGAATAAGTTTTGTGATTGGATCCTTTAATTGGCTTGGAAGCAATTAGAGTTATTTTGAAGAAGTTTTAATAGTTGCATATTTATTCAGGATAGGGTTGATAGATTTAACAAAGTTCATAAAAAAATTTAAAAGTCCTATTCACCCCCCTCTAGGACATCTTGGCATATTCGTACTTCAACTAAAGCGGTCATTACTATAATTTCATGATTGTCGAGGCTGATTTCGATTATCGAGGCCGATTTCGATTGTCGAGGCCGATTTTGATTATCGAAGCCGATTCCAATTATCGAGGTTGATTCCAATTGTTGAGGCCGATTATCGGGACCGATTCTGATTGTCAAGGCTGATTCCAATTGTCGAGGCCGATTTCAATTTGTTGAGGCCAATTCCAATTATCGAGGCCGATACCAATTATGAGTATGTGACAGCATAACATCATGATACATGCCCATACGCATCATCTGCATGTTTATTATGAGACATGATTGGCCATTGCATATGCCATAAGGCAGGTTGTTTATGAGACTCCCTGAGAGACGGAGTTACCCACATGAGTGCATGGAATGCGCAGGATTGCTACATGACTAGATGGTATGATTAATGCACCTAGCATTTTGTTATATAACCATCATACGTCCTAATGACACCAAGGCATCCACAAGAATGTATTAAATGGCCAGATGAGAAACTGAAAATGTTTGATTCTAGCATATAAGCGTTATAGATGTCTCTGGGTGAAAATTTTTAAACCTCCGTGTCCAGGAGATTTCCCAATGTCGAGATCGAGTAGATATATATGAGCACTTGAGGACCATGTACCAATAGGCCACGTGTCTTACTGTGTCGTGATCGGTTGGGAAGGGATATGACCTTACCCACCTGAGCGAGGGGGCAATATCTAGGTTAAGTTTAACCAGCTTGAGGAATAGGTCCGTTATCGACAAGTCGGGGATAATATTGTCTGGCGAATAGTGAGGTCTCTTCCACTTACCCAGTTATGCGATAGAATAGGAGCGGCAAGCTGGCGTAGATTGTAATAGATCCTGGTGATGATCCCAGAGATGTACGATACTGATATGTGGACTTATTGAGCAGGAGTTACATACTTATTTATTCATTCATTCACTATCCACTCAAGCTGGTGGTGCACAACTAATTATTGTGTATCTTTGTAATGGCCAGAATTTTTGTTGGGGTACGCGGCTAACCTGAGATCAGGAGTTTATCACATTGAGTCTAACTATCTAAATTTAAGTATGAGACTGGTTTGGATAGAAGTCCCTTGTGGTGGACCCCGTAGCTTGCGATACTACATACTATCATCCCGACTTCACACTCCAGCTTGGTCATTTTATTCACATCGTATATTACATTGCATCTTCAATATATGATATTTGGCTTATTATGATCTACATTGCGTACTCTGATATTGTATGACTCATAAACTTACCAGTAATTCTGCTTACTCTGATATCGTATGATTCACGATCTTGCCAATATTTTTGACATTATATGATTATGGTATTGTATTGAATACTTGGCACTTATCTTGTGTACACACTTTCACCACCCTCTAAGCTTTCTATAAGCTTATGCACGATAGATGCATGTAGGTGGCATTAGGTCACAGCAGTGTTGAGCTTGGAATGTGCAGCAAACTCCTGGAGCTTTGATTTTGACATATATATTCACTTTTCAGCATTGTATTCAAATGTTTATATTAGTGGAAATGTGATGATGATATTGCCTTTGTGATTTGGGTAAACTTATGGATATGCTTCTTGTAAGTCCCGTATCATAGCCCATACTGTTCTGTTGGCTTTTACAATCCTCCCAATCAAATTTTGACGACTCGTGATATGTAATTGGCAGTTGCGTGTGACCCTGAGTCATATCTCGTATTTTAGAGTTGGCTCGAGCCGAGACTTATACCTTAGTGAGCACACCATCACCGCGATTCTGACGGCTCGTATTACAAGCCAATGTAATACCGAGGCTAGGAGAAGTAGGCCCGCGTTTAGTTTGAGGAAACGCTGTACATTTGCAAACCCAAGAGAAACATGTCAAATTAATCACATCACTAGTCAAAGTACAACACTCATCCCTAAGTATAACCACCCTCCCTAAAGTCAACTCTCTCTCTTACAATTAAGTACGCCCATCTCTCTCTCTTACAACCTCTCTCTCTTACAACTAAGTACGCCCATCTCTCTCTCTTGCAACCTCTCTCTCTCATCTCTCTCTCCCTCATTCTCCAAGCAACTCACATCCAAGCTTCCATGAGAGAAGCTAGTGTGGCCCACCTTCCTACCTTCTATCTCCACCATTCAAAGATCATCTCAACCATTGAAATCGTTCCTTGGAGCTCTAG
The DNA here is from genome assembly GCA_037074715.1 of Magnolia kwangsiensis. Taxonomy (NCBI): domain Eukaryota; kingdom Viridiplantae; phylum Streptophyta; class Magnoliopsida; order Magnoliales; family Magnoliaceae; genus Magnolia; species Magnolia kwangsiensis. Next base: position 146,448,185 of record CM073572.1, read on the forward strand.
AGGCTATAGGTGGAAGAAGGAAGAGGAGATCAAAGGTGGGTATTTTTTAGAGTCGATTTGTGTGATTTTGATGGATTGAGGGCCCACATATGGTGGGACCCATCTTGATGTATGCATTATATAAAGGAGTCCAAAGTGGTGGGGTCCCTCCATCATCCGATTTCTCTCTTTTCTCTATCTCTCTCTCTCTCTCTCTTTCTCTTTTCTTTGGTGTTGGAACGTGGCCCCCCATGCCATATGGGTTTTGATCTGCACCGTCCAACAGTGGATCCCACCGTTGGACGTCAGCAAGTTTTGTGGCCCACCAAGTGGAGTGTGAGAACCACACTGTTCAGCGACATGGACAGTGGATCCCACCACGAGGTATATGTATATTCCACCATCCATTCATTGCTGGTGGGTCCCACACGTGTGGACCCATTTGGCATATATGTTTCATCCAAGCCGTCCAATGTGGCCCCACCTTGATATACATATTTGATCTGCACCGTCCAGATGTACTGGATGGTGGCAACCACCTTGAACTCTGTTTTATATCCACCATCTTTCCATTTTGGCGTGGCCCACCATGATCTGGACAGTGGGCCCTATCGTGATGCATGTGCCTTCCATCCACACCGTCCAATGTTTTGGACGGTAGGGACAACCGAGATGTATGCGTTTTAATCCACACCATCCAACCTCCTGGACGGTGTGACCCACCTCTATATATATAATATTATGGCACGCCCCACATGGGACCCACCTGCCTATTTGAGGCAGCAACAGCTGCGTCATACAGCGGCTATATAGCTACAGTATTGACGTCAATAACATGTGGGACCCACCTGCTGTGTGGATCCCATCCACACCATCCATCTGATGGATGGTGAGCCTGTAGTTGCTGCAAGTGCAGCAGTAGCTTAGGGACACCGTGATTTATGTGCAATCCGCTCCATCCGTCCATCCATGTACCCCCCCCACTCCACACACACACACATGATGTATGTGTGGGTCTAATCCACACCGTCCAGACCATGAATGGTGGGACCCACCATGATGCATGTGTTATATCCATACCGTTCAACCATTTTGAGAGATCATTTTATGGCATGAGAAAAGACCCCACCATTGTAAATAGTGGGGACAGTGACATCCACCGTTCAAAACTTCTGAAGGGCCACGATAGTTCCAATCAAGCTGATGTTTTTATTTTCATTTCATCTATCCCCATGATAACTTATGAATAAGTTAGATCTCAAAAATACATAATGGTGGGTCCTATAAATGTTTCAACAGTGGGTGTGGCTGCTCCCATGGTTTTCTATGGTGGGCCCTATAGGATTTTAACGGTGGAAATCATTATCTCCACTGTTATTTGTGGTGGTCCAGATGACCTTTTGTTATGATTCATTTTTGGGTAAGTGATCTCTAAAAATAGATGTATAGTGTAGATAATTCACCTAGAACGGTGGGCCCGATTAGATGTACTTGAGGCCACCTATTGTGTATTTAAGGCTCATTAGTGCGGCCCATTAATGCGGCCCACTTGTTGTATATAAGCCCCATTGATGCGGCCCACCTGTTGTATATAAGGCCCATTGATGTAGCCCACCTGTTGTATATTTGAGGCCCATGTGATGTGGCCCACCTGTTAGGTACTGAGGCCCATGGGACATAGCCCATTGAGATGTATTTTCGGCCCACTTGGTAAGGCCCATTGTGATGTATTTTTGGCCCATATGTCGTGGCCTGTTGTGATATATTCTCGGCTCATATGATGAGGCCCATAGTGATGTGTGTTAGGCCCATGTGAGCGGCCCATAGTAATGTGTATTAGGCTCATGTGTTGCGGCCCATAATGATGTGTATTAGGCCCGTGTGAGTGGCCCTTAGTGAAGTATGGTAAGCCCGTGTGAGCGGTCCATAGTGATGTATATTAGGCCCATGTGAGTGGCCCTTAGTGATGTGTATTAAGCCCATGTGAGCGGCCCATAGTGATGTGTATTAGGCCCATGTGAGCAGCCCATAATGATATATATTAGGCCCATGTGAGCGACCCATAGTGATGTGTATTAAGCCCATGTGAGCGGCTCATAGTGATGTATATTAGGCCCATGTGAGCGGCTCATAATGATGTATATTAGGCCCATGTGAGCGGCCCATAATGATGTATATTAGGCCCATGTGAGTGGCCCAAGTGATGTGTATTAGGCCCATGTGAGCGGCCCATAGTGATGTATATTAGGCCCATGTGATGTGGCCCACTTGATGAATAGGACCCTTGTGTAAGGTCCATTGAGATTGTATATGGTCCATTGTGATTGTAGGTGGCCCATTGAGACTTGTATGTGGCCCATTGTGATTGTATGAGGCCTGTTATGATGTAATTGTGGCTGTTGATAAGGCTCGATATAATGTATTTATGGCCTAGTGTGATATATATTAGGCCGATTATCAATGTCGATTATGAGTACGTGACAGTATAGCATCATGATACATGCCCATACGTATCATCTACATGTTTGTTATGAGGTGTGGTTGGCCATTGCATATACCATAGGGCAGGTTGTTTATAGGACTCCCTGATAGGCGAAGTTGCTCCACATGAGCGCGCAGTTTACCTAGGATTGATGCATGGATGGACTGTTTGACGCATGCATCTCGTATTTTGAGATATGACTACTATACGCCCTAATGTCATCTAGGTCGTAACCTCCACAAGTATATCATGGATGGCTAGATGGGACACAGAAAGTCTGTTCTAGCATATGAGCGCCATAGATGTCCCTGTGTGAAAATTTCTAAACTTTTATGGCTAGAAGATGCTCCAATGGCTAGACCAAGTGGATTACATGAGCGCCTAGTGTCGAATACCAGTAGGTCGTGTCTCCTACTGTATCGTGGTCGGTTGGAAGGTGTGGCCTTATCCGCCCAATTTATAGTGGGCAAAACTAGGCTGAGTTTGACTAGCTCATAAATGGGTCCGCTATTAACGTTCCAGGTAGGTATTGACTGACTACTATCCAGACAGATAGTGAGGTCTCTTCCACTCACCTAGTTGCGCACGATGGGGCGATAATATAGTTTGGAGTGTACTAGACCCCCAATAATGATCCTAGAGACGTATAGTACTGATATGTGGACTTATTGAGTAACAGTTGCATTCTCATTTATTCATTCATTCACTATCCACTTGGGCTGGTGGTGTATAACTAATTATTGTGTACCTTCATAATGGCAAAGATTTCAGTTGGGGCACGCAACTAACCTGAGGTCAGTGGTTTACCACATTGAGTCTAGCTATCTGAATTTAGGTATGAGATTGGTTTGGATAGAAGTCTCTTATGATGGACCCCATAGCCTATGCTACTACGTACTATCATCCCGACTTCACTCCAGCTTAGTCATTTCATTCGCACCGCATATTGCATTGCATTTACAACATTTAGCATTTTTGGTTACTATATTTCTACATTTATAAGGCTTAGATGAGGTTGATGGTATTCATGGCTCGTCAGAATTTGCATATTGTATTACATCATCGACATCTAATATTTGGCTCATTATAATTTACATTTCGTACTCTGATATTATATGACTCATGGAATTGTCAGTATTTTCGCTTATTCTAATATCGTATGATTCATGAACTTGTCAGTATTTTCGATCTTTTATAATTTATGGCATTGTATTGAATACTTGACACTTATCTTACACACACTTTCACCACCGTCTAAGCTCTCTATAAGCTTATACACGATAGATGCGTGCAGGTGGCATTAGGTTGTAGCAGCATTGAGCATTGAAGCATCCAGCGAACCTCTGGAGCTTGATTATCAATACATGTATTTCCCTTTCAGCATTATATTCATATGTTTATATTAATAGATATGTGATGATGATGTTGCCTTTGTGATTTGGGTAACTTGTGGTTATGCTTCTTATGAGACAAATGTACATTGAAAAATTCTCTTTGTAGGATCCTAAGATCGGAATCTGGCATATAAGCGCTGGGAGCCGAGAATGGGGTACTACGAAGACTATCTGCACCAGATTCGGCAATCGAGAATTTTGTGAGCCCAATTTCCAAGTTTGGGGCGTGACACTTCTTATGAGACAAATGTACATTGAAAAATCCTCCTTGTAGGATCTCAGGATTGGAATCTGGCGTATGGGCGCTGGGAGCCGAGAATGGGGTACTACGGAGGCTGCTGGCACTAGATTCGATAATCAAGAATTTTGTGAGCTCGATTTCTGAGTTTGGGGCATGACACAGGGCAACCTTATTTCACAGATGTCTTTAAAATCTATCTTTCAAACTTGCAACAGAATATAAATGATTACAGTATTCATCATGAGAATGAAAATAAATAACATCTACCACCAAAAGATTAAAGCATTTACCATAAGGCACAAGAAGTTATAGTGGTTTAGTGCTTAAAACAACTACACCTATTCCACTCCTAAAATTACTACCCTCGTAATTTTTCTTTCACTATAACAACGTTTTCACAGGTTCACCTTAACAACCTAATACAGTTCCTTGTGATTTTCACAAGCTATCAAAAAAAAAAAAAACCTTTTTGTGATTTTGATGGGCTGTTACAAATAAAAACCCTTTTTGTGATTTTGATGGCTATCGCAAATAAAAACCTTTTTTTGTGAATTTGTCGGGCTATCACAAATAAAAACCCATTGAAATTTTCACAAGCTATATTGGACAAACTTAAAATGAAATAAAATAGTAAAATATTTATTTTCAAAAGTAGATTCGAAGATGCAGTAGAAGCTTATAGTAGAAGAACTTCTTTCTTAAGTGCAGAGGATGTAATATTTGTTCAAACAGAAAGAATATAGGGTTTTATAAATTTTATAAATGAAAAACCCAAATGCTACTTGATTCAATTCTCTTTAGATCTCAAAGAGAGTATAGAATACTCTTTAAAATAAGATTGAAATGATTTTAAGAAAAATGGAATTGAATAAGCTAAAAATAAATAAATTATATATACCGCATAATTAGCTTGCCGAGGACTTAAGCTTATTTCTCTCTTGCATAAAGTTTAGAGTGATGTTTCATAGTACTTTAGAATGAGAGACCCTCTATTTATAGCTAAAGATATTGAAAATTTTGCTAGCCTAAGACTAGCTTCGGCTGTGCGGATTCCATTGGATTCGTTCCAACGGCTATCTAATCGCGCAGAATAAGATCTATTCAAAATTCAGTTGGCCCGAGGTCAATTTTTTGGCCGAATTTCACAATTCAGCTGGACAAATTTCTAAAAAAAATAAAAAACTGAAAAGTTTGCATTGCTGAAATTTGACCCAAATTCACTGGGGCTAGCCGAACCAAAACTTAGGTTGGTCGAATTTTCAACAGAATTTGTTATTTTGTCCAAGCTTGAAGTTAGGTTAGCCAAGAAAGTTAGGCTGGCCGAATTCCAGAGCAAAAACACTATTAAAATCCAAGTTTAATGACTTTTTGAAACATCGGTCTTTTTAAAGAGTATTCTATGGGATAACTTGTCTTGAACTTTAACTTGATCTTGTTAAAATCGAGCAACGACTACTTGAGAAGATATACTGTTCTTGAGCTGATCATAAGTCAATACTGAGTTGATCTTTAGGCATGAAGAGTAGTTGAGATTCGGTTGTGATTTCAAATTTGCGATCTGACATAAAGCACTTTTGTCTTACGAAATTTGACAATCCTTGTGTGCTAAACATAAAAGCACTTGTAGAAAATATTTTCGAATCTCTTACCAACGTGGCTGAAGAGATCCATGGATCTTTAAGGTTCTATCTCATCTGGTTGGATAACGATCTAAACTGTTTTTAGATATCCCAACACTGTGAGTATAAATATTTGTAGATCTCATGGCTCAATGGTAGATTCATAAGAGTCTCAACACTTGGTCTTAAGTTTAAGTACCCATTGTGGTTGAGAGTGTGAGTGTGTGAGGTGTGAGTGCATGTGTTAAAAAAAGATATGTTGGAACCAATCTCATTGAATCTGGATCGAGACACAAACCATTAATTCCCATCTACATGTTGGTCTTATCTTCGAATCTTCATAATCCCTACAAGAGTTATAATTATCTCATTTTCGAAAGATTTTGAGAAGCAGCCTTAATGAGTATATACATATTTGTGATAAGTTTCTTATCTCGGTGAACCTTGCATATACTTATAGATCACGTGCCTCGGTCGTGCGCCACACAAATTATGGCCATTTGTCACTCTCTCTTCGTCTCCTCTAGAGGTGTGCGCATGGGTACGAGCCACTTTATTTTTAGCTGGTGACGTGTTATAAACTGATAAGGTACATGAGATATCCTTAAGCGCAAATATCATTGTGTTATCATTAGGTTCAGGTGTCTCGTGTTATTGGTCCACGAGGGTGTGTTGAAAAAGGGTGTAAATAATATGAATGTGTGGGATGTGTGTGCGTGTGTAAAAATATAATAATAATAAATAAATAAAGGTGTAAATAATATGAATGGTCAAGATTATTTGTACAAAAATAAATTCATTAATAACACAAATGTTGTGTGAAGTGAAATTCGACCCACCTGAATCGAAATTCAGGTACACATCACGGTGGGGGCCACCTGAACCGCCCATACCTCCAGACCATGCGCAGAAGACCACTGGCATATGTAGAGAGATAGAGAGAGTCACAATCACCTGTGTACCTTTTTCCATGCACACTCATGCGTACCTTTGCATAGGTATCCGGGCACAAAATATGAACGGTACATGTGATATGGCACCTCGTAAAATTTCCAAGGCCCAAATTTCATTCTGATCTAATATTCTGATAGGTCATAGCAAAGAGATGAGAAATCAAGGAAATAAATTATTTCATTTTTCCATGACTCACTAGAGTTTTGGATAAGGATGAAATTTGGGTATTATAAGTTTCATGGGGTGCCGCATTACATGAACGGTTCAGATTTTATGCTCATATCACGTGAGATGAGTTCTCAAAATTTCCTGACGATTTCATGTGAGAACTGGTGCTCTGGCTCTATGCGCGTTGAATATGAACGTACACTTGGGAGAGGGACAAAAGGGCCAATGGTGACTTAAGGAATTTTTGAATGGTCAGAAGAAACCCAACCGTCGCTATCAAGGGAAGGTGGGTCCCATTTGGATGGATGCTCTTTTTGACCTCATTTCACGCAACTCCTTTTGGGTCTTGTGATGCCATTCGGCTATTGCAAGAGACGGACCGCAATGCATAAAAATAGGGAACGGTCATAGTTCTCCTTGCCTCCAAAATGACTGTGACTCATCGACTGTACACGTAGCATACACGTATAATAATCCGATTCCACAGAATCAGGCTGGATGGGGCAAAGTGTAATAGTCACACTGACTAGGCAATATTAACCATTTGATTTTATTTTATTTTTCCTCCGGTTCTTGGACACCTGACTTTGTTTTTTAACCGCTGATAACTGCGTCGATAAATCAGCGCGAGTTTCAACATATGCTTCACTGTCTATGGGACCCACAATTGGGACGGTCCAGATTCACTTGTGTGTATGCCAGGTGTATGGTTGGTGAGTCATCAGACTCAACCAGAGAAAGAACGGTGATTAACCATCACCTTATTTCGTCATACGGAAGAAAGCGGAGAGCGGATTAGGTGCGGTCCTGGTCTCATCCAACACGGTGAGGCGGCCCTGATGTCGGGCCCACCTTGATTTATTCATTGTATATCCACGCCATCCATACATTTTTCCAGATCATTTCAGGGCATTAGCCCAAAAATGAAGTAGATCCAAGTCTTAGGTGGAATCACACCACATGAAACAGTGGCAATTGACATAAGGTTGGATGGAAATAAACATTACAGTGGACCTTAAAAAGTTTTTAAGGGTGGGCATTCAATCACCACCATTTCCTATGTTATGTTATGCTCCACCAGAGATTTGGATCTCTTCATTTTCAAGGTCTTGGACGCGGATTGCGTCCTACCCCCGCCCGGACAGTTATCCGTCCGGGCAGGGCTCTGTGGGGCCCAACGTGATGTAAGTATGTTTTCCACACCGTTAATAATTTTTATATGTTCATTTTAAGATATAATCCAAAAATAGAAGTACTTTCAGAGCTTAAGTGGACGACAAAGTGGGAATTGAACGTCCACCATTAAAAGCTTCTTGGGAGCTGGAGAAGTGTCAGATCAAGTTGAAATTTGTGTTTTCACTTCATCCAAGTCTACATGACCTTATTAATAGGTTTGGTGCTAAAAAAACATCACGGTAGCCCTTAGAAAGGTTTCAACGGTGGGTTTTATTTTCACTGTATCTTCCTTTGATGTGGTCCCCTGGAGCTGGATAACCGCCTAATTCTTTTGAATTAAAACTAAAATGACCGTTTAAAAACTATTAACGGTGTGGATAATATACTTACATTACGGGGGCCCCACAGAGCCCTGCCCGGACGGATTACCGTCCGGACGGGGGTAGGACGCAATCCGCTTCCAAGTTCTTGCTCTAAAATAGCTGGAAAAACGGATGAACAGCATTGATACGCAATAAAGACATTGAAGGTGGGCCCCACGGTCAGGGCCGTACCGTGTGGGGGACAGGGATTTCCTGTGGAAGCCTTTCGCAGGAAGTTGCACTGGGATGCTAAGTGGGGTCCACCGTGATGTTTGTGATAAATCCATCCCGTCCTTTCGTTTCCGAGATCATTTTAGGGCGTGTGACAAAAAATGATGTGGATTCAAAATTCAACTGGGCCGCACGAGAGGAAACAGTTGTGATTCAGTCACCACCGTTGAAACATTTTTAACGGTAGAAAACTATTTCCCCAGTTTTCCCTCTCGTATGGCCCACTTGAGTATTGAATCCAAATCATTTTCGGTCTAATGTGCTAAAATGATCTCGGAAAACGGATGAACGGGATGGATTTATAACAAACATCACGGTGGACCCCACTTAGCATCCTAGCGCAGGAACTTCCTACGAAAGGCTTTCCCAGGAAATCCGCGTCCCCGTGTGGGTGAGGCGGGAATCGGCTCCCAAGAAGGAGAGCAGGTAGAGATCAGGAACCAACTTTCCAACCTTCTAGAATATCTATTACGTCCCTTGGAGTTTTGATGGGCCACTGGTAGATGAGTCAGATTACAGTAGCTGGAGATAAAGAGCTGCCATCAGCCCACCACAACGCGGGAGCACGTGGGGTGAGGAAGAGAAGGCGCGTGCATAACTATTTCAAAGTTGGGCCCACCCACAATAACGTTAGAATGATTTGGACAGATTATCGGATGGGTCTTCCTGGTTAGGAGGTTAGAATCATTAAATATATGGGGACTTTGTGAGACTTGTATGAAATGGATCCCACAAATTGAACGGTTTAACTTGAATTAATATCTTACAAATGGACGATTTCCATCTGCCTACGAATTTTCTAGTAAATGGGCTGCTGAGCTACTCTGCCACGTGATCAAATACTCAACGAGAGTATCAATTCCATTGTTTAGACCAAGTTGTGCATAGCCTTAGTCCTTAATTCCATTGTTAAAACTAAGTAGGGTCATGTCAGGTTGGGTCGGGTTAGTCGGGCTCAACTCGTGGCAGGTTGCATCAGGTTATTCAAGCCCAATTGATGACAGGTTGGGTTGGGTTGGTCGAGCCTGACCTCATTTACAATTAAACGGGTCAGGTCAGGGTTGATGAATTTTTAATTGGGTCGTGCTGAGGGTGATGTATAAGAGTTCTTGATCCGTTTAGTAGATGAGTTGGGCTTGGGCTGACCTCTACACATTCTTACACCCAGCGCCAGCTTATCGGCACCGCCCATTTGTTATGCCACCTGAATTCACCCATACATTAAAAAATGAGGCAGATACAGAGCTCATGTGGACCACACCACAGGAAACAGTGAAAATTGAACACTTACTCTTAAAAACTTCTTGGCGCCCTTAGAAGTTTTGGATCAAGCTAGTATTTGTGTTTCCCCCTCATCCAAATCTGTGTGACCCTATGAAACAGTTAGATGACAAATAATACCTTAATATGGGCCCGGTGAAGGAAACAACTTTCAACTGTGGATGAATGAAGGCCACTATTTCCTTTCATGTGGGCTACTTGAGCGTTGGATCTGCTTCATTTTTCAATGCATGTCGTAGAATGTTCTGATAAGATAGATGGACAGCACGGATATATCATGTACGTTACAGTGGATCCAAAAGGTTTGGGGACAATGCTAACATAGCAAAGCTCATTATTTTTTTTATTTTTTTATTTTTCATTTTTAGGGGAGATTTTTTCTGATAATGTCGGAGAAAAACTCCAAAATCCAAAAATCTCCCATAAAATTTCTTAGGCAATAAATTGTGTAGAATGAGATTTGTCATAGGACCCGAACCCCATCCACAACTCATCAGCAAGAGGACAAGCCAACCCAGTTAATATTCACAACGCACAAGCTGGACCTGGACACTGCATTGTAATCGGGTCAGGCTCAACTGCCTCAGCTGGGCTTTGCCCAACCTAGTTCAATCCAGTTTGGTAACTACACATGCATGCATCATCTGTATGTATTTTTCATTCTTCCATCATTTTAAAAAGAGAAAATGACCACTGTAGGCAAAACCTTTTATCCAGCGGTTTTTATCGAGGGATACAAACTTAGGTTACCAACTTAGACCAGCACGTGCAGACAGCGACTTTGAGGACGAAACTACCCCTCCTTTTCACTGCGAAGAGGAGAGCTGACGCTCCTCCAACTGAGAGTTGTACGAACAGCTTAGGAGAGATCAAAGTTACATGGCCCCACAGCTATGTATTTATCATATCCACAACGTTCATCCATATTTCCAAATCATTTCGGAGCATTGTCCCAAAAAAAAAAATTCATATCCATAGATCAATGGACCACACCACAAAGAGTAGCGGGGAAATTGATTTTCACCGTTAAAAATTTTGTAAGGCCCATCATAACATTTATTTTTCATCCAATCTATTCATAAGGTCAAAAAGGCCTAAATGAAGAGGAAAAACAAATTCCATAATGATCCAAAACTTCTGTAATCCCTAAAAGGGTTTCAATGGTAGATGTTCAATTCCCTATTATCTTTTACTGTGTGGTGCACTTGATAGTTACATCTGTCTTATTTTTCATCTCAAGCCTTAATACGAGTTCACCAAATATATGGACGGTTTGGATATAACATATACCTCATAATGGGACCCATAAAAATCGATGGGCATTACAACAGGAAAAAGGGGGAAAAAAAAAAAAAAAGAAGCCATCGAGTTGGGGTCAACCGGGTCAACCCGGTCGATGGGGTTAGAGCTTGGCATATGGCTATGGATTATAACCGTAGCCATAACTATAATACTATGCACTTTTTTCTCTTTTTTATTTTTTAATTTTTACATAGAGAACTTACTTTATTGTACCTACATTTTTCTCTAATACATGTTTATATAAATATATGTGTGTGTGTATATATATATATATAAATTTTTCTCCTTTTTTTTTCATTTCTTTCTTTATTCATTTAACAAGAATATCTTCTAAACTAAAATTAATTACTTGATGTACCACATATGATTTTGGGGTAGGAGAAGCTACTTTAGCCAACAAACCTAGTTATTTTCCAAGATTCCATCAGGTCGATGGTCGAAAATACATTTCATTCACTTCATGGTCAAACTAGAAATTGAGCGAGGCAAACATGAAATTGAGTGGGTAAATTGAAAATTGAGCAGGACAAGGTATGAATTGAGAGAGGGAAGCTAGAAATTGAGCGAGGCAACGTAGGAGTTCAGCGAGGGAACCTAGAAATTGAGAGAGGGAAGCTAGAAATTGAGCGAGGCAACGTAGGAGTTCAGCGAGGGAACCTAGAAATTGAGAGAGGGAAGCTAGAAATTGAGCGAGGCAACATAGAAAATGAGCGAGGGAACCTAGAAATTGAGCGAGAGAACCTACGATTTGATCTAGGCAACTTAGGAATTGAGCGAGGGAAGCTAGAATTTAAACGAGGGAACCTAAAAATTCAGCAAGACAACTTAGGATTTGAGCGAGGGAAACTACAAATTGTGCGAGGGAACCTGAAAATTGAGCGAGGCAACTTAGGATTTGAGCGAGGCAACATAGGAATTGAGCGAGGCAACGTAGAAATTCAGTGAAGAATCCTATGAATTGAGTGAGGGAACCTATAAATTCAGCGAGGCAACGTAGAAATTGAGCGAGAGAACCTAGAAAATGAGCGAGACAACGTAGAAATTCAGCGAAGAAACTTAAGATTTGAGCAAGGCAACCTAGGAATTGAGCGAAGGAAGTTAGAAATTGAGCGAAGGAAGCTAGAATTTGAGCGAGGGAACCTAAAAATTCAGGGAAGGAACCTAGAAATTTTCTCAATTTCTAACTTCCCTCGCTCAATTCCTAGGTTGCCTTGCTCAAATCCTAAGTTTCCTCACTAAATTTCTACCTTGCCTCACTCAATTTCTATGTTCCCTCGCTCAATTTCTAGCTTCCCTCGCTTAAATCCTAAGTTGTCTCGCTCAATTTCTAGTTTCCCTTGCTCGATTCCTAGGTTGTCTCGCTCAATTCATAGGTTATCTCGCTGAATTTCTACGTTGCCTTACTCAATTGCTAGGTTGCCTCTCTCAATTCCTAGTTTCCTTCACTGAATTTCTAGCTTCCCTCACTCAATTCCTAGATTACCTCGCTCAATTTCTAGCTTCCCTTGCTCAATTTCTAGCTTCTCTCGTTCAATTCCTTGGTTTTTTGCTCAATTTTTAGGTTGCCTCACTGAATTTCTAGCTTCCCTCGCTCAATTCCTAGGCTATCTCACTCAATTCATAGGTTCCCTCGCTGAATTTCTAGCTTCCCTCGCTCAATTCGTAGGTTGCCTCGCTGAATTTCTACGTTGTATCGCTTAATTGCTAGGTTGCCTCGCTCAATTCCTAGGTTCATTTGCTCGATTTATATATTGCCTCACTGAATATCTAGCTTCTCTCGCACAATTTTAGCTTCCCTCGCTCAAATCCTATGTTTCCTCGTTGAATTTCTAGGTTCCCTCGCTCAAATTCTAGCTTCCATCGCCGAATTTCTAACTTCCCTCCTCAATTCCTATGTTGCCTCGCTCAAATCTTAGGTTTCCTCACTGAATTTCTGCCTTGCCTCACTCAATTTCTAGGTTCCCTCACTCAATTTCTAACTTCTCTCGCTTAAATCCTAGGTTGCCTCGCTGAATTTCTAGGTTCCCTCGCTCAAATTCTAGCTCCCTTGCTCAATTTCTAACTTCCCTCGCTCAATTCGTAGGTTGACTCTCTCAAATCTTAGGTTTCTTCACTGAATTTCTACGTTGCCTCGCTCATTTCCTAGGTTCCCTCCCTCAATTTCTAGGTTCCTTTGCACAATTTGTAGCTTCCCTTGCTCAAATCCTAAGTTGCCTCGTTGAATTTCTAGGTTCCCTCGGTCAAATTCTAGCTTCCCTCGCTCAATTTCTAACTTCCCTCGCTCAATTCCTAAGTTGCTTAGCTCAAATCGTAAGTTCCCTCGCTCAATTTATAGGTTCCCTTACTCATTTTTTACGTTGTCTCGCTTAATTTCTAGGTTGCCTCACTCAATTTCTAGATTCCCTTGCTGAACTCTTACTTTGCCTCGCTCAATTTCTACGTTCCCTCGCTTAATTCCTACCTTGCCTCCACTTAATTTTTAATTTGCCCACTCAATTTCATGTTTGCCCTACTCAATTTCTAGTTTGACCGCAAAGTGATTGAAATTGACTGCAAAGTAAATGAAATGTATTCTCGACCATCAACCTGATGGAATCTTGAAAAATAATTAGGTTGGTTGGCTAAAGTAGCTTCTCCTACTCCAAAATTATATGCGGTACATCAAGTAACTAATTTTAGTTTAGAAGATATTCTTGTTAAATGAATTAAGAAAGAAATGAAAAAAAAAAAAAAAAGAGAAATATATACACACACACACACATACATACATATTTATATAAATATGTATTAGAAAAAAATGTAGGTAAAATAAAGTTCTCCACATAAAATATAAAAATAAGAAACTAGCATGTTGGGGTTGACAGGGTTGTGACCCGGTCGATTGGGTCAGAGCTGGGCCTATGGCTACTGATTATGCTACGGTTATAATCCGTAGCCATAGACCCAGCTCTGACCAGGTCGAACCCAACACGCTGGTTCCTTTTTTTTTTCTTTTCTTTTCTTTTTTCCCTAATGTAATCCCCATCGATTTTCGTGGGTCCCATTATGAGGTATGTGTTATATCCAAACCGTTCATCTATTTGGAGAACTCGTATTAAGGCTTGAGATGAAAAATAAGACAGATCTAGCTATCAAGTGGACCACACTGTAAAAGGCAATGGGGAATTGAACATCTACCATTGAAACCCTTTTAAGGGATACAGAAGTTTTATGTTTAGGTTAGGGAGTTGAGATTAGGATTAGGTGTAAGTTTAGGTTTAGGGATTTGAGAATTCATTTAGGTTTTAAGTTTAGGTTATAGGTTTAGGTTTTAGGTTTTAGGTTTAGGTTAAGGTTAGGTCATAGGTTATAAGTTTAAGTTACAAGTTATAGGTTATAGGTTAAGGTTTTGGTTATAGGTTTTGTTTTAGGTTTAGGTTAAGGTTTAGGTTTATGTTATATGTTATAGGTTATAGGTTAAAGCTTTAGGGAATTGAGAATAGGTTAAGGTTTAGGTTTAGGGAATTGGGTTCAGGTTTGAGATCGGGTTTAGTTTGGGTTTTTAAGTTTAGGTTTAGATTAAGGAGTTGAGATTAGGATTAGGTGTAGGTTTAGGTTTAAGGATTTGAGAATACATTTAGGTTTTAAGTTTAGGTTTAGGTTTTAGGTTTAGGTTGAGGTTAGGTTCAGGTGTTAGTTATAGGTAATAGCTTTAGGGAATTGAGAATAGGTTAAGGTTTATATAACGCCCTGAAAATCGGGGGTCGAGCAGAAGCTCAGCTCCCGAGTTCCAAAACATCACTTATGCGGTATTTTTTATGATGGATGGATGTTATCGGCATTAGGGCATAAAACATGAGGTAGATTAAACCAAACAGCAAACATAGTTTAGGGACAGTCTGAAAGCACGAGCGGAAGACTGAAATACATATATAAATCAACTTAAGTCCCCAAGATTTGTATGTTCTACCAGGTCATAATTACAAGACGTGTCTCTATATACATATATCAAAAAGTGATAAATCACTACCAACATAACCCTGAATCCCCGTCAATCAGGGCATTATTCATATGAACCCGCCTGAGAACTGCATATAGGAGAAATCATCCTCATCATCATAAAGTCCGACTCTGCTTCGCAAGCATCGCCATCATCTGAAACTAAAACAGGGACTGGTTGGTGTTTTAAACACCGTCCCGTAACGTGGGAGTGAGTGATCAACTCAGTGGAATCATAGAGCAAAGGTTAACATGTTATCAATTCAATCAAGCAGTAATGATAAAGCAGTACAGTCAAACATTCCTATCTACTCTTGTTAATGCAAGGATGAGATGTAATAATGATGCATGCCCTTGCCTACATACTCTCTCATGCGACACCATCTCACGTTCGCGGTATGCTTTCATCCCTCAGTGCTCCACATCTTCCAGGCACATGTAATGCGATGTAAATATGATTATCGAGTTGTTATTAGTCCTTTCATTCAGCAGGATTGGGAAACTAAGGTACTTCCCTTATATCATTCCCAACAAGGATCCTATCTAAGGTCGTCACTCCTAGTTAATCTCATATGATGTTGCGATTGTAGGTCACTGCAAGGGCTGTCAGGGCTGTTACACGCAATCGTTACACCACTCCCCCATTACCAAATTAATACAGGCATAGTTTGTACTCTTGTTGCTACGAAAGGGTCGTCGCCTCCTCGTAGACTCAGAGTACGCTCAAGGTTACTTCAAGGGCTGCCAGGGCTGTTACACGCAATCGTTACACCACTCCCCCATCACCAATCAATGTAGGCCTATAACTCGAATACAGTGTCCCATACCACCATATTCAGCTCACGAGTTTGGGTTGCTCATTGGTCACTACGGGGAGGCTCGTGGTCCCAGCGTAGGCCGACAGCTCGACCGCGGTGTCTCATACCACCATGCCCGGCTCATGAGTCTTAATGGATCAAGGTACCACGGTTATCAGGGTTATCACTGGTAAGTTCGGTACCTTGAGTTCAAGCAATAACGTCCATACATGGTGAACATACAATAAGCAGATCGGGTTACTTGACAAGCTCGACTAGTACGAGCGCACATCGAATCAATCGACATAAAATGTATAAGCACTTTGTGTGGCCTAACCACTGCTGACGACTAACGTACGACTCGGGTTCGTCAAACATGTCCTACGTGGCGAATGAATCTCAGCCACGAACTCAGGGCCGATTACCGATTGCCTGGACTATATCATAGTCCCAATCTCATCCATTTTCAACAAGTAATCATAAGAAACAGTAAAAACTGTAATGAACAATCAATCAATCATTTTAAACATGAGCATGTTGAGAAGTGCATCACAAACATGATTCCATACACATTCATTTCATAAATAAGGAGACCTCATGATGTAAACGTACATGGAGGAAATTATACACATAAATAAGGTAGCCGAGATTGACATCTCGACCCTCATACAAAGTATTTTATAGAAACAACATGCTCATTCAGACATTTCCACAAACACTTAAAATACATACTTTTTCATACATGTGTATGTTGATTATACATGTATTAGGCCAAATCCTTTCACTAGGGAGTTGCCCCATATACTACTTGCATATACCCACGACGGATAATCATGGCATGCATGAATCCAGGTTCCATATTCATTTAAATATTTTCACAAACACGTGGGCTACAAACTTTAACGTATATAGCGTATATTGGCCGTGACCTGATTTAGGGCAAGTCCTTTCGCTAAGGAGTTGTCACACACGTAACAAGCATATATTCATGGAAAATAATCATGTTAAACACAAATCCAAATTCTATACGCATACAGGTATTGCAACAAATACATAGAATACGCGATACTATACATTTTCGATACGTATTCGTAAAGCAAAACAAACAACATGTTAGACATGTGAAATAACATCCACGTCAGTAATAAATCATTAACTAACATTGAAAGCCTTAGAAATCATAACCTATACGTCTAAAATCCACACCTTACGCCGTAGAAGCGTAATGAATTGAATAGAAACTCTACGCTTTCATCAACGTCGATATGACGACCTATAACATAAGGTAAGTCAACTACTTCGCTACTTGTACCAATAGAAACCCTAAAAGAGGTTAGGGTTAGGGTTTTCTTATCTATAAATGAAGTCAGAATCGGCGGAATAACGATTAAATCGGGATGGTTAAGTACGTATGATAACAGGGTAGAGTAACAAGAACTTCCTCTCACAACTCTCACACTAACTCTCTCTTTTCTCTCTTCTCTCTCCTAGGGTTTCTCTCAAATTCGTATGTGAGGAATGAGAGTGGGTTTAAGGTCCTTATATAGGCTAAAAACTCACCAATTAGACCCAGGGTCAAGGTATACTTATGTTATAACCAAATCGGGACTGTTCCGATCCAACGGAGCACTTTTGGAGGTCGTATTACTAAATGCGGTCGGACTTAAGCTCTCTAATATCGGATCTAGGTCAAGCTAAGTTTTCAGTCTGGTCGGGTTTCCAGATCGACCGTGGTGGACCAGTTTCAGTTCAACGGTTCCGGGAACTCGATCAGAGCTACAAGTACTATGACATGTAAGGGCCACCTATCCTGATCCGAGGGTGAATTTGGGTCAAAATCTAATGGTCAGAATGCTTAGAAATAACGCGCAAGTGACACGTCTCAGATTACTTAAAATTAGATTTAATTTTCTAAAAATCTTTACTTTTTCACTCTCTTCACTCCAGACTCAAGGAAATGGTCTCAAGACATCGTTTAACCTTGATTTTTGAGGTGATAGTCAAGTCTAACTAGGCGGTCATAATGGTCTAAGTTCATCGCTATCGGACTTTCGACGTGCGGTCTAGGTCCGATACGAAGTTTCTAAATGATCTCGAGGGCAACTGGGCTTAGAGATTGATCCTAGATTTTAGGATAACATAGCGTTAATAATTCTATAGGTTTTAGATCTTACAGATTGTATTTAAAGTAGTTGGTGCTAATTTTACAGGTAATCTAGTGTAGCGCTAGTTAATTCACGTTAATTTCTAAAGAATTTAGTCCTAAATGATTTCTTTGGCTTTTGAATTAGGTTATGAGAAGTTACCAAGGTGTTATGGTTGACCCATTGCCTAAGGACGTCTAATTTCAGGTTGGTAAAAATTTGGAGTGTTACAATCTACCCCCCTTAAAAATAATTTCGTCCCTGAAATTGGCTAAGGGTAATGAGTCAAGATTCTATTATTCCTTTTTGCCTAAACTTTACTGATTTCAAGTTTATATGCGTGGTAGGATGTATACTGTCTATGCTAGTCTGACGCATTATTGTCTACCTTTCTTAAACAAATTTACTCTTTAGCTCTTGCTTATACCCTGATGGTTTGCTACAATTTATTTTTTTATCTATTTGGAGTCTTAACGAAGATTCTCAACTACTTAGAGTAAGATACATATTTTCAATGGTTGACCAATACGGAGAGATGGTTGTAGTGGGCTCGATCCCGATACGTCGAATGTCTCCCTAACCAGGGTAGACAACGTTGTATCCCTTCCTAATCCTGGTGGATCCTGGTCTTCTGCTCGGTCAAGCAATGAGTCTATTGGTAGTCTGCCAGGATTGAGAATTGGGTCAGGCTACGGATGTTTCGCATTTGTACATTTCAGTAACTTCGTAGTCCGATTACTCTAAAAGCTTAGGGAATGCACATCACTGAAAGGTTTAAATTTCTTATTTATAAGGTTGTGCTTTGGGTCTTGATCTAGGAGAGTCCTTGTCTGAATCTATGTCCACGGTAGGGGTTAATAAACACTTTAATAAATCATCATAAGCGGTTTCTAATCGTATAGAGTTGGTCAAGGCTTCTATTATATACATATGTAATGAGTAGGTTTATGGATACACTGACCTTAGCTCGTTCCCACTGTTAGGCCTATGGTTTAATATGAATAGGTTCAACACTTAAGCCCTAATTGTTTCCCTATAAAGACTTCAGTATTGACATTCTAAGGAAGATTCAAATCCTATGTAATGACCTAACCTTACGTATATCCTGAATCAATTTCTTCGATCCTAGGCCAGTGGGGCATGGGTCCACCACGCTTCCGCTGCGCCGCACTAATCTAACGGTTGTATTAGCTGACCTAACTAGATTGGGCTCATAATGCTCTATCCCCTTTAAAAAATTATTTCTACCCAAGGCTAAAGAATCTGTCTCAATCCGTATGTCGGAACGAGGTGTAATTTAGGACCCATCTTTGACATGAAATGGGAAACAACCTCTCAATACATTGGTCTTCCTTCGTTAATGATGCGTACTATGGCATTGGTACCTATAATTATAGAAAGGAGCTAAAAATGATGGGTGTTGTGGTTGATTCCAGGGACAGGTGTGAGCTTGTGGCAAGATGTCTAATCTCTATTGACTATATATTTTTAAAACTTTCCAAAGGCGAAGTAATAGACTTTTAGTTGTAAGTGGTCGGGCCAACATGGAAGGAAAGTTGTATAGTGGGTCTGAGCCGGATACATGGACTTTCTACCTAGCTAGGACAGAAAATTTGTCGTATCAGTTCTTAATCCTAGTTGATCCCGATCTTCTACTTGATTAGAGCATTAGATTTATTAGTAACTACTAGGATTGAGAATTCGATTTAAATCGTGAATACATCGTTTTTATATAGTTTCTCTACTCCGTATTCCCGATTGTACTAAGTCCTTGGGAGGGCAATTCTAAAGGGCGTGTTGGTTTATCCTAGCATTTAATCTGAGGGATATATAAGTTTTCCCTGAACGTGACTAGTTCTAAGTCAATTAAGCTTCTTGAGAGTTACTAAAGGAGCTTATGAGTATCAAAGGAATCCAACAAAGGAATGAGGTCTCATTCTATCTAAAGCAAGACAACTAACTACGTTTATATTCCAAGTACCTTAGCAACATCAGTCTTTTACATTCCTCAGTATAACTAGTAGCTTAGTCTTATCTTATGCGTAGCGGCAATTCACTAGTTGTAATTCAAAGTCTATGTTTATACGCTAGATGCTTTCATATCATTTCTAATACTAGAAATTATTTTATCGCTTAGGATCAAAAGTTGCTTGATTAGGATTGAGTTGCCCAAACCTAAATTTAATTACGCTCGAGCTCTACACATAGGTTCATACCAGCTAAGGAGGGCCTAGGATTCATGTTATTAATTTATTAGATGTTCTATACTATCCGATCTTTCGAAATCTAGGAATACCAACTCTACGTCCAAAACTCTAGATGTCCTAGCACTAGATGGTCACAGTTTATAAACTAAGCTACAGTGTTAAGTCTCGCCCGCCGGTAGAAGTATAGAGATCGAGAAGATGACTATAACTAACTCAAAAAGATCCATGGAAAAGGAAGGAAATAAGAAGAATGGGTTGGGAAATTTAGGTCTCCACGGATTTGAGCCTCAACAGAGGGTGTAAAAGCTCAAAAGGAGATGACATAAAGATAAAAAAATGACAAATAGGGTGGGTGGTGGGTTTATACAAATTTGAGACTTAAATGGGGGCTGTAGGAGCTCAAATCAAAGGAAATGAAGGGGTTGAAAGATGAGTATTGCTGAGAACGGTGAAAGGATGTATGGCTTGAAGGAAAATGAGGAAAAGAGGGATTGGAAGGGCAATTTGAGAGAGATAGGAGCTGTTTTGAAGTAAAGGGAGAGCTTGGAGGCGGATTTTGTGAAGGAAGTACTCGATTGGGAATGATTTAAGCGTCGAGCCATACATTAGTGGGGTCCACAAGACCCCAAACTCGATCGGCCCGACGGTCGAGCCTGTCCGAGCCCGGCTGTTGGAGAGGACCTCCCCACTCCTTGGGTCTAAAAACATGTGGGTCCCACCCTGGGTCCCTCTAAAATAGTCCCGATTGGGCCCTTACTTCGGTTTGACTCGATTCGGAACAAAACTAATACATATGCAAAGTTAGATTTCTAACGGTTGAAATGGATTAAAACACGATCTAAATTCATTAATTGACGGTCTAGAAGTGATTTGGGGTCGTCGTGTATGATCAGGAGTGTGCACAGACTCGATCTCGGCGATCATTTTCGGTAAACTTTCGCCAAGAGACGAAACTGGGAATTCTAAAATCATTTCTAGATTTTTCTCGCACCCTCCTATATTAAATTGGCGTCAGCGTGCAGTGTGTGACCATAACCTAGGTCCAATTTAATTTAGATCATGCTCTGATACCATCTTGTAACACTCTAAAAATCGGGGGTCGAGCAGAAGCTCAGCTCCGGAGTTCCAGAACATCACTTATGTAGCATTTTTTATGATGGATGAATGTCATCAGCATTAGGGCATAAAACATGACCAAACAGCAAACATAGTTCAGGGACAGTCTGAAAGCACGAGAAGAAGACTAAAATATATATATAAATCAACATAAGTCTTCGAGATATGTATGTTCTACTAGGTCATGATTACAAGACGTGCCTCCATGTACATATATCAAAAAGTGATAAATCACTACCAACATAGCCCTGAATCCCCGTCAATTAGGGCATTGGTCATATGAACCCGCCTGAGAACTGCATATAGGAGAAATCCTCCTCATCATCATAAAGTCTGACTCTGCTTCGCAAGCATCACCATCATCTGAAACTAAAATAGGGACTGGTTGGTGTTTTAAACACCGTCCCATAACGTGGGAGTGAGTGATCAACTTAGTGGAATCATAGAGCAAAGGTTAACATGTTATTAATTCAGTCAAGTAATAATGATAAAGCAGTACAGTCAAACATTCCTAGCTACTCTTGTTAATGCAAGGATGAGATGCAATAATGATGTATGCCCTTGCCTACATACTCCCTCATGTGACACCATCTCACGTTCGCGGCATGCTTTCATCTCTCAGTACTCCACATCTTCCAAGCACACGCAATGCAATATGAACATGATTACCGAGTTGTTATTAGTCTTTTCATTCAGTAGGATTGAGAAACTAAGGTACTTCTCTTATATCATTCCCAACAAGGATCCTGTCTAGGGTCGTCACTCCTAGTTAATCTCATACGATGTTACGATTCTAGGTCGCTGCAAGGGCTGCCAGGGTTTACACCACTCCCACATCACCAAATCAATACAGGCCTAGTTTGTACTCTTATTGCTACGAAAGGGTCGTCGCCTCCTTGTAAACTCAGAGTACGCTCAAGGTTACTACAAGGGCTGTCAGGGCTATTACACGCAATCGTTATACCACTCCCCCGTCACCAATCAATGTAGGCCGACAGCTCGAATATAGTGTCTCATACCACAATATTCAACTCACGAGTCTGGGTTGCTCACTGGTCACTACGGGGAGGCTCGTGGCCCCAGCGTAGGCCAACAGCTCGACCACGGTGTCCCATGCCACTATGCCCGGCTCATGAGTCTTAATGGATCAAGGTACCACGGTTATCAGGGTTCTCACTGGTAAATTCAATACCCTAGGTTCAAGCAATAGTATCCATACATGGTGAACATACAATAGGAGATCGGATTACTTAACGAGCTCGACTAGTACGAGCGCACATCGAATAAATCGACATGAAATGTGTAAGCACTTCGTGTGGCCTAACCACTACCGACGACTAACGTACGACTCGGGTTCGTCAAACATATCCTACGTGGTGAATGAATCTCAGCCACGAACTCAGGGCCGATTACCAATTGCCTGGACTATATCATAGTCCCAATCTCATCCATTTTCAACAAGTAATCATAAGAAACAGTAAAAACTGTAATGAACAGATAATTCAATCATTTCAAACATGTGCATGTTGAGAAGTGCATCACAAACATGATTCCATACACATTCATTTCATAAATAAGGAGATCTCATGATGTAAATGTATATGGAGAAAATTATACACATAAATAAGGTAGCCGAGATTTACATCTCGACCCTCATGTAAAGTTTTTTATAGAAACAACATGCTCATTCAGACATTTTCAGAAATACTTAGAATACATACTTTTTCATACATGTGTATGTTAATTATACATGTATTAGGCCAAATCCTTTCATAGGGAGTTGTCCCATATACCACTTGCATATACCCTCGATGGATAATCATGGCATGTATGAATCCAGGTTCCGTATTCATTTAAACATTTTCTCAAACACGTGGGCTACACACTTTAATGCATATAGCATATATTGGTCGTGGCATGATTTAGGGCAAGTCCTTTCACTAAGGAGTTGTCACACACGTAACAAGCATATATTCATGACAAATAATCATGTTAAACACAAATCCAAATTCTATACGTATACAGGTATTACAACAAATACATAGAATACGCAATACTATACATTTTTCATATGTATTCGTAAAGCAAAACAAACAACACGTTCAGCATCCACGTCAGTAATAAATCATTAACTGACATTGAAAGCCTTGAAAACCATAACATATACGTCTAAAATCCACACCTTACGTCGTAGAAGCGTAATGAATTGAATAGAAACTCTACGCTTTCGTCAACGTCGATATGAAGACCTATAACACAAGGTAAGTCAACTACTTCGCTACTTGTACCAATAGAAATCTTAAAACAGGTTAGGGTTAAGGTTTTCTTACCTAGAAATGAAGTCAGAATCTCCGGAACAGCGATTAGATCGGGATGGTTAAGTACGTATGATAGCAGGGTAGAGTAACAGGAACTTCCTCCCACAACTCTCATACTAACTCTCTCTTTTCTCTCTTCTCTCTCCTAGGATTTCTCTCAAATTCGTATGTGAGGAATGAGAGAGGGTTTAAGGTCCTTATATAGGCTAAAAACTCACCAAATTAGACCCAGGGCCAAGGTATACTTATGTTATAACCAAATTAGGTCTGTTCTGATCCAGCGGAGCACTTCTGGAGGTCCTATTGCTAAATGCAGTCGAACTTAAGCTCTCTAATATCGGATCTAGGTCAAGCTAAGTTTTCAATCCGGTCGGGTTTTCAGATCGACCATGGTGGACCAATTTCAGTTCATCGGTTACGGGAACTCATCAGGGCTACAAGTACTATGACATGTAAGGGACACCTATCGTGATCCGAGGGTGAATTTGGGTCAAAATCTAACGGTCAGAACGCTTAGAAATAACGTGCAAGTGACACGTCTCAGATTACTTAAAATTAGATTTAATTTTCTAAAAATCTTCGCTTTCTTACTCTCTTCACTTCAGACTGAAGGAAATGTTCTCAGGACATCGTTTGACCTTAATTTTCGAGGTGATAGTCAAGTCCGACTAGGCGGTCATAATGGTCTAAGTTCATCGCTATCGGACTTTCGATGTGCGGTCCAGGTCCGATACGAAGTTTCTAAATGATCTCGAGGGCAACTGGGCTTAGAGATTAATCCTAGATTTTAGGGTAACATAGCGTTAACAATTCTATAGGTTTTGGGTCTTACAGATCGTATTTAAAGTGGTTGGTGCTAATTTTACAGATAATCTAGTGTAGCGCTAGTTAATTCACGTTAATTTCTAAAGAATTTAGTCCTAAATGATTTCTTTGGCTTTGGAATTGGTTTATGAGAAGTTACCAAGGTGTTATGGTTGACCCATTGCCTAAGGACGTCTAATTCCAGGTTGACAAAAATCTAGGGTGTTACAGTTTAGGTTTAGAAAATCAGGTTCGGGTTCGGGATCGGGTTTAGGTTTGGGTTTTCAAGTTTAGGTTTAGGTTTAGGTTAGGGAGTTGAGATTAAGATTAGGTGTAGGTTTAGGTTTAGGGATTTGAGAATACATTTTGGTTTTAGATTTAGGTTTAGGTTTTAGGTAGGTTTTGGTAATAGGTTTAGGTTTAGGTTTTAGGTTTAGGTGAAGGTTAGGTTATAGGTTTTGGTTTAGGTTAAGGTTATAGGTTTAGGTTTAGGTTAAGGTTTAGGTTTAGGTTATAGGTTATAGGTTTAGGGAATTGAGAATAGGTTAAGGTTTAGCTTTAGGAAATCGGGTTCGGGTTTGAGATTAGGTTTAGTTTGGGTTTTCAAGTTTAGGTTTAGGTTTAGGAGTTGAGATTAGGATTAGGTGTAGGTTTAGGTTTAAGGATTTGAGAATACATTTAGGTTTTAGGTTTAGGTTTAGGTTAAGGTTATAGGTTTAAGTTAGGTTTAGGTGTAGGTTATAGGTAATAGATTATAGGTTATAGCTTTAAGGAATTGAGAATAGGTTAAGGTTTAGGTTTAGGTTAAGGTTATAGGTTTAAGTTAGGTTTAGGTGTAGGTAATAGGTAATAGATTATAGGTTATAGCTTTAGGGAATTGAGAATAGGTTAAGGTTTAGGTTTAGGAAATCAGGTACAGGTTTGGGATCGAGTTTAGGTTTGGGTTTTCAAGTTTAGGTTTAGGTTAGGGAGTTGAGATTAGGATTAGGTGTAAGTTTGGGTTTAAGGATTTGAGAATGAGTTCAGGTTTAAGTTATAGGTTTTGGTTTTGGTTTAGGTTTAAGTTATAGGTTTTTCGATTTGAGAATGGGTTATGGTTTAGGTTTAGGAAATCGGGTTCAGGTTTGGGATTGGGTTTTCAAGTTTAGGTTAGGGAGTTGAGATTAGGATTAGGTGTAGGTTTAGCTTTAGGGGATTGAGTTAAGGTTATAAGTTTAGGGAAAGGTTAGGTTTAGGTTATAGGTTTTGAGATTTGAGAATATTTTTAGGTTATAAGTATAAGTTTAGGTTAGGTTATAGGTTAAGGTTTAGGGATTTGAGTTTCGATTATAGGTTTAGGTTTAGGTTTAGGTCTAGGTTTAGGTTTAGGGAATTGAGTTTAGGTTATAGGTTTTTGGATTTGAGAATAGTTTTAGGTTATAAGTATAGGGGTCAGGTTATAGGTTAAGGTTTAGGGATTTGAGTTTAGGTTATAGGATTAGGTTTAGGTTTATGTTTAGGGATTTGAGTTTAAGTTATAGGTTTAGGTTTTGGGATTTGAGAATGGGTTCGGGTTTAGGTTATAGATTTTGGTTTCGGTTTAGGTTATTGGTTTTGGGATTTGATAATGGGTTCTGGTTTAGGTTATAGGTTTTGGTTTAGGTTTAGGTTATAGGTTTTGATTTAGGTTTAGGTTATAGGTTTTGGTTTAGGTTATAGGTTTACGTTAAGGTTTAGGTTTAGGTTATAGGTTTTTGGATTTGAGAATGGGTTTGGGTTTAGGTTATAGGTTTTGGTTTAGGTTATAGGTTTTGGGATTTGATAATGGGTTCTAGTTTAGGTTATAGGTTTTGGGATTTGATAATGGGTTCTAGTTTAGGTTATAGGTTTTGGTTTTGGTTTAGGTTATAGGTTTTTATTTAGGTTTAGGTTATAGGTTTTGGTTTAGGTTATAGGTTTTGATTTAGGTTTAGGTTATAGGTTTTGGTTTAGGTTATAGGTTTTGATTTAGGTTTAGGTTATAGGTTTTGGTTTAGGTTATAGGTTATAGGTTTATGTTAAGGTTTAGGTTTAAGTTATAGGTTTTTGGATTTGAGAATGGGTTCGGGTTTAGGTTATAGGTTTTGGTTTTGGTTTAGGTTATAGGCTTTGAGATTTAATAATGGGTTCGGGTTTAGGTTATAGGTTTTGGTTTTGGTTTAGGTTATAGGTTTTGATTTTGGTTTTGGTTTAGGTTATAGGTTTATGTTAAGGTTTAAGTTTAGGTTATAGGTTTTTGGATTTGAGAACGGGTTCGGGTTTAGGTTATACGTTTTGGTTTTGGTTTAAGTTATAGGTTTTGGGATTTGAGAATGGGTTTGGGTTTAGGTTATAGGTTTTGGTTTTGGTTTTGGTTATAGGTTTTGAGATTTAATAATGGGTTCGGGTTTAGGTTATAGGTTTTGGTTTTGGTTTAGGTTATAGGTTTTGATTTAGGTTTTGGTTTTGGTTTAAGTTATAGGTTATAGGTTTATGTTAAAGTTTAGGTTTATATTATAGGTTTTTGGATTTGAGAATGGGTTCGGGTTTAGGTTAAGGATGTGGTCCCTGTAAATACAAATATAAACACGGCCTGTCCAAATGGCCAGGCCCTTCAAATGTCGTCCATAAGAAATGGATAGTTTCATCATGGTCATGACAACGGTTCCCACCTTCCAAGGACCCCCGCTTATCCAGATAGCTCCGACACATATCCGGGTCTGCTCCATTAATTTCGAGTAAATACATAAACATGGCCTGTCCAAATGACCAAGCCCCTTCAATGTCGTCCATAGAAAATAGACAACTTCATCATGGTCATAACAGCGGTTCCCACCTTCCAAGGACCACCGCTCTTCCAGATAGCTCCGACGCACATCCGGGTCTGTTCCATCAATTTTGAACAAATACATAAATACGGCCTATCCAAATGGCCAGGCCAATCCAATCATGTGCATTCTTGACAAGAGACGTACCAAATGCTTGAATCTGAAATATACAACTCCAATCCTCCCACATGCAACATCCACCTGAAAGAATACGCATAACCGTCATGTAAATCATCATTGTAAATCAAGAAACTGTTTGTCAGTTACAGATTACAGAATTAATGAATCCTTTTTTTTAATCCAGAATTTTTAAGTGAAAAAGAAGAAAAAACAAAGCGAGTGAGAAAATAGATTACAACAATATGCCCCTCACTGTTAACCAATAAAACTAAAGATAACACCAATGAGTGAACATAGCATTGTTGGACACCTGGTATGTTCACTCATTGGTGTTATCTTTTGTTCACTCATTATTATTAGCTGTCCAACAATGCTAACAAGCATAATGATTTAATCTGTAGCGCGATTAACTTGAGAGATGTAACACAAAAGATAACACCAATGAGTGAACATACCGCCACCACGATAGGGATACATATCATTTTCCTTTCACCATTTTTGAAGAAAACCAATTGAGCTAAAAAAAAATAGAAAAATAAGAACATGAATAAATAATAGGAAAAACTAGTAATCTAGAAATATTTCAATTTTCATATAAAGCATATGAATGCATATGATTTGTATTGGCTTCTTGCAATAGCACCATCCAAATCCAAATATAAACAACAAATTAATAATGAAGATAAAAGACATTATAAAAGTTAGAAACCATGTAAAGTCTAAGTTAAACATCTCAAAATATCGATCAAAACTCAAAAGATACAAAATTATATAGAGTTTTTTTAAGGAAACAGCTAGAAACCGTGTAAAGTCTAAGTTGAACATCTCCATGAATTGCAACCGTATCCCCCGTATCTTAAATATAAGATCACCTTTATATCTTATAAGAAGAAGGTGAAATAGATCCCCTATAGACCGAAAGGATGAGAGGTGCAACAAGAAGGAAAATGGGGATTGCTTGAATAGAAGTAGCCGAGTATCATGCTTCTCTAATCCACCCTTCACCGTGTCGAACCACCATCTCAATGAACACTTAGAGGATGGGTTTGGGAATTGAGAACAAGAATCGTCACCTACAAACATATAATGAAAAATAGATTAAAACCAAATTTCACTACTTAGACAATCAGAACGAAAAAAAAAATAAACATAGTTGAAATCAAGCAAAGCAGACTAAAAATTAAGCAAGAAAAATTAGAAAATGAATGAGGAAAATATGAAATTCAGCAAGGTAAACATAAAATTCAACGAGGCAAGATGAAACTGAGCGAGGAATCCTAAAAAATTGAGCAAGGCAAGGTGAAATTGAGCGAAAAACCTAGCAATTAAGCGAGGCAACCAAGAAATTTAATGATGGAACCGAGATAATGAGCGAAGGAACCTAAAAATTTAGCGAGGCAACCTAGGAATTTGAAATGGCCAAGCTATATGTCCTAGAGGGGGGGGGGGGGGGGTGAATAGGACTATGCCAAATTAAAATTAAATACAGCGGAATAAAATAAAGAAATAGCCTTACAATAATAAATCAATTCACAATGCTGAAATTAAATCAATCTTAATAAACAAGCATTGAGAGGTTGATACAAATTCAGTTTTAAGGACAACCTTACACCATAATAAACAAGGGCTTATGGTAGGACAACCTTATTTCTAGAACGTCTTTTGAATCAATAACTCAATCTGAATAGAAATAACAAAGAATAAATTACAATCTTAAGAATTGATTATTCTAGTGACAACCATGCACCATAAAAATGGCAGGGCAACCTTACTAGAATAATTACAGAAATTGAAGCACAGATTGATAAAGGTATAACAAGAGATAAATTGCTGAATTAAAACTCTAAGCTATTACACTATTCTCCACACTTGCTTGAAATGTAAATTGTTACAGCATTCACATCCACATGTACATTCCACACAACTGAATGATGAAAGATAAAGAATTAAGCAAGCATTCAATCCACAAGACAAGGAGTTATAGTGGTTCACCTGTGTGTACACCAACTGTTTCACAACAGCCACATAGAATGCTACTCCACTCCTAATATCCTCACAGGGATATTAGTGTTCACTATCAAAATAGGTTTCACAGGTGCACCTAAAACCTTCACAATAGTGTCTTTTTCACTTGGACTTACACAATCCAAAAACCTACATTATTCTGAGTTTTCTGGCTCTCCTCAGATAACCATTACACATTGAGATTTTTCCGGCGAATCCCAAACAAAAACTAAAAGAAGAAAAATTTACAGAATTGTAAAATACCTAGATTTCTCCTCTTGTAGCAGCCTGGAAGAACCAATTGGAGTAGATGTTCAAATATGAAAGTTTAATGTCCAATACTCACTTTACAATGGTTCTAAATTCTGACTGATTTTAAATTAAATCAGATTAGACTAGCTCTATTTGATTTTAATTTCAAGAAGAAGGAAAACAATATTTTCTCTTTTTAAATCAGATTGGAATATAGAATAAAATCAAATAGTAAAAAGCTAACAAAAGAAAATTGAATTATGCATAATATAGCTTAAGAACAAACACAAACTTATCTCAGAGTGGAGCTTCAAATTCACTTAATTTTCGATGAATAACTCTAAAATTCGTGTGCTATTTATAGCTGTAGAAATTTGTCTTCGACTAGTCCTAGGGTCACCACGACTGGTCGAAGAAGAAACTGATTTTTAAATTTTTGGACGCGATCGGATAAAACCGTTACACGACCGGTTGTAGGCAGTCCACGACTGGTAGTAAGCCGTCCACGACTGGTCGAGACCCATACATGACTGGTCGTGTGACCCTTGATTTAGTTGTTGGAGTTTGAGTAGTAGCTCCACGTCTAAGGTCGAATCGAGACCATCCCACGACTAGTCGAGCAAACTCCAGGACTAGTCGTAGCCGAACAGAAAAAAATCTGATAATTTACAACAAATCTAGGACTGGTCCTGAAATTTCTTGGACTGGTCGAACTAGTGCTTGGACTAGTCGAACAAGGTCCAGGACTACTCTTAGAACAGACCAAAATCACTTGTAAAAGATATATAAATTATGTATCCAAAGTGACCTACTCTAAAGGTTAACCTAAGGTCAATCAAACCTTAATAAGTAAGGACATTAAACCTTCATTTGCTTAGACGTTGAACTTTACGAAGTTTGAGTTCTTCTTGATGTAGCTTGAACACTTCACAGGCTTTGAAGTCAATGTCAATTTGAGTTACGCTCAGTTCCCTAATTATGCTTGAGTCTTGATCTCGAATATACGTGAACTTGAACTTGAGCTTGAGCTTGAGCCTTCAACTTGAACTCTTCTTTAATATCGTCAAAATTGTAGCTTGAACAAGTTTTGAGGAGTTCATCTTCTTGTGTCGAAGTATTGACGTGGTGTCTCGAACATATTTAACACGATACAAACTCAAGACACATATAGAGGTTTTGACACAAAAAATTTGACAACCAAAGAGGATTCAAACCATAGAACTTACAGAATTGAGCGAGGAAAGCAAGAAATTGAGCGAGGGAACCTAGAAATTCAGCAAGGAAGCTTACGATTTGAGCGATGCAACATAAAAATTGAGCGAGGGAACTTAAAAATTGAGTGAGCCAACGTAGGAATTCAGCGATGTAACCTAGGAATTCAGCGAGGGAAGGTAGAAATTGAGTGAGGTAACCTAGGAATTGAGTAAGGAAAGCTAGAAATTAAGCGAGGGAAGGTAGAAATTGAGCAAGGGAAGCTAGGAATTGAGCGAGGCAACCTAGGATTTGAGCGAGGAAAGCTAGAAAATGAGCGGGGGAACCTAGAAATTGAGCGAGGGAACGTAGAAACTGAGCGAGGCAACCTAGGAATTAAGTGAGGGAACTTAGAAATTGAGCGAGGCAATGTAGGAATTCAGTGAGGTAACCTAGGAATTGAGCGAGGGAAGGTAGAAATTGAGTGAAGCAACCTAGGAATTAACCGAGGAAAGCTAGAAATTAAGCGAGGAAAGGTAGAAATTGAGCGAGCGAAGCTAGGAATTGAGCGAGGCATCCTAGGATTTGAGCGAGGAAAGCTAGAAATTGAGAGAAGGAAACTAGCAATTGAGCGAGGGAACTTAGGATTTGAGGCGACCTAGAAATTGAGCGAGACAACGTAGGGATTGAGTGAGGGAAGCTAGGAATTGACCGAGATGGCCTACGAATTGAGCAAGGGAAGCTAGAAATTCAGCTAGGAACCTATGAATTGAGCAACGGAAGGAAAAAATTGAGTGAAGCAACATAGGATTTGAGCGAGGAAAGCTAGAAATTGAGCGAGGGGACCTAGAAATTGAGTGAGACAACATAGGAATTGAGCGAGTCAATGTATGAATTTAGCGAGGTAACCTACGAATCAAGCAAGGGAAGGTAGAAACTGAGCGAGGGAAGCTAGGAATTGTGCGAGGAAACCTAGGATTTGAGCGAGGAAAGCTAGAAATTGAGCGAGAGAACCTAGAAATTGAGCGAGGCAACCTAGGAATTGAGTGAGGCAACATAGGAATTCAGCAAGGTAACCTAGGAATTGAGCGAGGGAAGCTAGAAATTGAGTGAGGCAACCTAGGATTTGAGCGAGGGAAGCTAGAAATTGAGCAAGGGAACCTAGAAATTGAGCAAGGCAAAGAAAAAATTCAACGAGGCAACCGAGAAATTGAGCAAGGGAAACATCAATTTGAGCAAGGCAAGCTTGAAATTGGTTGAGGCTAACATGAATTGGAATGAACTTTAAATGTAATTGACCTAGCCAAACAATTTACTTTATTGAATTTGACCGATCAGTTAATGAAATTAACTGAGATTTACATGAAATTCTCTTCGATGAATTTGATCGAGCAATTAATGAAATTGACCGAGCGGTTCATAAAATTTTCAGTACGCGCTTATAGTGCTGAGTTAACTAAGTTGGGCACACCCAGATCCATAGCTCAATTGGCAGACTGAGTAGAGATACCTCATGTCAACACTTGAGATCTTAGTATCGATTCCTAGCGGGGGTGGCTAACATGGAGTGTGTGTATTGGCATGGGTGTGTACTAACAAGGTAACCTAAAAAAAATAAAAATAAAAAATAAAAAATATTAAAATATTAAAATATAAAAAATTTAAAAAATAAAAAATATTGAGTTGGGCCCACCTTGAATGTATGTGGACTATCCATGACGTTCATCCATTTTTCCATCTAAAGCAAGGGTTTCAGCCCAAAATGGTGGCATATTGAAATATCAAGTAGATCACACCATAGGAAACAATGTTTCCATCATAGAAACCTTGTTATACCCCCACAATGATGTTTTACTTGTAATCCATCATGTTCATACGATGATATTCGCATGAATGAACCGAAAACTAAGATGCGAGCTTCATTCGGCATTTCAATGGCCCACAAAAAATTTACGCCGTTTAGGTAAATGTATATCATACCTGTCATGCATACTTTCTTCCGTGGAGGGACCATTTTCAGGAAAAACGAGATAATGTTGATGAAT
This sequence comes from Magnolia kwangsiensis, assembly GCA_037074715.1. Taxonomy (NCBI): domain Eukaryota; kingdom Viridiplantae; phylum Streptophyta; class Magnoliopsida; order Magnoliales; family Magnoliaceae; genus Magnolia; species Magnolia kwangsiensis. The sequence goes on from CM073572.1 coordinate 146,481,175, forward strand.
AGAGAGGGTGGGATCTAGCTAGAGCGTGGTGCGATCCGAGTAACAGATGTAGCGGTGGAGTTTTCGTCCTTTCTTTTTTCTTAAAATGGAGCGAGAGAAGGGAGGGAGAGGAAGGACGCGGATTGCGTCCTACCCCCGCCCGGACGGTAATCCGTCCGGGCAGAGATCTGTGGAGCCCACCGTTAAGTAATTATTTTATCCACACTGTTTATTATTTTTATATAATCATTTTAAGATATGAGTCAAAAATTGAAGTAGATACACAGCTCCACTGAACCACATTAAAGGAAGCTGCAATGATAATGACACCCACCGTTGAAACCTTTCTAAGGGCCAGCGTGATGTGTTTTTACCACCCAGCCTATTAATAAGGTCATGCATACTTGGATGAAGTGAAAACAAAAATTTTAGCTTCATCCATCACTTCTCCGGCTCCTAAGAAGCTTTTAATGGTGGACATTCAATCCTCACTTTGTGATCCACTTAAGCCCCGTAACTACCTCAATTTTTGGCTCATATATTAAAATGACAATATAGAACGATTAAAGGTATGGATAAAATACTTACATCATGGTGGGCCTCATAGGGCTCCGCCCGGACGGATTAGGGTTGGACGCATTCCACGTCCGGAAGGGGAAAGGCAACGGCAGTAAAAAGGAGGGGTAGTTTCGTCCTCAAAGTCGCTGTCCGCACGTGCTGGTCGAAGTTGGTAACTTAAGTTTGTATTCCTCGATAAAAACCGCTGGATAAAAGGTTTTGTGTCATTTTCTCTTTTAAAAATGACGGTTTCATATAAAATTCAGTAAAAGCATGCACAGATTGGAACTATGGTCCATCAGTTGGACTTTCGTAAGAGTACCCATGGCACATATCACATATTGAAACTATCGTCCATCAGTTGGTCTTTCTCCAATAGCCGTGGATCTAGAGGAGGAAGGGTTTGGATCCCTATAAAATGGATGCGAGTTGTATGTAACCCCAAACTCTGTGGGGCTCACTCTTATATACATCTATTCCGTCGATCCGTTTTGCCAGACCCAAAACTCAAGACTGAATGTCCACCGTTGAAACCTTATTGGGGCCACAAAAATTTTTGGATCAGGATGGACAAGGCCCCTCTGGATCCCCCCATCTCCCTAACTGTGGGGCCCACCTTGATGTATTTTTATTATATCCACACCATCCATCTGTTTACCTAGCTCATTTTAGTGTGCAAGCTTAGAAATACAGCAGATCAAAATCTCAGGTGGACCACATCACATGAGGTAGTGTTGATTAACCATTAAACACTTCTTGTGGGAGACAAAATTTTTGGATCAAGCCGATATTTGTGTGGTCCCTCCATCCATGTCTTTATAACATTAAGGTTTCAAACCATGATCATTCCCATGCATTTCACGGTCATCAAGTATTGATTAACCATTAAACAATTTTGATGGCAAATAAACATTCCTGCGGCGCTGAGAAGCTTTTAACGGTGGGCATTCAATCACCACTATTTCTGATTTGGATCTGCTGCATTTTTGGGTTCACACCTTAAATTGAGCTGGCGAAGCAGATGGATGGAGTGGATATAATAAAAATATATCACAGTGGGCCTCCATTCAGGGATCCGACGACCTCAATGGATTGAAGCCGCATCCGATCCATTATGGTCGGAATTACCTTATGAGCGGGTTAGATAACATATAGAGATCACAGTGGACCGGAAGGTTTCAACAGTCCGCGTCTCCATCCCCACTGTTACTCATGGCATTGCTAAAGTGGACCGCGTGGATTGCCCCAGAGAGCTTTGGATTACATGGGATTTGTGTAGAGAAATTTCTAATTGTACGACCAGTGTATGCCCATTCCCGAGACGAAGCCCACCCCATTTTACTTTACAAAAATACTCCCCGGGTGTACGGACACCTTCCCAAAGGTCGAAAATGCCCTTGCTTTTTCCTTCAAGCGGATCGGCCACTGCTTGAAGCCGAGCGCTGACGCTCATCGAACTCCGATTTATACGAACGGTTCAAAAGAGATCAACGTTACATGGCCCCACAGTTATGTATTTATTCTATCTACAACGTTCATCCATATTTCGAGATCATTTCCGAGCATTATCCCTAAAAAAAAAAAAAATCATATCCAAAGACCAATTAGACCACACCACAAAGAGCAGAAGAAAATTAATTTTCACTGTTGAAACTTTTGTAGGGCCCACCATAACATTTATTTTCCATCCAATCTATTCATGAGGTCACAAAGACCTGGATGAATAGGAAAAACAAACTTCGTAATAATATAAAAATTCCATGACCCCTGAAAGGGTTTCAACGGTAGACGTTCAAAGCAAAATGATAATGTTATTTGCTACGGTCAGTCATATGACTATGGATTATAACCGTAGCCATAGATACCATAATCTGTAGCAATAGAGTCCACCCGGAGTGGGTGCGCCGAACTAGCGGCCTCCCGCGCCACTTGCTAGCCTGTCCGGCGCAGCCACACCGATCTGGCGGGGCCATACCCATACGGTGGTCCCTATGGCTACGGATAATAATCATAGCTAAAATTCGTAGTAATAGCTTTTTTATTTTTTTTATGGTTTTTTTTATGATTTTTTTTTTTTTTTTTTTTTTTTTTTTTTTTTTTTTTTGTACATGGAGAAATGTATTCTACCTATAATTTTCTCTAACACATATTTATATAAATATGTATATATAAGCATATAAAAATTTTTTCTCTTTTTTTCCATTTTTTTCTTTATTCATTTAATAAGAACATCTTCTAAACTAAAATTAGTTACTTAATGTACCCTATATGATTTTGGGTAGGAGAAGCTACTTTAACCAACCAATCTGGTTAATTTTCAAGATTTCATCAGCTTGATGATCGAAAATTCATTTCAATCACTTAGCGGTCAATTTCGTTCATTTCATTTGCATGCATTTCACAGTCATTTCGCTTCAATTCATGATCACTTCCATGCATTTCACGATCATCCGAAACATTTTCGTGTTGAATCACGGTCATTTCGAGGCATTTCGCGGTCAATTCTCTTCACTTTACTGTCATTTGCAAGCATTTCGTGGTCAATTTGCTTCAAACCATGATCATTCCCATGCATTTCACGGTCATCCCAAACAATTCCCTGTTGATTCACGGTCATTTCGAGGCATTTCGTGGTCAATTCCCTTCACTTCGCGGTCATTTACAAGCATTTCGCGGTCAATTCGCTTCAAACCATGATCATTCCCATGCATTTCACGGTCATCCGAAACAATTACGTGTTGATTCACGGTCATTTTGAGGCATTTCGAGGTCAATTTCCTTAAATTCACGGTCATTTGCATGCATTTCGGGGTCAATTCGCTTCAAACCATGATCATTCCCATGCATTTCACGGTCATCCGAAACAATTCCGTGTTGATTCACGGTCATTTCAATGCATTTCGCGGTCAATTCCCTTCACTTCACGGTCATTTGCATGCATTTTGAGGTCATTTCGCTTCAAACCATGAACATTCTCATGCATTTCACGGTCATCCGAAACAATTCCTTGTTAATTCACGGTCATTTTGAGGCATTTCGTGATCAATTCCCTTCACTTCACGGTCATTTGCAAGCATTTCGTGGTCAATTCGCTTCAAACCATGATCATTCCCATGCATTTCACGGTCATCCGAAACAATTCCGTGTTGATTCACGGTCATTTCGAGGCATTTAACAGTCAATTCCCTTCACTTCACGGTCATTTGCATGCATTTTGCGGTCAATTCGCTTCAAACCATGATCATTCCCATGCATTTCACGGTCATCCCAAACAATTCCGTGTTGATTCACGGTCATTTCGAGGCATTTTGTGGTCATTTCCCTTCACTTCACGGTCATTTGCATGTATTTTGCGGTCAATTCGCTTCAAACCATGATCATTCCCATGCATTTCACGGTCGTCCGAAACAATTCCATGTTGATTCACGGTCATTTTGAGGCATTTCACGGTTAAACTCCTTCACTTCACGGTCATAGGCTTAGGTTTAAGTTTTAGGTTTTACGTTTAAGTTTAGGTTTGGGTTTGAGTTTTGGGATTTGAGAATGGGTTCGGGTTTGAGTTTTGGGATTTGGTTTCAGTTTAGGTTATAGATTTTAGGATTTGATAATGGGTTTGGGTTTAGGTTATAGGTTTTGGTTTCGGTTTAGGTTATAGGTTTTGGGAATTGATAATGGGTTCGGGTTTAGGTTATAGGTTTTGGTTTCGATTTAGGCTATAGGTTTTAGGATTTGATAATGGGTTTGGGTTTAGGTTATAAGTTTTGGTTTCGGTTTAGGTTATAGGTTTTAAAATTTGATAATGGGTTCGAGTTTAGGTTATAGGTTTTAGTTTTGGTTTAGATTATATGTTTTGATTTAGGTTATAGGTTAATGGTTTAGGTTTAGGTTATAGGTTTTTAGATTTGAGAATGGGTTCGGGTTTAGGCTATAGGTTTTGGTTTTGGTTCAGGTTATAGGTTTTGGTTTAGGTTATAGCTTTTGGCATTTGAGAATGGGTTCGGGTTTAGGTTATAAGTATAGGTTTAGGTTAGGTTGTAGGTTAAGGTTTAGGGATTTGAGTTTAGGTTTAGGCTAAGGTTTAGGTTTAGGGAATTGATTTTAGGTTATAGGTTTAAGGAAAGGTTAGGTTTAAGTTATAAGTTTTGAGATTTGAGAATAGTTATAGGTTTAAGTCATGCCAAACAATTCTGTGTGGATTCATGATCATTTTGTAGCATTTCACGGTCAATTCCCTTCACTTCACAGTCATTTGAATGCATTTCGCGGTCAATTTGCTTCAAACCATGATCATTCCCATGCATTTCATGGTCATCCCAAACAATTCCGTGTCGATTCACGGTCATTTTGAGGCATTTCGCGGTCAATTCCCTTCACTTCATGGTCATTTGCATGCATTTTGTGGTCAATTCGCTTGAAACCATGATCATTCCCATGCATTTCACAGTCATCCGAAACAATTCCGTGTTGATTCACGGTCATTTCGAGGCATTTCGCGGTCAATTCCCTTCACTTCACGGTCATTTGCATGTATTTCACGGTCAATTCGCTTCAATTCATGATCACTTTCATGCATTTCACGGCCATCCGAAACAATTTCGTGTTGATTCACGGTCATTTCGAGGCATTTTGCTGTCAATTCCCTTCACTTCACGATCATTTGCAAGTATTTCACGGTCAATTCGCTTCAAACCATGATCATTCCCATGCATTTCACGGTCATCCCAAACAATTCCGTGTTGATTCATGGTCATTTCGAGACATTTCGCAGTCAATTCCCTTCACTTCACGGTCATTCGCATGCACTTCGCGGTCAATTCGCTTCAAACCATGATCATTCCCATGCATTTCGCGGTCATCCGAAACAATTCTGTGTTGATTCATGGTCATTTCGAGGCATTTCATGGTCAATTCCCTTCACTTCACGGTCATTTGCATGCTTTTCGCGGTCAATTCGCTTCAAACCATGATCATTTCCATGCATTTCGCGGTCATTTCGAGGCATTTAACAATCAAGTCCCTTCACTTCACGGTCATTTGCAAGCATTTCGCGGTCAATTCGTTTTAAACCATGATCATTCCCATGCATTTCATGGTCATCCCAAACAATTCCGTGTTGATTCACGGTCATTTCGAGGCATTTTGTGATTAATTCCCTTCACTTCACGGTCATTTGCATGCATTTCGCGGTCAATTCGCTTCAATTCATGATCACTTTTATGCATTTCACGGTCATCCGAAACAATTTTCGTGTTGATTCACGGTCATTTCGATGCATTTCGCGGTCAATTCCCTTCACTTCAGGGTCATTTGCATGCATTTTGCGGTCATTTCGCTTCAAACCATGAACATTCCCATGCATTTCACGGTCATCCGAAACAATTCCGTGTTGATTCACGGTCATTTCGAGGCATTTCGTGGTCAATTCCCTTCACTTCACGGTCATTTGCATGCATTTCGTGGTCAATTCGCTTCAAACCATGATCATTCCCATGCATTTCACGGTCATCCCAAACAATTCCATGTTGATTCACGGTCATTTTGAGGCATTTCGTGGTCAATTCCCTTCGCTTCACGTTCATTTGCATGCATTTCGTGGTCAATTCACTTCAAACCATGATCATTCCCATACATTTCACGGTCATCCCAAACAATTCCGTGTTGATTCACGGTCATTTCGAGGCATTTTGTGGTCATTTCCCTTCACTTCACAGTCATTTGCATGTATTTCGCGATCAATTTGCTTCAAACCATGATTATTCCCATGCATTTCATGGTCGTCCGAAACAATTGCATGTTGATTCACGGTCATTTTGAGGCATTTCACGGTCAAACTCCTTCACTTCACGGTCATAGGCTTAAGTTTAAGTTTTAGGTTTTACGTTTAGATTTAGATTTGGGTTTGAGTTTTGGGATTTGAGAATGGGTTCGGGTTTAGGTTATATGTTTTGGTTTCAGTTTAGGTTACAGATTTTGGGATTTGATACTGGGTTCGGGTTTAGGTTATAGGTTTTGGTTTCAGTTTATGTTATAGGTTTTGGGAATTGATAATGGGTTCGGGTTTAAGTTATAGGTTTTGGTTTCGATTTAGGTTATAGGTTTTGGGATTTGATAATGGGTTTGGGTTTAGGTTATAGGTTTTGGTTTCGGTTTAGGTTATAGGTTTTAGGATTTGATAATGGGTTCGAGTTTAGGTTATAGGTTTTAGTTTTGGTTTAGGTTATACGTTTTGATTTAGGTTATAGGTTAATGGTTTAGGTTTAGGTTATAAGTTTTTAGATTTGAGAATGGGTTCGGGTTTAGGCTATAGGTTTTGGTTTTGGTTCAGGTTATAGGTTTTGGTTTAGGTTATAGCTTTTGGGATTTGAGAATGGGTTCAGGTTTAGGTTATAAGTATAGGTTTAGGTTAGGTTGTAGGTTAAGGTTTAGGGATTTGAGTTTACGTTTAGGCTAAGGTTTAGGTTTAGGGAATTAATTTTAGGTTATAGGTTTAGGGAAAGGTTAGGTTTAAGTTATAAGTTTTGAGATTTGAGAATAGTTATAGGTTTAAGTCATCCCAAACAATTCCGTGTGGATTTATGATCATTTTGTGGCATTTCGAGGTCAATTCCCTTCACTTCACGGTCATTTGAATGCATTTCGCGGTCAATTCACTTCAAACCATGATCATTCCCATGCATTTCATGGTCATCCGAAACAATTCCGTGTTGATTCATGGTCATTTCGAGGCATTTCGCTGTCAATTCCCTTCACTTCACGGTCATTTACATGCATTTTGCAGTCAATTCGCTTTAAACTATGATCATTCCCATGCATTTCACAGTCATTCGAAACAATTCCGTGTTGATTCACGGTCATTTCGAGGCATTTCGAGGTCAATTCCCTTCACTTCAAGGTCATTTGCATGTATTTCACGGTCAATTCGCTTCAATTCATTATCACTTTCATGCATTTTACGGTCATCTGAAATAATTTCGTGTTGATTCACGGTCATTTCGAGGCATTTTGCGGTCAATTCCCTTCACTTCACGATCATTTGCAAGTATTTCATGGTCAATTCGCTTCAAACCATGATCATTCCCATGCATTTCACGGTCATCCCAAACAATTCCGTGTTGATTGATGGTCATTTTGAGGCATTTCGCAGTCAATTCCCTTCACTTCACAGTCATTCGCATGCATTTCGCGGTCAATTTGCTTCAAACCATGATCATTCCCATGCATTTCACGGTCATCCGAAACAATTCTGTGTTGATTCACGGTCATTTTGAGGCATTTCACGGTCAATTCCCTTCACTTCACGGTCATTTGCATGCATTTTGTGGTCAATTCGCTTCAAACCATGATCATTCCCATGCATTTCACGGTCATCCCAAACAATTCCGTGTGGATTCATGATCATTTTGTGGCATTTCGCGGTCAATTCCCTTCACTTCACGGTCATTTGAATGCATTTCGTGGTCAATTCGCTTCAAACCATGATCATTCCCATGCATTTCACGGTCATCCCAAACAATTCCGTGTTGATTCATGGTCATTTCGAGGCATTTCGCGGTCAATTCCCTTCACTTCACGGTCATTTACATGCATTTTGCAGTCAATTCGCTTTAAACTATGATCATTCCCATGCATTTCACAGTCATCCGAAACAATTCCGTGTTGATTCACGGTCATTTCGAGGCATTTCGAGGTCAATTCCCTTCACTTCAAGGTCATTTGCATGTATTTCACGGTCAATTCGCTTCAATTCATGATCAATTTCATGCATTTCACGGTCATCCGAAATAATTTCGTGTTGATTCACGGTCATTTCGAGGCATTTTGCGGTCAATTCCCTTCACTTCACGATCATTTGCAAGTATTTCACAGTCAATTCGCTTCAAACCATGATCATTCCCATGCATTTCACGGTCATCCCAAACAATTCCGTGTTGATTCATGGTCATTTCGAGGCATTTCCCAGTCAATTCCCTTCACTTCACGGTCATTCGCATGCATTTCGCGGTCAATTTGCTTCAAACCATGATCATTCCCATGCATTTCACGGTCATCCGAAACAATTCTGTGTTGATTCACGGTCATTTCGAGGAATTTCACGGTCATTTCCCTTCACTTCACAGTCATTTGCATGCATTTTGTGGTCAATTCGCTTCAAATCATGATCATTCCCATGCATTTCACGGTCATCCCAAACAATTTCGTGTTGATTCGCGGTCATTTCGAGGCATTTAATAGTCAATTTCCTTCGCTTCACGGTCATTTGCAAGCATTTCGCGGTCAATTCGCTTCAAACCATGATCATTCCCATGCATTTCATGGTCATCCCAAACAATTCCGTGTTGATTCACGGTCATTTCGAGGCATTTCGCGGTTAATTCTCTTCACTTCACGGTCATTTGCATGCATTCCGCGGTCAATTCGCTTCAATTCATGATCACTTTTATGCATTTCACGGTCATCTGAAACAATTCCGTGTTGATTCACGGTCATTTCGATGCATTTCATGATCAATTCCCTTCACTTCATGGTCATTTGCTTGCATTTTGCGGTCATTTCGCTTCAAACCATGATCATTCCCATGCATTTCACGGTCATCACAAACAATTCCGTGTTGATTCACGGTCATTTTGAGGCATTTCGCGGTCAATTCCCTTCACTTCACAGTCATTTGCATGCATTTCGTGGTCAATTCGCTTCAAAGAGTAGCAGAAAATTAATTTTCACGAAACTAGACCACACCACAAAGAGCAGCAGAAAATTGATTTTCACCGTTGAAACTTTTGTAGGGCCCACCATAATATTTATTTTCAATCCAATCTATTCATAAGGTCACAAAGACCTGGATGAAGAGGAAAAATAATTTTCATAATGGGTTCAGGTTTAGGCTATAGGTTTTGGTTTTGGTTTAGGTTATAGGTTTTGGGATTTGAGAATGGGTTCGGGTTTAGGTTATAGGTTTTGGTTTTGATTTTGGTTATAGGTTTTGGTTTAGGTTATAGGTTATAGGTTTAGATTAAGGTTTAGGTTTAAGTTTTAGGATTTGAGAATGGGTTCGGGTTTAGGTTATAAGTTTGGGTTTTGGTTTAGGTTTTAGGTTAACGGTTTAGGTTATAGGTTTTTGGATTTGAGAATGGGTTCGGGTTTAGGCTATAGGTTTTGGTTTTAGTTTAGGTTATAGGTTTTGGGATTTGAGAATGGGTTCGGGTTTAGGTTATAGGTTTTGGTTTTGAGAATGGGTTCGAGTTTAGGCTATAGGTTTTGGTTTTAGTTTAGGTTATAGGTTTTGGGATTTGAGAATGGGTTTGGTTTTAGGTTATAGGTTTTGGTTTAGGTTATAGGTTATAGGTTTAGGTTAAGGTTTAGGTTTAGGTTTTAGGATTTGAGAATGGGTTCAGGTTTAAGTTATAGGTTTTGGTTTTGGTTTAGTTGATAGGTTATAGGTTTAAGTTAAGGTTTTGGTTTAGATTTAGGTTATAGGTTTTGAGATTTGAGAATGGGTTCGGGTTTAAGTTATAGGTTTTGGTTCTGGTTTAGCTTAAAGGTTTTGGTTTAGGTTAAGGTTTAAGTTTAGGTTATAGGTGTTGGTTTAGGTTATAGGTTATAGGTTTAGGTTAAGGTTTTGGTTTAGGTTTAGGTTATAGGTTTTGGGATTTGAGAATGGGTTCGGGTTTAAGTTATAGGTTTTGGTTTTGGTTTAGGTTATAGGTTATAGGTTTAGGTTAAGGTTTTGGTTTTGGTTTTGGTTTTGGTTAAGGGTTAGGTTTAGGTTATAGGTTTTGAGATTTGAGAATAGGTTTGGGTTAGGTTATAGGTTTTGGTTTTGGTTTAGGTTACAGGTTGTCACGCCCTAAACTCAGAAACCGGGCCCACAAAATTCTCGATCGTTGAATCTGGCACCGAAAGCCTTCGTAGAACTCCATTCTCGGCTTCCAGTGCCCTCACCAGGTTCCGATCCTGGGATGCTACGAGGAGGATTTTCAACATCGGTTTGATTCGTAATAAGCATAACCAAGGGCATAACCCACAAACAACAACCAAAAACTCCATTACATTTCCACTATGATCAAAAACTTTACAAGTACAATGAGCATAAAGGGAAATACAATGATAGTGGATGATAACTCCAAAATGATCTGCAAAGCGATCCTGCCTCAGCGCTGCTGTGCTCCAAAGTCACCTGCATGCAACGGTCGTGCATAAGCTTATAGAAAGCTTAGAGGGTGGTGAAAGTATGTGCGCAAGGTAGTAATATGATCATGCAATATCAGAGCAATGCAGAATATACTGATGGATCCATGAATACCGTTAGCCTACCAAGGCTATGCGATGCAAAACATGAATGTGTCGACCATACCAGGGCTATGCGATGCAAGATGCAAGTCAAGCATACAATCCTCATCTAAGTCCACATATCAATACAGCTCAAATCTGGGATATCACCGGGATCTAGTACACTCTAAACCTGATCTCCGCCCCATCGCGCGTAATAAGGTAAGTGGAAGAGACCTCACTATCCGTCTGCCAAAATCGGGCTCGACTCGTCGATAGCGGACCCATTCCTCAAGCTTGTCAGACTCAATCTAGCTTTGACCCCTACCCTCGGGCGGGTAAGGCCGCACCCTCTTCCAACCGACCACGACACAGTAGAGAGTGCAACCATCTGGTAATTGGCACTCAACGCTCATCTACCTACTCGGTATAGACATTGAAGCAACCTCTTAGTACCATAAGAGTTTAAGTACTTTCACCCAGGGATATCTATAGCACCCCATGTAGAATAAGATTTTTAGTATCCAATCCTGCCAACTACGATACGTCTGTGGAGGCTACGGTCCCGATGTCGCTAGGGCGTACAGTAACCATATCACACAATGCGAAATGCATGAATCACATTATCCAATCATGCAGCAATCCTGCGCGTATCTTGCACTCATGTGGAGCAACACCGCCTAACCGGGAGCCCCTAAATAATCTGCCCAAAGGCATATGCTATGGTCAATCACTTCTCATATCAAGCATACATATGATGCGCATGATCGTGAGTCATGGAACTATATTAAACATGTGATAAAGTAACAAACTATCCTTACAATGCAGATGGGCCTAGATGGCCTACACCCAACAAGTACGGGCTTTTCAATGGGCCCTAGGGAGAGTCATAATGCGGACATTTAACCAACATGATACTTGCAATGTGGACATCAAACCAACATTGCTCCCAAGGCGTAGCCCATAATGAATATCATTACATAAACTAGGTTGGGATCATACATTGCAATGGACCTTAGGTATATCCCATTGATCCTTAAATACATTAAATGGGCCTAATCATATGGGCCTTATATTCATCAAGTGGCCCACATCAATGGGCCGCACCAATGGGCCTTATGTGCATTGCAATGGGCCATAACCCGTGGGCCTTAGAAGGCATCACAATGGTTCTCAACCCATGGGCCTTATACATATCAAATGGGCCTAACCCCATGGGCCTTAAAATACATCAATTGGGTCCAATCCCATGGACCTTAGAATACATCTAATGGGTCCACTCCCATGGGCCTTAAATTACATCAAATAGGCCTAATCCCATGGACCTTGGAATACATTAAATGGGTTCACTCCCATGGGCCTTAAATTACATCAAATGGGCCTAATCCCATGGGCCTTAGAATACATCAAATGGGTCCAATCCCATGGGCCTTATAACATGCTAAGGTGGGGTCCACTCGGACTATGGATTTGGCCCATTCTTTAACTCATTTCATAAAATAAGCTTTTATAATGGATGGACAGATTGGATGCAGCACCTGTATTAAGGGTGGGGGCTCACATGAAGGCCCACCATCATGTATATTATATATAATATAATATATAATCTACATATTATATATATAGAATTTATACAATATTATATATAATATAATATACATATATATATAAATATATGCACACACACGCTGCACACATACATACTGCACACACGCACACACACTGCAAACCCACACGCACGCGCACGCATGCACACGCACCACAGTGGGCTCCAGCGTCCGCTGGATGGTGGAAATGAAACACATACATCACTGTGGGCTCCACGTGGGGCCCACCATAATGTTTATCTTCAATCCAACCCGTTGACAAGGTCACACGAACCTGAATGAAAGGAAAACACAAATTTCATCTTGATCCAAAACTTCTGTGGACCCAAAATGGGTTTCAATGGTAGACTCTCAATTCACACTGTTTCCTATGATGTGGGCCACCTGAGCGTTGGATGTGATTGAAACTCGGAGGGGGCCCACCTCAAGCAGTGGCCCACCTTATGAGCCGGTTGGATGACAAATGAACATCATGGTGGGGCCCACGACTGGAGCCATGGGACCCTGCTCGTATGCCCGCCCGCTCAACAGCGCAGGCGCTGCCTGCGCCTCTGGCAGCAGCAGCCCTGCTGCTTCCTTTTCTGATTTCTTATTTTTTTTTTGAAAACATCTGATTTTTGTGGTTTTTTGCAGGTGGGGTCCGCATCAGAAAAATCCATACCAGCCATTGGATTCCACGACTTGTATCAGGCTAAATGAGACCAATGTTTGAGATATTTCGGGTGTATAGACACATCAGGAGAGTTTTCAAGGATAAAACATACTATTTGCTAGACTATGGCCCGCTTGAGAGTTAGATTGACCTCATTTTTTGGCTCAACGCCTAATATGGTCCGCTGAATGGGATGGATGGCATGGATTGAATATATATGTCAAGGTGGGGCCTGCATGAGCAGCCCACCTAAAAATAAATCTTCCTTTTTTTTTTTTCCTTTTTTTTTTTTTACTACTGGCGTCCACGCCTGTACACGTACTCCATGTTAGCCACCACCAGGGATCGATACAAAGACCTCTAGTGCTGAAACGAGGCATCTTACACTCAGTCTGCCACTGAGCTAAGGAGCTGGGTGGGCCCAGCGTTAAAACGAGGTATCTTCACTTGGTCTGCCAGTGAACTATGGGGCTGGGTGGGCCCACATGGATCACACTTCACTGGCGGCCACCCCCACTATTAGCCACCACAAGGAAGGTCCCCAATGGATGGTTGGGATGGTATAAAAAAAAACATCATGGTGCGTCCCACATAGATGGGGTCCATCGGTAGATGGCATGGATGACATACACACATTAGGTGGGCCATAATCATAGAAAGAGAGAGAGAAAGAAAGAGAAGACACCGACAAAGATGGAAGGGCTCCGCCACTATAGGCCCCTCTTGATACAAAGCCTACATCAAGGTGGGTCCCACTACATGTGGCCCTTAAATCAAACAAATGTATGAAAACAAAACTCTGAAAATCACCCACCGCTTGATCTTCTTGCACCTATGGGTTCCTTAGCTCTTTAGCTTTGATTTCAACGGAGGAGATGAGGTTTGAATGGTTGAGATGAGAGATGAAAGGTGGGCCACACTTGGAGTTTTGGAAGAGAGGGAGAGACTCATACGTATGGGATTTTTGGTTGCTTGGAATGAAGCTTGAGAAATGAGAGAGAGTTGTAAAGGGAGAGAGAGAGAGAGAGTGATGGGTGATGGATGTGGTGAGTGATGGGTGTGTAAGAAATTCTTGACTTTTGTGGCCATTTGTATAAGAAAGGCATGGGTGGTGTAAGAACTTTTTGACTTTGGAGGCATTTTGTGTAAGAAAGGTATGGGCTTGTAAGAACTTTTAGACTTTTGTGGCTTGCTTGGGAAAGGGTGAAAAGTGATGTGTACTTGACATGAGATGTGATGGGATTTGATTGATTGATGGGATTGATGTGACACCTCATAGAGATTCTCTTGGATTTCACAACGCGTGGTGTTTTCCTCGCACCGAACACTGACTCACATCTCCTGACCAGGGTATCGCCTAGGCGCGCGAGTCGCGACATTGGAACCGTAGCGACGACGCAGTCGCTATGGTAAAGGTCTTGGGTTGAGTCGATACGGGTTGACGGCATACGAATCAGGGTCACCCGCAAATATCGGTTAAGGGTCGAAAGTTATCGAAATTCGACTGGTAAGAGCGCGGAAGTCTACGGAATGGTAAGGACTAAGATACGGGTCTTACACAGGTTTTAGTTTAGGTTAAGGTTTAGGTTTAGGTTAGAGGTTTTGGGATTTGAGAATGGGTTCGGGTTTAGGTTATAGGTTTTGGTTTTGGTTTAGGTTATAGGTTTTGGGATTTGATAATGGGTTCAGGTTTGGGTTATAGGTTTTGGTTTTGGTTTAGTTTTAGTTTATAAGTTTCGGATTTAAGAATGGGTTATGGTTTAGGTTTAGGAAATCGGTTCACGTTCGGGATTGGGTTTAAGTTTGGGTTTTCAAGTTTAGGTTTATATTTGGGTTTAAGTTTGGGTTTATGATTGGGCCCCACAGTTATGTATTTATTATATCCATATTGTTCATCCATATTTCGAGATCATTTTGGAGCATTATCCAAAAAAAAAATCATATCCAAAGATCAACTGGACCACACCACAAAGAACAACAGAAAATTGATTTTCACCGTTGAAACTTTTGTAGGGCCCACCATAACATTTATTTTCCATCCAATCTATTTATAAGGTCACAAAGACCTGGATGAAGAGAAAAAACAAATTTCATAATGATCCAAAACTTCTGTAACCCCTAAAAGGGTTTCAATGGTAGACGTTCAATTCCCCACTGCCTTTTAAAGTGTGGTCCACTTGATAGTTAGATCTGTCTTATTTTCTGTCTCAAGCCTTAATATGAGCTCGCCAAATAGATGTACGGTTTGGATATAACATACACCTCATAATGGGACCCAAAAAAAATAAAGATTCGACATTAAAAAAAATTTTGATTTTTATTTTATTGAATACAAAGTAATTTGCTACGAATTATAACCGTAGCTATATCCAAAAAAATCCGTAGCCAAAGGTGTCTGTCCGGGGTGGGCGCACCGAACTAGCGCGCCCGCGCCACTCGCTGACATATCCGGTGAGGGCGCGCCGATATGGCTGGGCCATGCCCACCTAGCGATTCCTATTGCTATGGATTATAACCGTATCCATAGCTGTAGTCTGTGCCCCTCTATGAATTTTTATTTATTTATTTATTTATTATTTTATTTATTTATTTTTACATGGAGAACTTCATTCTACTTACAATTTTCTCTAATACATATTTATATAAATATGTATATATAAGCATATAAAAATTCTTTTCTCTTTTTTTTTTTTTTCATTTCTTTCTTTTTTCATTTAACAAGAATATCTTCTAAACCAAAATTAGATACTTGACAAACCCTATAAGATTTTGGGGTAGGAGAAGCTACTTTAGCCAACCAACCTGGTTATTTTTTAAGAGTCCATCAGGTCGATGCTCGAAAATCCATTTCATTCACTTCATGGTCAATTTCAATCAGTTCGCGGTCAATTTTGTTCATTTCATTTACTTTGCGATCAATCCTATGCATTTCACGATCAATCCCGGTGATTCCGTTTTGATTCACGGTCATTTCCATGCATTTCACGATCAATTCTCCTCACTTCATGGTCATTTGTATGCATTTTGCGGTCAATTCGCTTCAAACCATGATCATTCCCATGCATTTCACGGTCATCCCAAACAATTTCGTGTTGATTCACGGTCATTTTGAGGCATTTCGTGGTCAATTCCCTTTGCTTAATGGTTATTTGCATGCACTTCGCGGTCAATTCGCTTCAAACCATGATCATTCCCATGCATTTCACGGTCATCCGAAATAATTTCGTGTTGATTCATGGTCATTTCGAGGCATTTCGCGGTCAATTCCCCTCACTTCACGGTCATTTGCATGCATTTCGCGGTCAATTCACTTCAAACCATGATCATTCCCATGCATTTCACAATCATCCGAAAAAATTCTGTATTGATTCACGGTCATTTCGAGGCATTTCAAGGTCAATTCCCTTCAAACCACGATCATTCCCATGCATTTCACGGTCATCCGAAACAATTCCGTGTTGATTCACGGTCATTTTGAGGCATTTCGCGGTCAATTCCCCTCACTTCACGGTCATTTGCATGCATTTCGCGGTCAATTCGCTTCAAACCATGATCATTCCCATGCATTTCACAGTCATCCCAAACAATTTCGTGTTGATTCACGGTCATTTCGAGGCATTTCGCGGTCAATTCCCTTCACTTCACGGTCATTTGCATGCATTTCTCGATCAATTCGCTTCAAATCATGATCATTCCCATGCATTTCACGGTCATCCAAAACAATTCCGTGTTGATTCACGGTCATTTCGAGGCATTTTGCGATCAATTCCCTTCACTTCACGGTCATTTGCATGCATTTCGCGGTCAATTCACTTCAAACCATGATCATTCCCATGCATTTCACGGTCGTCCAAAACAATTCCGTGTTTATTCACGGTCATTTCGAGGCATTTCACGGTCAAACTCCTTCACTTCACGGTCATTTGCATGCATTTCGCAGTCAATTCACTTCAAACCATGATCATTCTCATGCATTTCATGGTCGTCCGAAACAATTCCGTGTTGATTCACGGTCATTTCGAGGTATTTCACGATCAAACTCCACTTCATGGTCATAGGTTTAGGTTTAGGTTTTAGGTTTTACGTTTAGGTTTAGGTTTGGGTCTGGGTTTTGGGATTTGAGAATGGGTTCAGGTTTAGGTTATAGGTTTTGGTTTCGGTTTAGGTTATAGGTTTTTGGATTTGAGAATGGGTTCGGGTTTAGGCTATAGGTTTTGGTTTTGGTTTAGGTTATAGGTTTTGGGATTTGAGAATGGGTTCGGGTTTATGTTATAGGTTTTGGTTTTGGTTTAGGTTATTTCCATGCATTTCACAGTCATTCCTGCCTATTCCGTGTTGATTCACGGTCATTTCGACGCATTTTTGAACCCATATTTAACCAAAACAAAAACCTATAACCTAAACCCAAACCCATTATCAAATCCCAAAACCTATAACTAAAACCTATAACCAAAACCCGAGCCCATTCTCAAATCCCAAAACCTCTAACCTAAACCTAAACCTAAACCTAAACCAAAACCTATAACTTAACCTGAACCCATTCTCAAATCTCAAAACCTATAACCTATAACCAAAACCAAAACCAAAACCCGAACCCATTCTCAAATCCCAAAACCTATAACCAAAACCAAAACCAAAACCTATAACCTAAACCCGAACCCATTATGAAAATTATTTTTCCTCTTCATCCAGGTCTTTGTGACCTTATGAATGGAGTGGATTGAAAATAAATATTATGGGGGGCCCTACAAAAGTTTCAACGATGAAAATCAATTTTCTGTAGCTCTTTGTGGTGTGGTCTAGTTTCAATGGTGAAAATCAATTTTCGGCTGCTCTTTGAAGCGAATTGACCGCGAAATGCATGCAAATGACCATGAAGTGAAGGGAATTGACTGTGAAATGCCTCGAAATGATCGTGAATCAACACGGAAGTGTTTCGGATGACCGTGAAATGCATGAAAGTGATCATGAATTGAAGCAAATTAACCACGAAATGCATGAAAATGACTGTGAAGTGAAGGGAATTGATCGCGAAATGCCTCGAAATGACCGTGAATCAACACGGAATTGTTTGGGATGACCGTGAAATGCATGGGAATGATCATGGTTTGAAGCAAATTGACCGCGAACTACTTACAAATGACCGTGAAGTGAAGGGAATTGACCGCTAAATGCCTCGAAATGACCGTGAATCAACACGGAATTGTTTGGGATGACCGTGAAATGCATGGGAATGATCATGGTTTGAAGCAAATTGACCGCGAAATGCATGCAAATGACCGTGAGATGAAGGCAATTGACCGCGAAATGGCTCAAAATGACCGTGATTCAACACGGAATTGTTTGGGATGACCGTGAAATGCATGGGAATGATCATGGTTTGAAGCGAATTGATCGCAAATGCATGCAAATGACCATGAAGTGAAGGGAATTGACCGCGAAATGCCTCGAAATGACCGTGAATCAACACGAAATTGTTTGGGATGACCGTGAAATGCATGGGAATGATCATGGTTTGAAACGAATTGACCACGAAATGCTGCAAATGATCGTGAAGTGAAGGGAATTGACCGCGAAATGCCTCGAAATGACCATGAATTAACACGGAATTGTTTGGGATGACCGTGAAATGCATGGGAATGATCATGGTTTAAAGTGAATTGACCGTGAAATGCTTGCAAATGACCATGAAGTGAAGGGAATTGACCGTGAAATGCCTCGAAATGACCGTGAATCAACACAGAATTGTTTCGGATGACCGTGAAATGCATGAAAGTGATCATGAATTGAAGCGAATTGACCGCAAAATGCATGCAAATAACCGTGAAGTGAAGGGAATTGACCGTGAAATGGCTCGAAATGATCGTGAATCAACACGGAATTGTTTGGGATGACCGTGAAATGCATGGAAATGATCATGGTTTGAAGCAAATTGACCACGAAATGCATTCAAATGACCGTGAAGTAAAGGGAATTGACCGCGAAATGCCTCGAAATGACCATGAATCAACACGAAATTGTTTGGGATGACTTAAACCTATAACTATTCTCAAATCTCAAAACCTATAACTTAAACCTAACCTTTCCCTAAACCTATAACCTAAATTCAATTTCCTAAACCTAAAACTTAGCCTAAACCTAAACTCAAATCCCTAAACCTTAACCTATAACCTAACCCAAACCTATACTTATAACCTAAATCTAAACCCATTTTCAAATCCCAAAAGCTATAACCTAAACCAAAACCTATAACTTAAAGCAAAACCAAAACCTATAGCCTAAACCCGAACCCATTCTCAAATCCAAAAACCTATAACCTAAACCTAAACCATTAACCTATAACCTAAATCAAAACATATAACCTAAACCAAAACTAAAACCTATGACCTAAACTCGAACCCATTATCAAATCCTAAAACCTATAACCAAAACCTATAACCTAAACCCAAACCCATTATCAAATCCTGAAACCTATAACCTAAACCGAAACCAAAACCTATAACCTAAACCTGAACCCATTATCAAATCCCTAAACCTATAACCTAAACTGAAACCAAAACCTATAACCTAAGCTCGAACCCATTATCAAATCCTAAAACCTATAACCTAAACCCGAACCCATTCTCAAATCCCAAAACCCAAACCCAAACCTAAACCTAAACGTAAAACCTAAAACCTAAACCTAAGCCTATGACCGTGAAGTGAAGGAGTTTGACCGTGAAATGCCTCGAAATGAACGTGAATCAACACAGAATTGTTTCGGACGACCGTGAAATGCATGGGAATGATCATGGTTTGAAGCGAATTGACCGCGAAATGCATACAAATGACTGTGAAGTGAAGGGAATTGACCGCGAAATGCCTCGAAATGACCGTGAATCAACACGGAATTTTTTGGGATGACCGTGAAATGCATGGGAATGATCAAGGTTTGAAGCGAATTGACCGCGAAATGCATGCAAATGACCGTGAAGTGAAGGGAATTGACCACGAAATGCCTCGAAATGACCGTGAATCAACACGAAATTGTTTCGGATGACCGTGAAATGGATGGGAATGATCATGGTTTGAAGCGAATTGACCGTAAAATGCATGCAAATGACCGTGAAGTGAGGGGAATTAACTGCGAAATGCCTCGAAATGACCGTGAATCAACACGAAATTGTTTGGGATGACCGTGAAATGCATGGGAATGATCATGGTTTGAAGCGAATTGACCGGGAAATGCATGCAAATGATCGTGAAGTTAAGGGAATTGACCGCGAAATGCCTCAAAATGACCATGAATCAACACGAAATTGTTTGGGATGACCGTGAAATGCATGGGAATGATCATGGTTTGAAGTGAATTGACCACAAAATGCATGCAAATGACCGTGAAGTGAAGGGAATTGACCGTGAAATGCCTCGAAATGACCGTGAATCAACAGGGAATTGTTTGGGATGACCGTGAATTGCATGGGAATGATCATGGTTTGAAGCGAATTGATCGCGAAATGCTTGCAAATGACCGTGAAATGCCTCGAAATGACCATGAATCAACACGAAAATGTTTTGGATGACCATGAAATGCATGGAAGTGATCATGAATTGAAGCGAAATGACCGTGAAATGCATGCAAATGAAATGAACAAAATTGACCGCAAAGTGAATGAATTAGATTTTTGATCATCGAGCTTATGAAATCTTGAAAAATAACTAGATTGGTTGGTTTAAGTAGCTTCTCCTACCCTAAAATCATATAGGGTACATCAAGTAACTAATTTTAGTTTAGAAGATATTCTTGTTAAATGAATAAAGAAAGAAATGGAAAAAAAGAGAAAAAAAATTTTATATGCTTATAATATATATATATATATATATATATATATATGTGTGTTAGAGAAAATTATAGGTAGAATAAAGTTCTCCATGTACCAAAAAAAAAAAAAAAAACCGCATAAAAAAACCATAAAAAAATACAAAAAAAAATAAAAAACCTATTGCTACGGATTTTAGCTACGGTTATTATCCGTAGCCATAGGGACCACCCTATGGGTGTGGCCCCTCCAGATAGGCATGGCCGCGCCGGACAAGCTAGCAAGTGGCATGGGGGGCCACCAGTTCGGCGCACCCACCCCGGGTGGACTCTATTGCTACAGATTATGGTATCTATGGCTACGGTTATAATCCGTAGCCATAGGTCTGACCGTAGCAAATGACATTACCATTCTTCTTTGAACGTCTACCGTTGAAACCCTTTCAGGGGTCACGGAAGTTTTGGATCATTACGAAATTTGTTTTTCCTATTCATCCAGGTCTTTGTGACCTCATGAATAGATTGGATGGAAAATAAATGTTATGGTGGGCCCTACAAAAGTTTCAACAGTGAAAATCAATTTTCTACTGCTCTTTGTGGTGTGGTCCAGTTGATCTTTGGATATGATTTTTTTTTTTTTTTGGGATAATGCTCAGAAATGATCTCGAAATATGGATGAACGTTGTGGATAGAATAAATACATAACTGTGGGGCCCATGTAACGTTGATCTCTTTTGAACCATTCGTATAACTCAGAGTTCGATGAGCGTCAGCGCTCATCTTCGAGCAGCAGCCGATCCGCTTGAAGGAAAAGGCAGGGGCATTTTTGACCTTTGGGAAGGCGTCCGTACACCCAAGGAGTATTTTTGGAAAGTAAAATGGGTGGGCTTTGTCTCGGGAATGAGCCATATACTGGTCGTACAGTTGGAAATTTCTCATTTATGTAGCAACTAGAAAATAGTCCTCACTTTTACGGAATGAAAACTACAATCACATCCAGCCAATAATTCTCTAAATTTATCTTCTCAGTAAAGAAAATATGCTAAGCATTTGTTATGAATTATGATAGAAAGAGGTAAGAAAGTTTGCAACCTTTGAAGGGTAACTCGGTTGGGTGGTTTATCTACCAAGCCCATTAATAAGATATGTGAGCCGGGTTTGAGTGGGGTGGCCTATGGGATACAGGGACATAATCGGAATGAGCGGCTCATGTAAGGGGGTAACTCGTGTGAGGCAGGCCCCACTTGTGTGAAGCGAAACCCATATGAAGTGATGCCCACGGGAGGTTTGGATGAAGTCCTAACCCATGAAATGTAAGGCCTTTTCTATGAGACAAAGGGATTAATTTGTCATGCTCTATCAGTTCAAGCTTTTAGAGCAAGTGGTTAATTGTCCCACATCAACTGTTCTCATCCAAAGGAAGGTATAGGAACTTGGGTTAGGCCTACCCCAAGCATATTATCGATGAAACCAAGCTTCACCAGGCAGGCCCACCAACCTCGATCTTGTCCAACCAATGTTAATAAACGACTTGGGCTGGATGGAGTTACCTGGCCTCATATGGAAAATCAATGACCGACCCATGATTCAGTGAGCGAACCCTAAAATGACCGAAATGGTGCTAGACTAGAAGCTAGGCCTAGATGAAACCAGCCCAATCGAAATCATATTTTGAAGGTGTATAACACAAACTTAAAACTGGGGGATCCACATCACAAATACAGAAAGTTTAAGGGTGCATTTGGTTACACCAAATATGATGAAATTAATTTCACAATCAGCCTAATTTGGTGCAAATTTTCATGATATTGGGGTAACCAAATGCTCCCTAAATCAAAATCCATCTCATTTCTATAAACATAATAACTCCCTTATTTGTTTTAGCCCAAATAAAACTTTAGATATTTCAGATGTAGTGTAGCTGCCAGCAATAGCTTATTCACGTGATCATAACTCTCTACATGAATTTAACGGTCCATTACATTTCTCCTCTTTCTTTAGATGACACCAAGCACCTTCCCAAAACAAGTCACTGTTACTTCGTTGTAGTGATCGCATGAAAGAATAAAAAGAGAAAATGTAGGCAAGTAGAGAGAGTTAAAAAAAAAAAGTAATAGTAGAGAATAAATGAAAATCTGAAATGGCAAAAGCTCTCTCTTGAGCCCCCAAATTATAGACCTTTGGGGCTCTTTGGATGACTTAGATATTTCAATTAACATGTTTTGCAACACCCGAATTTTGTAGCCGTTAGGAATTAATCACTTTGGAGTAGATAATTGTGATCCCTAGAACCTGAATACCTGTGTTTAAGGGTGGAAACGGCCCGAACCGGCTTGGATTTGGGACATACTAGCTTGGGCCATGCATGCATGCATTTGGCCTGATCAATTTTCAGGTTGACACAACCTGGCCCGACTTTACATGTTATATCTTACAAATATGTCATTCCAATCCACAGTTTAGGCAACCCATCCATCTTGAATGTTGGCTGTAGATTTCGTTCCTCTAAAATATCTTTCTTTGTGCATGTGGGGCTCATTTGATCAGCGAATAGATTAAGAACATTCAAGTGTGAAGTAGGAATTTTATCAATTTTTGGGTCAGGCCCAGCAGAGTTGGGTCCGGTCAGTCAGGCCCAGGCCAACAATATCTTTTGGGCTCAAACTTGGGCCTACTATGATAGGCCCGTGCCAAACTTGGGCCTTGTTCTTAAGTGTCAGGATGGGCAGGGAAGCCTAGCCTGAATCAAGCCCAGCTCATTGCCAACACCTATTTTTAGTTCACTTACCATGGACACCCTGCCCTAAGCTAATAAGCTGATTGAGTTTGAACTGTTGTGTGTCAAATATTGCATATTTCTCTATGTTTATATCTTGGGTTTATCAACATGATAATGTTTAATTGGTATATTTTTACGTATTTGTATTGCGAGGTAAATCTAAGAGCTTGGATTGAAAAGAATGTCAAAAGCATGGATTTGATACTTAAGAATCACCAAAGCAATGAGTGGATTTTAAGAGACTAATATTGAAGATTTCAAGACTTTAAGATCCAAAAAAACTAAGTACAAAGGATGAAGAAAGATTGGAGAAGATTACGAAGTCAGCAGTAGAAAATAGGCCAGTTCGGTCCGACCAAAATCACATAAAATAGTCCAACAATCAAAGATAAAATTTAGAGTTAATTCGGTTAGACTGAAGGATAATTTGGTCTGACTGAAGAAAGGATTCGGTGGGATCAAAAGTGCACAAAAAGCTTCAACGCTGAGAAGAGTTAATTCGATCTGACCGAAAATTAAGTTCGATCCGACCGAAGCGTAACTCTGTTGTGTAAATTTGAGGCGGTTTCAAAGTTGGTCTAAGAAAAGGTTATAAATATGGGTTCTTTAAGGAATTCTAGACATGAATTAGGCTTGGAAGAGTGGAGCAAGGTGATGGAGAACTTTAAGGAGTCCTTCTTTGAGAATCTTCTTCTTCTAGTTAGTTTTTATATTTTCTTTAAGAGTTTTAATTTCAAGCATGTCGATGGTTAATTAAATCTCTTAGCTGGGGCTAAGAGGTGAAGTTTGTAGCGTGTTGGGATGTTTATCATGCTTTGATTCTTGTTTATAATGAACTTCATTGAATTCTATTTTGAATTAAGGAATATTTTTAGCTTTCTATAGTTTATTGTGACTCAAATTACAATATATGTTGTTGTTGGCTTTAAATATCTTCTTATTTGTTTTGATATTGTTGAAATTGGTAAATTTCATGATTCACTATCGTCTCCTAGGCATGGTGGATGGTTGAATTCCCTTCCAATCATTACAAATGTTCTTCATGTGTGAACTAATTCAATGAAAGGTTCAGATTTGATTTAATTGTTTCATTTTCCAACTAGATATGATAGGACTCTGATTTCAGTTGTGTCTATTGAATAAGTAAGGTAACATCTTGATAGCTACAAGTGAATCATTGGCGCTCTAGTTTCCTTTTGATTATTGATAACTCATTCACAATTATTTTCAGATATTTTAGAATTTAGTTTAGATCTTATTCTACTTCTGCTTTTAGTCAATTCCAAAATATGTACAAGTTAAGTCCTTGTGGATTCGACCTTGGTCTCATAGAGTTATTATTACATCACAACCCTGCACTTAGGGTTGTGAACAAGTTTTTAGTATCGTTGCCGGGGACTATGACTACGTTTTTCTTAGATTAATTAGTATTAAAATCAGGGTTAAGTTTTTGTTTCTAGTTTAGGATTTTCTGAATTTATTTATTAGAACTAACTTTGTTTTCGGTTTTGTAGAATCATAACATAGCAACTCTAATCGATTAACCTCTCTCCAACTCTCCCTTATCTTTTTAGATTTCTTTTACTATAGTTTTTAGTTTTCTTTCTCTCAAGTTCTAGTTATTAGTTGCTTGAGGGCTGTAAGTGTTTCATGCCCAAGTGAGTTCGTGATAACATTCTCCGTCTCTTGAGCAAAGGAGGATTAGTTGAAGGGTTGCCTATCCATCACAAGATTAGACACCACCTGAGATCCTCTAAGTCAATAGAAGTTATGGCTACACATCAACCTCAACACCCAGTTGATGAGGCCCAGGATGAGAATGAGGTTCATCATGCACCCCCACCTCGTACTCTACGTGATAATTTACAACCAACGGGGCTAAGTACATCTTCCTACATGATATTCCCATTGAATACAGGAACTATGGATGTTAAACTAGGAGTAATTCTACTCCTTCCTAAGTTTCATGGACTAGAATCTGAAAGTCCATACTTGCATATGAAAGAGTTTGATGAGATAATATCTACATTATGTTGGAAATCAGGCCCCAAACTCGAAAATCAGGATCAAAAAATTTCCAATTGCCGAATCTAGCGTTGACAGCCTCTGTAGTATCCCATTATCGGCTCCCGACATACATATGCCGGATTCCGATCCTGGGATCCTATAAGGAGGATTTTCACCATGATTTTTTTTTTGAACAGTTAATCTGTTTAGGTACATTTTGTACATGGTATCAACGCATATCGAAGAGACAAACCTGTTCGACATGTCACACATAATATGGTGCACTAGTTTAACAGTAATGAAGGAAATAATAACAAACTCCAATAGTTCTTGTATGCAACCTGAAAAAGTGTAAGCATATGTATGAGCAAACCACAGCTTGTCAGTCTACTGCGTGTCGGGAGTAAAACACGTCTTATCAGGGTACTCCCGTAAAAACATCCAAAACAACTATAGGCATGTTATCAACCAGTCATGTTATCATAGGTGAGTAATCAATCAATCATGTCGTACAACTACACAGGTTATCATGAATATGACATCAATAATAGGCATATCACTAAACAAGCGACCATGAATCACAAAAATAGCCAATCAATATGAACAAGATAATTAAATTTTATTTTCTACTATATGACATATGATGGAAGGGTAATGACAGAGCTGACATGTAGAGTCGAGATGATAGTACGTGGTATCGCAAGCTGTGGAGTTCATCACAATGAACTTCTATCCAAACTAGTCCCATACCTAAATTTGGATAGCTAAACTCAATGTGGTAAACTACTGATCTCAGGTTGGTCGCGTACTCAACCGAAATCATGGTCATAGCGAAGGTTCAAATAATGATTTAGTTGCGCACTACCAGCCCGAGTGGATAGTGAATGAATGAATGAGTTAGATGCTGAGTATGCAACTCCTACTTAGTAAGTCCACATATAACCACCACAACGCTTCCAATATGGGACAAGGTTCTGCACCACTACATGCACAGTAGCCTGCAACCACTAGTAGCTTACCCAGGCCCTTAGGCCCCACCCATATCAGCATCCACCCATGTATGCCTGCCCACATTTGTAACAGTAACGGGGCGTCACAATATCAGAGTAATGCGGAAAATGCTGACAAGTCCATGAATGCTATCAGTTATACTAAGACTATGCGATGCAAAGCATAAATGTTGTCGGCCATAACAAGGTTATGCGATGCAAGGCATGAATGTTGTCGGCCATAACAAGGCTATGCGATGCAAGGCATGAATGTTATCGGCCATACTAAGGCTATGCAATGCAAGGCATACGTGGTCGATGTCATATGCAAGATGCAACGTAAGCATGCCAGTCCTCATCAAGATCCACATATCAGTACAGTTCATCTCTGGACAATCACCGGGGTCTAGTACACTCAATACCAGCTTGTTGCCCCATCTAAGCACACAATTGAGTAGGTAGAAGAGACCTCACTATCCGCCTGCCAATATCGAGCCCGACTCATCGGTAGTGGACCCATCCCTCAAGTTGAGTCAGACTCATCATAGTAATTACCCCCTCACTCGGACAAGTAAGGCCACACCCCTTTCCAACCGACCATGACATAGTAGGAGACGTAGCCAACTGATATTCGACCCTCATGCGCTCATGCATCCACTCGATTTAGACATTAGAGCATCCTCTGGTACCATAAGGGTTTAAGGACTTTCATCCTAGGACATCTATGGCTCCCCTATGTTAGAACAAGTATTTTTGGTATCCAATCCTGTCATCCACACTATGCCTACGGAGGCTACAGTCCTGATGTCGCTAGGGCTTACAGTAATCATGTCACACAAATGCGAGATGCATGAGTCACACTATCCAGTCATGCAGCAATCCTATGCGTACTGTGCGCTTATGTGGGGCAACTTCGTCTATCAGGGAGTCTCATAAACAATCCGTCTAATGGCATATGCTATGATTAATCACTCTTTATAATAAGCATACAAATGATGCGCATGTGCACGTAACATGATGGTATGCTAGCCTATACTCAGTACATCCTACTAGACTATGTACACTAGCATGCCTATTAGATATAAACAATAATTGGCCTAAACACAAGAATAGCCAATGTGACATGAGGGTCGATATATTTAAGTATCTTCAATAACACACTAAGGCCCTATACCTCTTGTGAATACTTAACAAATGGCCACCAAGGCACCTATAACATAAGGTGCATAGGTTATGGTAGTATACTAGTTTTAACATGTATCATCATTATCACAAACATCATTCAACATCAAATTTATCCTTATAACATGTATCATGTAATCATGTGCATAGAGTACATAGCATATAGGGATTCACATGCATCGCCAATATCATGACCATCATCCATCACTATCATACATGCCCTAGGCATTAGTTGTCTGTCATGCATGAGGTTATCCTTACGTCCACCAACATCATTTACTTATCATTATCGGTGCATCAAGTAAAATATGGCTTTCTTATCCACATTATCATCACGCAGTCAATACTTGCATTATTATCACTTGGATATCAAGCATAGTGGTCAACTAGCATGTTTTATCATCATGCATATATATATATATATATATATATATATATATATATATATATATATATATATATATATATCATTACTGTGATGATCATTTTTACTTCATGATTAACATAAACAATGTCATAAGTACTATAAATAATTACTCATCCATCATTAATGCATATGCACACCATCGATTAAATCGTATCTGTCATTTCAACCAACAACTCACAATCATTATTATTATGTTACCATACATTTATCATCATCTCACCCATCACTAGGTGCGTCCTACCGAGTGTGACTTCCACAGTGGTCTTGAACTACATGCAAAGCATGAGGTCGTATAGGTCAAGTGTGAACTCCACTTGGTGAACCAATAGGCTAACCCAAGGGCATAAATGTCTAACCACAATGCTTTCAATGGTGTGAATCTAGTTTCACAACTAAGTGGGCCCCACTCATTCCACCAATTAGAAATATTGCACAATATCAAACATAAAGGATAACATGCTAACATCTTTCATGTCATATATCATATTGGGCTCACTAGCCACATACACAGCAAACCAAGAAAAGCTCAATTATCTCATTTATGCATTGTAAAATAGGACTCTCTATGCGTGGTCCACTTGACTAGAGGTAGTATGAAAGGCACACCACCCCAGTAAGCAATGGGCTTACCCAACAGGCTCAAGGAAGGTTACCATTGTGGGCTTCTCACTCCCCAACAATGTCTCTAAGTGTTGGGCCTGCTTAGGCCTTAGGGTTGCATCATTTAGATGGGCCCAAGGCCACCTATGTCTTAAGATAACATTTGGATAGCAAGATTTGTCCACTAAATATTTTACAAGTTATACAACACCCATTTACAAAATATGCTAGGTGGACCTCATTACATGAAAGGTAAGGCCTATACAAGACAGCCATGTTAGATGGCCCACTTAAGGTTTTTAAGCATAACAATATTTGAGAGTTATTTTTTAGAGTTTAGATGCTACATTAAATGCTTTTGGAAGGTGGTGGACCCCACTGATGTGGCCCCACATAAATTTTACATCAAACAGATTTTTGTGCAAATGTTGGTTTCTGGTCATCTTCAATTCAAATTTATGATCATGTGGGACCCACATATGCTGAAATGAGGGATCCATCTGGTAGCTCTACGTATGGGCTTTAAAAGGTATAAGGCAAGCCTCCTTGGTTGGGTGTTTACAATTTATGGTGATGTCCCAAATATGGGTACTTGGAGGAAATGTATAGGAAACACAGTGCAGAATTAGTTTTGGCCCAATCTTGAGTACGTTCCGTGATCACAGGGGACCACCTTTCAGTGTCCCATTAGGTGCCCTTAGTTGTATTATATATGCACTTCAAAAACTATAAGCTAGGACCAACTGGTTGTGCACATGTAATATTTGGTATAGGGCCAAACATAGGTACTTTGATTTTTTGCACAACCATGCCTGACCACATTTTGGGATCCACTCCCTAATCATGTGGAGTCTGATTTAGCCCGAGCAAAATATTATTAATCTATTCATTGGTATAGGTTAAAGGTTCCAAGTGATGGCCTACTCATATCTCCAGCATGTGGTCCACTATAGAGGCCCAAAGCTGGTACAAAACACAAATAATCAGACAATTTTCAGAAATGGGGTTTGTCACAACTTAGGGCCCAGTTTTCAAACACTTAGGGAATCATTCATGACAAAAAGGTGGGACATCTCAGCTCACTTATATAATGATAAAACATCCCCTAAAGTGGGACCCTTAAATACAGAGTATGGAGCCCACCACAAGTTGTTAAAGAGGCCTACATGCAATGCAGTTAGGTACTTAGAAATATTTCAGCAAACACAAAGTGCAAAAGAAGTTAAATAGATCCAATGGCAAGTGGGGCCCACATGCTAAAAAAATCATAGATAAGAGACACACAAAAATATACATGGGTTTCCAAATTGGATGAACTAATAAAATGCACAAATCACAAGTGATCCCACACCCAAGTGGGTCAATAAGAGGATGAATGTTATGTACAACATATATCTAACACACACATTTAGTAGCACATGAAATATATTGATCAAATCTCTATGATCAGATTCTCTATTGGAAAATCCAATCCAATGGATGGTTTAGTAATACATCATTTAGGTTGTATATAGATTTCCAACCATACAGAGGCTTGGATCCATCTGGACCATATAAAACAATTTAAGATTTATCCTTACGGAAGTATCTGTTGGTTCAGAATTTTTTAAATTTTATCATAAAAGAATCTAATCATAGGGACCATACATATGATTATTTACTATCTCAAGTAAGTTAAGAACAAATATCAAATGCATCCGACCGTTGGAATCACGGATATCGACCACACAAGAATGGTCATAATAAGCCCCTAAATACATTTTTCATATAAGGCCAAGATCTCAGCCGTCCGAACTCCGATTGAGGCTTATTATATATTATTGGAAAGCTAGTTAGATTTTCTATAAATTAAATGGAACGTATATTTTTAATACATTCATTAAAAGAGTTAAAAATGGGTCTGTTTTAGGCAAATCGGAATCATGCATGTGTTGTTAGATAGCAGCCAAGTAAACTTGATGTTACGGATGATTAGACTGTTGGATGACTACGAAATTTGGCCAGAGTTAGTTCAATTGTGGTTCATGTTATTCCCAAGTTTCAACTCTGATCTTAGCATGGTCGAGTTTATATGATTTTTATAACTTGCTATCTAGATTTTAAAAAATAAAAATAAATAAATAAATAAAACAGGATTTTATGTGAAGTGTGTGGATATGATGTTCATCATGGTGGACCACACTAACATGGGCCACTTTTCTGACCACCATAACCATAAATACATGCACACAAGAACTCTACCCTAGTGGGGCCCACACATATCAAGAAAATTAAAAAAAGGAAGAAAGAGGAGGATGAGGAAGATGAGAGGAGGGTTGTAGACTCACCTCAATGGATGGATGGTTGGATGATGATGTGTGTCCACTCCCTCTTAGTTTGATGATGGGCCACACCTTAGCCCCACTCTCTCTCACTTTCTCTTAAAATCTCAGAATTTTTCTAAGTATAGGAAAAGAATAAGTGCAAAAGAGCTCGTACTCTTATGCGCAAGATGATGTGGTAAGTTTATGAGATCTTATTGGTGCTAAAAGTGAGGTGGAAGGTGATATATGGTATGAGTAGTGGATGGATGAGGTGGATGGTGCTAATCATGCATTGGCCAAGGTGGAAGAAATCTAGACATACATTGGTTAACAGATGGATAAGGGTTATGGGTTGTAGGTGATGCATGGTGCATGATGAAGTGGAGTATTGTAATTAGTTGTTTGAAGTGATGTGTCATAAATCAAGACATGCATTGAATGCATGTATAGGATGAGGTAGACATGAGCCATGATTGGTTTCTAAGGCATGGGAAGAGAGCTAACGATGAGTTTTGGGATAGAATCTATTTTTGTTTTATAGTGCTTGTCTTATACGTGTTAGCTTCTTATTTTGTCATGTAGCAATTGTCCTATTTGTTGGTAATTTTCATGTTCTAAAAGTAGGCTTTAGGCATACATGGGCTCAAGTCTAACGGGCCTAACATAATAAAGGTTGTTTGCGTTACTGGATACATAATTTGGGCCTTACATTTGATGAGTCATATCTCACTAACGGAGTGTCGGTTTGATGCACGATTTTCACCATTGTGATCGCAACGACGATGCAATCCACATGATAGAGGTCTCAAGACCATCCGGAACAAATCACTTGGGTGAGTTTTCTAGGTGCACTAGGGTGCAGTGTATGGTCTATTAACGATACGAGTTGGGACACGTGTGCATACAAGCGATGTTGTAAAAGACTAGGATCCCACACATAACACTTCCAAAACATGTCCAAGGACACAGTTAGACTAAAATTGTTCCCTTTCTCCTTGAAAGAAAAGGCTAAGTCGTGGCTACATTCCTTAAGATCGCGGTCCATTGGATCATAAGCTGAGTTGACAAAGGAGTTCCTTAAAAAGTTATTTTCATATCATAAAACGAGTACATTAAGGAAAGAAATCATGAATTTTACGCAAAAAGAAGATGAAACCTTCCAATGTTGGGAGTGATATAAGGATCTTATAAATTCATGTCCATAGCATGGCTATGAAATACAGTGGATTACAAGCTTTTTCTATGAAGGATTGACCTTGCCCATGCGCTAATTTGTGGAGATGTTATGTAATCGGGAATTCAAGAACAAGGAAGTCGATGATGCGTGGGATTATTTTGATAAACTTGCTAAAAAAGTGCAATCATGGGATACCTCCCCAAGACCCACCACTTTTAAGCCTACTCAATCAAAGGAAAGGTGTACATGTTAAAATGATTAAACCACTCTTTAGTTGTCAAATTTCGTATGATCAAAACAAATTGTCAAGAGATCTTCAAGTCCGATCCAAGATCAAGAAAAGATCAAGAGAAGATCAAGCTCAAGTCAAGTACATTTTCAAGCTAAAGATCAATTGATATTCAAGTACAATATCAAGCTCAAAAGTCAAGATGAAGTCGGTGATCAAGTTCAAGACAAAGAAGTACAAATATTTCACATATCTCAGGTAGTATAAAACCCTAGAAAGACCTTAGGTTTATGTGCTTTTAAAATTTATTTAAATTGGGTTTTTATACTTGTGTTTGCTTGAAATTCGACCAACCAAAGATTTGGTTCGAGTAGTCTGAGTTTTCTCAGCCAATCCAAGTTCAAGTGGAAGTAAAATTGTATTGTGGTTACAAATTTGACCAGTCGCATTTTTTATTCGACTAGTCAAAAACTGATCTTCGAGCAGCCCAAGAAAATTTAGCTCAAAGTCTAGTAACTAAATCGTTTCGAATTTTGGGATCTTCGACCAGTTGAAGAACAAATTCGACTAGTTGAACAGAGCTCTTTAACTGGTCGAACTGGTCCTCGAGCTAGTCAAAGTTTGGATAAATCTTATCTCGCGCTATCCAAAATCCATTGAACAGCTCGGGCTAGTTGAAGACTGCCTCGGGCCAGTCGAAGATTGTGAACGCTGGAAAATCGGCGCCCATGCTGGTTTGGCATTTATGGCACGTGATTGGGCTAATTTGGATTGCTGATGCGATAGTCTTGGAGTCTCCATTAACCACTTAATTCAAAATCCTGCAATCGGAAGAATGTGTAAAGCCACAGAATCCGAGGGCTCTCTTGCTTTAAGTTGACTCTTGCTCTGCGATTCGGGATTCTGAGTAAGGGACCTCGGTTACAAAGAGGGAATGTATTAAGCACCTTCTCTACCCATACAAATGTACGGTCTTTACTTCGTGTGGTAAAATAGCCTTAAGGGATAAAATGATGAGATAGAAATGGGACTAGATAGACTCAGATTTCAGATATGGTAAGGTTTGAAATTTCAGAAAACTGCAAAGCATACGTCCAAAGAATGTCTATAGGAGTTTTTAAACAGATGTAATGATGCAAAACTATCATTAAGAAGACTAGGCTACCATGATTTTCTGATGTGACAGGATTCGATTTTTCAACAGGTCACAGAGCATACATTCAATGGTAACTTAGGGAAGCAGGGGGGTTGAGAAGGGAAGTAATGATGCGATAAATGCTAATGATGATGGTGTGATCTTTGGCTTACATTTGAAGTAGCTTAGATAGTTAGATGCACTATGGTTGGAAATGATTGGCCCAAGTAGGATTATAAAAGCTGAGGATGGCTGGAGGAGGCTACAGGGGGGGTTAAAAAGATGAGAGCTTGAGAACCCTTGCACTCACTCTCACTCTCACTCACTTACTTTCTCTCACTCTTACTCTCATATTTGTAGTTGAATAATTCTCTTGATATTTGTCTTAGATTTTTTATTATGTATGAAATGAAGAGAAGTGAAGGCTATTTATAGCCTTTTGGGATGACATTTTGGTAATTCTAGGGTTTATGAAGGATAAATGCTGATGTGGCAGATTATGATTGGCTGAGAGAAGGGTAATGCTATATGATATACTTTTATAAGCTCTTGGGTTTGGTAGGATGGTAAATATAGTGAATGTTGGGGGTAAGTTTATATAAGAGTTAACTTTTGGAGGGGGAACAATTGTGTGCTCAGAGAGCACATTTGTCGAGCGAGGGTGGTAATCCGATTATCGCCAGTGGTAGTCAGACTACTGCCCATGGTGGTTAGACTAATGCTCAGGTACGGTTGTTCTAGTGGTTTGGACCGGTGGGCATATTTTGAGCCTTGAGAGTGGCTCGAAGACCGTTTTTGGATATTTGGCTAAAAAATGGCACAATATTGTCTCAAAAATGGCTTGGGAATGATTCGAGAAATGGATCAATTTTTAGGCACGCTCTGTCTTGGATGATGGCTCGTATTGAGTTGAGGTTTATGGTAACGTAATGACTCAGGTTCGATTAAGGTTTGGATTAGGTTTGAGAAATAGTTGCGGTTGAGGTTCAGTTCCTAAGGGTCTGTAACGCCCTGAAAATCAGGGGTCGAGCAGGAGCCCAACTACCGAGTTCCAACGCATCACTTATATAACATAGAAAATGATAATTGAATGTTGTCCGTATTAGTGCATTAAACATGAAGGGGATTATACGAAAACAACATATCATACTCCAGAGATAGTTAAATTTCACAAGTGGAAGACTGTGATAGATATATAAAGTACATAGATGCGTTTTCCAACCTCCAAAGTATGGTGGCATTACTGAGCTAAATAAATACATATTTGTCCTAAAAAAATACAAAATGACAAAATGTGAATGTCCCACTAATCATATATCCCTGCAATCCCGTTGATCAGAGAGGCCTACATAAACCCGCCTGATAACTGCATGTATGAGAACTCCTCATCATCGTAGAAGTCTGGCTCAGCCTCATACGTCGCATCAGAATCTGCATCTAACACAAAGTCTGGTTGATGTTGAAAACACCGTCCCAGAATGTGGGAGTAAGTGATCAACTTAGTGGAACCATGAAGCAAAGGTTAACATGTTATTAATTCAGTTAACCAATAATGATAAAGCAATACAAAAATTAGGTCCTAAGTACTCTTCTTAATGTAAGGATGGTATGTAATAGTGATGCATGCCCTCGCCTATACTCCCTCTTGCGAAACCATCTTATGATCGCGGCATGCACCCCTTCCTCTGTGCACTTCCTCGCCAAAGCACCGTGCAATGCAATGCATGGTCATGTTAGCCAAGTTCTTAATTAGACATATTCATATAGCAGGATTATGAAGCTAAGGCACCTCCATTTATATCATAACCCAAACATTGATCCATCTAGGGTCGTCAATCCTAGTAGTCACATACGATAGACATTTTTCAGGTCACTACGGAGAGGCTCGTCACCTCAGCGTAGGGCTAATTTATACTCTAGTTCACTATGGAAAGGCTCGTCACCTCACGTAGACCTAATGTATGCTCGAGGTCACTACTGGCTCGTCACCTGATCATAGGCTAACAACTCGAATACAGTGTCTCATACTAGCGTATTCGGCTCATGAGTCTGGGTTGCTCATTGGACACTATGGGGAGGCTCATCGCCCTAGTGTAGGCCGACAGCATGACCACGGTGTCCCATACCACCATGATCGGCTCATGAGTCTTAGCGATCGAGGTACCAAGGTTAAATGGGCTTTGCACTGGTAAGTTGGTACCTTAGATTCAAACAGAAGTGTCCATACATGGTAAACATATATCAGGTCAATCGGGTTGCTTGACAAGCTTGACTGGTATGAGCATACGTCGAGCTGATCAACATGGAGCGCGTAAGCACTCCGCGTGGCCTAACCACTGCCAACAAGCAACATACGACTCAGATTCATCTGGCGTGTCTATCGTGGCTAAACAGTTCAGCCACCGATTACAAACCATTACTGATTGCCTGGACTATATCGTAGCCCCAATCACACTCCAAGTAATAGCATTCACATGTAATAGCCAAAGATAGCATATGAAAATCAATTCTACTTCCACAAAACCCATACCACACATGTTACGATAAATAGATATTTCATCCGTAAATCACATAGTCGTAAGATAGGTTACCTAGAGGAAATTGCAACTATAGATAAGGAAATTTGAGGATCCCATCTCAAAACCCTCATTACACATATTTAAACAAGCATTTTCTCATTCAGGCATTTTATCAAACACTTAGACTACACATATCATATATATATAATAAATTTGTAAAACACAAATTATGACAAATCCTTTCACATATGAGTTACCACATGCACAACAATTATGTATTTACCATCAATAATCATGGCAAGCACAAATCCAAATTCCATATTCATTCAAACATTTCAACAAACACATGGAATGTATTATAAATTAACATAGTTTATATATATGCATAATATACGGAAAATCGTGAATCTAAGCGCATGTGATAGCAATCAAGTCAATCATTTCTAATCTTTAAAGCCTTAAAAACCATAACCTAAACATTTATAGCCCGCACCTTTCACCGATAGACTCGTAACGAACTCAGTTTTAACACTAAGTCTTCGTTTACAGCACGACTGCAACCTATAGCATGAAATAGGTTAGCTATTTTAGCATATACTCTATTTGAATATCTAAAATAGGTTAGGGTTAGGATTTCTTACCCAACAACGGAATCGGAATCGCCGATATAGCGACATGAAAATGATGATTCAACACGTGGAGTGATGGGATCGAATCCTAGGAACAAACTCCAACTCTCTCTTTCCTTCTCTCTTTGTTCTCTTCTCTCTCCTAGGGTTTTGTAAATTCATATGGAATGGGAGAGAGAGAGGGTTTAAGGCTCTTATATAGGCTTAGAACTGATGGAAATGGCCCCAGGGACATGGTATACTTAGGTTATAGCCAAAAGTTGGTTATTTCGGTCCAACGAAGCCGATCTGGAGGCCCATTTTCTACTTGCAATCAGACTTAAGCTTCTTGACATTGGATCTAGGTCAGGCTAAGATCTCGGACCCATCGGATCAGTAGATCAGCCGTGGAGGACCAATTTTGGTTCAACGGTCACCGGTACTCGATCAGGGCCATAAGTATATTGACCCGTGTTGGAAATTTTTTCCGATTCGAGGGTGTAATTAGGTTAGAATCTGTTGATCTGAATCCCTAGATTTTTCCTGCAAGCAAACGACTCAATTCACTTAAGTTTCAGTTCATTTCCTAAAGATATTCGCGTTTCTCACACACTTCGTTCCGGACTCAAGTTGTGCGTTTCTGGATACTATTAAGACTTGAATTCCAAGATGGTTGTCAAGTCCAGGAAGGTGTTCATAATCGTATAGTTTCATGGTAATCGGACTTTCGATGCGCAGTCCAGGTCCGATACGGAGTTTCATGGTGCTCCTGAGAGCAACTGGGTTTTGAAATGGATCCTAAGTTTTTAGGTAATGTAGCATTAACGGATCTACTAGTTTTGAGTCTTACAAATCATATTTAAAGTGATTGGTGCTAATTTCACAGGTAATCGAGTTTAACATTTAGTTAATTCACGTCTAATTTCTAAAGGATTTGGTCCTTAGTGATTTTTGCTTGAAGTGGTACTCGGGTCTTTGTACAGATTTTTTTGAGACGTTACAAGGTCATCCATACCTTATCAAGTTGCTAGCCTGGGTAAGGTATCTACAAAGATTTAACTTCTTTTCTTATAAATTGAGGTTCTCTCTCAATCTGAAATATTAATTATTATTATCAAAATTCTTTAGTAAAAGCGAGGAAGCTCCAGTTATTAGCAAGCTATTTAACGGTATTTATAAATTTTATTTATAGCTTTTATTTAATTCCCTTAATCTCAAATTCTATCATTCTGATTCTAAAGAGAGTAAATATTACTCCTCTTTTAAGATTTAAGAGAATTAACTCAAGTAGACATTGGTTTGAACTTAATTAAAATCAATAAAACCCTGGACCTTTTCTATCTGACTAAACATTGAACAATCGACATTCTATAAAAGTGGTTCTTTAGTTACAGCTTCTGATACATCTTTTACGGTGAAGATAAGTATACCTTCAATTCTTTATGTAGTTTTTTTGAGATAGCCTGAAAATCTCAGTGTAGATTTTGTCTGAGATAACCTGAAAATCTCAATGAGGGGTTTGATTATGATAGCCTGGTAAAATCACAAGTGTATCAGGTTTTAAGGTGATCCTGAGAAAACTTTTTTCATAGTGAAAGCTAAGATTACGTGGAGAATAATTTTGGGAGTGAAGTAGGTGTGGTTGTTTTAGAACAGTTGTTGACACACCGAACTACTATAATTCTCTGTGTTATGTGGTGAATGTTTTTATGTTTTATGTGGTGAATGGTTATATTTACATTTCAGCTAAAGTGGTGAATGATTGTAATATTTATTTTTATTTACTCTTACAAAGTTTGAGATTTTAATTTTAAAAGGAATTCGTGAAATAAGGTTGTCTTGCTTAAAATTTTAGGTGAAGGTTGTCCTACGAATCATTTGGAATCAACGTCTAAATACTTAGGCAATTGAGATCTCTAATTTATTTATTATTCACACTTTTTTCAATAATTTGGCATATTCTTATTGTTCACAACCCCAAGTGTAGGGTTATGATGTATTAATAATCTCAGTAAGACCGACGTTGAATCCACAGGGACTAATCTTGTGTGTATTCTGAAAGCAACTAGAAGTAGAACTAGAAGAATATGTAAATTTAAATATGAAATTAAAGGGAGTAATTGTAAAGTGTGTAATTAGAAACTTAAGAATTCAAAGGTGAGAACAAGGGGTTCTAAGGATCCACTTATAGGAATCAGGGAGATCTATTATTTGATTCAAGGACACAACTGGAATTGGAGTCCTATCTTATCTAGTTAGAAGATATCTCAATAAAGCCAAATCTGAACTTCCTTTGACCTAATTCTCAATAGAGGAGAGTTGTGAGGATTGGAAGTGATTCCATCACAAAATCATGCCCAAGAGACGATGGCTCATAATAAGATATACCGATCCCACAACCAAACATAGGAGAATTGTGAAGGTTAGAAGGGATTTAATCACCTAACCATGCCTAAGGGACAATGGTGAACAACAGGATTTTCTAATTTCATAATCTTAAAGCATGAAAAGAAGATACTCAAAGCTATTGTAGATCTACTGTAATTTGAGTCATAATAAATCATTAAAACTGAAAGTATTCCTTTAATATCAATCTGGAATCAAAGTGAGATCAATATAAACATGAATTAAAGTAATAGAAACATCCCTTCAAGCTACAAGCTTCACCTCTTAGCCCAAACTAAGAGGTTTATCCAACCATAGACATGATTGTATGTTAAACCCTAGAAGAAAGCATGAAAAACTAATGAAGAAAGAAGAAAAACACTTGGCGACGGCTCTCCACCCTTGTGCTTTGCTCCTCTTAACCCTAGATAGATGCCCGGGGATGCCCTAGGGACTCCTATTTATAGTTGTACAACACCTCCTTTCGCACCTCCTTGGAAAAATCTGGAAATTGCCTCAAATTTACACACTCCATGTAATTTGACGCAACTCTGCATAAGTGGTTCGATGACATCGAACTGCCTTCGATGTCATCGAAGGTGACTTTTATACATATTTTTTCTACGCTTCGTAACAACGTTCGAACTGTGTAATCTTCTATATCATCAAACCTACCTTCGATGTCATCGAAGGTGTCTTCGACGTCTTTAAGTGTTGTTCGAGGAATTGATAATGTGTCCAATACAATCCAGCGAGTTTTGTAAAAAATTCACAGAAAATTTGATGTCATCGAGCAATGTTTCAAGTCATTGAATAAGTCCTCGTGTCATCAAAAAATGTCTTCAATTTGTCCAGTAACTAACTCAATTTTCTTTCATAAATTCAATGTCATTGACCTGTGTTCAATGTCATTGAATGTGTCTTCGATGTCATCGAATAGTGATCAATGACACAATCAATGTGAATTCTACACTTGTTCTTTCAACTTCTTTCCTTCTCCACTTGGCTTTCTTCAATCTTAGGACCTTGAAGTCTTCAATCTTTGTTTCTTAAGATCCATTCTTTACCTTGGTGATCTTTCAGCATCAAATCCATACTTTTAGCACCTTTTCCAATCCAAGGTCTTAGATTCACCTTGTAACACAAACATGAGTAAAATAGGACACTAAGCAGTATCATGTTCATAAAACCAAGATATAAATGGGGGATAATATGCAATATTTGACCCTCAACACAATCTCCAACCATCATTTTGTTAGTCCCAAGTAAAGTATGCGTGAAATAAATCTCAATGCTTTATGTCCAAAATCTTTTTAGGAAAACAATCTTTTGTACTCTCAAGTATGAATGGGTAGAAATAAGATATGAGAGTGAGATTTTGAAAAACTAAAACCCAATTACATAAGCAACCAATCAAATAAGTTCTTTTTCCATTAAATTGATGCATAATTTGCATATAAAGTTTTTCAATGTGCATAGTGAAAATCAACTTCCCGTATGAATGTTATCAATTCATCTTGTTAGTCATGTTCATCACTTCAAGACTGGTTTGAAACTCAACTATTGATTTTGAACTTATCCCCTTCTCTTTCATTTTCTAGTTTTTCATTTTATATCGACGATCAATTTCTATTCATTCTTTTTATTTTTGCATTCTTTTCTAAATTTTTCATTCTTTTTCATGATACATGACCTTTGTTGTCAATCTCCTATTTTTTTTATTGGTTCTTTTCTTCTTTTATGGTGGATAAAATTATTCAGACTCGATTCTCACCATCTATCAATGATTCACATACTAACAATCAAAACTTCTAATATATCTCATAGAAGACAAATTGAATGTGTCTTGTGATTTCGATTAACATGATATCCAAACTTCTTAATCAATTGAGCACAAGAATGTAGGTGATAGATTACTTAAATAATCGAACTCCAACAATTCAAAATTCAATCTCTATCTTATCATACTCAAAGCATTCTTAAGTACATAATTTATCGCTTCTCAAACAGATTTCAACTTGAAACATTGAAAATTTTTATAAATTTTGCTCAAAACTGAGAAAACACTAATTAGTTTACCTAATCCCCCGTCCCCAACCAAAAAATCTATATTGTCCTTAATGTAAAAGAAATAAGTATGTAATACAAAAGCGGTAATGAAAAGAAAAGGAAAGTGATGGAAAGGTAATACCTGAAGAAAAAATTTTGAGGCTTTTCCAATGATCTCAATGTAAAGATGGGTTAATACAAGAGTTAAACCAATAAAAAACAAACTATCATAAAAAAGCGGAAAGCAAACTATCCTAAACAAGGGAAAACAAACTATCCTAAACAGTGAAAAACAACTATCCTAGTTATATCTCCGTCAAACTAGGAGGTCAATCCTGGTAAATAGGATTAATCAGAGGTATGGACATGTCCTCTAAATCAAATTTCTCAATAAATGGCTTTAATCGATGTCCATTCACTTTGAAAATATTGTCATTGTTTGGATTTTAAATCTCAACATCCTCATGAGGATAAACATTAGTGTAGTGAAAGGGCCGGTCCAACGAGATCAGAGTTTATCTAGAAAAAGATGTAACTGAGAATTATACAAAATAACCTTCTTACCTGATGTGAATGATTTCTAAAGAATATGTTGGTCAAGAAACACTTTCATCATGTCCTTGTAAATTCTTGAGTTCTCATACGCATCATTCTAGATCTCTTCAAGTTCATTTAACTGAAGTTTGGGCAGCGAGCCAGCATTATCTAAATTGAAGTACAAAATTTTAATAGCCTAGTAGGCCCTATGTTCCAACTCCACAAGCAAGTGGTAAGCCTTCTCATAGAGAAGTTTAAAGGGAGACATTCCAATAGGGGTCTTAAATGCAGTACGGTAAGCCCATAAAGCATAGGTCAAACGGATTGACCAATCCTTCCGGGCAGGGTTAACCATTTTTTTCCAAAATATGTTTAATTTTTCTATTAGAAATCTCAGCTTGCCCACTTGTTTGGGGATGGTATGGAGTGCTCAATTTGTGGGAGATGTCATATTTTTTCATTAAGTTCACAAATGACTTATTACATAAATATGAACCTCCATCACTAATGATGGATTCCGAACTGAGAAATGATGTTCTCTTTTAAGAATTTAATAACCGTTTGATAATCATTGCTCTAGCATGGGATCGCTTTGACCCATTTAGTGACATAGTCTACCGCTAGCAAAATATATAAATTTTTAAAAGATTGGGGAAATGGTCTCATGAAATCGATGCCCCAGCAATTAAATGCTTCAATGATCAGAATGAGGTTCAAAAGCTTCATATTTTCATGGGACAATGCTACTAAGTTCTGACAACGCTCACAAGCTTTGCAAAATTTATAAGTGTCCTTAAACATAGTGGGCCAGTAAAAACTACACTGCAGAATTTTGGCTGTGGTCTTTTTAGCAAAAAAGTGACCACCACAGGCTTGAGAATGACAGAAGGAGATGACACTTTGGTGTTCATTGTTTGGCACATATTTTCTTAAGATTTGGTCTATACAATATTTAAACAAATATGGATCATCCTAGAAGAATTCGCATACCTCGGTGAAGAATTTTTTTTCTTATCTTACGTAGTCCAATGTGTTGGCATGAAACATGTAGTAAGATAATTAGCAATATCCGCAAACCAATGTGAATGGAAAACTTTAAAAAATTGTTCATCAGGGAACATGTCATTTACATGCATCGTCTCAAGGGAATCAGAGAGATCATGGTGAGAAAGATGGTCAGCCACTACGTTCTCTACTCCATTTTTATCTTTTATTTCCAAATTAAATTCTTAGAGTAAGAGGATCCATCTTATCAAGTGGGGCTTAACATTATTCTTAGAAAGAAGATACTTAAGTGTTGCATGATCAATGTAGATGATGATCTTGGATCCGATCAAGTAGGACCTAAATTTTTCAAAGTGAACACTACGGCTAAGAGTTCTTTTTCTATAGTAGAGTAGTTCACTTGGGCGAGATTTAGATTTCTACTTGCTTAATGAATAACGTAGGGCTTTTTTTCTTTTCTCTGGCCTAAAATGAGCATAGTCAAACACGTCACACATAATTTGAAAAGGAAGGTTCTAGTTGGATGGCTGCATGATAGGTGCAGTGGTTAACATGCCCTTGAGCTTAAAAAAAACTTCCTGGCA
Organism: Magnolia kwangsiensis; assembly: GCA_037074715.1. Lineage (NCBI taxonomy): Eukaryota > Viridiplantae > Streptophyta > Magnoliopsida > Magnoliales > Magnoliaceae > Magnolia > Magnolia kwangsiensis. The sequence continues at coordinate 146,524,550 of CM073572.1, forward strand.
TTGCTCAGTCCACGCGTATGGTACATCCTTTTGAAGTAAATTGCATAAAGGATGAGAGTGGTGACTAAAGTCTTTTATGAATCATCTATAAAATTCAGCGTGTCCTAATAAGGATCGCACGTCTCGTATGTTCTTGGGTGAAGTTAAGTTAGAGATAAGATCAATCTTAGCCTTATCTACTTCAATTCCCTTAGACGGGATTATATATCTAAGGGAAATTTCCTTATGAACCATGAAATGACACTTCTCCCAATTTAGTACTAAATTCTTTTCGTCACATCGCTTCAGCACACTTTTAAGATTCTTCAAATAATCATTGAAGGGTGGACCAAAAACATATAATTCATCAATGAAGACCTCTAAATATTGCCCCACCATGTGAGAAAAAATACTCATCATGCATCGCTAAAAAGTGGTGGGAGCATTACACAGTCCGAATGGCATCCTTCGGTAAGCAAAGGTGCTAAAAGGACATGTGAATGTGGTCTTTTTCTGATTTTCAGGGGCTATCTTTATCTAGTTGTAGCTCAAATACCCGTCAAGGAAGCAATAGTACGAGTGACCAACTAGCCTTTTCAAAATTTGATCAATAAAGGGAAAAGGAAAATGGTCCTTCATCGTGACGGTATTCAATTTTCTGTAGTTAATGCACATTCTCCAACCAATAGTGACTCTAGTTGGCAGGAGTTCATTATTGGCATTGGCAACGATGGTGATTCCGGATTTCTTAGGAACCACTTGAGTTGGACTCACCCATTAACTATCAGATATAGGGTATATGATACCTACATCCAATAGCTTAAGTATCTCGGCCTTAACCACTTCCTTCATATTTGGATTTAACCTATGTTGTGCTTGCTGGGAGGTCTTCGCATTATCTTATAGATAAATACGGTGAGTACAAATCAAAGGGTCAATTCCCTTGAGATCCACGATTGACTATCCAAGGGCTCCTTTGTGCTCAATGAGAGTAGAGATAAGCATACTCTCTTGTTCTTGCTCAAGGTGAAAAGAAATCACTAGTCTCATCTTGACCTAAATAGATATATTTTAATTCAAAGGACAAAGGTTTTAGGTCAAGCTTTGGTGCTTTGAGGTTAGACGATAGAGGCACTACATCAGTTTGGGATAATTTTTCAATTTGTGACCTCCACCGGTTAACTTTAAGTACCAACACAGTATCAAGCATGGTTCTTATCTCCCTAATCATATCATCATCTAAATCATGGAAGTGGGTCAGGCACATCTCTAAAGAGTCAGAGGATAAGGTCAGTAGTGTTCTATCTTCTACGAAAGAATCAATCAAGTTAATATCCTGGGCATCGTCATCATCCTTTGCCTATTTTCTCATATTGAAAAAGATATTAAGTTCTAATGTCATATTTTCAAAAAATAAATTCATGACTCCATTCATACAATTAATGATTGCATTTGATGTTGCAAGGAATGGAAAACTAAGGATGACAGGAATTTGAGTGCTCGTGTCCACGATGGGTTGAGTATCTAGGACGATAAAATCTACTGGGTAGTAGAATTTGTCAACCAAGACCAGCACATCCTCATTTATCCCTCTCAATACACAAACTGAGCGATCAGCAAGTTGTAATGTAGTCCATATGAGTTTTAATTCACATAAACTCAGTTGTTCGTAGATCGAGTATGGGATCGGATTTACGCTCACTCCTAAGTCAAGAAGTGCGTGCTCAATTCGGTAATTTCCAATTATACAAGTGATGGTTGGGCTACTGAGATCTTTATACTTTTATGGCACATCTTTCTTTAGGATGACACTCATTTTTTCTGTTAAAAAGATTTTCTTTTAAATATTTTTTCATCTCTTGGTCATATATAAGTCTTTCAGAAATTTGACATATGAAGGTATTTGTTTAACAACATCTATTAGAGGAATGTTGACCTTCACTTGTTTAAGCACCTCTAGAATGTCTTGAGAGTTAGAAAGAGGTTTTGGTACAATCAATCATTGGGGAAATGGAGCAATCGGCTTGTCTTGAGATTTTAGTTTTAACTCATATGAAGTGTTGCTAGGTCTATCAGTTTCATCTATTTTCGGGTCCTTAGACTTTTCAGCCCTTATCGGAATAGATTTGTCAATTGTTTTCCCACTCTTAAGAATGGTGATAGACTTAGCTTGCTCCATTTGATTTGAAGGGTTCAAGTTACTAACTTCATATTGTTATTTTGGATTGGGAAGAGGTTGAGCTAGAAGGATTCTTTTTTCCCCAATCACATTTTTTTGTCTCAAGCCCTTGTATGGCCTTTATAAGGTCTTGAAATGCTTATAGCATACCCTGATTGAAATGCTCTTGATTTTGAAGATGCTTTAAAAGCAGATCCTCTTAAGGTTTCCCTTGATTTATAATTTGATTAGGGAATCCTTAATGAGAAGCAATTTATCTATTCCTCCAATTGAAATTTGGATGATTTCTCCAACTAGGATTATATGTATTTAAAGTAGATCCATAGAAAGGTCTTTGGTAATTATTCACGGCATTAAATTGCTCATTCAGTACCTCTTGAAAGACAAGTATTGTTGGACAATTTTCGATTGTGTGAATGTTGCAAACACAAATACCACAAACAGTTTCCGTAGCCTTATCTTTCTTTAATTTCATGGCCTCGAGTTTTCTTTTGAGATTAGCCACTTTAGCATTTATATCATCTTCTTTCAGAAGATTTGGCTTTATTGAGATATCTTCTAACTAAATAAGATAGGACTCCAATTCCAATTGTGTCCTTGAATCAAGTAATAGATCTTCCTGATTGCTATAAGTGGATCCTTGGAACCCCTTGTTCCCACCTTTAAATTCTTAAGTTTCTAATTACACACTTTACAATTACTCTCTTTAATTCCATATTTAGATTTACATATTCTTCTAGTTCTACTTCTAGTTATTTTCAGAATACACACGAGATTAGTCCTTGTGGATTCGACCTCGGTCTCATTGAGATTATTACTACATTACGACCCTACACTTGGGGTTGTGAACAAGTATTTAGTGTTGTTGTCGGGGATTAATGGTTGCATTTGTTTGAGATTAACTAGTTTTGGAATTAGTTTCAAATTATGGTTTTTCTACTTTCTATTTTAGGATTAGAGTTTTTTTTGAATTATTTTAGAAACTAACTTAGCTTTCTATTTCTAAGTTTATAAACTTTTCTTTTTTGTTTTTAGAAACTCGGTTGCTTTCTTAGGTTTTTTTTTTATATATATTTTTAAGAAACTAATTTACTTTCCTTTTTCTTTTATAGGATCCCAATATAAAAAGTTTTAATTTGGTAACTTCTTTCTAAATTCTCTCTCATTCTATTTATAGATTTCTATTTCCCTCTTTCTTTTTAGGTTTAGGTTAGATTCTGAAATAGAGGGTTGAGAGTGTTTCATGCCTAAGTAGGGCTGTGACAACACTCGACGTCACTTGAGTGAAGGAGGATTGGTTGATGGGTTAACTATCCATCACAAGATTAGACACCACTTGAGATTCACAGAGTCAACTGAAGTTATAACTGCCATTCAACCTCCAAATCCACTTCAACTTAGGGTTAAGGAAATCTAAGATTAGAATGAGGTGCATCAAGCACCCCCGCCGTGTACTTTATGAGATTATTTACAACTAGCAAGGGTGAGCACACCTTCATGTATGGTTTTTCTAGAAAACACAAGGCATATGGATATCAAGCCAGGGGTGATCCAGCTCCTTCCAGAATTTCATGGACTTGAATCTGAAAATTCATATTTACACATGAAAGAGTTTGATGAGATCATAGCCACTTTATATTTTTCGAACGTATTTGAGGACATGGTTAGGCTAAAACTCTTTCCCTTCTCCTTGAAAGAGAAAGCTAAGACATGGTTGCATTCATTACATCCACGATCTATTGGTAGATGGAATGATATGAGAAGGGAGTTCATTAAGAAAAATTTCCCATATCATAAAACGAACACCCTTAGAAAATTAATCATGAACTTCGCCCAAAAGGAAGATGAAACATTCTTCCAGTGTTGGGAGCGGTTTAAAGATCTTGTCAATTCATGCCCACAACATGGTTTTGAAACTTAGCAAATAACAAGTTTTTTTAATAATGGGCTGACTTCTTCCATGCGCCAAATGGTCGAGACAATGTGTAATAGGGAATTCATGAACAAAGAGATCAATTACTATTTTATTTAGATTAACCTCTTTGAGTTAAGATCTAGAGTTTTATAATGTCAAATTTCGACAGTTTATCTATTACCAGGCCACCTCCTTTTGATGGCTCTAATTATTCATACTAGAAAGACAGAATAAGGATTTATCTCAAATCCTTGAATGAAAGTGTGTGGCAAGCTACTGTGATTAAATGGAAGCCTCCCATGACTGAAGTAGTAGCCGAGGATGGAACCAAATTTATGAGAGAAACTGCATTTTATTTATAGACTACTAGTCAAAAAAGTAAAAGCAATGCTAATGCTAAAGCCTTAAATGCAATAACTTAGGCTCTATTGCTTGATGAATTCAAAATAATTATTTCATGCAATACAGCTAAGCAAGCATGGGACATTCTCGAAATGACACATGAAGGAACAACTATTGTCAATAAATCAAAAATACAAATCCTCACAACTAAATTTAAGGAGATACGTATGAAAGAAAATAAATCTTTCATGGACTTCTATACTAAACTAAATGACATAGCAAATTCCATGTGAGGTCTAGGAAATGTAATCCCTTAAAGTAAGGTTTGCACAAAAATACTACGATCTCTTCCTAATAGGTTCAATTCTAAGGTTACTGTTATACAAAAATTAAGGGATACTGATATTATGAAGGTTGAGGGGTTAGTTGGCTTTCTTCAAACTTATAAGTTGAATTTTAAGTCTCTTAAAGCTAAGTTCATTGTTCTTAAATCTTCTAAATTTTTTTTAAAAGAAACTAATTCTGATGTTGAAGAAAATGAAGATGATATGACAATGTTAGCTAAGAAATTTTATAAAATTTTTAAAAATAAGAAAAGAATAGATTTTTAAGAACCATCTGATAAAAGGAAAGAAAATTTTATTTCTTAGAAATCTAAAACAAAGGACAGTTAATGTTTCAACTATCATGAATACGGGTACTTGGCTAATAAATGTCCTAAAAAGGATATATCTAAAAGAAAGGGCATGATAGCCACTTGGGATGAATCATCTGATTCTGAAAGTATTTCTGAGTCTGATGAATCAGACCAAGAAAATGCAAATGAGCTAAAAACCTTTATGAGTATTGCCAGAGTCACTTCTTCAGATAACTGTAATATGTCTGACTATGAAAATCTCAAAAGTGACCTTGAAAATGAAAATGAAGACGATCTTCAAGATGCCTACAAGCCCTATACATAGAGAGTTGTAAAATTGTTGTCAAATTGAAAATTCAAAAAGAAAAATATGCTAAACTAAAAGAATAACTTAAAAAGACAATTTTAAAGAAATCTCATTTTTCCAATTGTTTTGAAAAAAAAATATTAGATTTAAGTTTTAAATCTTCTGAATTGCAAAATGTCAAAACAGAAAACGAGAAACTAAAACTTGAAGTTTCTTCCCTTTTGAGTTCAAAGGACACTTTGAAATATGCCCTCGGTGACCAAAAGCTTGAAAAATTGTTAACCTCATCGAGACGATGTAGTGACAAGTCTGGTTTAAGTTATATTAAAGATAATTCTTTAAAACCCAAGGATTTTGCTCCTATCTTTGCAAGAAGAGAATGCTCGAACTCTAAAGGAAAGACTTTAAGAGAATCGAATCGTAATAATTTAAAAAATTTGAAACCTTTTCAAGTCTCTAAAATAAATAATAATGTCTTCATCTATAAACATCAAAGGAATAATAAATCACCCTTAGTTGAAAAAATTGTGGACTTGCTTAAAGAACTTCTGAAATCCAACTCAGAAGAAATTAGAGTTAATAGAAAAAAGAGAAATCCTAACTCCTAAATATAACAAAAATCAAGAGATACTTCTAAACCTAGAACCGTAGTAAAATGGGTTCCAAAGGTTAAGTGTCTTGTTGCCCACACAACTATCAAAGCAATAAGCCACTCAAGATGGTACCTGGATAGTAGATGTTTTAGACACATGATAGGTGACAATACAATATTCATGAATATTAAAGAAGTAAATGGCGGCACAGTCACTTTCAGAGATGGTAGTAATTGCAAAATAGTAGGCCAAGGTAATGTACAACTTCCTAACTTGTCTCTCCTTAAAATGTGTTTTACATTGAAGGATTAAAACATAATCTTTTAAGCATATCTCAAATCTGTGATCATAAGTACTGTGTGAAATTTTCTAAGCATGAATGTATGATAATGAATGAAAAAGGTAGTGTAATATTCAATGGTTGCAGAACATCTAAAAATTGTTGTTATATAATTGATAATTCTTGCTCATCAAACCATTCATGTTACATGGTCTAAATATATGAGACCAAACAATGGCATAAACATCTTAGACATGTGAACTATAGAGATCTATATAAATTAAGCAAAACAGATCACTTACATGGCTTACCCAAGCTAAAAAAAGATAGAAAAAATCTGTGGCGCATGTCAAATTGACAAGTAGATCAGTAGTCATAAGAAAATGAACTCCTTAGCCATGACTAAACCTCTAAAACTATTCTACATGGACTTAGTAGGACCAACTAGAATGGAGAGTAGAGGTGGAAATAAGTATTTTCTGGTCATTGTTAATGACTACAAAAAATATACATGAGTAACCTTTTTAAGAGAAAAATCAGATACTCTTGATGAAGTCAGAAATTTATTTAAAATGTATCCAGATTGAAAAATAGATATCTATGGTCAAAATTAGAAGTGATCATGGCACTGAATTTGAGAATAACATTTTTGAGAAGTATTGCAATGATCATGGTATATCGCATGAATTCTCTGCTCCTAAAACACCTCAACAAAATGGAATTATTGAAAGAAAAAAAATAGAATTATTCAAGAAATAGCTAATGTAATGCTAAATAGCATGAATCTACCAAAACATTTATGGGCTGAAGCTTTCAGTACCGCATGCTATATTATAAATCGTGTTTATATTAGAAAAGATAAAAACAAAATAGGTTATGAATTATGGTTTAATAAAAAGCCCACAGTTAAGTATTTTCAAACTTTTGGAAACAAATGTTTTATATTACATGACCAAGAAAATTTAGAAAAATTTGAAGTTAAGAGCGATGAAGGAATATTTTTAGGCTATGCGCTAAATAGTTGGGCATATCGAGTTCTTAATTAAAGAACTAGGGTGATTCAAGAATCTATAAATGTAGTGATTGATGTTCAACAAATCACACTCAATCCTAATCAAGATGATGATCAAGTTAATGTGATTGATATACCTGACTCTTCATCTAAACCAGTGAATACTGGAATAAGATTAGTCAAAGACCATCTGACTAATCAAATACTCGGTAACCCTCGTACTAGTATTCAAACAAGAAGACAACTAGAAAATATTTAAAATTATGTCTACTTTACTTTTCAAATTGAACCGACTAATGTAAATAAAGCACTTGCTGATGAAAGTTGGATAATTGTCATGCAAGAAGAATTAAATTAATTTGTTAGAAATGATGTATAGTACTTGGTTTCCAGACCTACTAATAAACATGTAATTAGAATTAAATGGACTTTCAAGAATAAAACTGATGAAATAGGTAATATTATAAAAATAATAATGCTCGACTGGTTATACAATAGTACACTCAAATAAAAGGTATTGATTATGATGAAACCTTTGCACCAGTTGCGTGCCTTGAATCCACAAGATTATTTATTTTGATTACATGCTATAAAAAATTTTAAATTTATCAAATGGATGTTAAAAGCGCGTTTCTAAATGGTGATTTGCATGAGGAAGTATATGTTGAAAAATCAAAGGGTTTTGAAGATCCCAAACTTTCGAATCATGTGTACCGTCTTAAAAAGACACTTTATGGTTTGAAAAAAGCTCCTAAGGCATGGTACATAAAACTGACTAAATTTTTACTAAGTCATAATTTTATTATAGGTAATGTTGATAAAACCTTATTCGTCAAGAAATATAATGATCATATACTGATAGTTCAGATCTATGTTGACGATATCATTTATAGATCTACATGCATTAACTTATCTATTAAGTTTGCAGATCTAATGAAATCCAAGTTTGAAATGAGTATGGTTGTTGAAGTAAACTATTTCCTTATGTTACAAGTTAAACAACTTGAAGATGGTATATTTGTCACACCCCAGATTCGGTGTCCAAAACTCACAAGAATCCCGATAGCCGATTTTTCCCCCGACTGCCTCCGTAGTACCCCATTCTCAGCTCCTGACACCCATTCACCAGGTTCCAATCCTGGGATTCTACAAGGAGAATTTTTATAACATAGTCCAATCCATAAAAGCATACATAAGATTATAACATAGTAACCACATGAAATAACTACAGGAACACATTACAAGATCCACTAAGAATTTAAAATTTTCAAGATACAAGGCGCAAAGGGAAATACAAAGTCTATATAAAAGAAACTCCAAAAAGATCAATGGCACGCCCCAATTCCTGCTCCGCTCTCTAGCCTAGAATAACCTGCACGCATCAATCGTGCATAAGCTTATAAAAACTTAGAGGGCAGTGTAAGTGTGTGTAATACCGATGCCGAAAAGAAATATTAGAGAATGTAGAAGCTCGACATAGACCATGAACACTATCAATGCCACTAGCCATACCAAGGCTAAGCTGTAACAATCATGAATGTAACAAGCTGTACCACGGCTATAAAAAGAAATACATGAGTACTGGGTGTCATACCGAGGCGATGCACAAAAAGCTTATAAAGTTAATGCCAATGCAATGCAATACATGTCAATCCTCATATCAAGTCCATAATCATATATAGTTCCACCATAGGGAAATCATCGGGGTCAAATACACTACGTGTTGACTGCCGCTATCCCACCTGTGCAGCCCAGCAAGCGTAAAAGACCTCACTACCCTCCTGTGGATAGTCAGTCACCAACAAGGCTCGATGGTAGTGGACCCATTTATAAGTTGGTCAAACTTAGCCTAGTATACGCCCTCTTCACCCGACCGGGTAAGGCCACACCTTATCTCAACCGACCACGCTACAGTGGGAGTCGCGGCCTAATGGTATAAGGCACTCGGGCGCTTATGTTTTTCACTCACTCTTAACGTTGAGGCATCTCCTGGTACCATGAAGGTTTAGGGGCTTTCACCCAAGGACATCCTACATGCCCTAAATCCTCAAGTAACATTTACCTAATACAACCATTCACGATACTCTTGTGGAGGCTACGACCCTGATGAAGCAAGGGCGAATATAAACCATGTAATGAAATGCCAAATGCATGAATCATGCATACCAGTCATGCATTAGCTCCAAGCCTCTAACGTTCTTAAGAGGAGAACTCCATCCCTTTGGAAAACCATCATATCTACCCAATGGCACAACCATGACCACACACACACAAAGCCAACCAAGCACACAATGATGTATATGGGTCATGAAGATGAACAAGATGCACCATGTGGCGATGTATGATGTCGTACGCTCCCCCTATCCAAGTAGGGACTAAGTCTAAGTAATTAGATAAATTCTCTAATGGGGTCTCAATAGTCTAGGGTAGCTCACAAGGCTAAGGAATGACAATGACATAGGCCTAAATAAATGAAACGGGCTTAGAAAAGGTCTATGGTGGACCTTTAACCACTCATAGAGGCAAGTGGGCCTACCTTAGGGCCACAAATGTGGACATCCAACCACTATTTATCCCAAGAAGGTAGCTCAAACAATAATCTTTCACGCATCAAGGCCCAAGGTCGGAACATCACCATAAATTAGAGAAGATCAGCCATAACATTCCACATACATACCATATTGGGCTTCAAATAGATGGCCCAAGGCCTACTCAAACATGGGTCGAATGGCAACACACCTAGCCCAACCCATATGCAATACTATGGGCTCATAGGGAAGGTTAGGGCCTAACATAAAGATCACCAATTTCCATATGTTGTGGTGGGCCTAGTGGGCAACCCATTACTCAAACCTCATGGTAAAGAATCAAGCTCTAGTTAAGTAAGTTGGACCTACAACCCAACCTAAGAATATAATTGATTTGATGGGCAACCAAGGGCCCAACCATTTGTGAAATCTAGCCTACTAACCCAACACAACATTATGGTGAAAATGGCCCAAGAGTCCACCAAGCCTAGCAAGAAGGTTCCAACCCATTTGGGCCTAAAAAGTCCAACAATCTAACTACATATATTGTCCCAAATAGCCCAATCTATGGTGGACCTCAAGGGTGCATTAATTAAGCCCAAATTTAGGTATTAAAGGCATGAATTAATCCCTCCAAGGTCCTCATAATGTGGTGGGCCCCACTCCTTAAATTCTCAGCCCTACATTTACAATATATTGCTGGATTTTTGTTTCGCCAATTTTTATGGGTCTATTGGAGCCCAGAAAATGGTCCATCTGATTGGAGTAAGGATTTAGAGTGGTCCAACATCAGGTATAGGGGCCCCACCACATAGGGAGCACCCCAAATACATCAGAAATAAGTGGGCCACACTGCTGAACTAAAGGTCCAGCAGCAGCCCCACCATGGGTGTCGCAATGGGCTGGATGCCCAGTCCTACATGAATGCATACGGTGGGCCCCACCTTGGAAAGTTCCACACCAAGGTGGGCCACATATAAGAAGGCCTCAAAATGAATGGCCACATGTATAAAACACACATTATGGTGGGCCACAAAATAGGTGGGAGGGCCAGCCTTACTGGATGTCCCTACCATGGGCGTTCAACCAGGTGGGCCTGTCCAACCACCATATCCGAAAAACCAGTGGCCCGATTGGCCTAAAACTTGGTAGGTAGGTCCCAGCAAGAGTGGCCACCTCCAAAATAAATTTTAGAATTTTACAAGCATGGAAAATATTTTTAAATTAAATAGAAACCAAATATGCTGCAGAAATCTGGTTGTTGCAGAATTCTAACTATCCCTATATTTGGGACCTTATGGAGTGAGCCTAGACCTACCCAAACCATCGGAAAATTTGTGGGAAGGGTGGTCCTACATCTAGAAAACAAGTGGGGTCCTCTGGGGTGGCCCACTTCTTCCAAAAAGTCAGGTAAACATAGTGATTTCTATCATACAGTATTGCTGAACTGTCCAAAAAATTCTGGATAGTTAGCCATCTTTGGCCCAACCCATGGGCCTCAATCATGGGAGATAGGGTGTGGGTCCCATACCACATAAAAGTGAGGTCCACACACTACAACTATAAAACCCTAAAGAAATTTGGGGTAAAAGGGTCTAGAAATAGATCTAAACATCGACCCAAAACACATACTCCAACTGGGCTCAAATCTGGACAGCAACATGCGTTGTCCATATTTTGGCCCATACAATATAATCAAAGGGTCCATAGCCCTGATTCAACATGTGGAGTCCACCTTGATATGTCAACAAAATTTCAGGCCCATAAGTTCACCCAAACCTTCATGAAAAGTGTGATTTGGAGGTCACCCAAACCATGCAAGCATGATTGGGCTTGGACGTCCAATCAAGTGGGCTTGGACGTCCACCTTGCTTGGGGCCTGGGAGGTTGCTGACTACTTTGGTGGGCCACACCTTATCAATGTACATAGAAGAAAATATAGAGAAAGGGGAGAGAAAAGGAGAAAGAATCGACCATAGGTGGGTGGTCCCGCCACTAATGGGCCACTCGCACACAATTCACACCATCACTATCATATGAGTTACATGCATGGCAAGATACATTAAAATAAATTGCTGGATAGTAGGGGTTTCTTCCCTACATGCATGTAAAGGCTTAAATGGCCCATGAGATGCAAGAAATAAGAGGAAATCATCATGTTGGGTCCATGGAAAATGGCCCACCATGGAATGGATTATGTAGGCTCTAGGCCCTTAGCCTTCATTCTAGGAGCCATGTAGGGCCTTCACCATGGATTGGTAGGCCCTACATGCTTCCATGCATGTAGAAGAAAGAAGAGAAGAAAGAGAACAAGAAGAAGAGGTGAAGAATATTGATGAAGCACCCACCTTGAAGAGATGACTTTAAAACTCAAGATATAGGTTCTATTCTTCAAAAAGCAGGTGTTTGAAGGTTGGAGATGGGTTCTTAATGGTTACATTGTGGGGGAGAGAAGGAATAAAGGGTTGGAGTTAGGAAGATAGGGGTGGGACATCCATTCCTAAGGAGGGTGAGAATGAGAGAATGAGAGGGAGAGAGAGAGAGTGAGAGAGAAGAGAGGTATAGGGAAGCAATAATTTCTCTTGCTAGAAAAGAGAGAAACCCTATGATGAGTCTTGGGGGTAGTAACCAAGGCTAATGATGGCCTCTTTAGCTAGCTACTCTAGGCTAGGTTAGGTTAGGTAGGGTTAGGTGTATAAGTTCCCTAGAAAGGAGAACCTAGGTGGGACCCACCATGGAAAAATGTGTGGGCCTCTATCAAGTGGGCCCCATGCATGATGAGTAGTCAAGAATTGATGGGTTAATAATACAAGATGCACATGTCGAATTCACGCACGAGACGCTGCGTTAGAACCGCGGCATCGATACAATTGTAATGGCATAGGTTTCGAGTCGATCCAAGTTAGGTCTACGTGACCGGACTTAAGGATGACCGCAAACACTATCCGTAGGTCACGGGTCACCGGGATTCGACCGGTAAGACCACGAGACCTAGGGGAATGGAATGCATACTCGAGCAGGGTCTTATAATATTCATCTTATAGACCAAATATGTCTTGAATCTTGTAAAAATATTTGAGTTTGAGAATGGAAAAAATTTTGAGACTTTAATGAGTACGACTCTTAAACTCTCAAAGGATCAATCAAGTAAAAGTATAGACTCTCATCTATATCGAAGTATGATTGGTAGTCTTCTATACTTAACTGCTAGTAAACCTGATATTACTTTTAGTGTTAAAATATGTGCTAGTTATCAATCTAATCCTAAGGAATCATATTTAATTATTATTAAATAGATAAACAGATATGTCGCAAGTTCTACGAACTTAGGAGTATGGTATCCATATGATACATCTGTACAAATTGTCGGATATACTGATGCAAACTGGGTAAAAATTATTGATGATAGAAAATCTACCAGTGGTGAATATTTTTACTAGGTACTTCTTAGTATCTTAACTGAGCAAGAAATAAAATTCAATATCTCTCTCTACAACTAAGGATGAATACATTGTAGCTGAAAATGCTTGCACTCAGCTAATTTGGATGAAAAGAATGATAGTTGATTATGGAATTGCACAAAATATAATAACCTTATACTGTGATAATTCAAGCGTAATTAATATTTCAAAAAATTCAATCCAACATTCTCGTATGAAATATGTTAATATCTGATACGATTATATTCAAGAATTAGTTGAAGACAAGTCTATTATACTTGAATAAATTCAAATAAAGAAGCAACTTATAGACATACTGACCAAATCGATTGACAAAAATAGATTTTTCAACTTAAAGCATGATATTGGTTTGTGCATTGTTAAATAATTATTGTGTTTCTTTGTATATATTTTTTATTAATGTTTATTTCTATTAAATGCATAAAATGTTAATAATGATAAAATTTAAAATAAATAAGTCAAAATTTTAAAAATTTTTTATTTTCGACCAGTCAAAGTACATACTTGACCAATAGAATTTTCAACTCCCTAAACACTTTAATGTCATTTGATTTCCTGATATTTACTATGTCATATGCCTATTTCATATGCTTAAACTCCTACTTCACTTATTTCATAGCTATATCTTATGCTTCTTCCTAAGATTTACTAACTATCACGCTTACTTGTTGTTATTATTATTCTTCCTTTATCAACTTGTGACAAAAAGGGGGAGAGTTGATTCGAGAATGCATGTCATGTAGTATGCTATGAAAAAACTGAGTTGATTGGAGAATGCATGTCATCTAATATGTTATGAAGAAAATTGCTATAGAATACTGTGTATGGAATGTTATATACTATGGAATGCAATGATATGTTTGACAGTACAGTGGAGGTGCTATTTGAGGGGGAATAGTACCATTTGTGTTTCATAAACTTTAAGAAGCTCCTACAACATGATTACAAGACTTCATTATTCTCCTATTTTTAATGATATGTATTTTGTCACGAAATTGACAAAGGGAGATATTGTAAGTGTTAAAATGATTAAAGCACTCTTTAATTGTCAAATTTCATATGATCAAAACAAATTGTCAAGAGATCTTCAAGTCTGGTCCAAGATCAAGAAAAAATCAAGTTTGAGATCAAGAGAATATTAAGCACAAGTTTGGTACATTCTTAATAGAAGATCATGCTAAAGATTAACTGATATTCAAGTACAAGATTAAGATTAAAAGTCAAGATGAATTTAGTGATCAAGTTCAAGACAAAGAAGTTCAAATATTTCACATATCTCAAGTAGTATAATACCCTATAAAGACCTTAGGTTTTGGTGCTTTCAAAAATTATTTAAATTGGGTTTTTATACTTGTGTTTGCTTGGAATTCGACCAGCCTAAAGTTTAGTTCAACTAGTTTGAGTTTTCTCAACTAGTCCAAGTTCAAGTTGAAACAAAACTGTTTTATAGTTGCAAATTCGACCAGTTGAATTTTTGGTTCGACTTGTCGAAGACTGATCTTTGACCAGCCTAAGAGAATTTGGCTCAAAGTCCAACAACTAAATCATTTCAGATTTTGGGATCTTCAACCAGTTGAAGACCAAATTTGACTAGTCGAAAAGAGATCTTCAACTAGTCGAACTGGTCCTCGAGCTAGTCAAAGTTTGGATAAATCTTATCCCATGCAATCCAAAATCTGTTGAACAGAATTCAGTCTGCTCGGGCTAGTCGAAAACTACCTCAGGCCAGTCGAAGATTCAACTTCTTTGCCTATAAATTGAGGTTCTCTCACAATCCGAAATATCAATTATTATTAACAAAATTCTCCTGCAAAAGAGAGAGAGAAGCTCCATTTATTAGCAAGCTATTGAACGATATTTATAAATTTTATTTATAACTTTTGTTTAATTCCCTTAATCTCAGATTTTTTTTCATTCTGATTCTAAAGAGAGTAACTACTACTCTTCTTTTGAGGTTTATGAGTATTAACTCTAGTAGCCATTGGTTTGAACTTAATTAAAATCAATAGAACCTTGGACCTTTTTTATCTGACTGAACATTGAACAATCGACATTCAAGAAAAGCAGTTCTTCATCTATAGCTTCTGATACATCTTCTACGGTGAAGATAAGTATACCTTCAATTTTTTATTTGGTTTTTCTGAGATAGCCAAAAAATATTTGTGTAGGTTTTGTTTAAGATAGCTTGGAAATCTTACTGAGGGGTTTGATTGTAATAGCCCGGTAAAATCAAAAGTGTATCAGGTTTTAAGGTGATCTGAGAAAACCTTTTTCATAGTAAAAGCTAAGATTACACAGAAAGTAATTTTGGAAGTGGAGTAGGTGTAGCTATTTTAGAACAGTTGTTGATACACCGAAATACTATAATTCTTTGTGTTATGTGGTGAATATTTTTATCTTTTATTTGGTGAATAGTCATATTTACATTTCAGTTGAAGTGGTGAATGATTATAATATTTATTTTTATTTACTCTTGCAAAGTTTGATATTTTGATTTTAAAAGGAATTCGTGAAATAAGGTTATCCTGCTTAAACTTTTAGGTGAAGGTTGTCCTACGAATCATTTGAAATCAACGTCTTAATACTTAGGTAATTGAGATCTCTGATTTATTTATTATTCAGCACTTTATTCGATTATTTAACATAGTGCTATTCACCCCCCCCCCCCCCCCCCCCCCCCCCCCTAAAAGGACTTCTTAAGCTCTCTTTTTCAAAAGGGAGAAATTTATGTTTTAAAAGAGGAAGATGATATAAATGCAAGACTGGCCAATCTCATAAGAAAATTTGATGCTATGGAACTTAAGAAGGATAAGGTTGTAGAAGTTATTTGTGGTATTTGTACTTACAACATACATACAACTGAAAATTGCCTAACAATTTTTACTTTTCAAGAGATATTGAACAAGCAATCGAATGCTGTGAACAACTACTAAAGACCTTTCAGTGGACTCACCTTGAATGCATACATTTTCAGCTGGAGGAAACATTCAAATTTCAGTTGGAGGAATGGATAAACGGCTAACCCACAGGAAGCCCTAACTCAAATCTTAAATCAAAAGAGGCCTTAAGAGGATTTGATTCTAAAACATATCCAAAACCAAGAGCCAATCAAGTCACATTACAAGTCTTTCAAAACCTTACTAAGGTCATTCAACGGATTGAGTCACATTTAACGATTGGAGAGAAAGGGACTCTTTTAGCCCAACCTCTACCAAATCTAAAACTACAATGTGAAATTAGTGACCCAAGTTCTTCAAATCAAATAGAGCAAGCAAAATCTATCACTACTCTTAGAAGTGGAAAGACAATTGACAAATCTATTTCAATGAGGGATAAAAAGCTTAAGGACCTGGTAGAAGATGAGAATGATAAACCTGACATTGCTCCACATGGGTTAGAACTGGAATCTCAAAATAAGTCGATTGCACCATTCCCTCAATGGTTGATTGCACCAAAATCCCTATCTAACTCTTAGGATATCCTAGAGGTGCTTAAGTAAGTGAAGGTCAATATCCCTCTACTAGTTATCGTTAAATAAATCCCCTCATATGCCAAAATTTTGAAAGATTTATGTATGACCAGAAGACGACAAAACATTCAAAAGAAAATCTTTTTGACAGAAAAAGCAAGTGCCATCCTCAAGCAAGATGTGCCACAAAAATACAAGGATCTCGGTAGTGCAACCATTACTTGTGTAATTAGGAACCATTGAATCGAGAATTCACTTCTTGACTTGGGGGTGAGTGTTAATTTGATTCCATTCTCGAATTACGAATAATTGGGTATAGGTGAATTAAAACCCACCCAGACCACGTTACAACTTGTTGATCGATCGGTTCGTGTATCGAGGGAGATGATTGAGGATGTGTTAGTCCAAGTTGATAAATTTATTATCCAGTAGATTTTATTGTCCTGGATACTCAACCCATCATAAATGTGAGTATTCAGATTCCCTTCATACTTGGTCACCCATCCCTTGCTACATCAAATTTCATAATTAATTATAGGAATGGAGTTATGAATTTATCTTTCGAAAATATGACATTAGAGCTTAACATATTTTTTAATATGGGCAAGCAGTCAGAGGATATGGAAGATATCTACGACATTAACATGATCGACTCTTTCATGGAAGATATAGCAACCTTGAATCTATACTCTAGCCCTCTAAAGATGTACTTGGCCCACTCCCCTGATGATTTGGATGATGATGGGATTAGGGAGATGGGTGCTTTGCTGAATAATGTGTCGGTACTTAAAGTTAATCAGTGGAGACCACAATTTCATGCTCTGCCCCAAATCAATGTAGTGCCTCTACCGTCTAGCCTTAAAGCGTCGAAGCTTGACCTAAAACCTTTGCCTGTTGATCTTAAATATGCCTTCTTAGGTCAAGATGAGACATACCCAGTAGTGATTTCTTCCCATCTTGAGAAAGAACAAGAGAGTATGTTTATTTCTACTCTCATTGAGCATAAAGAAGCCCTTGGATGGTCAATTGTGGATCTCAAGGGAATTGACCCTTTGATTTGTACTCATCGCATTCATCTCGAGGATAATGCGAAGACCTCCCGACAACCACAATGTCGACTAAATCTAAATATGAAGGAAGTGGTTGAGGCTGAGGTACTTAAGTTCTTGGATGTGGGTATCGTATACCATATATTCGATAGTCAATGGGTGAGTTCAACTCAGGTGGTTCCTAAGAAGTCTAGAATCACGATCATAGCTAATGCTGGCAATGAACTCATGCCAACTAGAGTTACTACTAGTTGGAGAATGTGTATTGACTAAAGGAAATTGAATACCGTCATAAGGAAGGACTACTTTCCTTTGCCCTTCATTAATCAAATTTTAAAAAGACTAGCTGGTCACTCTTACTATTGTTTCCTTAATGGGTATATGGGCTACAACTAGATAGAGATAGCCCTTGAAGATCAAGAGAAGACAACATTCACATGTCCCTTTGGCACCTTTGCTTATCGAAGGATGTCATTCAGATTGTGTAATTCTCCCGTTACTTTTTAATGATTCATGTTAAGTATATTTTTTGACATGGAATGGGTTCCAAAAGTTAATTGTCTTGTTATCCACACATCCTTCAAAGTAAGTAGCCATTTAAGATTGTACATGAATAATGGATGTTCAAGACACATGACAGGTGATAAAGCTATACTCTCAAAATAAACCAAATTAACGGCGGCTCAGTTACATTTGGAGATGGAAGAAACTACAAAATTATTGGCTAAGGTAGTTTACAACTTCCCAACTTACCTCTATTTGAAAATGTTTTATATGTTGAAGGGCTAAAACATAATCTTCTGAGCATATCTCAAATTTATGATAACAAACATAGTGTAAAATTTTTAGATCACAGATGTGAGATAATTAATGAGATATAACATGTAATATTATATGGTCCCAAAACATCTGAAAATTGTTATATCATTGATGACTCTTACTCAACAAATCATTCATGCTATATGGTCTAAACAAAAGAGAATGAATTATGGCATCAACGTCTTGGACATGTAAACTATAAAAATTTATATAAATTGAGTAAAAGAAATCATTTATGAGGCTTATCCAAATTGAAAAAGTATGTAGTGCATGTCAGGTAGGCAAGCAAATTAGGAGTAGTCACAAGAAAGTGAACTCCTTAGCCACTGCAAGACCTCTTAAACTACTCTATATGGATATATTTGGACCAACTAGAACAAAGATTTGAGGTGAAAAGAAAAATTTTCTGATTATAATTGATGACTACACTAGATATTCTTAGGTAGTCTTTCTAAGAGAAAAGTCAGATGCTCTTGATGAAATCAAAAAATTTATAAGACGCATCCAAACTAAAAAAGAATTATCTGTGATCATGGAACTGAATTTGAAAATAGTAATTTTGAGAAATACTGCAATAATCACAGAATATTGCATGAATTTGCTGCTCCTAAAACACCTTAGCAAAACGGGGTTGCTAAAGGAAAAAATAAAGTTTTACAATAAATGGCTAGTGTAATGCTAAATAACATGAATTTACCTAAATATTTATGGGCTGAAGGTATTAATACTGCATATTATATAATTAATTATGTTTACATTAGAACAACTACAACAAAACATATTATGAACTATGGTTTAACAAAAAGTCCACTGTTAAATATTTTTGAACTTTTGAAAGTAAATGTTTTATTTTATGTGACCATGAAAATTTGAAAAATTTTGAAGTCAAAAGTAATGAAGGAATATTCTTTGGTTATGTTTTAAATAGTCGAACATACTGGGTACTAAATAAAAGAACTGAAGTTATATAAGGATCGATAAATGTTGTGATAGATGATCAACCGATCACACCCAGTCTTGATCAAGATGATGATGATGTTATCAACTTAGTTAATCAACTGAAACTCTCATCTAAATTAGATAATATTGAGTTAAGGTTATTCAAAGACCATCTAACCGATCAAATACTTAATAACCCTCACACTGATGTTCAGACTAGAAGACAACTTGAAAATATATGTAATCATATTTGCTTTACTTCCTCAATTGAACCGGGTAATGTAAATGAGGCACTCACTGATGAAAGTTAGATATTGGCCATGCAAGATGAATTAAATCAATTCATTAGAAACGATTAATGGTATTTGGTTCCCAAACCTTCCGACAAACATGTGATTAGAACCAAGTGGATTTTCAAAAATAAAACTAATGAAATGAGAAATACTATAAGAAATAAGGCACGACTGGTTGTATAAAGTCATACACAGATTGAAGGTATTGATTACGATGAAACCTTTGTGCCAATTGCACGTCTTAAATCAATTAGATTATTTATATAAAAAGTTCAAAATATATCAAATGGATATAAAAAATATTTTTTAAAATGGTCATTTAAGTGAGCAAGTTTATATTGAACAACCAAAGGGTTTTGAATATTCCAAACTTCCCGATCATGTTTACCGTCTTAAAAAGGCACTTTATGGTTTAAAATAAGCCCCTAAAGCATGGTATGAGAAATTAACTAAATTCTTACTTAGTCATAATTTTGTGATGGGTAGTGTTGATAAAACTCTGTTTGTCAAGAAATATAATGATAATATTTTAATTGTTCAAATTTATGTTAACGATATTATCTATGGATCTACTTGTGCTAATATTTCTACTGAGTTTGCAGATCTTATTAAATCCAAATTTGAAACAAATATGATTGCTGAACTAAACTATTTTCTTTGATTACAAGTCAATCAACTTGAAGATGACATATTCATCTCTCAGACCAAATATGCATTAAACTTAGTAAAGATGTTTAGTTTTGAAAATGGTAAAAATTTTAACACTCATATGAGTATAACTCATAAACTCTCAAAAGATGAATCAAGTAAAAGTAAGCAATGAGGGAATATTCTTTGGTTATGCTTTAAATAGTCGAACATACCGGGTACTAAATAAAAGAACTGTGGTTATATAAGAATCGATAAATGTTGTAATAGATAATTAACCGATCACACCCAATCTTGATCAAGATGATGATGATGTTATCAACTTGGTTAATCAACCGGAATCCTCATCTAAATTAGATAATACTGAGTTTAAGTTAGTCAAAGACCATCTAATTGATCAAATACTTGGTAACCCTCACACTGGTATTCAGACCAGAAGACAGCTTGAAAATATATGTAATCATGTTTACTTTACTTCCTAGAATGAACCAGGTAATGTAAATGAGGCACTCACTAATGAAAGTTAGATATTGGTCATGCGAGATGAATTAAATCAATTCGTTAGAAACGATGTATGGTATTTGGTTCCCAGACCTTCCAACAAACATGTGATTGGAACCAAGTGGATTTTCAAAAATAAAACTAATGAAATATGAAATATTATAAGAAATAAGGCACGACTGGTTGTATAAAGTTATACAACTATTAAAGGTATTGATTACGATGAAACCTTTGCGCCAATTGCACGTCTTAAATCAATCAGATTATTTATTTCCATTGCATATTATAAAAAGTTCAAAATATATCAAATGGATATAAAAAATACTTTTCTAAATGGTGATTTAACTGAGCAAGTTTATATTAAACAACCAAAGGGTTTTGAATATCCCAAACTTTTCGATCATGTTTACCGTCTTAAAAAGGAACTTTATGGTTTAAAACAAGCCCCTAAAGCATGATATGAGAAATTAACTAAATTCTTACTTAGTTATAAGTTTGTGATGGGTAGTGTTGATAAAACCCTGTTTGTCAAGAAATATAATGATAATATTCGGATTGTTCAAATTTATGTTGACGATATTATCTATGGATCTACTTGTGCTAATATTTTTACTGAGTTTGCAGATCTTATTAAATCTAAATTTAAAATGAGTATGATCGGTGAACTAAACTATTTTCTTGGATTACAATTCAAACAGCTTGAAGATGGCATATTCATCTCTCATACTAAATATGCAATGAACTAGTAAAGAGGTTTGGTTTTGAAAATGGTAGAAATTTTAATACTCATATGAGTGCAACTCTTAAACTCTCAAAAGATGAACCAGGTAAAAGTACTGACTCTCGACTATATCACATTATGATTGGTAGTCTTCTTTATTTAACTACTAGTATACCTGATATTTCATTCTGTGGTGACATTTGTGCTAGATATCAATCTGACCCTAAGGAATCTCATTTATCCATTGTTAAACAGATAATCAAATATGTTACAAGTTCTGCTAACTTAGGCTTATGGTATCCATATGATACATCTATACAAATTGCAAGTTATACTGATGTAGACTAGGCATGTAATGTGGATGATAGAAAATCTATTAGTGGTAGATGTTTATATGTTGGAAACTGCCTAGTATCATAGCTAAGTAAAAAAATAGAATTCCACATCCCTTTCCATTACAGAGGATGAACATATTGTTGTAGGGAATGCTTTGTCACGCCTCAAACCCTGAAATCGGATTCACAGGAATCCCGATCGCCGAATCCGGTGCCGACAGCCTCCGTAGTACCCCATTCTCTGCTCATAGCATTCATATGCCAAATTTTCGATCCTGGAATCCTATAAGGAGGATTTTTTTTGTACATTTAACTAGTAATAAGCATAACCACAAGTTTACCCAAATCATAAAGGCAACATCATCATTACATATCCACTACTATAATCATTTGAATACAATGTTGAAAGGGAAATATATCTGTTAAAATCAAAGCTTCAGAAAACAGCTGCACGTTACAAGCTCAATACTGCTGCAACCTAACATCACCTACACGCATCTATCGTGCATAAGCTTATAGAAAGCTTAGAGGGGGGTGTAAGTGTGTGCACGAGATAAGTGCCAAGTATTCAATACAATATCATAATCATACAATACCGGAAAGCTATTAATCCATAAACCATACAATGACTGAATAAGCAGAAACACTGATAAGAGCAGAAATTATCAGCGTATACATAAATACTGACAAGATTATAATCATGCGATAACAGAATAAGCGGAAGTATGAACAAGTTCATAAGTTAATCAATATCAGAATACGCAATATAGGACAGCTATGCAAATGATGAGTCATAGATAATCAAATGTCAAATGACACGGATATAATGTAATACACAATTCAAAAGAGCTAACAAATATCATCACTCTCATTTAAGTCACAGGAATACAGAAACATAACAACCCACAATGCCACACGCCGAAGATATAATGGAATATGCAGTATATGGTGCTAATGGAATGACCATGCTAGAGTGTGATGTCGGGATGATAGTACGTAGTATCGCAGGCTACGGGGTCCACCACAAGGAACCTCTATCCAAACCAGTCCCATACTTAAATTTGGATAGTCTGACTCAATGTGATAAACTCCTGATCTCAGGTTAGTCGCGCGCCCAACCGAAATCTTTGCCATAACGAAGATACACAACAATTAGTTACACACCACCAACCTGAGTGGATAGTGAATGGATGAATGAATGAGTATGCAACTCCTACTCAGTAGCCTATCAGCATAGTAGGCTGCCAACTGCTGGTAGCTCGCCCAGGCCTCATCCCTGCCCACATCACACCCACCCACATCAGCATTCGCCCACGTGCGCCCTCCCACATGCACAACAGTGATGGGGTGTCATAATATCATGTTAGTCCTCATATCAGTACGGTTCCTCTCTGGGAAAATCACCAGGGTCTATTACACTTCACACCACCTGCCGCCCCAATCAAGCGCACAACTGGGTAACTGGAAAAGACCTCACTATCCGCCTGTCAGTAGTCTGCCAATACCTACCCGGCTCACCGATAGCGGAGCCATTCCTCGAGCTGGTCAAACTCAGCCTAGCCATGCCTACTCCCTCGGGCGGGTAAGGCTGCATCCCCTTCCAACCGACCACGACACAGTGGAGAGCGTAGCCATCTGGTAATCGGCACTCAACGCTCATTTACTCACTCGGCCTAAACGTTGGAGCATCCTCTGGAACTAAGAGGGTGTTTAGGGATTTTCACCCAGGGCCATCTATGGCAGCCCGATGCTCGAACAGATTTTCGGTGTCCCATCTGGCCATCCACGATATGCCTGTGGAGGCTATGGCCCTAATGTCACTAGGGCGTATAGTAATCACAACACAATGCAAGATGCATGAGTCATACAATCTAATCATGCATCAATCCTGCGCATGTCATGCGCTCATGTGAGATAATCTCCACCTATCAGGGAGTCTCACATCATCCTGCCCAATAACATATGCAATGGTCAATC
Organism: Magnolia kwangsiensis; assembly: GCA_037074715.1. NCBI lineage: Eukaryota > Viridiplantae > Streptophyta > Magnoliopsida > Magnoliales > Magnoliaceae > Magnolia > Magnolia kwangsiensis. The sequence goes on from CM073572.1 coordinate 146,548,534, forward strand.
ACATCTCATAACAAACATGCAGATGATGTGAATGGGCATGTATCATGATATTATGATGTCACATGCTCATAAACGGTATCAATAACCGGCGTCGACAATGTGGACTTTTAACCAACATTGCCCCCAAGGAATGACCCTCATAGAATCAAATATATAATGGGCACATGGCCTCACACAAGGGCCAAATATATGAAACAGGTGGGCCCTGGTCATGGGCCTAACACATATCACAAAGGGCCTTGCCCATAGGCCTTAAATACATCTGGATGGGTCGCACCCATGGGCCTCAGATATATCACAATGGGCCTTAAATATACTTCGCAGGTGAGTCACATACCTAGGTCTAATACACATCAGTATAGACTACATCACATAGGCCTAATATACATCACTATGGCCACAACCCATGGGCTTTAAATACATAATAGGTGAGCCCTACACATGGGCCTCAAATATATACCACGGGTGAGCCTCAATGGATGGGTCACCAATACAACAGGATGGGCCTAATGACATGGACCCCATAAATATATCGAATAGGCTGCACCAATTGGGCCTTACATACATTGCAATGGGCCATGACCCATGGGCCTTGCATACATCACAATGGGCCTTGCAACATGGGCCTCATATATATTTAAGGTGGGCCTCAACAACGGGCCTCATACACATCAAGGTGGGCCTCGACAACGGGCCTCATACACATCAAGGTGGGCCTCAACAACGGGCCTCATATACATCAAGGTGGGCCTCAACAACGGTCCTCATACACATTAAGGTGGGCCTCAACAACGGGCCTCATATACATCAAGGTGGGCCTCAACAACGGGCCTCATACATATCAAGGTGGGCCTCATACACATCAAGGTGGGCCTCAACAACGGGCCTCATATATGGCCTTAGCAACAGGCCACAAATATATCAAGATGGGCCTAATCAATCATATGGGCTAAATCAATCAAATGGCCGATACGAGCAGGCCGATCAAATGGACTGATACAAATGGGCTGTGTGTCATGGAGTTATACTAAGCATGTTATAAAGTAATGCCCTATCCTTACAACGCAGCTGGCCTAGACGGCTTGCATACAACAAGTACGGGCCTACCAACTGGCCCTAGGGAGAGTCGCAATACGGACATTTAACCAACATTATACTCGCAATGTGGACGTCAAACCAACATTGCTCCCAAGGTGTAGCCCGTAGTGAATAACATTACGTAAACCAGGTTGGGATCACACATTGCAATGGACCTTAGGTACACCCCATTGGACTTTAAATACATCAAATGGGCCATGTCATTTGGGCCTTTTACTCATCAAATGGGTCACATCAATGGGCCGCACCAATGGGCCTTATGTGCATTGCAATGGGTCATAACCCGTGGGCCTTAGATTGCATCAAATGGTTCTCAACCCATGGACCTTATACATATCAAATAGGCCTAATCCCATGGGCTTTAAAATACATCAAATGGGTCCAATCCCATGGACCTTGGAACACATCAAATGGGTCCACTCTATGGGCCTTAAATTACATTAAATGGGCCTAATCCCATGGGCCTTGGAACACATCAAATGGGTCTACTCTATGGGCCTTAAATAGTTCAACAACTAGCTACATTCATGGACCTAATTAAATTCAACTGTGGTGGGCCTCAAAAGTACATTCATTAAACCCAACATTTAAGGAACTAAAGATATAAATCATTTCCTCTAAGATCTTTATAATATGGTGGGCCCCACTCTTCAAAATTTCAGCCCAAGGCCAGCATAATTATAACATGTTATTGTCCTAAATTTGGAAACTCCATTGAAGTGGGTCCAAGGCCTCTAAAACTCTGAAAATTGAGGGTCAAGGTACCTCATCATGCATACAATGAGAGAAAACTCAAAAAGGTGGCACACCATTAGAAGAAATATTTTTGAATTATGGTTTTTTATCAAGGCATATTGCTGGACTGCACAGCAGAAAAAATCTGAGAGTCCAACCATCTTAGCCCATTCTTTTGGATACCCAAACGGGGTCACTTGAGGCTGAAATTTCATAGAGTGATACTTCCATAGGTGGGCCACACCCCCAAAAAATTTCATAATTTTTAAATATCTCTAAGCATTTTAATTAATTTAAACAAGACAGACTGTCCAGAAAAATCGGACAGACCTGGACGTCCCAACGTGGTGGGCCAGTCCGGCCCTCACCACGGTGTGTACATGGGTCCATTGGCCCTAAAATTTGGTAGGTGGGTTCTAACATAAGTGGACCATACTCACAAAAAATTTTAAAATTTTTGAACATCTGTAAATATTTTAATTCATTTACATCAGTCAATCTGTCCTGAAAATCGGACTGATCCGGACACCATATTATAATGGGTCGGTCCCGCCATCACCATGGTGTGTACAGATGTCCATTGGTCCTAAAATTTTGTAGTTGGGTCCTACCATAAGTAGGCCACCCCGCTAAAAATTTTTATAATTTTTAAACACCCATAGGTATTTTAATAAATTTCAAAAATCTAACTGTCCATGGTAGAGTGTTGCTGGAACGGTGCAGAAAATCCAGACTGTCCACCTCACTTGGACCACACCTTTGGGACCCCAATGAAGGTCAGTTGGGGCTGAAATTTGGGGGACATCAAGATGAGATCTTCACCTTTGAGAAAAGTATATTTAATAGGTATGAATAGTCCCCCAAACAGTCCCAAAATCTGGTCCAAAAACAACCAGAAACTGTCCAGAAAATTCTGGACAGCAACATGTACTTAGATAAAATATATTATATAAGTTAAATAAAAAGGGAAATATATTAATGGGCCACACACATCAGGAAATAAAATGAGGAAAAAAATAGATAGAAGGACAATCTGGCCAAAGAAAAAGGAGCTCTGCCACTATTAAGCCCTCCCAAGATCAATCACACCTGCACATCATACCTAGATTTACATTTACAACATGTATGTTGCACATGCATGGCCTATAATTAAAACGCATGGTGAGGATGTCATCCCCACCATGGTTATAGGGTCTAAATGACCCAAACATAATATGATATGAAATAAAACTACCATGATGGGGCCCATAGAGAAAGGCCCCATGCATGGATCATGCATGACCACAACCATGGGATTGTGTGGGATCTCCATCATTGATTGGTGGGTCCTACACTTCCTTCATGAAAGAAAGAAAACATCTAGGCTATAGAAATCATTACATCTAGAGGAGCACCCACCGTTCGATCTTCTTGCTCCTATGAGTTTCTTAGCACCTTAGCTTTGATTTCAATAGAGGAGATGGGGAATGGATTGTTAGGATGGGAGATCATGAGGTAGGAAAGTGGGCCACACTTGAAGTTTTGAAAGAGAGGGAGAGGCTTAGAGAATTCTCATACGTATGGGATTTCTCTCCTTAGATTTTTTTGAGTTTGAAAATGAGAAAGAGAGAGAGAGTTGTAAAGGGAGAGAGAGATGGGTGATGGATGTGGTGAGTGATGGGTGTAAGAAAATCTTAACTTTTGTGGCCATTTGTGTAAGAAAAGCATGGGTGGTGTAAGAACTTTTTGAATTTGAGGGCTTTTGGTGTAAGAGAGGTATGGGATTGTAAGAGATTCTTGACTTTTATAGTTGCTTGGGAATGGGTGAAAGGTGATGTGTACTTGACATGTGATGGATTGATGGATTGATGGGATTGATGTGACACATTGTAGAGATTCTCTTGGGTTTCACAACGTGCGGCATTTTCTTCGCACCGAACATTGGCCCATATCTCTTGACCAGGGTATCGCCTCGGCGCGCAAGTCGCGGCATCGGAACCGCAGTGACGGCGCGGTCACTATGGTAAAGGTCTTGGGTTGAGTCGATACGGGTTGACGGCATACGAATTAGGGTCGTACACAAATATTGGTTAAGGGTCGAAGGTTGATGAAATTCGACCGGTAAGACCGCGGAAGTCTATGGAATAGTACAGTGTAGGATACGGGGCTTACAGCTCTCTCCTCCTAATAAAAATTTCATCCTCGAAATTTAAACCATAACATAACCAATACAGAGCTTACCAAGGGAGGAAAATTCTATCCGAACACAACATGCCAACATAATCAAACACCTAAGAGGTGGGAACAATGCCTCTTAATCCCAATCCCCTGCTCCCAAAATGCCTCGCCAACACTACGATGATCCAACAGAACTTTAAATCCTGGATTAGAAATGATCGAACTGGAACACTATACAGCCTCAATCTCAACGGTAGGGAACTATATCAGAAAATCTCTAAGTTATTCGAACTCGGGGATCTAATCATTCTAAGTTCTCAACAATCATAGAGTGAAGGATAGCTATTACCAGATATGTGATGTTATCTCCAGGTATTCCCAAGTTATGCTCTGATACCAACTTCTGTCACGCCCCAAACCCTGAAATCGGATTCACAGGAATCCCGATCGCCGAATCCGGTGCCGACAGCCTCCGTAGTACCCCATTCTCTGCTCCTAGCATTCATATGCCAGATTTTCGATCCTGCGATCCTACAAGGAGGATTTTTTTGTACATTTAACTAGTAATAAGCATAACCACAAGTTTACCCAAATCATAAAGGCAACATCATCATCACATATCCACTAATATAATCATTTGAATACAATGCTGAAAGGGAAATATATATGTTAAAATCAAAGCTCCAGAAAACAGCTGCACGCTCCAAGCTCAATGCTGCTGCAACCTAACATCACCTGCACGCATCTATCGTGCATAAACTTATAAAAAGCTTAGAGGGTGGTGTAAGTGTGCGCACGAGATAAGTGCCAAGTATTCAATACAATATCATAATCATACAATACCGAAAAGCTATTAATCCATAAACCATACAATGACTGAATAAGCAGAAACACTGATAAGAGTAGGAATTATCAGCGTAAACAGAAATACTGACAAGATTATAATCATGCGATAACAGAATAAGTGGAAGTATGAACAAGTCCATAAGTTAATCAATATCAGAATACGCAATATAGGACAGTTATGCAAATGATGAGTCATAGATAATCAAACGTCGAATGACAAGGATATAATGTAATATACAATTCAAAAGAGCTAACAAATATCATCACTCTCATCTAAGTCATAGGAATATAGAAACATAACAACCCATAATGCCACATGCTGAAGATGTAATGGAATATGCAGTATATGGTGCTAATGGAATGACCATGCTGGAGTGTGATGTCGGGATGATAGTACGTAGTATCGCAGGCTACGGGGTCAACCACAAGGAACCTCTATCCAAACCAGTCTCATACCTAAATTTGGATAGTCTGAAACTCCTGATCTCAGGTTAGTCGCGCGCCCAACCGAAATCCTTGCCATAACGAAGATACACAACAATTAGTTACGCACCACCAGCCCGAGTGGAGAGTGAATGGATGAATGAATGAGTATGCAACTCCTATTCAGTAGCCTGCCAACCGCTGGTAACTCGCCCAGTGTGGTAGCTCGCCCAGGCCTCAGCCCCGCCCACATCACGCCTGCCCACATCAGCGTTCGTCCACGTGCGCCCGCCCACATGCACAACAATGACGGGGTGTCATAATATCATGTCAGTTCTCATATCAGTACGGTTCCTCTCTGAGGAAATCACCGGGGTCTATTACACTTCACACCACCTGTCGCCCCAATCAGGCGCACAACTGGGTAAGTGAAAAAGACCTCACTATCTGCCGTCAGTAGTCTGCCAATACCTACCCGGCTCGTGGATAGCGGACCCATTCCTCGAGTTGGTCAAACTCAGCCTAGCCATGCCTACTCCCTCGGGCGGGTAAGGCCACACCCCCTTCCAACTGACCACGACACAGTGGAGAGTGCAGCCATCTAGTAATCGGTACTCAACGCTCATTTACCTACTCAGTCTAGACATTGGAGCATCCTCTGGAACTAAGAGGGTGTTTAGGAATTTTCACCCAGGGCCATCTATAGCGGCCCGATGCTCGAACAGATTTTCGGTGTCCCATCTGGCCATCCACGATATGCCTGTGAAGGCTACGGCCCTGATGTCACTAGGGCGTAAAGTAATCACAACACAATGCAAGATGCATGAGTCATACAATCCAATCATGCATCAATCCTGCGCATGTCATGCTCTTATGTGAGATAATCTCCACCTATCAGGGAGTCTCACATCATCCTGCCTAATGACATATGCAATGGTCAATCACATCTCATAACAAACATGCAGATGATGTGAATGGGCATGTATCATGATGTTATGATGTCACATACTCATAAACGGTATCAATAACCGGCGTCGACAATGTGGACTTTTAACCAACATTGCCCCCAAGGAAAGGCCCACATAGAATCAAATATATAATGTGTCACGCCCCAAACTCAGAAACCGGGCTCACAAAATTCCTAATCGCCGAATCCGGCACCGACAGCCTCCTTAGAACACCATTATCGGCTCCTAGCTCCCATTCGCCAGGTTCCGATCCTGGGATGCTACGAGGAGGATTTTCAATATCAGTTTGATTCGTAATAAGCATAACCAATGGCATAACGCACAAACAACAACCAAGAACTCCATTACATTTCCACTATGATCAAAAACTTTACAAGTACAATGAGCATAAAGGGAAATACAATGGTAAGGAACAAAAACTCCAAAATGATCTGCAACGTGCTCCTGCCTCAGCGCTGCTGCGAACCAACGTCACCTGCACGCAACAGTCATGCATAAGCTTATAGAAAGCTTAGAGGGTGGTGAAAGTGTGTGCGCAAGGTAGTAATATGATCAGGAAATGTCAGAATAATTCGGAATATGCAGATGGAATCATAAGATCATGAGCCATACCAAGGCTTATGTGATGCAAGACATGAATGGTATCGGCCACCCCAAGGCCATGCGATGTGCAATACAACTCAAGCATACAGATCCTCATCTATGTTCACACATCAATACAGCTCAAATATGGGATATCACCGGGGTCTAGTACACTCTAAACCAGATTGCCGCCACATCACGCGCAATAAGGTAAGTGGAAGAGACCCCACTATCCGTCTGCCAATAACGGGCGCGACTCGTCGATAGCGGACCCATTCCTCGAGCTGGTCAGACTCAGCCTAGCATTGCCCCCTACACTCGGGCGGGTAAGGCGGCACCCCCTTCCAACCGACCACGACACAGTGGAGAGTATAGCCAACTGGTATCGGCACTCAGCGCTCATCTACCCACTCGGTCTAGACGTTGGAGCAACCTCTTGGTACCATAAGGGTTTAAGGACTTTCACCCAGGGATATCTATAGTACCCCATGTAGAATAAGATTTTTGGTATCCAATCTTGCCAACCACGATACATCTGTGGAAGTTACGACCCCGATGTCGCTAGGGCGTACAATATCCATGTCATACAAATGCGATATGCATGATTCACGCTATCCAGTCATGCATCAAATCCTGCGCATATCGTGCGCTCATGTAGGGTAACACCGCCTAACCGGGAGCCTATAAACAACCTGTCCGAAGGCAAATGCTGTGATCAGACAATTCTCACGTCAAGCATACATATGATGCGTATGATCATGAGTCATGGAACTGTACTAAACATGTTATAATAAAATGAACTATCTTACAATGCAGATGGACCTGGACGGCCTATACACAATAAGTACGGCCCAGTAATGGGCCCTAAGGAGAGTCGTAATGTGGACATCCAACCAACATTACACTCGCAATGTGGACGTCAAACCAACATTGCCCCCAAGGCACGATCGCCGTAAACATTGCTACATAGTCTGTATTGGGATCACACATTGCAATGGACCTTAGGTACATCCCATTGGACCTTAAGGTATATGATATGGGCCATGTATTGGGTGTGTGTTAATGTGTCTTGTTGATGTTGTGTGTCCTTGTAGTTTATGTCTAAACGACCACATAAATGGGCCACACCAATGGGCCTTAGGTATATTGCAATGGGTCATAACCCGTGGGCCTTAGATTGCATCAATTGGACCTAGTCACATGAGTCTAATATGTATCAAATGGGCCACACCAATTGGGCCCCCCACATGTACATCAAATGGACATCAACCCATAGGCATTATATGAGTTCAATGGGCCTAAACCCCTAGGCCTTATGGTACATCAAATGGGCCTAAACCCCTAGGCCTTATGGTACATCAAATGGGCCTAAACCCGTAGGCCTTGTATGCATATCAAAGTGGGCCTAAACCCCTAGGCCTTACATATATCAAATGGGCCCACTTCCATGGACTTTAAAAATGCATCAAATGGGTCCAATTTCATGGGCCTTGAAGTACATCAAATGGGCCCAGTCCCATGGACTCGAAACATATCAAGTGGGCCTAAACCCATAGGCCTTAAATATCAAGTGAGCCTAAGCCCATACGCCTTAAATATCAAGTGAGCCTAAGCCCATAGGCCTTAAATATCAAGTGAGCCCAAGTTCTTAGGCCTTAAATGAATCAAATGGGCCTAGCCCATAAGCATTTCATAAATCAAATGGGCCTAGCCCATAGGCCTGTTACAACTCAAATGGGCCTAACCCATGGGTGAGTGGCCCACCCAACCAATAGCTCCTGCCTTAAAATGATCCCACCAAGTGGATGGACGGTCTGGATGCATCACGTGCATCATGGTGGGTCCCACTACCGCTGGACAGGGGGGTGGCACACGCATCAAGGAGGGCTCCACCGTCCGCTGGACGGTGGAGACGCTGCAACATCAAGGTGGGCGCCACCGTCCAATGGACGGTGGTCTTAAGACACATGCATCACTTGTGGGTCCCATGTGGGGCCCACATTAATATTTATTTAGCATCCAACCCGTTGATAAGGTCAAACAGACCTAGTTGGAGGAAAAATATAAATTTCAGCTTGGTTCAAAACTTCTGTGGGCCCCAAAAAAGATTTCAATGGCAGACATCCAATTCCACTGTTTCCTGTGGTGTGGGCCACCCGAGTTCTGGATCGAGCCGAAATTTGGAGGGGGCCCACCTGAGGAGGGGACCCACCTCATGAACAGGTTGGATGACTGGACGTCGCCCACCCGCACGCAGCGTGCAGCTGCTGCACATTAGTCAGAGGAGGCAGGGCCTCTTGCAAAATTTTGGGAAAACCCGATTTCTGGGGTTTTCATCGTGTGGGGTCCAAATCATGAGAATCTACTCCGCCCATTAGTTCCCCTGGCCCAAGATGAGCCCAAAGAGTCTAGAGTTTGAATTTTTTTGATGCTTGGAAAGTAAAATAAAACAAGATAATGATCTTGAACGGTAAGGGTACAACTCTCTAATGCTATGGCCCGCCAGACCTTCCAACCAGCCCCATCACTTGGCTCAATGCCTAAAACGAGATGAGTAAGAGGATGGACGGCTAGGATAGGGAATATACATCAAGGTGGAGCCTACACAAGGGGACCACCCGCAAACGCTTCTCTTTTTCTCTTTTTTTTTTTGTACAGGGATGTCCAGCGTCCCAGACGCTGGACGGTTAGCCTCTTAAAGTAGTTGTGGTGGGCCTAATTAGGTGGGCCACCACATGAAAAACAGTGTGGATACTCCACACATAAAGTGGGCCACATTGGTGATTTGAATAAAATAACGGTCTCGTGGTGGGGTCCATTCAAATAGGCCACAACATCCTATTGCAATAAAAAAAAATTCAGAATAAAAGAAAATAAAATAAAAGGGAGAGAGACATGGAGAGTGGGACACGCTTTGTGATGGAGGGCTCCGCCACTATGAGCCCTCCCTTGCAATGAATCATACATCAAGTGGGTCATTTAGCATAAGGGACCATCAAAACTTAAAATCAACGGTGGGGATCCTTTCCCCACCAATATGGATGGTCTAGATGACCTTTCTAAATGAAATAAACATCATGATGGGGTCCATGGAGAATGGCCCCATCATGGAATGATCACGATGATCCAAGTGGTCCATCGGCCACAACTTAGGGTCCCAAGTAAGATCCACACCATTGATCGGTGGGTCTCACTTGGCCCATCATAAAAATAAGAAAGAAACTACCCTATAGAGGCACCCACCGTCTGATCTTCTTGCTCCTAGGGGTTCCTTGACACCTTAGCTTCAACTTCAATCGATGAGATGAAGAATGGAGGGTTGAGATGAGAGATCTTGGGATGAAGAGGTGGGCCACACTTGGAGTTTAGGAAGAGAGGGAGAGGCTCACGTAGGAGGGGTTTGTTGCTTGGAATTGAGATGAGAAAATGAGAAAGAGAGAGAGTGTTGTAGAGAGAGATGGATGGATGGATGAATGATGGTTGTGTAAGAAAGTATTGACTTTTGTGGCCTTTTGTGTAAGAGAGGTATGGGAGGTGTAAGAAAAGCTTGACTTTTATAGCTTTTGTGTAAGAGAGGTATGGGAGGTGAAGACTTTTGTGGTTGCTTGGGAAAAGGGGTGAAAGTGATGTGTACTTGACATGTGATGGCTTGATGGATTGATTGATTGATGGGATTGATGTGATTAATGTGACACATCGTAGAGATTCCATTAGGTTTCACAACGCGCGGCGTTTTCTCACACCGAACGTTGGCCCACATCTCTTGACTAGGGTATCGCCTCGACGCGCGAATCGCGGTATCGGAACCGCAACGACGGCACGGTCGCTATGGTATTGGTCTCGGGTTGAGTCGACTCGGGTTGTCGGCACATGAATCAGGGTCACGCGTCGATATCGGTTAAGGGTCGAAGGTTGCCGAAATTCGACCGGTAAGACCGCGGAAGTCTACGAAAAGGTACGAACCAAGATACGGGTCTTACATAATAGGCACATGGCCTCACATAAGGGCCAAATATACGAAACAGGTGGGCCCTGGTCATAAGCCTAACACATATCACAATGGGCCTTGCCCATAGGCCTCAAATACATCTGGATGGGTCGCACCCATGGGCCTCAGATATATCACAATGGGCCTTAAATATACTTCGCAGGTGAGTCACATACCTGCGTCTAATACACATCAGTATGGGCTACATCACATAGGCCTAATATACATCATTATGGCCACAACCTATGGGCTTTAAATACACAATAGTGGGCCCTACACATGGGCCTCAAATATATACCACGGGTGAGCCTCAATGGATGGGTCACCAATACAACAGGATGGGCCTAATGACATGGACCCCATAAATATATCGAATAGGCTGCACCAATTGGGCCTTACATACATTGCAATGGGCCATGACCCATGGGCTTTGCATACATCACAATGGGCCTTGCAACATGGGCCTCATATATATTTAAGGTGGGCCTCAACAATGGGCCTCATACACATCAAGGTGGGCCTCAACAACGGGCCTCATACACATCAAGGTGGGCCTCAACAACGGGCCTCATACACATCAAGGTGAGCCTCAACAACGGGCCTCATACACATCAAGATGGGCCTCAACAACGGGCCTCATACACATCAAGGTGGGCCTCAACAACGGGCATCATACACATCAAGGTGGGCCTCAACAACGGGCCTCATACACATCAAGGTGGGCCTCAACAACGGGCCTCATACACATCAAGGTGGGCCTCAACAACGGGCCTCATATATGGCCTTAGCAACAGGTCACAAATATATCAAGATAGGCCTAATCAATCATATGGGCTAAATCAATCAAATGGCCGATACGAGCAGGCCGATCAAATGGACCGATACAAATGGGCTGTGCGTCATGGAGTTATACTAAGCATGTTATAAAGTAATGCCCTATCCTTACAACGCAGCTGGCCTAGACGGCTTGCATACAACAAGTACGGGCCTACCAACTGGTCCTAGGGAGAGTCACAATGCGGACATTTAACCAACATTATACTCGCAATGTGCACGTCAAACCAACATTGCTCCCAAAGTGTAGCCCGTAGTGAATAACATTACGTAAACCAGGTTGGGATCACACATTGTAATGGACCTTAGGTACACCCCATTGGGCCTTAAATACATCAAATGGGCCATGTCATATGGGCCTTTTACTCATTAAATGGGCCACATCAATGGGCCGCACCAATGGGCCTTATGTGCATTGCAATGGGTCATAACCCGTGGGCCTTAGATTGCATCAAATGGTTTTCGACCCATGGGCCTTATACATATCAAATGGGCCTAATCACATGGGCTTTAAAATACATCAAATGGGTCCAATCCCATGGACCTTGGAACACATCAAATGGGTTCACTCTATGGGCCTTAAATTACATCAAATAGGCCTAATCCCATGGGCCTTGGAACACATCAAATGGGTCCACTCTATGGGCCTTAAATAGTTCAACAACTAGCTACATTCATGAACCCAATTAAATTTAACTGTGGTGGGCCTCAAAAGTACATTCATTAAGTCCAACATTTAAGGAACTAAAGATATAAATCATTTCCTCTAAGATCTTTATAATATGGTGGGCCCCACTCCTCAAAATTTCAGCCCAAGGCCAGCATAATTATAACATGTTGTTGTCCTAAATTTGGGCACTCCATTGGAGTGGGTCCAAGGCCTATAAAACTCTGAAAATTGAGGGCCAAGGTACCTCATCATGCATACAATGAGAGGAAATAAAAAAGGTGGCCCACCATCAGAAGAAATATTTTTGAATTATGATTTTTTTATCAAGGCATATTGTTGGACTGCACAGCAGAAAAAATCTTGGAGTCCAACCATCTTGGCCCATTCTTTTAGATACCCAAACAGGGTCACTTGAGGCTGAAATTTCACAGAGTGATACTTCCATAGGTGGGCCACACCCCCACAATATTTTATAATTTTTAGATATCTATAAGTATTTTAATTAATTTAAACAAAACAGACTGTCCACAAAAATCGGACAGACCTGGACATCCCAACGTGGTTGGCCAGTCCGGCCCTCACCACGGTGTGTACAGGGGTCCATTGGCCCTGAAATTTGGTAGGTGGGTTCTAACATAAGTGCACCAGACTCCTAAAAAAATTTTAAAATTTTTAAACATCTATAAATATTTTAATTTATTTACATAAATTAATCTATTCTGAAAATTGAACTGATCTAGACATCATATTATAATGGGCCGGTCCCGCCATCACCATGGTGTGTACAGACGTCCATTGGCCCCAAAATTTTGTATTTGGGTCCTACCATAAGCAGGCCACCTCCCTGAAAATTTTTATAATTTTTAAACACCCATAGGTATTTTAATAAATTTTAAAAATCCAACTGTCCATGGTGGAGTGTTGCTGGAACAGTGCAGAAAATTCAGACTGTCCACCTCATTTAGACCACACCTTTGGGACCCCAATGAAGGTCGGTTGGGGCTGAAATTTGGGAGACATCAAGATGAGATCTCCACATTTCAGAAAAGTATATTTAATAGGTATGAATAGTCCCCCAAACAGTCCCAAAATCTGGTCCAAAAACAACCAGAAACTGTCCAGAAAATTCTGGACAACAACATGTACTTAGATAAAATTTATTATATAAGTTAAATAAAAAGGGAAATACATTAATGGGCTACATACATCAGGAAATAAAATGAAGAAAAAAAGAGATAGAAGAACAATCCGGCCATAGGGAAAGGGGCTCCACCACTATTGAACCCTCCCAAGATCAATCACACCCGCACATCATACCTAGATTTACATTTATAACATGGATCTTGCACATGCATGACCTATAATTAAAATGCATGGTGAGGATGTCATCCCCACCATGGTTATAAGGTCTATATGACCCAAACATAATATGATATGAAATAAAACTACCATGATGGGGCCCATAGAGAAAGGCCCCATGCATGGATCATGCATGGCCACAACCATAGGATTGTGTGGGATCTCCACCATTGATTGGTGGGTCCTACACTTCCTTCATGAAAGAAAGAAAACATCTAGGCTATAGAAATCATTACATCTAGAGGAGCACCCACCGTTCGATCTTCTTGCTCCTATGAGTTCCTTAGCACCTTAGCTTTGATTCCAATGGAGGAGATGGGGAATGGATGGTTAGGATGGGAGATCATGGGGTAGGAAAGTGGGCCACACTTGAAGTTTTGAAAGAGAGGGAGAGGCTTAGAGAATTCTCATACGTATAGGATTTCTCTCCTTAGATTTTTTTGAGTTTGAAAATGAGAAAGAGAGAGAGAGAGACTTGTAAAGGGAGAGAGAGATGGGTGATGGATGTGGTGAGTGATGGGTGTAAAAAAATCTTAACTTTTGTGGCCATTTGTGTAAGAAAAGCATGGGTGGTGTAAGAACTTTTTGACTTTAAGGGCTTTTGGTGTAAGAGAGATATGGGCTTGTAAGAGATTCTTGACTTTTGTAGTTGCTTGGGAATGGGTGAAAGGTGATGTGTACTTGACTTGTACTTGACATGTGATGGATTGATGGGATTGATGTGACACCTCATAGAGATTCTCTTGGGTTTCACAACGCGCGGCGTTTTCTTGGCACCGAACGTTGGCCCACATCTCTTGACCAGGGTATCGCCTCGGTGCGCAAATCGCAGCATCGGAACCGCAGCGACGGCGTGGTCCTATGGTAAAGGTCTTGGGTTGAGTCGATACGGGTTGACGGCATACGAATCAGGGTCGCACCAAATATTGGTTAAGGGTCGAAGGTTGCCGAAATTCGACCGGTAAGACCGCGGAAGTCTATGGAACGGTACGGTCTAGGATACGGGGCTTACATGCTTGCACTCAGCTAATGTGGATGAAACTAATGCTAGCAGATTATGTAATTAAGAAAAATATGATGACCTTATATTATGATAACTTAAGTGTGATAAATATTTCTAAAAATCCAATTCAACATTCTCGTACAAAACATCTTAAAATAAGATATTATTACATATGAAAACTAGTTAAAGTCAAGAGTTTCATGTTGAAATATATTCAAACTGAAAAGCAGCTTGCAGATATTCTAGCTAAGCCACTTGACGGTGTTAAGTTCTCAAATTTGAAGCATGATATTAAACCATGTATTGTTAAATAATTATTATGTATTTATTTATTTTTCTTTGATTTACATTTATTCTTTATGTTTATTTGAAAATAAGATATGCATAAAAAGAAAATTGAAAAATAATAATAAATGATGAAAAAATTATAATTTTGGAGATTTTTCAATCGGCCCGTTGTTAACCAAGAAATTCGGTTAGCCGAGCATGTGCTCGGGCTAGCCGAATTGTGCGTTGATTGATAAAAAGGGAGAAAACCCCAAATTACTCATTTTCTACTTCTTCTTCTTCAGTCCTCCGGTGCTTCATTGGCCAACCCATCATTTTAACTCTCTAGTAAGTGGATTTTTATCATTTTCTTTCAAGATTTAGGTTATCGTTTTCTAAATAATCAAGTTTTTATAGTCTTTTCTACATCTTAAAACCATTTTCTTAGTGGGTTTTCTTCCAAATTTGATTTACACTTTACTTGCATTTTTCTTGTGATTTTTCTTTGTGCAATTTGATGGAACTAAGAGCTAGATGGGTTGTACGTAAGGTACAAGTTGGTTCATCTTCCTGATTAGCTCTTTTTGGCGTATGGACCTTACGCTCACCGGAGGATGACCCAGAAAATGTTCAGAATTTCCACACAAGAAGTATTATATAGAAATATAGTAAATATAGATCACATTGCTCATTTTGGTCTTATTGAAGTTCTTTTTGAGGTTGGATGGGAAAAGATTTTGCATTGGGGTGGGACAGCTTATAGGTCCATTGTGCAAGGGATGTATGCCTCAATCAGTGAAGTCTCTCTTAATGAATTATTTTTCAAAATTAAAATTTTAGAAGAAATTGTCATCATAACACCTTCCACTACATTTGAATTAATAGAAATTGATGTGTCAGAAGATAGAATATCAATCGCGACACTTTAAGAAAAATGTTTATTTCTGAAAAATAGTTAATTACAAGAGCTTTATACTGATTCAATGCTGAATGAGAGTCCGGTAACGCCTTGCCTACAAACAAACTGTTTCTCAAATATCATATCCATCACATTTTTACTTCCAATGTGTATCGAGGGTAGGGAAAAGACTAATCTTACTCCCTTTATGCTTCATGTTGTCCATGTCGTTGTCACTAGTATGTGCATTTGTTTGCCTTGATTTGTTATGTTATTATTCAATTTTGGTTACATCTTAAGCATGGTTCGATTTCGTTTAGACACCTTATGTACTCTCTTGCATTTCACTATCATGTCCAAATTCTTTTGTTTGAAGTGCCAGGATCCAAACTCCCATTTAACAATATGAAATTGAATATGATAAACCTTACTCCCCTACCTGAACAAAGAGAAGATCAGGAAGAACTTCAAGAGGTTGATATCAACATGAATGACATTTTCAATGACCTAGAAGGATTAGAAGACCCTACTAACTCTGTATCACACCTTAAACTCAAAAATCGGGCTCATAAAATTCTTAATCGCCGAATTCGGTGCCGACAGCCTCCTTAGTACCCCATTCTCAGCTCCCAACACCCATATATCAAGTTCCAATCCTGAGATCCTATAAGGAGAATTTTTAACATGAATTTGATTCATAATAAGCATAGCTATAAGCATAACCCACGAATAATAACGAAAACACCATCACAAAAATCCAGTATGATCAAAACTTGAGTACAATATGAAAGGGAAATACGATATCAATAACAGAAGCTCCAGAAGACAACTGCATGATCCAATCTCAATGATGCTGCTCAGCTACGACTGTGCCCTGGTGTCACCTGCACTCATCTATTGTGTATAAGCTTATAAAAAGCTTAGAGGGTGGTGAAAGTGTGTGCGCAAGGTAGCAATGCAAGTATGCAATATTAAAGTAATGCGAAAATGTTGGTAAGTCCATGAATGTCATCAGTCGTACTAAGGCTATGCAATGCAAGGCATGAATATTATCGGTCATATCAAGGTCATGCAATGCGAGGTATGAATGCTATCGGCCATACCAAGGCTATGCGATGCAAGGCCTATAAGGCCAATGTCATATGCGAGGTGTAACTTAAGCATACCAAATCTCATATGAATCCTCATATCAATACAGTTTATCTATGGAATATATATATCACTAGGTTCTTGTACATTGTACACCATATCGTCATCCACTAGACACACAACTATGCAAGTAGAAGAGATCTCACCATTCACCTGCCAATATCAACCTGGCCGGTCGATAGCAGACCCATTTATGAGCTGGTCAAAGTCAGTCTAGCATTGCCCCCTACCCTCGGGGGGATAAGGCCACACCCCCTTCCAATCGACCATGACATAGTGAGAGACTCGACCTACTGGTATATGGCCCTCATGCACTCATGTATCCACTCGGTCTCGACATTGGAGTCATCCTTTGGTACCATCAGGTTTATGAATTTTCACCCAAGGACATTTATGGAGCCCCGATACTAGTAATAGTATTTCCAGTGTATATTCCTGTCATCCACGATATGCTTGTGGAGGCTATAGCCCTGATGTCGCTAGGGCATAAAGAAATCATATCATACAAATGTGAGATGCATGAATCATACTATCCAGTCATGTTGCTCATGTGGGCAACTCCTATCACGAAGTTCTATAATAATCTGCCCAATGGCATGTGCTATGATCAATTACTCCTCATATTAAGCATACATATAAGCGCATAGGCATGGATCATGAAGCTATACTAAGCATGTTATATGATGATGATGTGCTCCCCTCATATCAAGGATGGGCCTAGACGGCCTACTCATATCAATAATGAGCTTAACGATCATGGGGGCTCAACGATTTGGGTTAACCCACTAAGGGGAGGTGAGAATGGGCCTAACAATGGGCCCTAGGGAGAGTTACAATGTGGACATTTAGCCATCATTGCTCTTATAATGTAGACATCAAACCATCATTGCTCCCAAGGCATGGCCCATCATAAACATCATTACATACATCATGGTGGAATCACACATCACATCGGTCCTCATATACATTGCTTTGGGCCTCACACAAGGGCCTCATATACATCGCATTAGGCCTCACTAATGAGCCTCACATGCATCACATTGGGCCTCATATACATCACATCGGGCCACATCCCATGGGCCTCAAATATATCACAATGGGCCACGTCCCATGGGCCTCGAATACATCACAATAGGCCACAACCCATAGACCTCAAACACATCACAATGGGTCTCATATCTAGGCCTCAAATACTTTATAATAGACCACGTCCCATGGGCCTCAAATACATCACAATGGGCCACAACCCATGGGCCTCAAACACATCACAATGGGCATCATATCTGGTCCTCAAATACATCACATCAAGGGGGGACCCACACACTATATTTTCATTTAATTATATCTACACCATAGATCTATTCTTAGAGATTATTATAAAGCATTACCCAAAAATGAATAATATCGAAAGATCATCTGGAATATACCACAAATAGCAGTGGAGATAATGATTTCACCGTTAACAATTCACAAGGTCACCATAACATTTATTTTCCATCTAATCTGTTCATAAGGTCACAAAGGCCTGAGTTAAGAGGTAAAACAAATTTCATATTATTCCAGAATTTCTGTGACCCTAAATGGTTTCAATGGTGGACGTTCAATCCTCCATTGATTTTTGCAGTGTGGTCCACATGATAGGCAGATCTGTCTTATTTTTCTTCTCAAGCCTTAAGATGAGCTCGCGAAGTGGACAGACGATTTGAATATAATACACATATCATGGTAGGTCTCACCATCCTAGCTGGACAGTGGGGATATAACACATACCCATGATCGGGCCCACAAAACTTGCTGACGTTAAATACAACAGCAATCTGCTACTGGTGGGACCCGCAGATGAACGGTTTGGATATTAAACATATACATCAACAGTGGTTCCCACTTGAAATTTAGATCTATCTCATTCTAATGTCGTAAAACGTGTAGATAACACACACCTCATGATTAAACCCACGAGCTGTTGATGTTAACACAACACCTAGATAGCTGGGGTCCATGGATGGATGGCCCTAATGAAAAATAGATAGACGGCATGGAATGAATACATACATCATGCGGGACCCATAGAACTTGTTGACGTCAATACAACAACTATAGGGCTGGTGGCCCCACATCCTTAGATGGGCGGTTAGGATAAAATGCATACCTCATGTGGGACCCTTAGAGCTTGTTGATGTCCATCAGTCCAACAGTTGGACGGTCTAGATGTAACACATATATCATGTGGGTCCTGCACGAATGGACGGCGTAGATAAAACACCTATATCACGGTGGGTCACACCATCCCACGTACAGGGACGGTGTGGATATAATACATACCTTAAGTGGTCCCACTGTCCCATCTGTCTCGACGATGTGGATTACCACATACATGACAGTAGGCCCCACTGTCCTTAGCTAGTTTGGGCGATGGGGATAGAATACATGCATAAAGGTGGTGCCACGTGGGTGGGCCACTAGGAACCGAATCAAGCTGATATTTTGTGTTTTCCCTACGTCTAGGGTCCGCTCAAGGATGGGCAACAAAGTGTTGCTGCTGGACAGCCAGCAGGGTAGCCCTGCTTGGTGGACGGCGTGGATGCAATACATATATCAAGGTGGGGTCCACAACAAGGAAGGGAAGAGAGAGAGAGAGAGAGAGAGAGAGAGAGAGAGAGAGAAATGGCGTGCGACGGAGTGCTCCGCCACTATGAGCCCTCCTAGGATTACAATACATACATCAAGATGGGTCCTAAATAGGATCCATACCATCAATCGGTAGGCCCCCCTTGGTCCATCACAAAAATTAAAATCTAATCCTACAAAACACCCACCGATGGTCTTCTTATTTAGCTCCTTAGAATCCTTAGCTCCTAAGCTAACTCTTTGATGGTAGATGATGAAGATTGAAAGGTTAGATGGTGAGATTTGGGCGTAGAAAAGTAGGCCTTGATCTTGGGTTTTCTTTTCTCTCCTTAGAGCTTTTCTCTCATGAAAGCTTGGGAAATGATGGAGAGAATGAGAGAGGAGAGGGTGTTGTAAGAAGGATGGGTAATGTAAGAGAAGGATAGGTGTGTGTAAGAAAAGGGATGGGTGGAGAGAGAGAGAGAGAGAGAGAGAGAGAGAGAGAGAGAGAGAGTTGACTTTAGGAATGAGAGAGGGATGGGCTAGGTAAGGTTGAGATAGGATGTGTACTTGATTGATTTATGTGATGTTTTATTAGAGATTCTCTCAAAATTCACAACGTGTGGTGTTTCCTCGAAATATGCACGAGCCCACAACTCCTGACCTAGGTATCACATCGGCGCGTGAGACGTGGCGTTGGAACAGCGGTGACGCCACAGTCGTTAAGGTACAAGTTTCAAGTCGAGTCGACTTAGATATACGAGATACAACTTAGGGTCACACACAAACATCAGTTACAGGTCGCGGGTCACCGAAATTTGATTGAGAGGATCGCAGAAGTCTAAGGAACAGTACGGACTAGGATACGAGCCTTACACTCTGACTATCACCCCTCTCAATTTGATGAGAGGTTATCTGATTTGGAAGAGAAAGTGGATGCTCTGCAGGTGTCCCAAACATTATTAACCCAAACTCAAATATCAAATATGAAGTACATGAAAAAGTCCTTTCATCGATTCAATCGAAATTTGAGGATTAATGATCCTTCGATGCTTACACCATCCTTATCAGAGTCAAAGTGAGATAGGTTTATTATTTTTATTTGCATGGATCTTTATTAAACTACATTATGATGGATTGCTTGGATATTTTTATGGTTTGTATGGATATTTTATACATTGTCTTATACAGTGTTCTTTACTTATCTTGATGCTATATTTTACCTTGATGTGTGATATTCTTGATTTGTGATTTTACCATGCTTTGATAAATATGCTTGTTCTTCCTTTGTCAACTTGTGACAAAAAATGGGGAGAAATCTCTATAATGTGGGTGCAATTATTATGGAATTTTATGCCTATTACATATTTATATGGCATAGTATATGTTTTGTTTCTCAAGGGTAGCTATATACTGCTAATTGTTGTAGCATTAGGTGAACACAATTGGTTACAAGGATGATTGTTTAATCTACAGGGCAGCTTCAATCTTATTGTATCTTGTGGATGATTGTGACCATGAGTATATGTATGAATGTTAGTGGATGTGTTGTGTATGTTGTGTATGTTGTTACGAAATTAACAAAGGGGGAGATCGTAAGTGCTTATATGTTTAGCATACATAATGTTGTCAAATTTCATGACACAAAGGTGATACTAGACAGATCGTAGGAATGACTAGATCATAACTACTCTACATCATCTCAAGATTGGCTTATTATCTCAAGAAGACATCGCTTGGTTTCAAGATTAGTTGAACTTTATATATGCAAAACAACATGTGATATAACCCTAGAAAGACCTTAGGTTAGGCTCTTTTAAAATCCATTCATTTTAGGTTATCTATAGTGTATTTGCTCTGGAGTTTGACCAACCTAACTTCCTCAGCTAACCTAAATTCAAGTTTGGGCTAAAAATCAAAATATTTTGAAATTTTAGCTAGCCTAACTTTTGGTTCGGTTAGCCTAAAATTGAAATTCGGCCAGCCCGATTATATTTTGGGTTAAATTCTAGCAATGCAAACTTTTGTAATTCATGGGAATTCAGCTAGCCAATTGACAAATTTCAGAAGCTGAATTTTGGATAAATCTTATCCCGCGTAAACTAATAGTCGTTAGAATGAATCCAGTGGAATCTGGCCAGCCAAATCTGTAACGTCTCAAAAAAATTAGTACAAAGCCCGAGTACCACCTCAGGCAGAAATCCTTAAGGACAGTACCCTGTAGAAATTAGACAAAAATTTAGTTAAGTACTAAACTGAGTTAATTGCTGAATTTAGCTCCAACCACTATTTATATAAATTATAAGACCCAAAACCATTCAAATTGCTAACTCAACACTACTTAGAAACTTAGAAGAAATCCCAAAAGCCAGTTGCTCTCTGAAGCACATTAAAACTCCATTTTGGACCTGGACTGCACGTCGAAAGTCCAATGATCGTGAAATAATAGAGTTATGACCACCTTATTGGGCTTGACAACCATCGTGAGAATCGATCCCAAATAGTATCCAGAAACGCATAACTTGAGCCTTGAGTAAAATGTGTGAGAAACACGAATATCCTTAGAAAATAGAAGGAAACTTAAGTGAATTGGGTCATTCGCTTGCGGGCGAAATTGAAGACTTCGGACCATCAGATTTTGACTGAACTTCACCCATGGATCAGGAAAATTTCCTTGCACATATACGTATACTTGTGGCCTCGATCGAGTAAGAAAAACTGTTGATCTGATACTAGTTCTTCACGATCGATCCGCTAATCCGATCTTATGAAAATCATAACCTGGCTTAGATCTATGGTCAAGAAACTTTCTCTATGACGTAGGTGAGAAATAGACCTTCCTAAGGGCCCTGTTTGTCAGAAAAAGGCACCCTTTAGTTATAACCTAAGTATATCATGGCCTTGGGGCCATTGACACCACTTTTGGGCCTATATAGAGCCCTTAAACCACCCTCTCTTTCTCATACGAATTTCTCCAAACCCTAGGAAAGAGAAGAGAGAAAAGGAGAGAAAGGGGGAAGAAAGGAAGAAGGATTTTTGGAGTTTACTGCAGTGATTCCTTCTTGCTACTCCACGCACTGAATCGCCTTTACATCTAGCTAACCAATTTGTTTTAACTACGATTTGGGTAAGAAATCTTAACCTTAATCTTGATTTATGGTTCCAAATAGATTAATCGATGAAATATCTAACCTATTTTGATGTTTAGGTACCCATTGTTTAGTATTTAGGAATGTAGGATTTGAACCACGTCCGAATTGAGTTTTCCGATGAAAGGTGCAGACTATAAACATTTAAGTTATGATTTTCAATGCTCTCAATGTCAGCAATGATTTATGTCTAACTTGATTGTGTCATATTATCTTAGTTACGACGTTTTCGATAAATAACACATGTGTGAACTATGTTGAATATACAATGCATTCCATGTGTTTGTTGAAATGTTGGAATGAACGTGAAAATCCTGATTTGTGCTTGACATGATTTCTAATTTAAGATTCATGTATGCTACATGCTTTATGAACGATGTTGTGTAATGAATTGCTATGGTGCATGTTGTAACTAATTTAGTCTATGTATTTACTAAGGTGTAGTCTAAGTGTTTGATAAAATGTCTGAATGAGAATTTGTTAATAGATTGTACTTATTAAGGGATAGGATTCTCAATTACCTTATCTATATGTATAGTTCCGTCCTGTAATCTTAATTTCGATTATACAATTTATGAATGAAATACAAATATTGGGTAACATGTTTAATGTGTTTGACAAAATGCTCAAATGAGAATTGTATTTGAATTGTTTGTTAAATACTGTTATGATTATCATATGTTTTTTTCCTACTGCACTTGAGTAGGATTGGGGCCATACCCTGGCCTAGGCAATCAGTAACAATTCCCGTTGAGTGGTGGTATTACTCTCGCCACATTTGATACGTTTGGTGAATCTGAGTCGTACGACAATTGTCGACAGTGGTTAGGCCACGTGGAGTGCTTATGGATCCGTGTCGATTAATTTAGCAGGTGCTCGTACCAATCGCACTTATTCAACAAAACTGATTGACCTATTATGTGTTTACCATGTATGGACGTCCGTGCTTGAATCTAAGGTATCACTTACCAATGTAAAGACCCGTTTCAACCATAGTACCTTGATCCGATAAGACTCATGAGCTGGGCATAGTGGTATGGGACATTGTGGTCAAGCTGTCGGCCTACGCTGGGGTGACAAGCCTCCCCGTAGTGACCAATGAGTAACTTAAACTCGTGAACCGGGCATGGTGGTATGGGACACCGTGTTCGAGCTGTCGGCTTACGCTGAGGTGACGAGCCTCCCCGTGGTGACTTCGAGTATAAACTCTTAAATTTGTCATCCACTGCTTTACATTAAGGGGTGATGCCCTACAACTTACCTATTGTATGTGGTTAACTAGGATTGAAGAGCCTAGATGGATCCTTTGTTTGGGTAATTGATTTAAAGGGAGGTATCTTAACTTTCCAAATCTGTTGTATGAATAAGCCTAATTAAGAACCCGACTAATACGACCATGCACCGCATTGCATGTGCCTTTATAGATGAAGGGCACGACTTGGGAGTTTGTCATGCACGAATGACTAATGTTGTCACTTGTGAGGGAGCTTTGTGTGAGTGCATGTATCATTACTGCAATTCATTCTTGTATTAACCACAGTATTTAAGAAGTGATTGTTGTATTGCTTTATCATTACTTTTTGATTGAATTGATAACATGCTAACCTTTGCCTTATAGTACCACTGAGTTGATCACTCACTCCTACTCTGAGACGATGTTTTGAAACACCAACCAGACTCTGTTATAGATGCTGGTGATGAGGATGTATATGCAGCGGAGTTGGACTTCGTAGACGATGAGGAAGAGTTCTTCTATGTTCAGCTCTCTGACAGGTTTATATAGACCTCGTGCTGCCTCGATGGGATTACAGGGATACATGGATTAGTCGGACATTTATATTTTGACATTTTGTATATTCAGCCAGGTACATGTTCATACTTCGATTTGTGAAACACTTTCATGTGTTAATACACGCACTTAAGTCTTCTGCTTGCTTAATTTAATTACACCTGGAGTATGATATGCTGATTTAGTATAATCCCTCTCATGTTTAATGCACTAATATGGACAACATTTAAACATTATTATCTATGTTGCAGAAGTGATGCGTTGGATCTCGGGAGTTGAGCTTTGCTCGGCCCTCGAAATCCAGAGCATTACAAAACCTATTCTTAGGATAGCTGAATTTCCAATCTCTTTGGCTATAAATAGAGGTCTTGTCTCATTCTAAACAATAACGAATCTTCTAAAGTGAGAGAAAAGCTCAAGTCCTTGGCAAATTAATTACATGGTATTTATAAATTCTTTTAAAGCTTATTCAATTCTCTTTCTCAAGATTATTTCAGTCTTATTTTAAAAAGTAATTTATAATCCTCTTGAGATATAAGAGAATTGAATCAATATCATTTAGGTTTTTCATTTTCAAAATATTTTAGAACCCTATACTCTTTCTTCTGAGCGAATACTACCTCCTCTACATTCAAAAAAGAAGATCTCTGCTACAAGCTTCTACTGCACTTTCGAATTTACACTTGAAGATAAGTATATTGTTTACTTTATTTCATTTGGATTTTTCTGAGATAGTCTGTGAAAATCTCAGTTGGTTGATTTGTGATAGCCCGTGAAAATCACATAGTGGGTTTTTGTTTGTGATAGCCCTTGAAAATCACAAAGGAGGTTTTATTATGATGAGCTTGTAAAAATCATTATGAATTGTATAAGGTTGTTAATGTGAACTTGTGAAAATCTTGTTATAGTAAAAGCCAAAATTATGAGGGTCATAATTTTGAGAGTGGAGTTGATGTGATTTTTTTAAAGCACCGAACCACTATAACCCCTTGTGCCTTGTGGTAAATACTTTGGTTTTTTTTTTTTTTTTTATGATGAATGTTATTTATTTTATTCTTTTGGTGAATGCTTTAATTATTTTATCTTCTCTTGCTAGTTTAAAAGATTAATTTTAAAGATATTCGTGAAATAAGGTTGTCTTGTCTAATATTTTAGGTGAAGGTTGTCTTATGAATTATTTAGAATCAAGATTTTGAGATTTTGTATTCTTTATATATTCCATTTTTATTTTGATTGTTTGGCATTATCTTATTCACTCGTCTTTAGAACATCGATAGCTCAACTTTTCAGATGGTAACATTAGTAGACACCAAATGACAAAGGTTGATTTAACTTGGGTAGAGTTCAGATTGGGCTAGGCATGCTGGACACGATATTGAGCCGGGTTTGAGTTTGGGTCAAGTATATCTTAAACCTGGGTTGAATTGTGTTAGTCCTAACTCAATCTGAGTCGACTCGATGCCCGACTCTACCCACCATGATGTATATGCATTACGTTTTAGATGTCCATTTGCTTTGATAGCCCATTTTAGATTATGATACAAACATGAAGTAGATCCAAATCTTATGTCAACCACACCATAGCAAACAGTGGTAATTGATGATTAAAAACTTCCAGTAGGCCACAAAAGTTAAAGACAAGGCGGAAATTTGTGTGGTCCCTTCATTCAGGTCTTTGTAGCCTCACCTATAGGTTGAATGTCAATTAAACATTCAGTAGCCCAATAATTTTTAATGGTGGGTATTCAATCACCACCATTTCGTTGTAGTGTGGTCCCCCTAAGATTTGGATCTGCTTTATTTGTTTGATCACGTCGTAAAACCAGCTATCAAAACGGATGGACAGTATGGTAAGGCACCTACATCATGGTGGCCCCACGATCGGGGATCCACCGAAGCCGCGGTAGATGGGACGCGGACTAGATACTGACAAGTTGAGTAGCCATACCACTAAGTTACATCACCGATCGTGGGCTCATCGTGATTTAGGTTTTGTGTCCGCACTGTCCATCCATCTAGAGAGATCATTTTAGGGTAATATTCAAAGAATTAGTCACATCCAAAGCTCTAGTGAACCCCACCACAGAAAACAGTGGGAAGAGTGACACTACCGTTAAAAACTTCTATGAGCCACAAAAGTGTCCGATCAAGTTAATATTTGTGTTTTCACTTCATTCATGTCTTTGTTAACTTTTGAACCGGTTGAATTTAAAAAAAACATCATGGTGGCCTTAGAAAGGTTTCAATGGTAGGCATCAATCTTCCCATTGTTTTGATAGGTCCACTAAAGCTTTGGACCTAGCTCAGTCTTTGGATCATGGCTTAAAATGATATATAAAATGAATGGACGCTGTGGATACAACGCATACGTAACAGTAGAGCCCACAGGACTTGGTGACGTCACTTCGGGGGGGACACGGATTTCCTGCGAAAGCCTTTTGTACGAAGTTCCTGCGCAAGGATTCTTGATGGCGCCCATTGTGATGTTTGTTAGAAATCCAATCTCTCCATCCGTTTTTTGAGATCATTTTAGGACATGAGACTGAAAATTATTAGGATCCAAAACTCAAGTGGGCCATACTAGATGAAACAGTGGGGAAAGGAATTCCTACCGTTGAAACCTTTCCAGGATCCACCTTGATGTTTATATTCCATCCAAACCGTTTATAAGGTCATTTTCACTGATATGAAGTGAAAAGGCCAAGAAATTAAACTCATATAAAACTTTTGTAGCCATATAAATGTTTCAACAGTGGTCAATAAATCCCCACTATTTCTTCTCGTGTGGCTCACTTAAGTTTTTGATCATCCTCATTTTTGGCCACATGTCCAGAAATGAACCCGAAAAACGGATGGACGGAGTAGCTTTCTTACAGACATCGTAGTGGGCCCCACATAAAATCTTGCGCAGGAACTTCCTGCGAAAGGCTTTCGCAGCAAATCCGCGTCCCTTCGGGCGCGAGTTTCACTATTCAACCTGTCAGCAGCTGATCCGCGTCCCGCCAGATGTAACGTACAATTTCCGAGTCGGTCAGAGTATCGGATAGGTGTCAAAAACACGTACACCGCAGGACGAGTTTAATAAGTGCACGTGGCAGCCGCGGGAGCAACGAACCTTACTACTGTTTGTTAGGGAGGGAAACATTGATACTCTGGTTGTCTTCGATGGATGATACACATGAGCTTAGACATTACCTAGAATTGGCACGCGTGGCATGAAAAAGTTTAATTAAGCCGTCCAAATTATCTTACCCAGTGTAGATGTATCAAGAACAAAAAATATCATGCTTATTTAATTATCTGACTATGGGATTGGTGTGCATTTATTAAACGGTTAAAATGTTAAAATATCCAACGGCCCTGTTTCCACAAATAAGCGTCCGCGAATCAGAGTTTATAAATTTTCAACCAATCTGATACAGGGATGGTGAATTGGTAACAGTGGGATCCGCAATCTAGTCAGTTTTATTGGAGTTAATATATTCCGCGTATACAATTTTTGAGTGCATGCGTATCCAAGTGTCATACGCAGCCAGAGCATCATATAACTCCTCTTTGCGGGAACGAGACCCGTCGGACTCGTATAAGCAGGCCTTGTTGTCGAAGAAGATGAAGCGAAGGTGTCCGTGAGATTTGCTGCAGAACCAAACAACAAACAGGTAGAGTGCAGTGTCTGGTAGTAGAAAGAAAGGAAAGAAGAAAGAAGAAACAAAGGAAAATGGGAGCTTCTTCTTCTACAATGCAGCAGCAGCAGCATCAGGAAGAGGAGGAGATTGAATCGCTAGCAGCTTCCACAGGGTCGCTTCCAATGCTCAGGAACGCCTTCTCCATCCTCTCCGATGACACGAAAAAGGCTATCCCCGTGAGATCTCTTCAGGTAACTGGCTTCCTATCGTAACTGTCTCCAAATGGCCCCGCCACTAAACGTAATCAACCCGTGATGGTGTTTGCCTTTGCTGTGGAATTAAGTAGGTAAGACTGATAGATAGACGGCGTTCTTAACCAATAACGGCCATTTCAGTACATGTGAAAAAACCCAATTCACTGATTCATTCTTCTTTTCCTCATTTTATTTCCTAGTATCTTTTCACTTTTTTTCCCCCTCTTGATGAAAGAAGTCACACTGTTACGGCCCCAATACGCAAATTCAATGGCTACAGTCCTTTGTTAATTTTGCACCATTTAAAAATTGGAAGTGACTATTCAACCGTACAAATGGCATACTTGTACAGCAATCCAGACTGTTCAAATTATTGTCCCAACTATGTATGGAACCTAATGTAGAAGTTGCGCTGAGAAGGTAATATTAACCATCTGAAATTTTCTCTCAGAATTTGGTTCACTGGCCATTTGACTCTTAACCATCCATTTGATAGCCATTGGTTGGATGGTTAGAATTGAGAGATGCTATGTACGCAATGTGGCCCACTATTTGGATGGCCTGGAATGGATAGTTGTGCATTGTTGCTAGGTGTGACACTGGTTGGACCAATGTCCATGAGGCCTTCTTGATCTTGACCGGATGTGGTGAGACCCGTATAGTCCCCACAATTGTTTGCTAAGGATGGTGGATTGGAGTCTAGAAAAGGCGATTAGCAACCCCATTGCAAAATGCAAGAGCAAAACACAAGAAAAAAATCCTAGGGTGTGGAAGAGCATACTACCATAGTGATTCCCATTCACAACAATTCTCTCCTCATCATTTTGACACTGATCAATGGTTCTAATCTCTTAAGTTTTTCAACACTAGCACTTTCAAAATGCTGCAAAACTAACGTAGGAATCTAGCTCTATATCCAATTATTTCAGTTACTATGTTTAAAAGGGGGTATTGTAAATGTAAGTGTTCCATTTCTTTCCATCATATGATGCCCACTTATATCTTTTCATACCCATCCAAGATGATTCCTTTTAAAAAAAATAAAAATAAAAATAAAAATTTATAGAGTTAACAGTGATTTTATTAGAAAGCCCGCCCAAAAGGTGAGAAAAGTACACAAAGAAAACTAAAGAAAAAAACCCCAAACGACAAACAAAAAACGAGCTAGGCTGATTTTACATAGAGAACCCATTCAGAGATGAGGTTCTTAATTCTACCAATTATCTCCTCAAGAGATAATTCTACCCATTCAGAGACGAGGTTCTTAATTCTACCCATTTATAAACGAGGTTCTTAATTCTACCCATTCAGAGAACCCATTGGATGCTTACCCATCCAAGATGATTGTTTCATGTAATAATCAAATGCCATTTGTGAGCCATCGTCGATCTCTAACGCACCTGTCTGCATCCTTTTCAGGATTGTTTCTGCTTAAACGTCACAAATGTAGCATCTGAAGCATCCTCCTCAGTGCCTGATTGCTTTATGGAGCTATTGGTTCATCTAGGTCCAGCCATAGTAGACCTGTTTTTCACCTCAGATGAAGGAGGAGTTCATTGGGTTGAATTCTTGAGAGGGTATGTTAGGTGCTGTGGAAGGATGTCATTATCGATGTCCATTAACAACTTGTACAGGTTATATGCTGCAGCTAGTGCAAAAGCTGGCATTCCTTCAAAGTTGGATTTCGAACCAGATGATGCTGACAGTAAGATTAGTGGTTCCCTCATGCCTAGTGATGTCCTTATGCTTCTATGGATGTGTTGGATTATATCACGGAGTTCAAGGATTCGGAAGCTGTCCGATGAGAAGGCTACATTGATTCTTCCGGATATAAATCATTTAATATTTTCAGCCATTACGTTGTGCAATGAAAATAGCAATGACTTAAATTTCAAAGACTGTAATATTTTGACCTTGGAAAACCATATTTTTGCACAAAAGTTCCATCACTGGGTCTCTACTACAGTTCCAGGCCTTGCTCATTGCTTTTCCCAGTATGTCCATGATAGATTACAAAGGGGTGCAACTTCAGAGGTACAGTTGTTCATCAATGTTTAGTTAAAATATATTTATTATCTTTGTTGCAATCTACTTTTGGCATCTGCCTTGGAATTTCCACTACCAATGATGTTGAGATAGCATGTCTCTACAATCTTGTTTGTGATTGTTACGCCCACATATTCTTCTTGTCCATGATGCGTGGTTCGATTTCTAGTTTCACAGGTTTTGTAAGGAAGTAGTAGCTCTCTCTCTCTCTCTCTCTCTCTCTCTCTCTATCTCTGTCTCTGTCTCTGTCTCTGAAAAACATGAACAATTTTAGTTACTAATACAAGGAGTCACGATGAAACTATAACAAAAAAGACGAGAAAAACATGAACAATTTTAGTTACTAATACAAGGAGTCATGATGAAACTATAACAAAAAAGACCATGGTATGGGCCACCATGTTGTGCTTGTGACATGGCTGCAGGTCAAGTTCCTGATGAATCCCTTTTATAGTTGAGCCATTTCATCATGCTCTATAAAGGGCAGGTGGCTAGCTGAGAGCATTCTTTGTATCTAAATTAAGTTTAAGAGCCTAAGAACTTAGGGTGTAACCTATGCTAACCGATAAATCCACCCATATGTTTGTATGACTTTGTTACTGTTTTAGAATGAAAAGCACAAAAACTGGGGGTCATTATCAATTAGAGTGGTTGCAGCTGATAATTTCAAAATCTATCTTCATGGGTTTATGTGGAAGCTTGCCTTATTTGTTAAGAACAATGCCTTGTTCAAACTCAGCTATATGAGGCATTGATATCTTTAGGAGAGTGTATTCTTGAAATTTATTAAACTTTCAGATGTATTTGATGAAAACCTGCCTGGTAGCACGCACCTTCTTCTCTCTAAATAGCATAAACATTTCACTTTTAGGTTCCATCTTAGTCATGGACATTTTCAACTCTTGCCTTCTCTTCTTGAGCTCTTAATGCACACACTTGGTGCTCTAGCTTATGCTGCAAATTCTCAAGTTTTGACAATTAGGAGAACGAAGCCGGAGTATTTGTGACGTAAATGTGAAGAGGAAGAAGAGACGTTGTCTTGGCTGTCAATCCAGGAAAAGCTGCAAAGAAGAGGTTCAAACAGGCAGCAAGAATAGACTATGCGATTGGTTTGGAAGCCAAAAGAAGGCTTGACATCACGCTGACATTGGGCCATTGCGCTTGGTTGATTCCGAAGATAAAAAATTTTGCTAGTCCACATAGAGCTTGGGATAGCTGTGATAGGTTTAGTTCCCTAATTTATTGGAGTCAATTTACTGAAGGCATTATAATGTTTAGGTTTAGATCAGCCTACTGCTGAGAGTTATAGTAGTTTGGTCTTTTTAATAGAGATAAAAGTTTGTTTTATCAGCCGTATGAACATATCTATTGATTATTGTTTGCAGTGGATTCTATTTGAAGAAAAACATACGCTGTATTGTAGGGTTTCGGGATCATTGTTTGAACCTAGGTTTATGAAGTTGAAAGATCCTCTCCTTTGTACACTATCATGTGAATGTGAATCTGGTATGTATAAATGGTTTTAAAACACTCGCAGATATCTGTGTTCTCGGTGTTGGAAAATAAGGCCTGGTTGCTGGAAACTCTCCCCCCCCACCTGTTTTTGGGATGCTGTTTTGGAGGGGCCGATAACTCATGTTTAAAACTTGGAAATTGTGTTTGGGTTAGATTATTTGTTTTGAAGGATGTGTTCAGGTTGGATTATTTATTCCTACTTGCTGAAAATTAGTTTCTGGGTTGTTTTGGTTAATAATATTGTGAGTTCATATTCTTATATTGTGGAAATCCATTTCTGACCATCTTATTGTAAGTGAATTAGAAATGGCAGTCAATTAGGATCTAGATTGACTGTATCAGTTTGGTGTCAGAGCTAGTTCCTTCTTAGAGAATGAACTGGTATTATCCTATAGTTAGATCTTATGTTCAATTTATAGTTGTGTATGATTTATAGGCAGTTTAATCAAATTGTCGAATTTGGTGTAATGTTCAATCCTACGGTTAGATTATTATGATGATGAGCAGTAGGGCTAGTTCAGTAAGTGGGAGGAAACTAAGTGATCAGAGCTTTCATTACTGGATCAACTTACACAACTGATGTTGTGTAGAGAAGAGGTGGATTAGGTGAGAGATCGATGGAGTTAATAAAAAAATTCAAGAAGGGCTGAATAGTGACGATGGTTTCAAAGACCATTTCAACATAGAAGATGCCATCAAAGCACGATTCAAAGACCGAGACTGATTAAGGTTTCAAGGTTGATATGCATGAATAAATGTCTTGATGCACCTCGGAAGTCGGAACAATTCCTAGATTGGCTGGCAGGTGTAGATTGGTATCTCAGCTGCAAAATCTCGTTTACAAGGAAGGTAAATTTGATGGCCAGGAAACTAAGGGGACATGCGATTACTTGGTGGACATAACCACAACAAACTTGAAGACGGTTGGCAGAATCAAGGTTTTAAATATTGGTCTTGCACAAAGTTCCGTACCTGCGAGAATGGGAAATTTGACAGGAAATATTGGGAAATGTCTCAATATGGTGTAAGGCTTCAGTCTGAGGAGAACTTTGGAGAAACTTTAGGTAAATGGGGGAACTTTTCAGTGAAACTTTAGGAGATACTATACACTTGGAACTTAAAGCATTATAAAAGAACTTTGCAATAGTTTTCCATTGTCTAGGGGACAAACTATGTGCTGTTGGCTGTAAATGATGCAATTAAATCTGAAATGAATTCATATTATTTAAATGTCATACAATACAAACATAAAAAATAGAACAAAAAAAAAAAAAAAAAAAAAAACAAAAAATGCCTTGGCCTTAGACCTACATTGAGTTTCACTTGTATAAAAATTTCAGAGGGTAAAAACCAAAGAAATTCAGATTTCCCCACTTTCTTCTGTTTAGTTTTTTGATTTTTTTTTTTTTTTTTTTTTTCAATTTTATCTTGGAAATCCAAAATTTTCTATTCCAATACATCAAATTCATCTTAGACATGGATTTCAAATTATTTTATATGATAGGTGGGTCTTTTTATCAAATAACTTTGTCCTCAGTCTAGAGGTTTTAACCTTTTGCATGATGGTACCCCATTGTCTTTGGCTTTATTGATGACTTGAGTCAGCTTCGTCGAAACTTTTATCGTGACTAGCATTTGCTTCTATCAAGGAGTATGGTCTTGTTGAGTTCTTACTCTTTGGGCAAAATCCATTCCATTCCATAACAATTTGGAAATTTATCTGGTCAACATAATAACCATATCATATTCATAGAAATGACAAAACGGATTCTTTGCTCCAATGTTTCAAATCATTCTATTACTTTGTAATCTTGGATAGAAACAGGTGATATTTTAGTACATAAATTAACGACTCAGATGGCAAAAGAATCGATGTTACTTGTACTTCTTGAAAACCCCTACCCTCCATAACAATGAATGCACTTTTTCATTCTTTCATATACTTGGGGATTTCACTTGGAAAAGAGAATGTTCCATACTCATGGGTTTAGGTCCATGTCTTGGAAGAAAAAAATACTACAAAATCCGATCCAATGTATTGTGATATGTAGATAACATGTCCCTTGAACACAACATACAACTTCCATCATACTGTTCTCTCTAAAGAGCAACTCTTCTCAAAATCTCAAAAGGTGCCAAGTTGGAATCTCATTATAGGGATTCATGGTTCTTTAATTTGCATCGAATTAAACCACATGCTCCATCGTTTGTGCAGGCCTCCATCAATTCCTTTTGAGTTCCATTCCTGCGAACATACTCCAAAGGCAGATACTTCATTCATAATTCAAGGGAATGCTTTGACCGTTGGGAGTAGGTAACCTGTTCCACGGGATTTTTGAAAATAGTCTCTCTCTCTCTCTCTCTCTCTCTCTATCTCTCTCTCTCTCTCTCTCTCTCTCTCTCTCCCACAGATATGAGTTTTACCAATGAGTAATTTGTTGAAAAAACAAATTTATGCAAGAAATTGGATTTTTCTCACCTTTGGGATTCTGGGTCGGAATCCGTTTGTGATTGCAATTTCTTTACCAAATTTGTGTTTTGATGCAAAGCAACTCATGTGGAGTTGTTAAAATGCAGCTACAAAATAAAATAAACAAAATATTTTGGGGAAAGCATTTTTTAAATGGATTTTAGTCATTTATGATAGTTTTAGTCAAAACATTTGTAAACTTATAACTAAAAGGCTGCAGTTATATTCCAATATATCAGCAGATTTCCATGATATTTTCGTGCATATTTTGTAAAATATGCATGACAGGGTGTTTTGTCTCTCCAAAGTACAAAACCCGAATTATCAGCCATCGTAGAGGCAGATATCATCCAAACTTTAAACTGTGGGCAGAATATGAAGGAATATTTTAAATTGGATCTTTTGCCATTATAATACCTTGAGGATCTACAATTAGACTTCAAACTTTCACCCAGGATAGGCGGAGTGTGCCAAACTATGAAGAATAATTCTACAAGTTGATGATGGACAAAGGGCACTAATACTCTCATTCTCGTATGTTACATACGCTATGAGCTATGTTTAGCGTACACTACACCGGATTTGCACTATTTAAGTGCATTACATAGTGTTTTAGCTATGCTATGCTACATGTTCTGCTACAACACTATTCGAAACACTGATACATGCCAAGAAACCCTAGAAACCAACACTAAGGCTGATCTCAGTTGCCACTATCCAAGAAGAAATAAACTACCAAGAGAAAAGCCCCTAATAGAACTACTAATTAAGAGGGTCCGGGCATGGGATGAAACCCTGGCTGCATGAGTCATTATCTGACTATCTGATATGGGTTGCTGATGTGATCGATAGTTGCCCTTATAGTCTTCCTTCAAACTGCACATGCAATCTTCTCTCAAGTGTTGCTACTATTTAAGTGCTCATGGTGTCCTTTGTGATTGATTTGAGCCCACGTCAAGACCCCAATGCTTCCTTGATCTATGCATGCGGCTGCCCCTTTCAAGGTTTTAAATATCGGTATCAAGGTGTGTGGGTGTATTGGACAACATGGTGGGTTTAATTGGCTATTGAGAAAATAGGCCCTAATCAGACACAAATCAAGCATGTTTTGGTAGATTATGGCCCATTGCACATTAAAATGCAACAAAAGATGGCAAAATGATATCGAAAAAAAAGATGGTTTAGCCCTTCTTTTGGTTATCGGTTCTCATGGTCCATTCACTTTGATTCATTGAGTCCCACTCAAATCTTGGTTTTTGATCCCCATGCCTAGATCTAGTCTAAAACAAATTTCTAAGTTTCCTCTAGAGTTCAGCATCATTATCATCTAGGGCTTATCCCAATTAAGTAGTGTTTGCTGCATGAATCCTGTTTTGCCGTTCCACTCTATCAAGTCCCAGATCTTTAGTTAGGCCATAGGTCATCAAGTCTTTTCGTACTACCTCTATCCAGTGTTTGAAATATTGGTATCGTGCAATGTATCGCACCCTTGGGATACAAATACGTATTGGTTATCGCACAGGATATATCGTTTGTATCGCATAATTTATCGCACTTTTGGGAAACATGGGGAAACATTGGGAAGATTGTTGAATTTTTCAATGAAACTTCAGGGATTATTTAAAAAGACCCTAATACACACTTTAAAATCATAAAATCTCAAAAAAGAAATGGAAATTATAGGTTTCCTTTGTATATTGTACTAAGATATGCGCTGTGCGATTGAACTAAGACAACTATATTCAGTATCCACCCCATCCATCCATTTTTTCATATCATTTTAGGACATTATCCAAAAAAAATGAAGCAGATCCAATTATCAGGTGGACCATACCATAGGAAACAATGATGATTGACCATTAGTGGGCCACAAAAGGTTAGATCAATCTGATAATTGTTTTCTCTCTTCATTCAAACTTATGTGAAGTTATCAATAAATTAAGTGCCTAATAAAATATAGGGAAAATCAAGGTGCACCCTGAGAAGTTTTTAATGGTACCGTGTTTAACCACCATTGTTTCCTTGAGTAAAGTCCACTTGAGACGAAAAATAAGATAGATCTAACGATCAAGTGGACCACACTGAAAAAAGTAGTGGGGGGATTGAACGTCTGCCATTGAAACCCTTTAGGGGTTCACGGAAGTTTTGGATCAATATAAAATTTGTTTTTCCTCTTCATTCAGGTCTTTGTGACCTTATGAATAGATTAGATGGAAAATAAACGTTACGGTGGGCCCTACAAAATTTTTAAAGGTGAAAATCATTATCTCCACTACTATTAGTGGTGTGGTCCAGTTGATCTTTGGATATGATTCATTTTTTGGTTAGTACTTTAAAATGATCTTGCAAAATGGATAAATGGTGTGGATATAATAAATTCATAATTTTGGGGCCATGTACATTTGATCTCCTTTGAATGGTTTGTACAACTTGGAGCTGGAGGAGCGTCAGCGCTCGTCTTCGCACGAAACGTACCTACTCCAGCTACGGACGCGGATTACGTACTACCCCTGTCCATCCCTAGCTCTGAACGGGCAGGTCTGTGGGTGGGCCCACCATGATGTATCTGTACATCCAAACCGTCTATTCCTTTTCTCAGATTATTTTAAGGCACCAAAACAAAAATGAGGCAGATCCAACGATCAAATGGACCACACAACAGATGACTCTTGCATTTAATCCAACTGACATTTAATGCTTAGTGCATTTTAATGCAACCAAGCTTATTATTTGTTGTGGTCCACTTGAGCGTTGGATATGCCTCATTTTCGTGTTCATGCCTTCAAATAATATGAGAAAAGGGATTGACAGTTTGGATGTACAGATACATCACGGTGGGCCCGCCCACAGAGCTGCCCGTTCTCCTCCAGCTGCATAGCTGATGTGTGGTACACCAACCAATCCGCTTCCTCTTGGACAAGATTCAAAGTTATATGGGCCCACAATAATATATTTATTATATCCACATCGTTCAACCATTTGGAGAGATCATTTTAGATCATGAGCCCAAAAATAAGTAATATCCAAAGCTCAAGTGGACCACACTACAAATAGCTATGGGACAGTGATTCTCACTGTTAAAACATTCATAGGGCCCACCATAACTTTTATTTTCCATCCAATTTGTTCATGAGGTCACACAGAAGAGGAAAAATAAATATCATATTTATCCAAAACTTCTGACCGCAAAAGGGTTTCAATGGTAGATGTTCATTCTCACACTGTTGTCTGTTGTTTGCAGTGTGGTCCACTTGATCTCTGGATCTGTCTTATTTTTCGGCTCAAGACTTACGACGAGCTCGCCAAATGGACGAACGGTTTGGATATAACGCATACCTTATGATGGGACCCACAGAACTTGATGATGTCAACACATAAGTTCGGTGGTGTGCGGTACACCACCCAACCCAAAATCACTTGAAGAGGGGTCGGACGCCCTTTTTTTTGACATAGAAAGGGTTCTAGCCTTCCGGAACCCTAAAATCTCGCCCAAATCTAGAAAATTTCAGATCTCACGATGATTTCCCGAGATTTCGGAGAGAATTTCGCTTGGATTTCTTCGGACGTTGACAAATTTCTCCCGTGACCCGGAAATGTCGACCACGACCCACCAAATTTAGTAGAAAGCTCCACTCTTAGGCATATTGCACAGCTAATAGATTTTTTTTTCTATATATTTTTGGAATTTCTGAATGGGATGCGGATAAAATGTCGTGGTATGTCGCACGGAACTAGTCCTACGCAAAGGATCTAGTCCTACGCAAAATCTGCCATATTAGGCATTATCGTGCAATATATCGGCGATATCTCATGATATTATGTGTATATCTTGTGATATCGACGATATATCGTGCGAGATATAGATTTTTGGTTTTTTTGTATCTTCTGGGGGTTATCGGACGAGTTTCGTCTCGCTGGGGGCCGATAACGATAATATCGGCTGATAGTATCGATACTTAAAACACTGCCTCTATCCATATCCTTTTGGGTCTTTCCCTTAAACTTTTATAGCCTTCAACTTGTATCAACATACTCTTAATCGGTGTAGAAGTTTCCTCTAGAGTTGAAATGAACAAAAAAGTGAAAAAAAAAAAGAAAGTGAAATAGACCATTTTCTCACTCGAAAGTTTTCTCATTGGAAAATATTCTCAGCTTGAATGTGGAGTTCATGTTCACTTATACATGTGGGTGTGTGTCCAATTGTCGATGTGAGAGCATGCACGCGCATGTTTACATTTCTTTCCCCTCCTTTTGTGAGGATCTCTACTTGCCAACCACAATTAGTTGGGACAAGGCTTTGGTGGCGGTGATGATAATGATGATTGTGAAGAGCTATGCTGACAAGCACATGGATTTGTTTCTAGATAACATGCCTATGCATGTATTAGCATACATTGTCATATTTTGTAACACTCTCTCTCTCTCTCTCTCTCTCTCTCTCTTTCTCTCTCTCTCTCACACACACACACAAGGAACTTTGCTTGCTGATACCAATTAGTTGGGCTAAGGTTTAGATGATGATTGTAAAGATCTCTACGGGCAAGCCCAATTTCTACTTGACATGCCCATGCATGTGTTGGCATACATGGTCACATTTCGTTGTCATTTTTTGTACATGCTTGCATATATGCATGATGTGGGTATGAGATGCAATTGAGTGACATGCATTTTAGTGTGCCTATGTATGCAGGCACATGCTTAGAGTCTAATCCATGCATAGCGTTGCATTCTCATAGGTTAAAGTGCTTTTGCACAATTACATGCATGTATCTTTGCCTATAGGTAGACGTAGAGAGATGTAGCATGCACATCCACGTTGCTTAATTGAATGCATGACTATGATGGCTACTGTGTGTATGAATAGGCAATGTGTATAAGAGAAGTCCATCTATTTTTATGTGTGTGCTCATGCATGGAGGATGTTTATTTGTCCATATGTGCTTTTTTTTTTTTTTTTTTGGGGGGGGGGGGGGGGGGGGGGGTTGTGCTTGTGGTTGTAGGAACATTATCAATTCACGTCCTAGGTTTCCCCACTACCAAGATCAAGGTTTTAAGGAAGAATGTATGATGGAGAGGCGGACGGAGAGGTGGATGGAGAGGCGGAAGGTCAGCATTGTAAAGCAACAATAGAGGTGACAGAAGAAGTAAGTTGCAGGAAATCTATAGACGCGGAGAAAGTCGAAATTGCGCACTTTGAACAGTAGGGGGTAGGAGGAGACTGGATCTACGTTTTGAAGAGGTAGAGGGAAGACATATAGTTAAGGAAAAATAAGTGAGATGTGGATACTTATTCGACACTGTTTGTCAAGGGGTTCCCAGAAGGGTGGCTACCTGTAAACTTCTTTAGAGTGATCAGTAGAGCTGGAGTAGTGATGGACGTGGTGTTGCCTAAAAACAAGGTTAATGGTTCCAACAGGGGCTTCGTGTTGGTGAGAATGAGCTTAGAGTGAGAGAGAGAGAGAGAGAGAGAGAGAGAGAGAGAGAGAGAGAGAGAGAGAGAGAGAGAGAGAGAGAGAGAGGACGATTCAAATACTTCATGGCGAAAGCTTCGGGGGTGTTAAAATGTTAGTCCAGAGGGCGAGGTTTGGACCGAAACTCTTAAGGCAAAATAGGAGGAGGATCATACAAACCGAAACCAATTCATAGGGTACATAGGTGTTCTAAATTAGGTCGAATTTATCAACAAGGAACATCTTTCTTCAAGGAGGTGCTCCTCAACTCAAAAGGGACACCCAAGCCACAAGAAGATAGCCCACACAGTGACGATAGCAGCCATAAGGTGGAGTCGGGAAGAGAAGAGGTGAAGGCAATTAAAGGCGAGGACAAGTGTGTTCATATTAACCAAGAAACATTTGATCGATCCAAAAGTGTTCTACGGGATTCAGTGGTGGTGACCACCAAAAATGAAGTTTCAATAGCCCAAGTTAGGAATTGGTTAGACAAATGCTGCAGGATCTCAGTGGAGAGCTACACCTTTAAACCCATCGGCTTCGACGAACTTTGGATCAGGACGAGCCCAGGTTTCAATACGGACCTTTTGATCATGGTAGGTGTGTTGCATAAAGACGTCCTAATAATCAGTATGCAGAGGTGGGAAGAGTTCTCGGCGTTTGGGTATGAATATGTTTGGATATTGGTTTGGTCGGTCCCTTTGGAACTGTGGAATGAAGACTTCTTTTTAATAGTGGCATCTTGGTTGGGAAACTTCATCGAATTGGACCCCAAAACAAAGTTGGGAGAGGAGATGAGAGTCATCAGAGTCAGGGTAAGGAGGAAGGGAAAGCCGTTGCCACCCTACATCCAAGTTTTGGCCGACGACAGGAAGCTATTCCTACTGGAACAATAGGAGATTAAGGATGATCCCATCCCTGGATGGGGTGATCTTTGGAGGTCTAGAGAGTTGGATTCCTCGTCGTCAGCGCTTAGGAAAGCCAGGGCAGTGGAAGCACGGTTTCAGTGTCCCGCAGGTATTCCAATTCAGCGTGAGTTGACGAGTTTGTACATCGCAGGACCACTTAACCTTTCAAGTAATAGGTGTCTTGATCCAGGTGGTTGTAGTGGCAACATGGCCAGCGCAGATAAGGATTGTTAGCATTGTGCAATGCTACTCCAACAGGTGCGACATGTCAAGACGCCGTGGGACGATCTATCCTGCCTTCATACCTGTGGATGGATGAGACGACCCCTCGTATCCACATCACTGCCCTCATTTTGAGGGAGTGAGATCTCTGTCAAATCCCCGGGACACTCGCCACATGTAGCAGCCTCAGCGTCTTGGGTGTCGATCATTGGGAGGCTTGGGAGCTGAAAGGCTGCTTCAGTTCATCATTCGGGTTTGTGTCAGGTGCTTCAGACTCGATCCAGGACTCTTTAAATTTAAACCTTTCGTTGAGTGCGGAGCCTAACTCCAAACGTCGTATCATTCCCAAGGCTATAGTTTTGGAAGCACCCTATGTGGAGTTCGAGCCTCTTGTAGGGGAGTCCCCTATCCTGTTTCCTTCTCGTAAGACATGGCTTGCCCCTCTACCTGCGCTAGGACTGCTTCCTCCTGGACTTGATTCCTGTTGATAAGTATGCTTTCCCTACCCGATCGAAGCCTATATTCCTTCATATCCATTGGATGGTGGAGATCCATTTGGCTCTAACAGAGATCTTCATCTTGGTCTTCGAAGTGTGCAAACTCCCTTGATTTCTCTTCGCCCCGTTCCACATCTCATACAAATGATATGTCAAATAAAGCCCTCATAACCCTCTTCTAGGAAGAAACTGGGGCAGGAATCATATAAGCGGAGCCTCTACAGATTAGGGTGGGAAGTTCTACAGAAGCAATGGGGGAAGATCAACTGGCAAGGACGAACGACGAAGTTCAAAGGGCAAAGCTAGTCAACACCATCCAGAAGAATAGATGGATCAAGGATGCCATGGGCGATGTTGGTAGGTCCATAGGATTATCGTTTGGCGATCTAATGCAGGGACATTTTCACACTGGGCTCGAGTGGGGTTGCCTGTTAGATGCAGGGGCACGCTTGAGGTGGGTGACTCATGTGATTTGGGGCCCACGGGGGAGGTCTCGTATTCGAGACTCCTTACCAGGGGTGATTAATGCGCATTTCACACCGAGCTCGAGTGGGGTAGCTCGTGGGATGCGGGGACACACTCGGGGTGGGCGGCCCATGTGATTTGGGGCCCACGAAGGGGGTTCGGCCGAGGTGCTAACCCATGAGATGTGGGGTTGGGCTATGAGATAAAGGGATTAATTTGCCATACTTTAACAGTTCGAGCTTTTAGATCAAGTGGTTAATTGTCCTGCATCACGATCACCTTGAAGTTTTAATAGCCCTATTTCATTGCATTGAGTCTCACGGACGTCCCTTGATAGGTTCTAAATAACCCAGAAATCTCCCATCCAAGTCCGACAATAATAGGGAACTACGTAATCTTCAATCCAGTCCCAATTCACTCAGTGGGACCAATTTGGAAAGTGCCAAAGGAGGACGGCGAGGTAGATCAATTTACTAGATGATATAATATTATCTTGGAATGTTAAGAGGGGTGGGGTCCAAATAGAAGAGAAGTCTTATTGAAGACATCTGTGGTAGAAGCAAGGCAGACATAACATGTACTCAGGAAACAAAGGTCCAGAACTTTAACAATAAGTTAATGGGCACGCTCTGGAAGGTGGAAGACGCGAAGTGGGTGGCTTTGAATGCAATAGGAAGTGCGGGAGGTATTCTGGTGGCGCGGATATCATCATCGTGGTCTTTGGTGCTAAGCTAGTTGGGAGCCTTCTCAGTTTCGGTCATCCTTAAAGAGGTATGCTCTGATTTCCAATGTCTTATTACGTCTATTTATGGTCCTAACCAAGAAGATAGAAGAAAAGTTTTTTGGGAAGAATTGAATGTAGCTAGGTAGAAGTTCAGAAATCATTGGTCCATAGGGGGAGACTTCAACATAATGCGATATGCAGAGGACAAATCTAATGGGGGTAAAGTCACTGCCGCGATGCGCTCCTTCTGGCACCGAATAGACAATCAAGAACTGGTGGATCTCCCTCTGCTTGGATCCAGATGTACCTGATTAAACGAACGGGCTAATTTGATCCTTGCTAGGTTGGATAAATTCCTCGTTTCGGTTAATTGGCATGAAGCGTTCACTCTTCTTTCGCAATCTCTTCTTTCAAGACCCACGTTAGACCATAGTCCGTTGATCCCTTTAGCCGATGACGAAAATTGGGGGCCGAAGTTGTTCAAATTCGATATTTCTTGGCTGAAGATAGAAGGATTTCAGCAGCTAATTAAAGAATGGTGGACAGGGCTCGACATAGATGGTTGTGCTGGGTTCAGATTATGTAAAAAGTTGACTCCTAAAAAAAAAAAAAGAAAAAAAAAGAAAGAAGATTAATGGGTGGAAAGCGGTCGAACTTCGTAAAAGGGAGTTGGAAACAAATGTAATTCTCGTTGAATTGTAGTCGATCGATTCAATAGTTGAAGAAGACCATATGACCATAGGAAGTTGGACCAAAAGAGCTTAATTAATCCAAAGTTACTCAGCTAGGGTGCTTGAAGATGAAATCTCTTGGAAGTAGAAACTTCAGAGCAAATGGACAAAAGGAGATAAAAATACAAAATTCTTTCATAGTATTGCTAGTGCGTGTGCAAGAGTTATTAAGATCAACAGCTTAGAGGTGAACGGGGTACGTACAAAGGATAAACAACGCATATATGAAGAGGCTATTCGCTATTTTAACATTCTTCACGAAGAAGGGTGGCATAGACCTAAGCTAGATCATCTCCATTTTGATCATCTCTCAGAAGTGGAAGCCAGGGCTCTTGAATCCCAATTTTTGCCTGAAGAAGTTAAAGAGGGGGTGCAAGCTTTTGGAGGAGATAAGTCCCTTGGGCCAGATGGTTTCCCGATTATATTCTTCCAAAATTTCTGGGAAGTTCTTAAGGGAGACGTTATGGCGTTCATCAACGAATTTCATGACAGAGGTCAGTTATCTAAAGAGCTTGGGGCTTCCTTCGTAGCACTTATTCCAAAAATCCCGGGAGTAGATTCCTTGCAAGACTTCAGACCAATTAGTTTCACTTGGTGGTCCCTATAAGATATTGGCAAAAGTCTTGGTGTCTCGGCTGAGAGGGGTGATGGAAAAGATTATCTCCGACAATTAAAGTGCGTTTATCCCGGGTAGACAAATTATCAACAACACCCTCATCATGTATGAATGTTTGGATTCGAGCCATAAATTCGGTTCCAAGGGTCTTCTATGCAAGCTCGATTTAGAGAAGGCATATGATCATGTCAACTGGGACTTCCTTCAATATATCCTGCAGTGGATGGGCTTCGGTGGCAAGTGGCAAAGATGGATGAGGGAATGTGTGGGGTCCGCTTTCTTCCCGAATTTACTCAATGGATCCCCTAGAGGCTTCTTTAGCAGCTCCTGGGGACTGCGTCAAGGTGACCCG
The DNA here is from genome assembly GCA_037074715.1 of Magnolia kwangsiensis. Taxonomy (NCBI): domain Eukaryota; kingdom Viridiplantae; phylum Streptophyta; class Magnoliopsida; order Magnoliales; family Magnoliaceae; genus Magnolia; species Magnolia kwangsiensis. The sequence continues at coordinate 146,592,932 of CM073572.1, forward strand.
TTGTCTCCATTTCTCTTCGTAATAGTGGGGGAGGCTCTGTCCAGAATGCTGAGAAAAGGTCAAGATGAAGGCACTGTCAGCGGCTTCAAGGTTCAAAGGAATGGACGCTTCGATATCCCATATCCAGTTTGCAGATGACACTCCCCTATTATGTGATGCAAATTAGGATAAAGTTAGCAATCTGCGTACTACTATTCCCTGTTTCGAGGTAGTTTTAGGCTTGAAAGTCAATTTGAAAAAGTCGAAGATGTTTGGCGTTAACATGGATGAAGTAGAAATGAGGAATTTTTTCAATTTCTTTGACTGCTCGATGGGAAGCTTTTCGACTACGTTTGTCGGTCTTCCATTATGTGTGGGTAAACCCCCTAAAGTTTTTATGGGATAAAGTCATAGACAGGTTTGAAGCATACCTAGCTAGATGGAAATGTAGATACTTATCCTTGAGAGGTCGTCTCACTTTGATTAAAGCGACACTAGCGAACCTGCCCCTATATTTTATGTCCCTGTTCAAATGTCTGGCTGCGATTCTAGCTAGTCTTGAAAGATTAAGACGAGATTTTCTATGGCATGGGAAGGAGGAAAAGAGGAAGTTCAGTCTGGTTGACTGGAAGGAGGTGTGTCAGCATGTCCAAGAAGGTGGTGCAGGAGTTAGAGATCTTAAAAATATGAACCGGGCACTCCTAGGCAAGTGGATCCGGAGACTCGCTTTTGGGAATTCTATGATGGGACTCTATAGATTTCGCTAATAAAGTGCAAATATGGTCGTTCCGAAGGAGGGTTGGTGGACCACTGACTCAGTCTATAGAGCATCAGCTTTATGGAGAGGAGTTTTATCTCTAATGACAGAGGTCCGGCATTAGATTTGCAATGGGTAAAGGTGACAATACTCGCTTTTGGGAAGATATCTGGGTGGGAGAAGTAGCTCTAAAAGAGGAATTCCCGAGCATCTTTCACCTTGCGCCGAACTGGTCCATTTCAGTTGCTGATTGTTATTCCATCCTAGGGGATGATATCGCGTGGAACCCTACTTGCAAAAGAAATCTTCACGATTGGGAGATCAAAGAATTTGCAGCCCTTCTCGATTGCATCAACAGTGGCAACCCAGACCAACAACGTGCAAATAGGCTTGTGTGGAGACTCGACAAAACTAGTATCTTCTCAGTGAAGTCCTTATACAGCTTCATTGGTAGGAAAGCAGATGCAATAGTGGAGACAATGACAGACAAAGTGTGGAAATACAAAGTCCCTCCAAAGATTGCGGCTTTTGGCTGGTTGGTTGGCAAGAGGAAGGTTTTGACAATCGATAATCTAAGGAAAAGGGGAATGATAATCACAAATGTTTGTCTTTGTTGCATGGCTGATGAAGAATCGGTAGATCATTTGTTTATACATTGTCCTTTCATTGACCGGGTTTGGTCAGCAATTTTATCCTCCTTCGTTATTTCCTGGTCCTTTCCAGATTTGACGGGTCGACTGCTTGAAGCCTGGCATGGTGCTACAATAGAGAATGGTTTGATGACTGTAGTGTGAAGAAAAGAGGAGAAGAGTGAGAGAGAAGAAGAAGAAAGAGGAGAGTTTTGGCAAAGATGTTACGTTAGGCTAAACATGCCCTAACACAATATTTTATTATAATAGAGCATATAGTACACCGAAGGAGAAGAGGAAAGTGCGCACATGCACTTGCATTAAAAAAGCCACTAGGCCACTAACCACATACACTATACATTCTCTTTAGCTACCCTAGGTAAGAAAAGATCTACGGTTTGGAGAATGGCCCTTTTGGTTGTATGGTAGTCGGTGTGGGAAGAAAGGAATGGGAGGTGTTTTAACGATGTATCCAATCCGGTGGGGTTCATAGTCAAAAGAGTGCATCAGTATATTATCGAATGGGCTTCTAATGTGGTGAGTTTAAAGGGCTATAATCTTCTTTTGTTTGGAGGGTAATTGGTTCGCTATCTCAGCGGGTTGTTCCCCTCTTTGTTTTTTCTCCTTTTAATAAAGTCTTTGTTATCTTAAAAAATAAAAATAAAAAATCACAAAAACAAGTACACATAATAACTTTCCTTTGTATAAGGTCCGAAACTATGCACTATCTGACATAAGTGATGCAATTATATCCAAATCATTTCATATCATTTATAAAGCATAAAAGACATATGAAAACACAACTGATACATTTAAAAGCTAAAAAAGAAGTAAAAATATACACGTGCCCTCATGACACCTGTGCAGTTGTGCCTCAGATCCACATAAAATTACATTGTAGCTTTAAGTCATTAATCTTAGTCTCCTTGGGGGTGGCTATACTATTGCTCCATGAATCGACAATATTGTATCTAGCTCATAGTACAATGATACTGATTATGATACTCTCTTAAGTATCATTGATGCTCATCCTTTTTAAACTAGATCAATATGCCCATCTAGGGCTACTGCGTAGTCATCATATGTAGTTGATGAGGATCTAGAATGGGATATGGACTAGGTATACATGCAATTCTTGGATATTTTTGCCCGTAGTTACACCCTGGATATCCCTACTCATAAGTGTAAGCACTCCTATTGGTATTTGTAGTTGAATATCTATGCATCAATACTGTTGGACTCGCATGTCACATATCCAAGAGGTTCATAACCATATAGATATGATATAATCCATATTCATATTGTGGTCCATAATTAGATCAGCCTTGCCCACGACTAAAGTCCATGGACCCCATGCTCTATGCTATAGATTCAATATCACTCGGCTACTTCTATCACGATCATAATTAATCTTCAGCTGAGAAGCTAATGTTGAGATAGGACAAGAACCATTGTCTTCGTCTTGGGTAGCATGCTTAAATTCCCACTCCCTAGTAAACAGGCTAATAGGCCTTTAGACTTTGACTCTTGCTACGAACATCACCACTGCCATCACCACCATTGGCACCTTCACTACTCTTCACGTCACGGTTGGTGTTGGAGAGTGTGGCTACCATGTCCTCCAAGAGATCTTAATGCTTGGGTGCCTCTAGCATCCTTCAACAATGGGTCAAAAGCTTCAAAGGGAGATCTTGCTTTTTCTACAATTGTGTTAACATCAATGCTATGATGTTGCCTCGTCTGCCATCCTCAGATCCGGTTGGCTATCTCCTTAATCTAAGTCAGTTGACTTAACACACTCACAAAGTAGGTCATCTGTACCCCTTTCATAAAATGCATTCTGACTAATCATCATGAGATCTAATGGGTCATCTTTTGCTCTTCTTACACCTTGTGCATGTGCCAACCTCTCTCAAAGCTTCATGTTAGTGGCAAAATATCAGCTTTTGGAGCCTCTCGTAATCTAGTTGTTCTCGTTTGTGTGAATGAGTGAGAAGGTGTTCCAATTTCAATTACGTGCTGCTAGTGACATTCATTGTGTGAATACGTAGATGGCCAATCGCTACATTGTCTCACAGTCACTCTCATATATGACCCATAATTTGCCTACAAGTTGATCATGGCCTTATGTTAGTTCCATGTGTAATTTTAAAACATGAAAGCTAACTTTTAATTATAGAGAAAACTAACTTTTAACTGCAACCTTGCATGTAACAACTCACAGTGCATCATGTCTTCCTTGACTCTTTTGTAACTTCACACCCAAACATGCCCCTCTCATCTTGAAAGGCGACAATTGTTGATCACATTTAATACTAATTGTTAGTACAATGTGTGGCAAGAACTTATACAAGAATTAAATGCAATAATAGTTTACCTCATTCTCAAAATGAGCTTTTCCCAGAGAATTGGGGAATAACTTCTTGTATCCTTAGTGCACCACCCTCTTTAAGTCATTGCTCATTTGTTCTAAGTTTATGGCTGTAGTAGTACTTGGGGTTCAAGAAGTATGTTGGAACCCATCACAGTGCAAGAAGTATGCTCATGGCAATACCTTCAATTGTCGTCGCTAGTTTATTGCCACTCTGATTGCAATATGCATACTTTTTAGAAGCGAAGAGCTCTTTGATTCCCTACTTGTGTTTCGGGAGGCTTTCTAAGGTGATGAAATTAGTGGCAAACTGTGTTGGCCAAGGCTGCACTATACCGCCATGACACCTCGCACGCATCTTGGGCTCAGCTAATAGTCTGGTGTGATTGTAAATAAAATTTGTAATCACTTGAGCATCAAAAATCTTGACTGCCGGCATGTCCCCTATTGCCTCAAGCATCAAATCAATGTATTTGATTGCGTACGGGTTATAGTACCAGTCATACTTCTTCATTTACTCCATCGCCTTTACGAATGCTCTCTCATTGTTTGTGTTGAATTGCACTACATTCTACCTCCATCACATCCTTTATCAACACTTATATGTTACACATCAATGTGACCTCATTAGTTTCTTACGATGGCCTCAACTCATCGATATAACAATGCATCTCAATAACTTCATCTCTAAGGCCTCATAATCTCAAGTGTTGTGAGTGGCATCACACCCTTGTGCCCACATTTCACTTCAGAAATCATATTCTTGGAGTGCGAGCTCGCAGTTGCCTTAGTTGGCACATAGTCATATGGGAAAAAGTTGGCTAGAAAATTTCCCACCCTCTTTCTCACATCCCCTTGATGCAGGATGGATAGTCTAACCTAGAATGATGGAATGAAATTAATCAACGAATTAATTAGAGAAATCAAAACACGAAATAAAGCTATTCTATCACAAGGTTAAAGAGTTCAAGCATTAAAGGATGCTCCAGTTCCAGGGTCTTAGAGAATATTGATTAATTAGGACCTATGGAAGGTAGAACTTCCATCTAGCATAGGGATTAGGTCTTAATTCAAAGGAAATCACTTGGTTTTATTAGGGTTTGGGTAAGTTAGGGTTAGTGTTTAGGATTAGAGAATAGGTATTTTGGGAATTATGTTTTTGGGAATTAGGGTTTTTGAGAATTATGGTTTGGGAATCTAGGGAATTAAGGTTTGAAGATAGGAAACGAAAAAGTAAGGCTACATCCCACTTAAGTGTTAATTGGAACAACAACATTAGCGGCAATGGAATACTGATAATTAGATCAATATGGAATAATGGGAATGAAATCAATAATGAGCATTCGGCTATCGTTCCTTCCCTCCTGAGTATACTGAGCCTGGACGAACACTAGTCGTCAAGCTGTTTGTGTTTTGAGTTCCAGGTCTTTAAAAACTCTTTCAAACCACAACCGAAACCTGTTTCAGCCGGCCCAAAGAGCCAGAAGTCGTGTCAATAATAGGGGTAGTCTTGGTACTAGTACCAGTAGGCCCCTCCGATGATGAAGTGCCCTTAGCCGGGGGGTGTCGGGTAAAATGGAAAGAATTAGGGGAAGAAGGGTCTGTTGATGGGAATGAATGGGAAGATAGAAAAATTGGAAGAAGATTTTTATTTTTTATTTTATTTTTTTTGTTTTTTTGTTAGACGCATAGAATTAGCTAAGCATTCTATTTCCCCCCACTTCCCCTTGCCTCTTTCCTCTTTCTCGTGCTTTTTTTACTCGACTCGTCCTACTCGTCAACAACTAGTAATGGGAAGCCCTATACTACAGGAATTTGAGGGATTTTCTATTGAATGACACACAGTTCTGTATAGACAAGGAACAAGAAGGGGGAAGGGGTCTGTCGGACGGACGGACAGACAGTGTGTCGGACCGAGTTGTCCTTATAGTTGGGTGATGGTTTGGGTTAGGTTCAGAAGGGCTAGGGTGATGGTGGTGATGGTCTTTAGTTGGAAACAAAAGAAAATGGGAAGAAAAGAAGAGAAAAGAAAGCAAAACTAAGATTGCCTAGAAAGAAGATAATTGGAATCACTCCATGGCTTCACACCAAACTCTAATCACATGAGGAATTTTGCTCCAAAACAAAGCAAAAAGAAAAGTTCATTCAATAGCCAATAATGCCCTAGACTTTACACGTCCAAGCCTTGTATGCTCCATTTGGGGTGTTTTTACAAAAACACCCTTAATACTATAAAATGTCCAAAATACCTGTAATATCAACTAAATCATAAAATAAACCAAAATAATCAAACTAACTAAACAAATAACTAAAACTAATGTCCAATATGAGTCCACGATCAAGATGATCCAACAGTCCGATAAATGTATCCAATCAATCCAACAGTCCAATACTCTTAACTAAGTAGCCCACATGCATCTTCCCAGTGCGGAGTCTTTAAAGATGCACAATCATGCATGTGGAGTCTTCAACGTGGCTAGAAATTCGAATTGGGCCACTGAGCCTCATGTAATGATCGCCTAGCCATAAAGAAATTGGTGTAGCTCTCCTCCTTTGTTAAACTCTAAAATGTGCTTGGATGTCCTCATCAACTCCCCTCAGCTGAGAAGAGTTCGCCTCTGGCGAAATAAAACCACGATCTCGCTCTAGCAGATCCAAGTCTAGTCTCTAAAGCTCGGTCTTTGTAATCAACATACTATCTGACTTTAGCCTATTCTTCCACTTGACGAGATATTTCTGGAAACATCCATATTTAGTAGAAACCACTTACCTTCCATCTCCTCTTTTGGTAGGTATGGATGGTAAAGGAAGTGAAGGCTGGGAAGGCTAGTCTGGCAAGAGCAATGGGTCATGGGGCAGGTTGGAAGCACCACCATCTGGGCCATTGCATGGGTTGGGAGAAAGGCTTGTGGGTGAAGTTGTTGGACCCTTAAAAGACACAAGATCTTCCACCTTGAATGTAGAACTAATTTCCATATTAGGTGGAAGATCTACAATATACACATCGGAGCCTAATCTTTTCAATATTTTATAAGGTCCTGCACTACGGGCTTGTAATTTCTTCATAGCCCCATGTGGATATCGTTCGAGCCTTATCTGAATCATCACATAATCTCCTACTTGAAATTCTTTAAACCTGCGATGAGAGTTAGCAAATATTTTGTACTTTTCATTGCTCATATTAATTCGTTTCTTAATTTCAGCATGGAAGTCATGAATATGTCTCCTACAAATGCATCTACGGACTGAGACTGACATGGTAATGAGATCTATAGGCTTCCTATGCTTGTAACCATACACTACCTCAAAAGGACTCATGCCTATCGACCTATTGATTGAACTATTATATGCAAACTTTGCAAATGGTAAAACTGAATCCCAAGTCCTAATATGGTCACCCACAAGACCTCGTAACAGGTTTCCTAAGCTTCGATTAACCACTTTCGTTTGACCATTAGTTTGGGGGTGATATGCCTACGAGAACTGAAGTCTCGTGCCCATCATGTGGCAAAGTGTTTTCCATTCATCTCGTACGCGAATATATATCTGGTGATACCCACTTTCGAGGTCAATATTGGAAAAGATTGTGGCACTGGCTGTCATCTCCAACATGTCGTCAAGATGCGGTATAGGAAATCGATACTTGACCGTGATCTTGTTGATGGCCCGACCGTCCACGACATGCGCCAAGTGTCATTTTTCGTAGGTGTAAGGATGGCTAGCACGACACATGAACTCAAACTCTCCTTAATGAACCCTTTTTCTAAGAAGCTCATTAACTTGCTTCTTCAACTCTATATGCTCTACGGGGTTCATTCGGTAGTGAGGAAGGTTTGTAGAGTCGACTCAAGGACAAAATGTATGGCGTGTTGAACGTCCTGCATGGGTGGAAGTTTATCTGATAGGTCCTTAGGGAAAACATCGCTAAACTCCTCCAACATCGGAATTACTTTAGGTGACAACTCTACACTAGCCTCGGGTGTGACCTTTCTTGCCAAGAGGAAATACACCATCAAATTAGCCTTAGTTTCCTTTTCAAACCCTTTGGTGTTTATTATGTGGAGAGATTTAGGCTGAAACTTTCTCATATCTTTTGGATCACCCTTCTTGACATCGTCCTTCGATGTGCTTTTGGGTGGAAATCGATTTAGTAGATAATTTGGTTTTATCCCCTTACCTTCATGAATAAACGAACACGTCTTCGAACGGTCGAATAATGTCACATCACGGTCATACAACTAAGGTCTGCCCAAAATGATGTGGCCTACGTTTATATGCAAAACATCACACCACAATGTGTCTTTGTAGAAAGCAAACTGAATGGGAAAAAGTCATTGCTATTTGTTATTTGCAATGTCTATGCATGATTCTCATGCATTAACATGGATTAACACCACAATGTGTCTTTGTAGAAAGCAAACTCCTGAATCCGTTGCCAATCTACGTATAGTGATCAGATGTTTTGAAGCTGTTGCAGGTTTGAAGGTGAATCTATCTAAATCCAAATTATTTGGGGTCAATTTAGATGTCTAGGAGACTGTAGCGCTAGCCAACCTTATGGGATGTGTTTTAGGGTCCCTCCCAACTGTTTTTGTTGGCCTTCCCTTATGTGTTGGACAGCCCAAAAAGCAACAATGGGAAAAAGTCCTTCAGAGATTTCGTCACCATTTAGCTAGGTGGAAGTGTTGTCACCTTTCCATTGGTGGGAGACTCACGCTAATTAAAGCCGCTTTGTTTTTCATGTCCCTTTTTCGCTGTCCAGCTGCAGTCCTGAAGTCCATTGACATGCTTAAGCGCAACTTTCTCTGGAGTGGCAAGGAAGACAGGAAGAAATTCAGTCTGATGAATTGGAGAGAAGTCTATAAACATAAAGGTGGAGCTGGTATCAAAGGTCTTAGACTAATGAATTGGGCCCTTTTAGGTAAATGGATTTGGAGACTTGGCTTTGAAAAGGATAGTCTATGGAATATTATTATTGAAGGAAAATATGTGAAATCGAGAGACTGGTGGACGAATGACTCTTCCCTATATAGGGTTTCTGCGATATAGAGAGGAATCAGTCGGATGAAAGAAGAGGTCACCCATATGATCGGTTTTGAAGTGCAGGGGAGATTGTATTTAGTTCTAGCAAGACATTTGGATAGGGGACATGCCTTTAAAGGACAAATTCCCATCCATCTTCTGGGTGGCAAGCAAGAACAACTACATAGCTGAAAACTATTCCCTTGTAGCTGACAAGGTTGTTTGGAATGTCCCCTGCAGAAGGAACCTTCAGGATTGGGAAATTGATCATTACGAGGATCTGATGCAGTTCATCCAAGACGTCTCCCTGAATCAGGCCTGCAACGATAGCATCACGTGGAAAGCAGATAAGTCGTCCGTTTTTACGGTGAGGTCATTTTTCAAAATTCTAACGGCCAACAATGGTACTGCCCCCTCTCAACATCCCCATTTCATTTGGAAATACGCTGCTCCTCCAAAGCTTCAGGTTTTCGGCTGGCTAGTCGGGAACAATAGAATTCTCATCCTGGATAACCTTAGGCAAAAAGGAATGATTCTGCTGAATGTCTGCTTATGCTGTATGTCCTCTGAAGAATCGGTTAACCACTTGTTGATCCACTATACTTTCACCTATTCAGTTTTGTCTGCTTTTCTATCTTGTTTCAAAATTAGATGGTGTTTTCCTAAGGATGTGGACACACTCCTTAAAGCTTGGCATGCGGTCAAATTAGGCAAATTCAAATCTAGGATTTTGCGGACCGGAATTTTGGTGGTTTGGTGGGCTCTTTGGATAGACAGGAACAAGAGGTGTTTTCAGAATAAAGCAAAGCCCTCCCACTTAGTTTCCTCCTATGTTAAATGTTTCATTGCTAAATGGGTGTCCTATAGGGAAGGGACCCATGTAGATCTTTCTTTTCTTCTGTCTTAAGGGTCTGCCTTCTTAGCAGTTCCTTCTTTTGTGTTTTTTTCTTTCTATTAATACAAGTTATCTTTCAAAAAAAAACATGGATTTGTGGGTCTAAGTCAACACTTGAGTGAGCGAATAGGGAAAATTGGGGAAATCCTAATTTTCCCCACTTACCCCTAAAATTGAGATGGATGTTTTTATTACTTACATTATATGGTATTTGAATGATATGAAGTCATTTCGATGTAATTTCACTTCCTTTTTTTCCAATAGCATATGGTTTAGGCCTCTATAAAATGGAGACTTATTATGTATAGTTTTTTTTTTTTTTTTTTTTTTTTTTTTTTTAAATTCCTAAATTTGTAAACATGTCTTTTAACATGTCCTAGAGTTTACTGAAAATTTCCATCTTTTTCCAAATGTTTCCCTTAGTTGACAATTTGATTTTGAGTATTATTGATGATACAATGATATCATGACATGTTTCTGTGCATGTAACAATTCTGATACTCTGAACATTGGAAGGTATTTGGATAGAAAGGTCTTAAAATATTTTATATTGGGAAAAGACGAAAAATTATAAAGCTCAACAATCTTTCTCAACAGTTGAAGGCAAAAAAATGTATGGGTAAATTGGTCATTTTGCTATTTGCTAAGTAGAATGGTATCTAAAAAAATGGGTAAAAGGTACTTCTATGGAATGATTAGTTGATGGAAAATTATTACTTACACTAAGTAGCGGTACATGAGTGTGCATGCCACTTGTATGCTCTCTCTTTCTCTCAAGTCATCAGTGCCTCGTCCTCGTAACATGGCCAATCTCTCTCTCTTTTATCCATACCACTAGCAGAACAACTTTAGGTATATGGTGATCAAAGTAGATTGCTAATTGGTACTTTTTGTCTTCTATTGAGTTACCAAATGTAAGTTCCTTTGAGTATGACTATCTCATGAAAACAATAATAGATGACAATGTTTGGATGAAGTGGAGATGTTGCGTGCTTTAAATTTTACATTCGCAGATATGAGAGAAGCATAAATGAATGCAGTGCAGTGGGGCAATTACTGTTCAATTTTAAATCCCTTGTTGAATATGATCAGGAGGGCTTGGATGCTTCCAATTTATCACATGATTGCATCTCATCGGAGGAGTGCGATAAGTGTCTTCTAACGTGTGGAAGGGCCTGGGCTATCCATCTTAGTCTGCGAGATACAAGAGATGAGCTCTTAAGTGTGTGCTTTCCTGGAAAAGGCATTAAAACTTCCAAAAACCTTTTGTATCGGTTAGTCCTTGTCACTTTTAAGCTCCTTCAATTGTAATGTTGATTTTTGTCTTTACAAGTGGTGGGTTAGGTCTTCTGGTTTGTACTTTCAAAATGGTATTTGGCCCTTTAAAAGGGCAGAGTGAATATTTCATTTCTTGTATTGATTTCCTAGGACTGGCTTATGGATCCATGTTGTGATTGCTTGGTATTAGCTGGACAAATAAGATTCGTTGGCTTGACATTTGACATTTGAGAATATTTTCTGCTATTTATATCTGCTTCCCTCTTGTAGTGTCGGCTAAAGCTCTGATATTAGTTTTCAAAAGATAAAATTGGCTGAGTTGTACTTGTCCAATTAGTTGTTTCTTTTTCCTCGTTTTAAATTAAAAAATTATGCCAATTTCATGACTAACATTGAGGGGTGGCTTGTGGGTTGAAAAAGAGGCAAACCTTGTGGCTTTCTGATGGGGGTCTTAGTAAATTTATTTTTTTATTTTTTTATGATGACAGGGTGCCCCTGCCCGTCAACCACATGCATTGGGTAATCCACAGGGAGGGGAATCGAACTCGAGTCTGTGGGGAGCAAACTCACAACCCAAGCTGTTCGCCCAAACTGTGAAGGGTGATGGGGTCTTAGTAATGGTGATGGGGTCTCAGTAATAGACCAGATCAACGGATTAAATAGGGAAGAAACTAAGAAATAGGGACTAAGATCGTTGCCAATTTATATATATATGAAAAACAGATCCTTACCAGTTTGCAGATGAGAAGAAAGAGGAATTAAACTATGGGCATAAAAAAACCTTCAGATTGTAGGATACATAAGCTAGAACTTAGTGCACATTATACCCAGGTTCCACTCCTGCTTCAAATTGAGGTTTGGACTCAAGGCCTTGCTCCTGCTTCTTAGTCATTTATACTTGCTGACATTTTGCAATGAATGCTTACTCATTCCAAGACCACCAAAACTAATGCTACTTGCTCTCGCTTGGTGCCACAATATGGTGGAACAAGGATAAATAGACTATAACTCAGGTCACTCAACTTCTAGTCCCTCTAGTTGCATCAAACGAAACATGATCAGACTGTTTTAAGAAACTAGTTACTGGATTCAATAAGTAGAAATAATCACCAATTAGGATTTCTTGGCGAAAGGAAACTGAGAATGTTCTCCCATGAAAATAAAGAAACAACAACATTGTGAGCTTTTGAAGCTACCATTTAGCCTAGACACGTGTCAGTTCACATCTGGGGCCAGCTGAGTGAATCCAAACAAATGGGTCATCTTCTTGCAGATATGGGGCCCATAAGGTGACTGAACCATCAGTTGAGCCTCTAGTCATTTGCTGGCTTGTTCCATTCATCATGCAGGCTGTGAGGTCCACTTGGGCCCTATGTTAATGGCTGGATGTATTTCTGCATTAGCTCACCCTGGATGAACTCACCCTCAATTGGTTGTTTGGCAATCTTCATTTGCCATATGTCTTTTCTTCTTCCTTCACTGGCATGAAGGATAGTACTAGGCTACTTAATTAAAACCTCCGCCAATGGTTGGATTACGTCTCAGCCTTTATAACATCTTATAAGACTCCTAGAATAGTAATTGTGTCAATGGGTACATGTATTCATGGATACCAGAAGTATCTTATCCAATTAATTGTTTCTGGATCCAGATTTTGGGCAGTACTAATAATCGGGCCAGATTCAGGTTAACAATGATTTGGATTCAATCAGAAATCACCTTAGGCTAGATGCCTAAATCCAGTACCTATCGGGTGCCAAATATATGATTCTTTTTTTTAGTTCTGTTATTTATTTGGTTGTTGATGATGATTCTTTATTTAATTGTGCTTGTTATTTAACAATCATAAAAAGACATGCTTTTGGTATGGACTTGAATCAATCATTGGATCTGAACCAGGATCCGGACTTGATTCTCGTCCTGATTTTGGATAACAACCCCATTCCTAATCCAAAATCATGCTCGGAATTGAACCCAGTTGGATACCGGAATCTGGTCAGATGTGGATCTAGGCACGATATACCCGTATCGGAACTGGTAGGCCTGAATCTGATTTCCTTAGCTGGGGTAGGATATGCTTAGTGTTCAAAGTGTCAGTTTCACACCCTTGGGAGACAAATATCATGGGAAGCATCAATAAAATATTGCACATGTTGATGCAGTTTTCCAGTAGACCCTCCTTGCTGGACTCTCAAGAACCTACACAGGAAAGCAAGAGACAAGGGAGACCTTGGCTAATACAGGGGACCCTCCGATGCGTAAGTCAGGACCTCGGGTCTTTGTAGGAGACGATCTCTTTGGAAAAGAGTCACCAGTCGTGTTTTAGATAGAGTATGCATAACTTATAATGGCAAAAGGTTCTTCTATCTATATGAGGAGGAAGATCACACAGTAGGAAGTCTTCCCCGTTCAAGACTCCTGATATTCCGGAGATCTTCCCGCACGGGTATTCAGATCCTCCAGGGATCTCTCCAAGATAACGGACATCCGAGATCCTCGGGACCCGATCTTATCTCCCGAAGATCTTGGGAGAGATCTTCAGGCCGTTCGAGAGATCTTCAGGCTGTTTGTTCGGGGCAAGGTCTAAGAGGTCGGGCGGCGGAGGCGCGCAATACCCTGGAGATAGGTAATACCGAGTTGCTCAATAAATCAGCATTCGCCTGAAGTCATTTGACAGATTAGCATTCATCTTAGTTGAACTCCGATGGCCATTAACCTTGTCGGAGACAGTGTTGACCTATGGCCGAGCTATTGCCAGCTTATGGTCGGGTCAACCTATAACTGACCTATACCCACCTATGGTCAGGTTGACCTATAACCGACCTATAGTTGACGACCTATAGCTGACCTATAACCGTCATGTAGTTGTGCCAACCTATTAAACAGGTCGACTATTAGTTGAGTGGGCCTATGTTTGTGCTGACCTACTTTAGGTCGGCCCTTCTTGACTAGTAAATGTCTCCTAAGTAGTTTTAGCCCATTGGGTCCGTGCTAGTTTGTAGAGTTGGCTCCTTTTTATAGGTCAAACTAATTTTCCACCAACAGTAAGCCCTCCCCCTACTTTTGAGTCAATCTTTATAGGCTCGAAAAGTAAGTTAGATGTTGAGTCCTTACTCTTTCTCGGGTGGTGGACTCCCATGAGTTTCAGCACCCGGTAAAGGGTTCGAGTACCCATAGGTGGTGAAATTCCACTAGTGTGAGTGTGTGGGGTGTGTGTGCGTGTAAAAAAACAAAAAAGTAAGTTAGATGTTGCTTAGGTCGGGTTATACTATCATAAATGTCAGGTATGACGGCCAACACAGAAGTCGAGGCATGTCGATAATCATGTATGGCGTAGTTGAGGTGGCGTTCCGTGGCTCGAGGTCACGTGGTCTGCTAGGCCGCCATTTCGATGTTAGACCAACTAGAGATTGACACATGGCCAATTCTCGAAATTAGGGCCGACTGACGCGTAGGGTCGTGCCATGTGTTAAAACAGGGTAGTTGAGGGGATGTCGTACAGAACCTGCATTGATGGGCGTACTCAAGCGCTGCCATGTGGCTTTCTTATAGAAGGAAAGCCCTAATGTGTTTCAAAGGGTCCATTTGCGTCTTTCCCCTTCCAGTCGTCTTCCTAAGCTTAACAATGGCAATTTCCGACGACTGTACTCATCGGCAGCCGGGTGACATCTTTTCCCTGGTGAGCTCCATTTCTTCATCTGCCCCCTCCCTTTCTTTTTTCCTTTGTCAGTGACTCTCAACATCTATAAAGACAGCCATGTCTGACTCCTTTGATTCACGGGAGGGGGTCTTTAGCAGGGACAGTGGGGCAAGTAGCCTTCGCACGATGTCGAACCTACTGTCGCCATTGATGATGATGGGCAACACCGATTTTCAGTCGTCGCAGTCGTCGAGGGTGATGGAGAAGTCCCCGGCAAAGAGGCCAATAAGGGAAGAGCGTAACTTATTCGACGAAGAGGACGTGAGGGGTCGTTTTGCGAGGAGGTAAAGGGTCCCGTAGCCTCGACCCTTACTGAGGCCGATCTGGCTTGGATTAGGTTAGGATACCATATTCTCGAGTCAGTGAACCTTCAGATTCCTTTGCCGGACGAACTTCTTGATCGTCCTCCAAAGGGAGCTGTTGCCATCTTTCACGTCGCCCTTCAATGCAGCCTTAGGCTTCATTTGCAAGGTATAGTTCGGTGGGTGCTCGCTCGTCTGGACTTGGCCCTGGGATAGATGATCCCTAATGGATGGAGGGCATTGATCAGTCATGTCATCTTATGGTCCGAGTTAGAGCAACTCGAACTCAACGTCGAGGAGTTCCTCCACTTATTATACCAGTTGAAGCCGAACAAATTTCACCCAAGTTGGTATTATCTCTCTGCCTGACGGGGGACTGGAGGAAGCCTTATCACCGACTCCCCATTGTCCAATAAGAATTGGAGAGACAAACGGTTTTGGGCCTCTGGATGTTGGGAAGTGGCAGACCTGACCTTCCATCAACACTTGTTCCCTTCGGCGTTCACTGAACCAAGTCGGCATTCCTTGGACTTAACTCTTCCTTAGCTCTTCCTTAGTTGGTCGGTCTTTGAATGTTCCTAACTCGTTTGCGTGTCTTTTCTCCTCTTACAGCTATTCCCAAGTATCCAACCTTGCTGAACGCTGGGTCTCTTGCTCGGATCAAGGCAGCAAGATCACTAGAGAAGGAGGAGAGGTCTTGGAGAGTGCTCCTTCAGTCTGAGCTTCTGCCTAAGTTGGGTTTAGATTCCGCTCTCACCGGTAAGAGCTTCGGTAAGGACTTTAGCCGACCTATAGGACTTTGTGAAATTTCATGGAATTTCGTAATTAAGTTTCCTCTTATCGTGATGTAGAAATGCCTGAAGCTCGCCCTCTGTTGAGGCCCATTTCCAAATGTGAGGCACCGCCTCTTGAGGAAGTTGTGGCGCCGAAGAAGAAGAAGAAGATGACCTCCAAGAGTCAAGGGAGGGTCGGTCCATCTCCTACTGTCATCGTAGAGGGTGGAGATGGGGAAGCGGCAATGGAGCCTGCCCCTACTCCTGCTGCGGCGACGATCGAGATGACTGTTCATGAGGAGGCTCCTCTTGAAGACTGAAGAGGCTAGCCGACCTTCTACTGGTCCTTCAGAGGTTCGGGAGGAGGAGCGTCGGAGCATCCGCGGAGCCATAGAGGAGATCTTGCCTTAGGCTGATCGGAACGTGCCCAAGAGGGAATTTCTCAACATGGACTCTCCCTCAAGTGTGATCCTCGCATCTGCGACGAAGAGCCTTCTTGGGGTAAGTGCGTTTCCATAAGTAGTTTATTTTTCTACCTGTTTATTTGACTTTGCTCATTCTTTCTTTTTTTTCCTTGGCAGCTTGCCCCCTGCATGCTGAAGTTGCATCGCGACATCACTCAGCTGCAACGACAAATGTGCGAGATCGATAAGAAGCTCGCGCAAAAGGAATCTGAAGCCGAACAGTCCCAAGTTGCAACTGTTGTTGCGGAGGCTCGCGCTTCTTCTATAGAGGCTGAGTTGGGCGCTACAAAGGCCGAGTTGGATGCTTCAAAGAAGCTTCTTGTAGAGGCTTCTGACAAGTTGGCTCGACGGGAGGCCGAGTTAAATGCGAAGCTTGCAAACGCTAGGGCAAAGCTCGGGGAGACCAAGGCGAAGCTCCAGAAGATTAAGACAGAAACTCAAGCAACAATTGCCCTAGCTCGGGATGATGCTATCAAGGAATACAAGTCTTCCCAGGCGTATGCGAAAGACAAATTCTTTGTACCAGCTAGGCTTCTCGAAGTGCGTCGGGGAGATCAAGGAGGCCTTTCCAAAGCTAGACCTCTTTGGTTTTAAAGATGCTAACTCAGGCTTTGACGCATCTGGTGACGACGCACCTACCGAACAGTCCCTTGAGGCTTGACGATTGGCTTCCTTTTTGTAACCCCCCCCCCCCCCCCCCCCCCTTGTCTTTCAATTTAGCCTGATGTAATCATGCTCTTGGGAGCTTATCAATAGAATTTACCTCTTTTGTTTTTTGAAGTGAAGTGTTCATTCACAGGTTTTTCTAAGTTAGGTAGATCGGACCAGGGTCGAATTCGATAAGTCAAATCTGGTAGATAGATTGTCCATAAGTCAGATCCTATAGGTGGGTTAACCACAACAGAAATCATATCACGAAAATTTTATTTGCACTATCTTGAATATGATTGGTGTATAGTAAACTTCGAATCAGTTTGTTAAGGACGATAGATCTTGAGATGTTCAGCGTTCCAGGGATGAGCAGGAGTTGACTGTCTAGATCTTCTAGGCGGTACGATTCATGTTGGCTTGTACTTGTTATCACGTAGGGCCCTACCCAAATAAGGCCCAAAGTTCCCGACCCTGGCTCTTTAGTGTTTTGGAAGGTTCTTCGAACAACTAAGTCACCAGGTCGGAACCTCCTAACGTTCACCCTGACATTGTAGAAACTCACCACTTGCTGTTGACGAACAGCGGTTCAGATCTGAGCTAGTTCTCTTCTTTCCTCAAGAAGGTCGAGACTTGGTGCTATTAGCTTGAAGTTCGTTTGTTCATCGAATACTTATGTCTGAGCTGTTGGTAACCCAATTTCTACTAGAGTGACCGCATCTGCTCCATAAGCTAAAGAAAAGGGAGTTTCCCCAGTGGCGGTCTGAGCGGTAGTTCGGTATGTCCAAAGGACATTAGGGAGTTCCTCGGCCCATGCTCCCTCGACTTTTTCGAGCTTGGTTTAAAGGTGATGCTTGATGATTTTGTTGACCGCTTCAAGTTGTCCATTGTCCTACGGGTGTCGTGGCGAGGAGTAAACATTACGGATTCCAAGGTTTTTGCAAATTCCCTGGAATTGCTTGTTATTGAACTGCTTTTCGTTATTGGAGACGATTGTGCGAGGAATCCCGAACCTGCATATGATGTTCTTCCAAACAAAGTTTGTAATCTTTTGCTCGGTTATCTTCGCCAGAGGTTCGACTTCAACCCATTTTGTGAAGTAGTCGACCATGACCACGACAAACTTGGTCTAACCTTTGCTGGTTGGGAGAGGACTGATGATGTCAATTCCCCACTGGGCAAATGGCCATGGCCCGGTTATAGGAGAGTTCTTCAAGAGGCTACCGAGGTACATTCGCGAAACACTAGCACTTGTCACATTTCCAAGCAAACTACTGAGCATTGGCCTGGATGGTCAGCTAGTAGTATCCTTGCCGAATGACCTTATGGGCTAAGGCTCGTCCTCTTGAGTGGCTTCCATAGATGCCCTTATGGGTTTCCTTTAGTACGTACTCTGCTTCATCTGGTCGGAGACATCTGAGATAAGGAAGATGAAACCCTTTCTTGTAGAGGATGTCATTGACTATGGTGTAGTGAGCTACTTTAGTCCGTAGTTTGCATGCTTCCATTCGGTCCTCGGGTAGCCTATCTTCCCTGAGGTACTCAAGGATTGGATCCGTCCAAGTAGGTTCCGAGCTTACTAGAAGAGCTAAGGCAAGGTTGGCCTCGTCAATGCTCGGTTTAGTAAGGAATTCGATTGGAACGGACCTCGGAATATCTTCTTCACCCGCAGTGGCTAGCTTTGCTAACATGTCAGCCTTGGAATTTTTTGCTTGAGGAATCAAGGCTACGTTGCATTTTTGGAATCCTCCGATCAATTCTTTGGCTTTCCGTAAATAAGCTTTCATACATTCCTTCTTAGCTTGGTATGCCTCATCTATTTGATTGATGACCAACTGGGAGTGCTTAAGACTTCGAGGTGCTGAGCTCCCATATTGGCTACTAGCCTAAGTCTGACGAGTAAAGCTTCATGTTCCACTGTATTGTTAGATGCTTGAAATCTGAATCTTAAGGCATATTACATGTGTATATGATCTGGGGTCTCCATGACTATTCCGGCCCCACTTGACTTGGATGAGCCATCAACATATAGCGTCCACTTGGGTAGGTCGGGATCAACTTGGGAGTCAGTGCGTGATCGGGTAGAACGCTTGGGATGGGTTCTAACCTGGGTAGGTCGGTTTCTTGTCCGGTTGAAGGAGTTACTTTGGCAATGAAGTCAGCCACTGCCTAACCTTTAATAGTTGTTTGGGGTTGATATTTGATATCGAACTCACTTAATTCGATTGCCCGTTTGGTCAGTCTTCCTGAGGCTAGTGGCTTTTAGAGTACTTGACGGAGAGGTTGATCAGTCAAGACAATTATGGTATGAGCTTAGAAGTACGGTCGCAATTGTCGAGAAGAGATGACCCATGCTAATGCTAATTTCTCTAGGCTTGGGTATTTGGTTTTGGCCAAAACTAGGGCTTTGCTGACATATTAAACCGGAAATTGCTTCCTGCTTTTTCCCAAATTAAGGCCGAGCTAGCTACTTCCTGAGGCTTGTGGCTTTTGGAGTACTTGACGGAGAGGTTGATTAGTCAAGACAATGATGGTATGAGCTTAGAAGTACAGTCACAATTATTGAAAAGAGATGACCAATGCCAATGCTAATTTCTCTAGGCTTGGGTGTCTGGTTTTGGCCAAAATTTTGGGCTTTGTTGACGTATTAAACTGGAAATTGCTTCCTACTTTTTCCCAAATTAAGGTTGAGCTAACTGCTGCATCGGAAACAACCAAGTATAGCAGTAGAGAGTCTCCTTGCTCAGGTTTGGAGAGTAGTGGTGGCGACCCTCAATAATGTTTGAGCTTTTAGAAGGCTGTCTCACGTTCTTCTATCTAATCCACAACTTGTTTCCCCTGTAGCTATTTGAAGAAGGGGAGACATTTGTCTGTAGCTCGGGACACGAAGCGATTGAGAGCGGAAATTCTTCATGTAAGCCATTGGACATCTTTGGTCGTCTTTGGCGAATCCATGTCAAGTAGAGCTTTGATCTTTTCAGGGTTTGCCTCGATCCCTTGTTGACTGACCAAGAAACTGAGGAACTTTCCCGAGTTAACCCTGAAGGCACATTTAATCGTATTCAATTTCATCTTGTATTCATGAAGAACGAGGAACATTTCCTCGAGATCAGACGTATGCTCCGTGGCCTTAATAGTCTTGACGAGCATATTGTCGACGTAGACTTCCATGGTTCGTCCTATTTGGTGGGCGAACATCTTGTTCACTAGCCATTGATAAGTGGCTCCGGCGTTTTTCCATCCAAACGACATAACTCGATAACAATAAAGACCTTTGTCAGTGACAAAGGTTGTTTTTGTCTTATCATACAGATGCATTACAATTTGATTATAACCAAAATAAGCATCCATAAAACTAAGTAGCTCCTGCCCAGCAGTGTTGTCGATAAGCTGATCAATTCAAGGGGAGAGGAAAACTATCTTTGGGACAAGCTTTGTTCAGGTCTGTGTAGTAAAAAAAAACCCGCCATTTCCCATTAGACTTTTTAACCAAGACTGTTGGTTGTCCAGTCTGGATAGTAGGCTTCCTCAATGAATCCGGCTTTAAGAAGTTTATCGACTTCTTCCCCGATCACTGCATATTGTTCGGGGCCAAGCACGCGATGCTTCTGTCGAATCGGTTGGTGGTCAGGGTTGAAATTCAGGCGATGCATGATGACTTTTGGGTCGATGCCGGGCATGTCCTCATGAGACCATGCAAAGACATCTGCATAACTTCGAAGGAGGGCTATCATTCTGTCCTGCAATGGAGGTGCCAAGGACGACCTAATTTGGACCGTTCTTGACGGGTCGGAATCGTTGATTGGGATGAGAACAAAGGCCTCCATGGGAGACCCTCTTTCTTTAAAATCCTCACGAGGGTCCAGAGAGGCGACGATCATCGTCTGGTGTGAAGCCTTTAGCGCCATCATGTAGCATTGTCGAGCTTCATGTTGGTCTCTCTAACTAATCCGATACCTTGTTCGGTCGGGAATTTCATAGCCAGGTGGTAGGTCAAGACTACAACTCGTAGCATGTTAAGAGATGGTCGGCCGAGGATCGCATTGTAGACGGACCATCGTAGTTACCTGGTTCTGCCTGTCTCCGGCCGTTAGTGGAAGCTGTATTAATCCTTCTGGTACAACCTTACCACCAGAGAAACTGAGTAGTGGACAAGGTATCCCAAATCGGTTACATATCGGCCGTAATGACAGATATGTAACGGTAACGGTGGGACCCGTTACGCGATACGGGGCCAAAACGGCCGTTACGGAGCCATAATGGCCGTTAGGGACCCGTAACGGCCATTACGGGCCTTGAAAAAAAACAAAAAAAGCCTTACCTTTTTTCCTTTCTTTTCTTCTTCTTCTTCTCTTTTTTCTTCTCTTTCTTCTTCTTCTTCTTCTTGAGTAGTTGCGGCTGCGGCTGCGGCTGCGGCTTCTTCCTGTTCTTCTTCTTCCTCTCTCTCTCTCTCTCTCTCAATCTCTTCTTTCCCCCTTTCCCTCTTTTTTCTTCTCTCTTCTTTCCCTCTTTTTTTCTTTTCGGTTTCCCTCTCTCCATTTTTTTAAAATTTGCAGCAGTAGGTACATGTCATGCAAAGATGAGCGCTGACACTCCTCGAGCTCCGAGTTGTACGAACGGTTCAAAGGAGATCAAAGTTATATGGGCTCCACAATGATGTATTTATTACACCTACACCATTCATCTATTTTCAGAGATCATTTTAGAGCACCACCCAAAAAATGAATTATATCCAGAGATCAACTGGACCACACCAAAAATAGCAGCGGAGATAATGATTTTCACGATTAAACAATTTGTAGGGCGCACGGTAATGTTTATTTTCCATCCAATCTGATCAGACTCGAGTGGGCCCCACCATTATTTATATATTTTATCCATTTCGTCCATCCATTTTGCCACATCATTTTAGGTCAGGATCTAAAAATTTAGTAATATCCAAATCTCAGGTGGACCACACCATGGGAAATAGTGGTTATAGAATGCTCACCATTAAAAATTTCTTAAGGTCCACTGTAATGTTTATTTTCAATCTAACCCATTAATTGGGTCACACTGACGTGGATGAAGGGAAAACACACATGTCAGCTTGATCTAAAACTTTTCTAGCCCCCAATAAATTTTGAATGGTGAATGTTTAATTATTGTTGTTTCTTATGGTGCAGTCCACCTGAGCTTTGGATGTGCCTCATTTTTGGGCTCATGCCCTAAAATTATTTGGCAAAATGGATGGACGATGTGGATATAACACATTCATCATGGGTGGGGCCCAAAAAACTTTGACACATGTGTTGCACTCTACAATCCGAGTCCCTCCTAATTCAAGCCTTAAAAAATTATACACGAGACATATATTAACTTGAAATTTGGCAATTAAATTATGGACTGCAATTGCTAACTCACAATGCCAAAATCAAATTGTTTGAATAGTTTTAATTGTTAATTTGTGGACTTTTATTTTTTAAAATAGGGCCTTTTGATTTTTATTTTTTTTAAATGATTCACTATCCAATAAATGTCCACCAATTTATAAGTGGGTTGATGACAATAAATGTCATGAATTTGAGGCTGATTTGGAAAATAGATTGGTCCTCCAAGTCAGCCCCAAATTGGCAACGCCATCTACCTGAATTTAATTTCATTTTTTAAAAGAACTATTGGGAGAAATGATATCAAGTTGTCAAGTATATAAATTACATATTTAGAAAATTAAATATATGAATTTTGTAGTCAAATTCAAGTTACTTGGTTAAAAAATTAATCAGACAGTCCGATACAAATTCTCACCAAAGAGTGGACCGTTACACCACCATAAACATGTTCCAATTTATAAATGAATGCATATTTGGAATGCTTAGAATATTTTGGATTTAATCCATATTTTTTCATATTTTTTTAGCAAAAATAAAAATAAATTCGTTGTTACGGGCCGTTACGCCTCCGTATCCGTGTCAGTTTCGGAGGGCACCGTTACGCCAACCGATACTGATACGGGACACTTTGACAGTGGAGTCTTGACAGGTCAAAGTCAAGACCAACCAACTCCATTTTATTAAATGCCTGTGCAAAGAGGATGTCTACCGACAATCCAATGTCCACCAGGATTCGGAACACTTTAGGATTAGCTGTGGTCAGGGTGACCACGAGCGTATCATTGTGTGGATGGTGGATTCCTCGGGCATCCTCTTCAATAAAGGTCAGGCTGCAAGTATCTACCTTTTGTTGTTTTGAAGGTCGGCTGGTTGTGAGGAACGATGCTTTGTACGTGGGCTTTCCTTTTGCTGTTTTGAAGGTCGGCTGGTTGTGAGGAACGATGCTTTGTACGTGGGCTTTCCAAGCTTGATTTGAATCTCCTCCACCCCCAAGTCCCCCGAAGATAGTGAGGATTTCTCTTGCTGGTTCGTTGTTGATAGGGGGTGCATCTTTTGTCGCGGCCCGTTCTTCTCGATGACTGACATATTCTCCAAGGTGACCACTACGAATAAGTGCTTCGATTTCTTGCTTGAGGTTGAAGCAGTCACGCATCAAATGACCGTGATCTCGATGGAAGAAACAATATTTGCTCTTGCTTCTTCTATTAGGGTCAGATTTCAACTTGCTCAGCCAAGTGAGGATGCGCTTGTCTTGAATCTCCATCAAGACTTGTTTGGGCGTTTTATTGAGAAGAGTATAAGTCTTGAACTTGTTGTCGGGCCGTTTATTCAGTCGATGGTTGTCACGTGATTGGTCGTCCTTCCTCTTCCTGTTCATAACAGTTGAACTTGGTTCTGCCCTTGTCTGTTGTTCTTTGGTCATGGGAGCTTTGTTATGGACGGCTTCTTGCAGGACATGGGCTTCTTCGGCATTAGCATACTTCTGCGACCTATTCAGTAGATCGGCCATTGTCGTTGGAGGGTTTTTGTCCAGTGAGGAGGAACTTCTGATCTCTTAGTCATTCCATGATCGCGGTTAGGGCGAGCTCTTCAGTATGCTTTCGAATGTGCAATGCTTCCAGGTTGGAGCGTTTGATATAATCTTTCAATAGTTCGCCATCCTTCTGAATAACATGAAGGAGGTGGGCGGCCGGTTTGAGTCTCTTCTTTCCCTCGATAAATTTTGTGATGAAGACTTGGCTGAGCTGGGAGAATGAACGAATGGAGTTTTGGCTTTAACTACTTGAACCACAACCAGGCATCTCCAGTTAGGGTTAGGGAGAAAGTGCGACACATTATTGCGTCGGATGCATTGTGAAGTTCCATATAGACCCTAAAGGACTTTATATGCTCCGATGGGTCGGTATTTTCTGAGAATGGAGTGATCTGAGGTAAACGGAACCTGTCCGACAGTCGTGCTCATATGATGTCGGCGGTAAATGGAGGTTCGAATTCCTCCATTATTGCTTCCATCGGGGGGTCTGTGCATTCGTGCGGTAGGCTTCGCGCATGTCCCCGATTTGACCACGTAAATCCCTGAGCTCGGCCTCCCATGGCTTGCCGCTTTCAACAGTAGCTTCGACTGGGGCTTTGCCACACTCTTTTGGTCTAGCTCGCGGCGTAGATCGAAAGCGGGCAAAGCTGTTGTCCCAGAAACATGAGATGGGGCTGCTTTGGTTGAGCCTTGTCATCGGCTCCTCTGAGAGGCGGTGGGTGCGCTCAAAGGTTGAGGAGGATTGTGGGTTGTCTATTCATCCTCCTTGTCAGTACGTACTGAGGCTGCAGTTGTTCCAACAACTGCCTCATGGAGTTCATGTTGTTGTTCAACATTTCAACCTGTTGCTCGAGGGAGGTCAGTCGACCTCCTTTGATGCGAGACCGCTTACCTTGCCTCTCGGGGCTAGAATCGGCCTTATGTTGGGAAGAAGAACCCTGATGACTATCAAGCTACTCCGGAGGGGTGCTATTTGGGAGATCTGGGTCTTCTTCTTCCCTCTGGCCATTATAGTCTCTCTTGTAAAGCAGGGAACAACTTTGATTTCACTTCCCACAGAAGACGCCAAACTATTGATGCAGTTTTCTAGTAGACCCTCCTTGCTGGACTGTCGAGAACTTGCACATAGGAAAGAAAGTGACAAGGTAGACCCTGACTAATAAAGGGGACCCTCCGATGCCTAAGTCAGGACCTCGAGTCTTCGAAGGAGATGATCGCTTTAGAAAAGAGTCACCAGTTGTGTTTTAGATAGAGTGTGCGTACCTTACAATGGTAAAAGGTTCTTCTGTTTTTATGAGGAGGAAGATCACACAGTAGGAAGTCTTCCCCGTTCAGGATTCCTGATATTCCGGAGATCTTCCCGCATGGGTATTCAGATCTTCCAAGGATCTCCCCAAGATAACGGACATTCGAGATCCTCGGGACCCGATCTTATCTCCCGAAGATCTTGGGAGAGATCTTCGGGCCGTTCGAGAAATCTTAGAGCTGTTTGTTCAGGGCAAGGTCTGAGAGGTCGGTGGTGGAGGCGCGCGATACCCTGGAGGTAGGTAATACCGGGCTGCTCGATAGATTAGCATTCGTTCGAAGTCATTTGACAGATCAACATTCATCTTAGTTGAACTCCGATGGCCATTAGCCTTGTTGGAGATAGTGCCGACCTATGGCCAAGCTATTGCCGGCCTATGGCCAGGTCGACCTATAACTAACCTATAGCTGACCTATGGTCGGGTCGACCTATAGCTGACCTATAACCGTCATGTAGTTGTGCCAACCTATTAAATAGGTTGACTATTCGTTGGGTGGGCCTATGTTTGTACCGACCTACTTTAGGTCGGCCCTTCTTGACCAGTAAATGCCTCCTAAGTAGTTTTAGCCCTTTGTGTCCGTGCTGGTTTGTAGAGTCGGCTCCTTTTTATAGGTCAAACTAATTTTCCCCCAACAGCACATTGTCTAATGTATCTCAATATGAGAGAAAATTGAAAACTTTACGAACATGATGCATTTTTAGTGAAACTTCAGGAGATGTTAAAAAACACGCGATTACCCTCTTACAACTCAAAACATTAGAAACAAAAAAGCCATGCATGATAGTCTCCTGTTGTTTTGGGGACAAAACTATGTGTTGCCAGCCATAAGTCATGCAATTATATCAAAAATGAGTTCACATCATTCAAATGTTATAAAATAAAAACAACATAATACAAACGAAACCAAATACTACAAAAGAAGCAAAAGTAATGGCCTGGAGTTAACAGGGTAGCTTGCAGTTGTTGTCCCTGTCTGTTGCACACACACACACATTATACATGTAGTTAGATATATACATATATACAGAATATACAGATAACACACACACACACACACACACACACCAGTCAATGTGTGTGTGTATGTGTGTGATATTTAAATGAAAGGGTATTTCTACTTGTTTTCTTGCTAATCTACTACAGAAATGAATTTAAGCAAAATTTTCTCACCTATGGGTGGATTCCTGCTTGTTTCCGCTCCCGGATCGCAATATCTCCGCGTGTTTTGATGCTAAACAACTTGAATGGAGCTCTTAAAAGGAACACCAAGAAACAGAATTCCATTTTTTTTAAAACGGATTTTGAAAATTTTTTTCTTTTTTCTTTTTTATTTTGGACCCAAACCTGTGAAATTGCAAGTATTGATCAGTATCGAGGATGCTTATAGTGTGACCCTTGCCGATATATCGTGACCGGATCTGGCTTTGGTACCTCAAATATAGTACTTGGACCCAAACCTAGCAGGACCCACACCCAATCCACTTAGGCATTTACAGGTATGGTACTTGGATGTGACCCATTGATAGCCCTGTGCAGTCCCTTGTTCACTGCTGTTCTGTACTTTAGACAGACTTCTAACAGCCCCTTGGAACACATATCACAGCAACTCTTGGACCAACTGTTGCGCGCCACTTTGAGGGTGCTTCAGACCTGGACAGTCTTCGGAATCTTCCTTGACTATTATAGCTGTGCCTTCATCTAGTCTTAGATCCCCCCTCATCTCTACAAACTCAAAGTGCTTACCTCTACATGATAACTTGCAACATTTGTATCTGACTGTGATTATAAATAGGAAAGGGCTGGAATCTTTGTTAGTGTAGATGCAAGTAATTCATGGTCTTATGGTAATATTTTGAAGGGGACATGGATCTGGTGCTGGGTCCTTATGTCTTAGTTATCAAGCACTCTTTGTCCATACACATGCTACACATGTATGAGATCCAGACTATTAATCTGTTGGGCTGTGCCCTGGATGAGCCATTTCCCCAAACTCACAATGTTCAGATGATCCAAGCCGCTGATTGGAGGATTTTTCTCAAACTCACAATGTTAGTTGAAATTTTCTTTTCTACATATCCATTTTTAATGTACAGAAGTTCTCCAGTTGCTTTCTAGCATCATCATAATGTGCTGATTTAGGGTAGGCCAATCCATGGTAAGGCCCAGCTGAAGAACAGTTTAGATCATGTGAATGTCATCTACAACAAGATACGCTTTATGATCAACTTAAAATAAATAGTAGCAAGTCCTCTCATAAGGGAGAATATGGCATTATTTGTTGAAGTTTAAATTAAACAGACTCCTGAAAAATCCAACATGAAAAGAACAAAAACCACTGCTTGACAGCATGGATCTTGTAAACAACATTAACTCCTTTCACATGGTTGATGTCCCATCTTGATCACACGTGTGGTCTCACATGTCACACGTGGTCTACTGGGCCAACTTTGGTTCTTATGCTATTTGGTTTGGTTTTTGGACCTAAACATGAGTTGGGTTAAGTCTTGGGCCTAAGGGCTGATGTATGACTTAAAGGGTCAAGGGCATACATGTAATTTTACATTAACTAGCAAAACCCTAATCTGATATAGAACAGAGGTGGGGGCATGTGGAAGATATTGCTGTCCTCTCTCTCTCTCTCTCTCTCTCTCTCTCTCTCCCTCTCTCTCTCTCTCTGTTCTTAAACATTACATGTTTAAGAACAGAGTATTAGAGTGCCATAGACCTAATACCTTGTCTCATTTCCATTTTTCTCTTGTTTCTTCTTCTTCCTCCTTGTTGTGGAACCGTAATGTGTTTGGGGCTGATTTAACCTAAATTCATTTTGTTGTTGTAGCACCACTTGGTGAGTGGTATAATCATGTTTCATGAAGGTGTGTGACGCAGGGATGAACATGATGAGGTCGATCACCGTCTTCCTCAAGGATAACTACTCCGAATCCACGGAGTTTCTCTGGACTTCTCACAGAGACTTCTCGAATCCACGAGGAAAGAAAGCAAGAAAATAGAAATAAACTCTAATAAAATTCGAAATTGATTACTAAATGACTAAAAACGAGTTTACACCCCTTTAAATAAGGGAACCAAGCAATAGGAAAGAAATCAGACTCAAACTACAACTAAAACTCCTAGAATTCGCAACTTACTATAAATAGTAAACTTACTATTTATAGACGGTCGTGATGTCTACTAGTGCGCAAGGTTTTCGGCCAAAAATAGTAAGTGTCCTATTTGGCTTCACCAAACCGTTCTCCTAATTATCCTAAGCACTTTTCATGTTGGACACAACTCCTAAAGCCCAACGGATGAAGAGCTATAAGCAAACTAAAACTTACTATAAATAGTAAAAACGAAATTAAAACGGGAAAACGACCGTCGATGAGAGGGTTTCTCGCAAATCCGGGCTGCGCAACCCGACGTAGCGGGGTTGGTTGGCTAAAGTAGCTCGTTCTACCCCAAAATCATATATTTTGCGTCGGATAACTCATTTCGGATTGCGAGATACGCCCGATCTAAGGTCTAATGGTCCGGATCACTTCTGTCGCCGACCGTGCCTTTT
The DNA here is from genome assembly GCA_037074715.1 of Magnolia kwangsiensis. NCBI lineage: Eukaryota > Viridiplantae > Streptophyta > Magnoliopsida > Magnoliales > Magnoliaceae > Magnolia > Magnolia kwangsiensis. The sequence goes on from CM073572.1 coordinate 146,621,522, forward strand.
CTGATCCATCCTGGCCATGAAATTGTCCGCGACCCTCTACATTAGTCCCCTCCACTTGAAAAGAACTCGTCCTCGAGTTCTCCTCTTGCGCTGGTTCGTGATACTCGATCAGGTACACGACGTTGAAAGTCCGTAAGATCGCCACATCATCTGGAAGATCAACAACATAAGCATTGTCATTGATCTTTCGGATGATCGATACCGGTCCAATCTTTTTATTTTTCAACTTGTTGTACGTCCCGGTCGGAAATCTCTCTTTACGCAGATGGACCATAACGCGATCACCCACCTCGAACACTTTTTGTCGCAGGTGCTTGTCCGCTTGTTCCTTGTACTTCTCGTTCGAGGCATGTAGCTTGGCCTGCACTTCTGCATGGATGCCCATGATCTTATCTGTCATATGTTCTGCTGCAACGCTCGTGCCTGGGTGCTTGGGCAAAGGGACAAGTCAAGTGTGTGGCGAGGCACTCGTCCGTAGATAATCTGGAATGACGATTTCCCTGTCGAGCGGTTCACCATGTTGTTGAACGCAAACTCTGCTTGAGATAAGGCCAAGTCCCACTACTTCGGCTTTTCTCCTGCAATACTGCGAAGGAGGTTTCCCAACGTGCGATTCACAACTTCGGTCTGCCCATCAGTCTGGGTGGTAAGCGCTGCTGAATTGAAGTCGTGTATCGAATCGAGTCCACAAAGTCTGCCAAAAGTGGCTAATGAACTTCGTGTCACGATCAGAAGTAATGGTCTTAGGGACCCCGTGTAGCCGTACAACCTCCCTGAAGAATAGATTCGCCACATGTGTTGCATTAAGGGTCTTCTTGCATGGGATAAAGTGCGTCATCTTGGAGAAACGATCGACCACTACAAACACTGAATCCATGCCGCGTTGTGTTCGTGGGAGACCAAGCACGAATTCCATTGATAAATCCTCCCAAGGACCGTCAGGCACAGGTAACGAGGTGTAGAGGCCCGTATTCTGAGATTGCCCCTTGGAGGTCTGACAAATATGGCAACGTTGTACGGATCTTCCCACATCACGTACTAATTGCGGCCAGTAATACCGTTCTTCCACAAGAGCTCGCGTCTTGTCTCGCCCAAGGTGTCCACCGAGGCTACCTCCATGTAGTTCCTGAATAATCTGCTCCCTTAGAGAACTTTGGGGGATGCACAATCGATTTCCTTTGAAGAGAAAACCATCTTGTATATGAAGGTCACTGGGGTGACCTTCTTGGCACTTCAACTAAGAATCTTTGAAGTCCTCATCCTCGACATACAGCTCCTTGAGACAGTCAAAGCCGACCACCTCGTTGCTCATCGTAACAAGTAGTGACGCACGACGGCTAAGTGCATCAGCCACCTTGTTCTGCTGACCTGACTTATACTTCAGAACGAACGTAAATTCCTGTAAAAACGCAACCCATCTAGCATGCACATGATTCACGTTAGTCTGACTATTAATAAACTTTAATGTCTGATGGTCAGTGTACAGAACAAACTCCCTTTGAATTAGATAATGCCGCCAATGTCGCAGCGCCTGAACAATTGCGTACAACTCAAGCTCATAAGTCGACCACTTCTTTCGGGCTTCGCTGAGCTTCTCGCTATAGAAGGCTACTGGCCTGCCTTCCTGTGATGATACTCCTATTCCGACATATGAAGCGTCACACTCCACCTCAAACAATTTGTCGAAATTATGAAGCACCAAGACCGGTGTTGTAGACAAACGATGCTTGATCTCATGAAAGCTCTTATCAGCTTTATCGGTCCACTGGAACGGCCCTTTTTTCATGCAATCTGTTATAGGTGCGACTATAATGGTAAAATCTCGCACAAATCAACCATAGAAAGTCGCCAACCTGTGAAAACTCCTCACCTCATGAATGTTTGTCGGGATCGGCCATTCCCTAATAGCTCGCACCTTTTCATCGTTCACCCGAATGCCTGTGGACGTTACAACAAATTATAGAAACAACAGGCTGTCAGTTAAAAAACTACTTTTTCAAGTTGAGGTACAACTTGTTATCTTGTAGGACCTGTAGCACCTACCTGAGATGTTTCTTGTGCTCCGCCTCATCCTGACTATATATCAATATGTCATCAAAATATACTACCACAAATCGGCCAGTAAACGGTTTTAAAACTTGATTCATCAAATGCATAAAAGTACTTGGTGCGTTTGATAGGCCAAATGCCATGACCAACCACTCATACAACCCTTCCTTTGTCTTGAATGTCGTTTTTCATTCATCACCGGGTCGGATACGAATCTGATGGTACCCGCTCTTTAGATCGAGTTTAGAGAACACCTTGGCCCCTCCTAGCATATCGAGCATGTCGTCCAACCGTGGTATTGGGAACTGATATTTGATGATAATTTTGTTAATTGCTCGGCTGTCGACACACATGCGCCAACTTCCATCTTTTTTTGGCATTAATATTGCCGGTACAACACATGGGCTCATGCTCTCTCAATAGACCCTTACGGATCAATTCCTCCACTTGCCCCTGAAGTATCTCACACTCCTTCGGACTCATCCGATAATGAGGGCGATTGGGCAGGCTAGCCCCAGGGACGAGGTCTATGTGATGTTGGATGTCTCTCATGGGGGGCAATCCATCAGGTAAATCTTCAGGCCAGACTTCTTTGAATTCGTTTAGCAACAGTTTTAAGCTTGGAGGGATGTTTGAGGGTTCCTCTTCCTCGCCCTTCACCACTACGGCGTATACCTCGCCGGTTTCCTTGGATTCCTCCATGAAATCCCGAATGGTCAAGAGAGAACTCCTCTCCACTTTAGAGGCTTCAGGGTGGTTCTCTGGTGCCATAGGGGCAAGGATTATTTTTCAACTATCCTTGACGAATATGTAGACATTGTCTCGTCCCCGATGGGTCGCATCACGGTCCGACTGTCAGGGTCGACCGAGTAGCATATGGCAGACTTCCATGTCAACCACGTCACAAAGTATCTGATCCTTATAATGTTTACCAATTGAAAACGAGATAGTGCATTGTTCAGTTACCTCGGTCTCGTTCACTTTTTTTATCTAGCCAATTGAGTGCGGGGAAGGATGTCTCGTCGTTGGTAGTTGCAACTTGTCTACCATCACTCTTGAGACGATGTTCTCGCTGCTACCACTGTCTATAATCACATCACAGACCTTTCCGCTGACAGTGCACCGAGTACGAAATATATTGTGCCGCTGTGGATGTAATTTCTTTCGCGGGGTATACAGTAGTCGCCTCACAACGAGAGATTCGCCACGATCCTCGCCTATCACTTCACCACCACCTGCTATTTCTTCAATGATTTGTTCATATTCATCAAAGTCATGATCTTCTTCTGCGGCCTCATCTTCAGTGCCCCCTTCATTTATAGTCAAGTGTGCTACCGGACGTTGAGGACAAGTGTTTGATAAGTGGCCTGGTTGGCCACAGCGATAACAATTGTTCGGCCTTGGACGAGCATAAGGATTTGGAATCCTACTCGGGCCCGCTGTTGTGGGTGCTGCCCGTTGAGGTCTGAATGGTCCACTCCCCGTATCACAGTTTGCGGGTGGAGGAGGCTGAGGACGTTCTCCTACCAGATCTTTTCCTCGAGCCAGCACTGGATCCTGTGTGGGACCCGTTATAGGGGGTCGATTTGAAGGATAAGGACGAGCGGGAGCTCTTGCAAGTTGTGTTTCTGCCCTTCCTGCTAATTGAACTGCTTCATCTACGGTCCCGACTGGGTACATCTGAACTCGGTCCTGAATTGCCGGTCGCAACCCACCTATAAATCATGCCACCTTCTGTGACTCAGATTCTGACAGATCGTTTCGTGTAGCCAGCTGCTGGAATTCTTCAGTGTTATCTATAACAGTTCGATTTCCTTGACGACAATTCTGGTATTGCTGGAATAAGATTTGATCATAATCACTGGGGAGAAATCGTGATCGAAAAAGATGTCTCATCCGAGGCCATGACGCGATGGGCGCCTTGTTTTGGCGGGCTCGTGAGAGTTGTAATTGTTCCCACCATTCAGAAACACCAGATTTTAATTTAAACGTTACCAATTTCACCCTTTTATGATCTGACACATCCATATAATCGAAATATCTCTCTACTTCGGCTAGCCAATCGAGGAAATCTTCTATACGTAATAAACCGTTAAAACTAGGAAGTTCAGCCTTACCTCGATAGTCTCTTTCAGCACGATCCAGACGATCGCCTCCATGGATTGGTCGTTGGTCGAAACCTTCATTAATGTCCTCGTCACTGGAACTAGAATCATCTTGTGTAGCCCTACGGTTTGCCACTGGTAGTGCTCTGCGATAATCGGGGTCGCGTCGTACAGCAACCACGGGTGGTGGAGCGACCATTGGTGGTGGAGCACCGCCTAGGGCTCGGGGCGGAAGTAGCGCATCTGCAAGACGGTCGAGGGTTGCCTGTAGCCCTTGCATGGTCAACTGACTCTTCCGATGGAAAGCTTTCATTCTTTCCGAAAGATAACGAATCCCTGGATCACCGTCCACAGGATTTTGATTCATACCTTCGTTGTTTGTCATCGGCCCAAGGGGAAACCTCGCTTTGATACCAAATTGACGCAGGGATGAATGTGATGAGGTCGATCACCGTCTTCCTCAAGGATAACTACTCCGAATCCATGGAGTTTCTCTGGACTCCTCACAGAGACTTCTCGAATCCACGAGGAAAGAAAGCAAGAAAATAGAAATAAACTCTAATAAAATTCGAAATTGATTACTGAATGACTAAAAACGAGTTTACACCCCTTTAAATAAGGGAACCAAGCAATAGGAAAAAAATCAGACTCAAACTACAACTAAAACTCCTAGAATTCCGAACTTACTATAAATAGTAAACTTACTATTTATAGACGGTCGTGATGTCTACTAGTGCGCAAGGTTTTTGGCCAAAAATAGTAAGTGTCCTATTTGGCTTCACCAAACCGTTCTCCTAATTATCCTAAGCACTTTTCATGTTGGACACAACTCCTAAAGCCCAACGGATGAAGAGCTATAAGCAAACTAAAACTTACTATAAATAGTAAAAACGAAATTAAAACGGGGAAACGACCGTCGATGAGAGGGTTTCTCGCAAATCCGGGCTGCGCAACCCGGCGTAGCGGGGTTGGTTGGCTAAAGTAGCTCGTTCTACCCCAAAATCATATATTTTGCATCGGATAACTCATTCTGGATTGCGAGATACGCCCGATCTAAGGTCTGATGGTCCGGATCACTTCTGTCGCCGACCGTGCCTTTTCTGATCCATCCTGGCCATGAAATTGTCCACGACCCTCTCTACATCAGTGTGTAAGGCCCACTTTCATATTCTACCACTATGATGGGTCAAATTGGGCCATCGTGCATCTATGGTCAAATTTATGGTTGGAGATTTGAGATGGCCAAGATTGGAGGTAAAGTCTACGAGTGAAAGATGTGAGGCAAGTAATCTTCCTGATTGATTGTGGTTTTGGATTTATGTCATCTTGAAGTGCATGCTTGGTAAGATTAAGTTGACAAGTTCTTCCATTGTGTGTTCAATGTATTTATTTATCATAATATTGCTGTTAAGAATGAAGCCAAGAGTGATCTCTTGTTTCCATCCGAGTTGATGAATCTGCAAATCACATCAACTAAATTTAACAGAGAAAATTACCTACAATGGGCCATATCTCTAGAAGTTTTTCTTGCCATATCTCTAGAAGTTTTTCTTATAGGTAAGGGAAAGTATCTGACTTTTCCCAAGCCTGTAGAAGACTTGACAAAATATGAAGATTGGGTAGTAGAACATGCCCAGATTAGAGCATTGTGGTGGAATATTATTAGACCTTACATCAATGTGAATGTCATCTTCTTTAAGACAACCAAAGAAGTGTAGGAAAACTTGAGGGAGATGGATTCGGGTGAGAAGAACTTAAACCCGTATCTATGATTTACTTGAGAATATTTTTTCTCTCCGACAGGGAGCTAAGAGAGTGGGAGAATATATACTCAACCTTAAGAGGCACGTGGGAAGAATTGAATGTGCACCAACCATTGTTGACAAATTATGAGACCATACGACGACAACAGAGGGAGGAATTTAGTGTTGCAAAATTGCTTTCTGATCTTTATCATGAGTTTAAGCTTGTGAGAGCTAAGATCCTTGAAGGTAATGAGATTCCATACACCATGAAAGCATTTGCCTAAGTTCAACATACAACTAGTATAAATGCACAAAGTTCATCCTCATTGGAATGGTTTACATTTGTCTTTGCATCTGGTAGAGGAGATGGGGAAGGTTGAGGTGGTTGTGGTAGACGGTTTGATGGTAGAGATTCTAGGGAGGTCGTTTTAGATGCAGGAGTTCATGGGGTGGTCGCGACATTGATTTTGGTAGTGATCCTGGTCGTGGTCATTGTTATCGACAATGTACTCATTGTGGTCCGAATAACTACACAACAAGACATGTTGGGATCCTCTTGGTAAACCACTTTGGCAAATTAAGTTCGCTCTTTGGAAGATGGTTCTAAGGGTTATATCTTCGAGTTTATCTCCACCCATTCTGAGCCAAGTACTTTAGGTAACACAGTTACACTGTTCAAGGAAGTGTCTACCAAGCTTTTTAAAGATCACTCCACTCACGCCTCATCTTCCTCAGTCACTCTAGCTTAGTCAGGTATAATTCATCTTGCTTCTTTTGACAATTTCCTTCAATCATTGACTTTGGAGCTTTCAATCATTTGATTGTTAAGTACATCATAGTGTCTCAGCTAGTACTGTCTTTATCTACTTCCTCTGTAGCACTAGTGGATAGTACTTCAGCTTCTATATCTAGGGTGGGTCAATCATCTTACTCTAGTTTTTTTCATTATCATCAATACTTTATATTCCTAATTTTTGAGTTTTTTTTTTCCTTAATGAGTAAACTGACCAAATCCTTTAATTGTTCTGTCAAATTCTATTTTCCCATTATGAATTTCAAGATTCAAAGTACCTCGATAGTGGAATAACTGGAGTTGCATTACAAATAGATGTTTGTTCTCATCAGTGGCATTTCAGGCTTTGTTATCCGTCATTTAGTAGTTCAAAGAGTCTTGTCCCATCATCGTTGCACGTGTCTAACAATGCTTTAAATAGTGTTAGCGTATTGTGTAGCATTCAACCCTTTATAGTGTGTGGTGTAAGTAGTGTAGCATATACAAGGTGTTCTGTTGTGGTATCGGTGGGCGTAATGGTGCCCACCATTACCGATATGGATACGCCCCATATCAGCTGATACAGGGTGTGTAACAGTGTAATTTTATTTTTTTTGGTAAAAAAATTATGGAAAAATATCCATTAAATCTAGAATATTCGAAATATTTCAAATATGCATTCATTTATAATTTGGAACATGTTTATGGTGGTGTAACAGTCCACTCTTTGGTGAGAATACTTTATCGGGTTGTCTAATGGATTTATGGACCTGACAACTTGGAATTAATTGCAAACCTTTTATATTTAGTTTTCTAACTATATAATATCTATATAAATTTACTATAATGAATGTAATACCAAAACATCTTGTATTTTCATTTTTTCCTTTTATTTATAGTGCTAGTGCATTGCATTCTTCGTGACTCACATGCATTTTATTTCAATATATAGAGTTTAGGGACTTTTGTATCCTATTATGTAATTCATATACCTAACAATTTGATATCATTTTCTCCCATAAATCTTTAAAAAATTAAAATTAAATTGAGGTAAACAGTGTTGTCAATTCGGGGTTGATTTAGGGACCATTTGATGCCCCAAACTAGCCTCAAATTAATACAATCTATTGGCACTTATCCCACTAATGGATTGGTGGACATTTATTAGACAGTGAAAAATGAAAAATATCAAATTGTCCTATTTCAAAAAACAAGTGTCTTCAAACTAATGGTGAAAATTGTAGGAGTTATTTAATTTTGGGATTGTGACTTAGCAACGATGGTCTCAAAATTTAATTGGTTAATTTTGAGTTGATATATACGTCATGTATAATTTTTTAGGGCCATGTATTGGGGTCCACTTGATTATGTATTATATATCCATGTCATCCATCCATTTTGACAACTCATTTAAAGGCATTGGAAAAAAATAAGGTAAATCCAGATCTCAGGTGGACCACTAGTGGGCCAAGCAGGCCACCTCGTTGTATTTGTATATCAATGCCATCAATCTATTTTGCCAACTCATTTTATGGCATGGTCCAAAAATTCAAGCAGATCTAAATCTTCGGTGGACCATTAGTGAGTATCCCTTTAAAAGTGGGGACCACCTCAATGCATTTGTTGTATATCCATGTGGTCCATCCTTTTTGCCAACTTATTTTAGGGCATGGTCCAAAAAAAAGGCTGATCCAAATCTTAGGTGAACCACAAAATAATGATTTAATTCCCACCATTAAAAATTTCTTAAGACATTTTTTTTGGATCAAGTTGTTATTTGTGTTCTCCCTTCATCAAGGTCAAAGTTTATGAGACCTTATCAACAGGTTCGATGAAAAATAAACATTATAGTGGACGACATGGATATACTACACATAAATCAAGGTGGGGCCCACGTAACAAAACAATGCAACTGCACTGTGTCGCGTGCATCACAGAACATTTTCAAGAAGAAATTTGAAGTGCGTGGACCACGCAGTCCATTCATTTTTCCAAGGCCGAAATGAAAAGAAGAGAGATGGAAACCGAAAAGAAAAGAGGGAAAGAAGAGAGGGAGAGGGAGGGAGAGAGAGAGAGAGAGAGAGAGAGAGAAGAAGAAGAAGAAGAAGAGGGGCAACAACAGCTACAGCAACCCGAGAAGAAGGAGGAGAGGAAGAAAAGAAAGAAAGAAAAAAAAAAACTATGTTTTTTTTTTTTTTTTTATATTTTCATATTTTCTTTAGGGTTATGGCCTGTAATAGTTGTTACGGTACCATAACGGCCATTATGGACTGTAATGGCCATTATAGCCCTATAACAGCCGTTACGGGCACAAAAAAAGAAAGGGTGGCCGTTACGACCCTGTAACGCATAATGGTCACGACCGTTACCGTTACGCATCGGCCATTATGGATACGTAACCATTTTCGAACACCCTAAGCATATATCATAAGCTACATGATACTCCTATTTTTTAATTTAAAAATAGAAAAAATCTGATAAATAGTTTTAAAAAAAATAAAATGCGAGGAAGATTCATATTTTCAAGTATAAACTGTTCAAACAAGTTATTAATTATCATTTATTAAAAGCCAATCCACATATATAAACCAAATCAAATCATATCACATCAACAACTTTATAGGCAAACCACATTAATTAATAATGTCTAATTGAAACCACAAGTCACAAGTATGAAAAGAAATTAAAATCTCACAGGTTGAGAGTATTAAGTTGAAAATACAAAATACAATTATCATTTATAAAAATTAGTGTATGCTATGTGCACGCTACATACGCTACGACCCCTGTAGCATACGCTATATGGGATTTATGCTATTTGCTAACTCTACATAGTGTCATAGCTACGCTACAAACACTATTCAAAACACTGGTGTCTAGGCTAGATTGTGAGGCTTGTGGGTTAAAGCAAACATCAGTGTCATTTTCTCCTTCCATGGTTACAAGAAGTGAAAAATCTTTCAATTTTATATATTCTGATGTTTGGATCCAGTTCTTGTTACTAATTTATCTGATTTCAAATATTTTATTATCTTTGTGCGTAACGAAGGATGGTTTTTTAAGTGTTCTCTTATTTTAAGTAACTTTATATGCTAGTACAGACTTAATTCAATGTCAAAATGTGTGTTCTATGTTCAGACAATGCTAGGGAATATGTAACTCACAACTTCGACTCATATTTCCTATCCCATGGCACTATTCACTAAACTTCATGTGCAAACACGCCACAACAAAATGAAATAACAGAACGTAAGAATTGATATTTACTTGAAGTTGCTAGGGCATTATTGTTAAATATGGAGGTTCCAAAAACACCTTGGAGTTACACAAGTATGACTACATGCTATCTAATAAATTGGATGCCTTCATCAGTCTTAGATGGAAAATCTCCTTTTTCCAATGTATGTCCTCATAGTAAAATGTTTTCAATTTCTCCTAATGGCTTCTTTGGATTTGCGGAAAAGGTGGGAAAGGAAATTGTATTTCTCGAGAAACCTTATTTCCATGAAAGTGTGGGAAAGGAAATAATATTTCTCCTGTTTGTTTATCAACAAATTTTTCTCAAGAAAATTGAGGTCTTTTTCCAAATCATATGTTTGGCATCTTCTTAAGAAATTCTTTTGGTTGTAACTCGTGTGCCTTTCCCTATTTATTTTACAATTGAAACTTAAGTTGATCCAAAGCTTAGGAAGGCCACCATGTGATTGATGATCACATAAGGACTCTGGAAAAAAGAAAAAGAAAAAAAGACACGTATAGAGTGAGAATTTCTTGATCAACAACTCCCATCTATTGGACATATGCATGACCAGGAGACCAAGTTTAAAAAACAATATAATCCTGTGGATAGATCTCGTCACAACTACCATGATTGCACACATTTAAGCAATCCAAGGCATCCATCCGGGTACTGTACATTATGATCATGGACAAAAAGATCATATTCGTTGGTTGATCTGATTGTAGATCATACACACGTGTGTGATTGTGGAACAAAAAAAAAAAATAAAAAAAATCTTGTTGTAGATCGCACCAATTGAGAAAGATGGATGGTTAGAAAAATTGTCGAATGGTCCAACTTGAACACTCATGGCTCACACATTTTCTTGTGGTGTGGCCCACCTGGGGCCATGTGAAATTCAGTTACCGAGAGTTACCCCGCCCCTTAATTTGAGGAGAATTTTGGAAGATTTAAGTCAGGATACTGTAGTGACCCCTCCAATATGAAGGATATTGGTAGGTGCTGGAAAAGATCTATGGGCCCCACCATGATGTATCCACCTCGTCCATCCATTTTGCTAGCTCGTTTTATGGCATGAGCCAAAAAAAATGAGGCAGATTAAAATCTTTGGTGGACCACACCACAAGAAACAATAGTGTTTAAACACCCGCCATTAAAAAGTTTCTAGGGCCCGCTGCAATATTTAGTTGCCATCCAACTTGTTAATTAGGTCACAAAGACCCATATGAAGGGGAAAAAAACAAATATCAACTTGATCCAAGACTTTTGTGGCCCCCTAAAAGTTTTTAATGGTGGGCATTCTGTCATCATTTTTTTCTATGGTGTGGTCCACCTGAGATTTGGATCTGCCTCATTTTTGGGCTCATGCCCTAAAATGAGCTGGAAAAAATGGATGGATAGTGTGGATAAAAACACATACATGATGATGGGCTCATAGAGATTTTCCAACATTGACCGGCGCCCACTTGGTACTGGAGGGGGGAGCAGATTAGGTGCGGCCCTTATTGTGGGGCCAACTTGATGTATGTAGTCTACATCCATGTCGTTCATCAGTTTTTTCAAATCCTTTTGGGGAATGAGCCTAAAAATAAAGAATAGAAAAATCTCAGGTACACCATGCTAAAGGAAACAGTGGTTGATTGAACACCCCACCATTAAAAACTTCTTAGGGCCCACTATATTGTTTCCGTAATATTTATTTGCAATCCAACCTATTGATATGGTCACATAAACCTAGACAAAGGCTAAAAATAAGTATCAACTTGATCTAAAAATTGTGGCCCATTAATAGTCAATCACCACCGTTTCCTATGGTCAAGGTATCCCAAATCGGATACATATCGGCCGTTACCCGTTACGCGATACGGGGCCGTATCGGCCAGTGGGCCGATTTTGTATGCGTATCGGCCGTTACGGGCGTAACGGCCGTTACTGACTCGTAACGGTTAGCCTGTACTGGTCAAAAAACGGTAACTTTTCTTTTTGCCTTTTTAAGCTCGTTTTTTCATTTTTTTTGGAACCATTTGTTTCCAAACTCTCACTCAATCCTTCTACTACTAATTTCCACTAACCTTGGCTTGGTATTTGAGATAAAAACACATTATATTACGGATTTTCTTGAATCAAAGCTTGGTGGGCCATTTTTCAAAAATTCGTCAAAAGGTATTTATACTTTTTTTAATATGTTTTGCTGTTTTAATCATGTCATATGATGTACTAATCATAGTAGAACATGTTTATGTGCATTTTACAGATTTGGGGTGCCATTTTATATTTTTTTTCTATTTACGCATTAATTTTGGCCCTTTTTAAAAAATCATTTTTTAATGATTGTTTTGCTGTTTTAATCATGCCATATGATGTGTTAATCATAGTAGAACATTTTAATGTACATTTTACAGATTTGGGATGTCATTTTATATTTTTTTCTATTTATGCATTAATTTTGGCCCTTTTAAAAAGAATTCAAAAAATTATTTTTTAATGATTGTTTTGCTATTTTAATCATGCTATATGATGTGTTAATCATAGTAGAACATTTTAATATATATTTTACATATTTGGGGTGTCATTTTATATTTTTTTTTATATTTTTTTCTATTTACGCATTAATTTTAGCCCTTTTTTAAAAAAATCAAAAAATTATTTTTTTAATGATTTTTTTGCTGTTTTAATCATGCCATATGATGTGTTAATCATAGTAGAACATGTTAATGTACATTTTACAGATTTGGGGTGCCATTTTATATTTTTTTCTATTTACACATTAATTTTGTCCTTTTTAAAAAAAAATTCGAAAAATCAATTTTTAATGATTGTTTTGCTGTTTTAATCATGTCATATGATGTATTAATCATAGTAGAACATGTTAATGTGTATTTTACAGATTTGGGGTGCCATTTTATATATTTTTTTTCTATTTATGCATTAATTTTGGCCCCTCTTTTAAAAAAAATTGAAAAATCAATATTTAATGATTTTTTTGCTGTTTTAATCATGCCATATGATGTGTTAATCATAGTAGAACATTTTAATGTGTATTTTACAGATTTGGGGTGCCATTTTATTTTATTTTTTTTATTTTTTTCTATTTACACATTAATTTTGGCCCTTTAAAAAAAAAAAAAATTTGAAAAATCAATTTTTAATAATTGTTTTGTTGTTTTAATCATGCCATATGATGTGTTAATCATAGTATAACATGTTAATGTGCATTTTACAAATTTGGGGTGCCATTTTATATTTTTTTTTATATTTTTTTCTATTTACACATTAATTTTGGCCCTTTTTTAAAAAATTTCAAAAAATCATTTTTAATAATTTTTTTTGTTGTTTTAATCATGCCATATGATGTGTTAATCATAGTTGAACATGTTAATATGCATTTTATAGATTTAGGGTGTCATTTTATAATTTTTTAATTTTTGAATTAGTGACTTTATGTTTTTATTTGCTTATATTGGACAGGTTTTGGAGCTTCTTAGGGTTTAGAACATAAAATCATCTTTATTGACATAGGTCATACACTCGTACTCTAATCTATATCTAATTATCTAGTCTCTACTTAAACCTAAAGAAATGTCTGGATCTGGCCACCAACAAGTGAGTATATTGGATGGCAACATTGTAAGAGGGTTGGTGGTACTAGGCATCAAATGAGGTAAAAGTCTTGTGATAGAATAGTGACTGGTAGAATTACCCATCTCAAACAACATTTGGCACATCGAAAGGGTCAAGTTACGGCATGTACTAGAGTACCGAAAGAGATAATGCATTTAATGTAAGCTAGTCTAGATGAGTCGAAGGGTAAATGTGTTGTTGTACAAAAGAAGAAAGATGATGTTTTGGATGCAGCTCAACAGGAGGTGTTTGGTCCTGAATATATGGGCGTTCGTGATGAAGATATTATTGATTCTGATAAAAATTCAGATCGGGAATTAACTATAGTTAGGAGAGAGCTTGCGTCTAGCTCGTAAAGAGGAAGAACGTCGCCGCATGTTTGGCACGCATGGGTTAGTGCGTGATACAAGAGGGGCAGTGGGAGTGGGAGTGGGAGTGGGAGTGCAACTGAAAGTGCAACTGCTTCTACAGGTGGGGGTGGGGGGTAGGTTTGGTGGGTTACGACGTGTGTTTGGAAGCCGATGACAGACATCTTCACGTGATGCTCCTATACGTTTGGATGAAGAAGTAAATGAGCCTAGGGGACCATCTATTGATCCAATCCTGTTTAAGAAAGAATCAACTAAACAAAAGAAGATAAAATAAATATGGAGTACAACTTCCATTAAGAAATTAGGTAGAGCAGCAGCAAAGTTATTTATGCATGCTAACATACCTCCTAACGCGGCTAATTCTCCATATTGGTAGGTGGTAATTGATGCAGCAGCAGAAGCAGGTGAAAGAATAAAAGCTCTCATGGCTAAGGAGATTAGGGGAAAATGAACAGATGCAGAGTATGCGGATGTGAAAGCATACGTGACTACCTTTAAATCTGTATGGCAAGCCAAAGGATGCACGATCATGTATGATGGTTGGACTGACCTAACCAGACGCAGCATGATCAACTTCATGGTGTACTGTCACTTAGGAATTATATACCATAAGTCAATTGATGCCTCAGAGGCAACAAAAAATTTTACTTATATTAATGGACTAATGGATAAAGTTGTGGACGAGATTGGAGAGGAGAATATAGTGCAGATTGTGACAGATAATGAAGCAACATATAAGCTTGCAGGACATGTTGATGGAAAAGAGAAAACATCTTTTTTGGTTAACATGTGCTGCCTATTGTATTGATCTTATATTGAAAAACATTGGGAAAAAGAAAAATGTTAAGGAAATGGTCAAAAGGGCAAAAGGAGTGACGACGTTTATTTATAACCATAATCAAGTAGTCGCAATAATGAGAAAGTTCACGAAAGGACGAGAGTTGTTGAGGCCTGCGGCGACTAGATTTGCAACAAAATTTACAACATTAGAGAGTTTATTCCAGCATAGGGGAGAGTTGAGTGAGATGTTTGCTTTCCGAGAATGGCTCAACACAAAACATGGGAAGAAGACATCAAGGACACCGGTTGAAGTTGCGAACACCATATGGGACAACAAATATTGAAAGAAGGTCAAGTCGATCCTAAAGGTAATGGAGCCACTAATGAGGGTACTTTGTCTTGTTGAAACCGGCGAAGCACCTACCATGGACTTCCTATATGATGCCATGGATAAGGTAAAGATGGTAATTCAACGTGATTGTAGAAGCTGGGAATCTTATTAGAGGATGATCGACAAGAGATGGACAAGACAAATCCATCATGATCTTCATGCAGCAGTTTGCTATCCAAATCCTAGGTACAGATATGCCCAATCATTTGTTGAGGATGATGAAGTTCGTGTCAGGCTAAAAAATGTAATAAAGAGATTAGAGCCTGACTTAAATATGCAAATAAAGGCGTTGAACGAATTAGATACATTTGAAAATCGCCTTAGTAGCTTTGGAGATGCTCTTACACAACATGCAGTATCTAGGTTGCAACCGGCTGAATGGTAGATTAATTTCGGAGAGAGTATGAAGGCTCTCCAAAAAATTGCAGTAAAAGTTTTAAGTCAGACAACATCTTCATCTAGCTGCAAAAGGAATTGGAGTTGTTTTGTACTTATTCATTCAAAAAATAGGAATAGATTATAGACTAGAACATTAGATAGACTTATCTTCATGCACTTCAATATAAAACTAAGAATGCGATAACATCATAGGAGTATTACAGATGTCGATGACAGAGATTACTGTCCAATAAACTTAGACAATATTTATGATAAGGATGACTCGCTTCTACCTTGGTTGGAAACAAGGGAAAAACAAATTGAAGAGGATACTGAAGAATTGAAAATTGATGACCTTAGATAGACTTATCTTCATGCACTACAATATAAAACTAAGAATGCGATAACATCATAGAAGTATTACAGATGTCGATGACAGAGACTACTGTCCAATAAACTTAGATAATATTTATGATGAGGATGACCCGCTTCTACCTTGGTTGGAAACAAGGGAAAAGAAAATTGAAGAGGATACTGAAGAATTGAAAATTGATGACCCAGAAATACGTAGAACACAACAAGAGAGTCGTGCAGATATGTTAGACCCAGTAAGAGGGACAACGTTTATGCCAAGTACGGGTACGACTCAAGATCAACAAAAGAGTACGAGTAGTGGTAGCGTGACCGTGTCGGATGATTGTGACGATGACCCCCTGTCCCTTGTGCTGGCACTTCTAATGTTGCTCAGCGTCCTATACAACCGTCTAGAGATAGCGATGCCAATGAACATCGACGAGGTGGTACACGAGGTCGAACTTATGAGTATACTGAGTCACGATACAACCAGCAGGAGGAGGGTACATCTAGTGGTGCACCGGGTCCAGGAGGTCCGGAACATCAGCAGGCTCATGGTCTTGATTATTATGATTATGATGGTTATACTAAGTCTGTTCCATCACATTCATGTTAGAGTAGCCCTCCCGATCAATATCCATATGATTATAGATATCCAGATCCAAATCCAAGTTACTCATCACAGCAGACGCACTCTCAATTTCAAGATTCTCAACAGCCTGAGTATGGGCACCAGTATGGCTATTCGACGGGCACTAGTGGATATCCTTACTCGGGGTCAAAGTCGTTGCCTAGTCAGGATCAATCATCTTCTAGTTTTGTTGATCTAGTATTTCCTTCTGGCACTGGATATTATGAATATGCAGCACCTACACCTATTATACAGCCTCAGCTTGATGGTGACGATGATGATGATGTGGAGGTCGAGCAACCACAAAAAAATAGATTTTCATTTTGGTGGTGACTTGTGATTGTGAGTATATATTTGTATGAAGGTAAGTATTTGCAGTAGACAACTCACAGCACTATTATTGCAAGAAGCCATGCAGTCATGCCCATACTTGACACTGCTGAACTTGTATTTAAAATGACTTCCCTGACAACCAATCAAGTAATCCTTAATCAAGTTGCAGGGGAGAATATCAAACACTACTAATTTTATTTTATTTTAATATTCTTGACTTGAGGATGACAGGTTATAGATAGGGTCACAGGAATCACGGTCACGTGCATAGGTATGTTCGAGAAATTCCTCAAAAATAATTGCAAACACCTAATGTAAGATATTTTCATATTACATTCATTCTAATATATCTATCATTGATAGTAGATAGTTAGAAAATTAAATATATGAATTTTGTAGTCAAATTTAGGTTATCTGGTTCATAAATTCATCAGACAGTCCGATGCAACTTCTCACCAAAGAGTGGACCGTTACACCAGCATAAACATGTTCCAATTTATAAATGAATGCATATTTAGAATGCTTAGAATATTCCGGATTTAATCCATATTTTTTCATATTGTTTTGGCAAATAAAAATAAAAATTCGCGCCGTTACAGGCCATTACGCCCCCGTATCGCTGTTTCGCCCCCGTATTCATATCAGTTTTGGAGGTCACCATTATGCTACCAATACGGGACACCTTGCTTATGGTATGGTCCACCTAAGAATTGGTTCTGCTTCATTTTTTGTTTCATGCCCCAAGATAATCTGACAAAGTGGATGGACGGTGTGGATATAGAATACATACATCAAGGGAGCCCCACAGTAAAGGCTGCACTATCTTACGTGAGCTCAGATCTGTGCTTAATCCACTCTCACCAAAAGGGTCACTACCAAATATAAGTTGGATAAAGCACGGGAAAGGAAACTTCCTTTCCAGAGGATCTGGCTAAGAAACTAAAAAGCTAATCTTGTGGGAAAACAGGCCGCGTGGAAATTGAATTTCCTATCCGTTCCTATAGCTTTGGTTTTTATAAATGACGGAAAGATGGTTTCTCGAGAAACCTTTGTTTCCTTTTCCACCATTTCGGTGAATCTAAATGGCCCTAAGGTATTTGGTTGTGTGTACTTCGTACATCAGTTTGACCATCTTTGCAAGAGGAAGATGATTCTACCAAATGTATGCTTATTGTGCTATCATGATGAGGAATCAGTGGATCATATCTTTATTTACTGTTCGTTCGCAAAAGGTGTTTGGGATAGCTTCAATTTGTTTATAATAGTATGGGTCTCGCCGAGATCTATTGATCAATTCCTTTTGGTTTGGCATGGCAGTATTGTAGGAAAGATTGGGTGTCTTTGTTTATTAGCCAGAATCCAATTTCTATGGTTAGAAAGGAATAATAGATGTTTCAAAAATCGGAAAGGGCAAGTATCAAAGGTCTTTAATAGGGCCCATATTGCATGTTATGAAGTGGGCAATTGCATCAAAAGCTATTGATCATTTCCTTGATAGTTGGCTTGATCAATAATTTTTTGTTTTCTTTTTCTTTTGTGTTTTTTGTAGTTCTTTAGGTTGCGGCCTTTCTTTAATAAAATTATCTCTATTCAAAGAAGGCATTAGTTTGACCATATCACTAACAAATTTGAACCAAAAGTTGATAAGTGTTTTTTTTTTTTTTTGGTATTCTTTTACCCAATGGGGATGCACATGTTATAATCATGTTACTTGTAAACGTTGAGTGTTAGTCGATGCCACATTCTTTGAACATATTCCATATTTCTCTTAGGGAGGATAGTCATTGTAATTTGAAAAAAAAAAAAGAAGACTATTACTCTACCCATTGTGCCAAACATTCATTAATGGAAGAGGCTCTTGTATGACATGTAGATCTGCCTTTGTAGGTCTACTTTAGATGTTCCAGTAGTGGTGGTGGAGTGTATACAAACGTGTCATCTATTAATCCATCTACCCATCAAAAGATCATTCCTTTTGAGTCTTCACTAGTACCTTCAAATTAAGGTGGCTTGCCCATCGATCTTCATAAGGGTATACATTTTTGCACGCAACATCCTATATCTCATTTTGTTTCCTTTGCTGGCTTTTCACCTTTATTTTGACTATTTGCTCTATCTTTGTCATCGACTTCTGTTCCTTAGTCTTTTCCGGAGGCTCTTAACAATGATGGGTGGAAACGTGTTATGGAAGAAGAGATGGTTGCACTCTATCAAAATCAAACTTGGACATGAGCTGAGCTAACTACGGGAAAGTGTGCAGTTGGGTGTATACGATGAAGTATAACCTTAATGGCTCAGTGGATTGATTAGAAACTTAATTAACATGCAATTGGGTGTATACAATGAAGTATAACATCGCGGGTGAGTGGATTGGTTATAAAATCAATTAGTTGCAATAGAGTATTCTCAGTCCATCGGAGTTGACTACTCAGAGACTTTTTCTTCTGCAGTTAAACTTCACTGTGTTGTTGTCTCTGTTGCTGCAAATTTGGTTTGGCCGCTGTGTCAACTTGATGTGAAGAATGCCTTTATTCATGGAGATCTTCTTGAAAAAGTATGCATGGAGTAATCACATGGCGTTGTTGCTTAGGGGGAGTCTGACAAAATATGTCACCTTAAGAAGTAAAATATATGGCTTAAAATAATATCCATGAGCTTGGTTTGACAAGTCCAATAAGTTGGTATTTGAGTTTAGGATGAAGTGTAGCCATGTTGACCACTCTGTCTTTGTAAGACAAAGTGAGGTAGGTGTTATTATGTTGGTTGTGTGCGTGGATGATATCAGTCACCGGTAGTGACAATATATGTATTAAAAAGTAGAAGTATTTATAGCAATACTTCTATACAAAGGATTTAGGTCGCCTATACTTGGATACTGAGGTGGCAAGTTTGAAGGTGGACATTAACTCATCACAACAAAAGTATGTGATGGGTTTGCTAGAAGAGACAAGTCTTCTGGGAGCCAAGGCCGTCGAAACTCTCGTGGGTACAAATTAGAAGCTGAGTGTGGGTCAAGGGTAACTATTTGATAATCGAGGGAGATGTCACCGACTTGTTGGAAAACTGATCTTCTTAACAATTAGTTACCTAACCAGATATCACTTATCCAATTAGTGTAATCAGTCAGTTCATGCAGGCTCCTCGTACTCCTGTGGCAGACATGTTTACGAAGGCTCTAATTCATGTTCATCAAGATTGCTTCTTTGCAAATGGGACATTCATGATGCATATGCTCCAGCTTGAGGAGTGTTGACGGCTCATCTTGATCACACGTCTGATCTAGTGGGCCAACTTTGGTTCTTATGTAATTTGGTTTCATTTATGGGCCTAAACACGTTGGGTTAAGTCTTTAGCCTATGGGTGGATGTACTACAATAACTTGAAGGGTGAAGGGCATACTTGTCATTTTATATTAATTAGTGAAGACCTAATCTAATAAAGAAAAGAGGTGGGGTGTGTGGAGGCTAATTTCAGTCCCCTTTCTCCTCCTCCTTTCTCTCATTTCTCCTCTTTCTCCATTACATGTTTAAGAACACAATTGTCATATCTCTTCCAATTCTAATTATCTAGAAAACTGAGTGACTTTCAATTTTCAATATATTGACTAGTTCACCTTTCCAAGTATTCATTTTGCCTTTCACTCTTTGTTTAATGGATTTAGCCATAACGATTGTTTAGTCTTTGCTGGCATATTAGATTAATCATTAATCACTGGTTCTCTATTGAATCTATAACCATTCTGTGATTCTCATGCTTGATTGTGTTCTATTTTTGAACAAATACGTGACTGATTTTTATTTTTATTTTTGTTTCCAGGTCTTCTCTTCATGGGAAGGGATTAAACAGATTCTGGTCTAACACTGAAGGTTACCATGGAGCATTGTTAATATTATTGTCTGCTAGCTCCGTAGGTGCCCATCAGGGTGATGATGCCAACGTTGAAAGATGGGTCATCAGCGTGCTTACTCAGCAGGGCTTTGAAAGTAGAGACACATACTATGGAAGCTCTGCATATCTCTATGCTATCAGCCCAATTTTCCACGTATTTCCACCTTCCGGTATGTAGAACAAATTCTTTCTACCTTTATTGGCATTTTGTAGCTCAACTGAGCATCTATTCTGTCACTGTACAGGGAAGGACAAGAATTTTGTATATAGCCACCTGCATCCTACAGGGAGAGTATATGAAGCACATCCAAAGACAGTGGGTATCGCGTTTGGAGGAACTGTTAGAAATGAGAGAATATTTATAGATGAAGATTTTTCTAGACTTACTGTTCGTCATCATGCAGTTGACAAAACTTACCAACCCGGCTCTCTAGTTCCCAATCAGGTAAATTTAGAACCACCTGGCTCTCTAATTCCCAGTCAGAGTGAAGGAAAAACATCACCAACGGATTTTTGTTAGTCTGATAGTGTAAATTTCTATTTTTCATTTGATAGTTGGTTCCAAGTTTCAGAATATTGGGAATGCATAGCAATATATTCATCCTGTGACACGATACAAACATCTTTTATCAGTTTGATCATGGATACATTCTGATATGAATGCACAGCATCAAAACATATTGTCAGAACATTTTCCCAAGGAAATCCATGGAAAACTAAAGAAATGAAAAAGGTTTTCAATTGGTAGAACCTCTCATGTCATTTGGATAGCAAAGAAAATGGTGGATTCTGTAAGGCAATCATTCTACTTTTCCATAGAAGGACCCACAGCTGATGCCCGTGAGTGAGGTAGGCACTGGTGACACATTGACAGGTGCAAGCATTGAATTATGACTAAAACCACTAAATTCACATGTTATGGCCTACTGAATCACTGTTTGCATGTTGTACCCCAATGCTGTTCCCACTTACAGATTATGAATTTGAGAAGCCCCTCAGATAAACCAACTATTAGAATTTCCCAGAGTATTCTCTGGCACAAGAAGCACGGTGACCGTTGTCTAATGGAATGGAGAATTCCACTTGCTATATAAACAAGAGCCCTGAAATTGGAATCTATGTTCCCATAGTTCTCAAGGAAATCATTATTGGATAATTATGATTTTTTTTTCTTTATTTCTTTTCATGTAATCCAATATCACAACCAAGGTCATGAATGTTGGAAGGTATCATATCACATCAGGAAAATATTGTGATAAGTTCATATTGGAAGAATGTTCACCTTACGATGCATGCAATGTGCCCATGTGTTATGTGTGCACGATATCTGAGCTGTGCATAAGCAGGTCCCACTTGAAGATTGCCTGGTGTATCCACTTATTGGAAGAGCTAGCGTGTATTCGGAAAGGATTGGTTAGACCTATTGATAGTTTGATTCATTGTACACGTTTCCCTTGTGGCTTCCACTGGTTTTCACTGCTCAGATGCATTACATGACATGTTGGCAAATGTGCATGCACTGCATGTGAAGTAAACATGCAATGCATCATGCTGTGATATGATATGTATAAAAGATACATGACTTCAATTCTTTTGCTTGGTTTTCATGCAAGTCTGCACATGCTTGGAATGTGGTATAAGCTGCAGATAATGCTCAGTATTGCTTAGACATATCTCAACAGTCTCTCAACCTTTATAACCTAATGGCTTTTCTGCTCGCTTCTAACCTGACCACCCTGTGCACAATCATGATGTGCAGCTGTAAAATGGGGGAAAAGTCCTAGTAATGCAACAAGCAACCATGTTAAATTGCAGTATTCTCTTTGTATTTAATTTTGTGTACCGAGTGAAATATGGGTATTACTGGAACATGAGCACCTAATGGAAGCTGACTGTACACACTTTGTACTGGATTTTGTCTGAATGTTGACTGCTACATGTTGTAGGGGTTTTTACCCATCGAAGCTTCGATTATAGAAGTGGAAGTGTGGGGCTTGGGTGGAAAATCTGCCAAGGAACAGCAGGATGCATATAAGAAGAGAGAACAGATTTTTACAGACCAGAGACGAAAGGTAATTGCTTTGCTGTGATATTTAATTGTTTGTTTTAACACGTACAAAAGTAATTGCATTGTTATGCTTGCTGCTGATTGGTGCAGATTGACTTGAAAACTCTTGCTTGGGAGGATTCTCCTGAGAAGATGATGATGGACATGGTCTCTGATCCCAACCGAGTTCAACGGGAGGATCGATAGATGGCTTGTCATAGTTGGTGCCTCTGGTTTCTTCTCCCAAAGTAGGAAATTTCGCCACTGCTGTTTGTTTCCGAATGCAGTTTCAGTGCATGACCTGAACTAGTCCCTGGTGAAGAATCATGTAATTGCTTAAATCATATGTAAAGGCGAACAAGCATTGTAGTATGAAAGGGCTCATCTGGGTTCCTACTGTTGTATTTGTTTGGCATGAAAAAATTTATGCTTTTGCAAACCATTCAGAAGCAAATTCTAGTCTTCTCTAATGACTTTCTTGTTAAGAGTAATTTGTCTGTGTTATTTAATAAGGCGTGTATTGGCTCCATGGCTGGTATTTGATGAAAGCATGTAGCGGTACTTTTAAGGCCATGAAAGTAGTGAGGTGGCATGTGATTGCACATGGATTGAGGGAGGGAGGGTCATAGTTTCCAAATTCCTTTTTTATTGACCTAGAACTATGTTGGACTATGTTGGTTGCCCTTACAATTTAGAGAATGAATATATCAATAATTTAAAATAAAATATAAAAAATAAAAATGAAAAAGGAAGAAGAAGAAGAAGCCTATATTGAACATACAACAACTGAGATAATCACTCTCTGTGGGTGAGGAAAAACACCTCCCTCTCCCATTTCGAATCCCGGAGTCATTCTGTCATTGTTGGTGAGGGAGCAAGAATCCTCAAGTAAATAGGTGGTGTTTGAATAGGGAAGAGGAATAAGTAGGATGTTCTTGCTTTCACCAGGATATCATGGGAAATCTTGTACTTCCTTTTGGTATGACTCCGATTATAGAGCACTTGGCTGTCCAAGTTGCTAATGAAACGTCCCAAACAGCCCCACCAATTGCAGCCCTAATTCTCCATTTCGCATTACATCTAGACCGACTTTACTCTTTACCTCCAAACTGTGTTTGGGAGTGACCCAACACAACTGGTCGGTTAAACAATTGGGTTATTAGTGCATTTAAGGGTGGATCTGTTTGGGCATGGCTATCATCGAACAGTGGCCCACCTGATGATTGGGAGAGTTTTTATTTATTTATTTTAAAAATAATAATAATAAAATCAAATCAAAGCAGGTACACGTTGGGGCCATCTGATTGGCAGCTTGGATTATACACATTTGTCCCAGATATTAAATGTGGAGGGCATGTAAAGGGGCTGGGTTATATATGGACATGCGACTGGTGAACCTCATAGTGTTCCTTTTTTCCTTCTTTTTCTTTTTCTTTTTCGTTTTCTTTTTTTTTTTTTTTAATGTTTTTTTAAAAAGATGTTTTCTAGCAAGGTTCACCCCTTCTTCACTTCCACATGATGATCCAGACTGCTCATCTAGAAGATCCTATATCTGCGGAGGTGAGTTACAGAACTTCTCCGGACGATCGTCTACACGTTTACTTTGTATGGATCTTGAAATCTCCTGCGGCGGTTGTGATATAAACCATCAGCAGTGGGGGATTTCTACATGAACAATCTGGATCATCATCACATGGTGAGGCAGAAAGGACAAACCATCTCTTAGGGGAGAAGGCCATTGACTTGGTGGACCTTTGCCTAGAAATAGACGCTGGACTAACTTAGACATTGGGATTCGTAAACAGTCGGATCAATAAAAGAGAGGGAATAGAATAGCTGTGATGTGAAAGCCATGCACCCAATGCAGGGGAACAACTCTTTAAGGGCAGCAGGCCTATTTATTCCATGGGCAATAGGTCATAGATAGCAAAAACTCATGGTGGTTGGAGGGTTTTATCTGTCCAATTGGTTCAACTTCCATCCCATGTACGTGTGACATCACAAAAAAAAAAAAAAAAAAAAAAACCATAAAAACTGCTAGAATATCTGAGCCATTGCATTAGGGGCTCAGATATTCCAGCAGTTTTTTGTGATTTTTTTTGGTCATCTACCTACCATATTGTTAGCCCACCAGATAAGAAGTCTGATCACCCCCACATCACTGCCATGAAATCATTTGCTCTTCACCTGAAAAGGGCGAATCTGTTACTGAAACCAAAGGCCAGGGCAACCATAAGGGTCAAAAAGATTAGTGGCTGAGAATCCATTCTGGACGAACCACCATGGAAATTAAAATTCATTTATCTTTGGGTTTGTTCATCTTGTTGTCCACTTCCCTTCCATGCAATCTATTTCCAGTAATTGAATATTAATATCGTATGGCTGTTTGGAATGATCTATGTAAAGCTATGTTATGTAAGGATTTTAAGTTGGTCATTGAATCGTCTCTTGCAGCCATGTTTACAATCAACCATTAAAGAGATCTTGGACTCCATTGGTAGCTCGTCCACTTCCACCAGATGTAACATTAGAGAAGCATTGTTGTTGTTGTCAAAGACCATTTCTACTAGTAAGAGAAAAATGACATTAGCTAATCAATGCATTGATCTATGCTCAAAACTTGCTAGGCATATAGATAATAAGATTGCCTTCTGTGGGGTTCATTTCTTTACATGGAATGATCAATGTTCAGCCCTTACAACTCGCTTGTCTTTCATGTTTATTTATTTTCTGCTGAAAAGCACCATATCAATTTTATGAGCATGGAGAAACCAGTGTTGCTCATACGCAGCAAATGTAGTAAAGTTTGTTTATGCACAAAACACGGAACGTGTGTGAGTCTGTGTTTTAGTGACTCTGGCCCTTTTCTCCAAGATGAAAGATGATGAGGGCTCAGAAAAAGTACATGCCATCCAGATACGTTCAATGGTGAGAATGCCAAAGATCAAAATATTAGAATCTTCCTAAGACATTTTTAGGGGACCGCTTACCAGAGTGATGGCCATCATCATCAGATGAGAGCAGAAGCAAACTGTACATTTGCTGAGGCTCAAGACTTTCCGTACAAGACATCCCATTTGTGGCACAACCTCAAGGAATATGCTGCAAGAAGCAGAAACACCAACACATATCCTGTATTTTTTGTAATCGAGTCAACAAAAACTATTAGACGGTTTGAACCATAGTTCTAAAACTTAGCTGAATTGACTCAAAACTCACTCGAGTCAACTCGACAAGATTTCAAGCCAAGTCACTGAGAAACTCACTCCTGGGATTGACACAATCCCAACTCAGCCATACTTACCCAGTCAGCTCACTGACTCGGCCGACTTGACAACTTGGTACAACTCAGATCAAGTCACTCCATCGTTGAAGGGTTTTGAAACATTAACCTCATGCTGTGAAATCAAGATGCTCAAACCAGTGCAGCACATTGCTGATCTGTTCATAAGTGCTGTTTTATTATTCTTATTTAATTATTACATGTCAAGTCAATTCAGCTAAAGACTCGTTCAAGTCTTCGAGTTGACCCGACCCAGCTGGACCAAGTTGAGTTGAGTCGAGACGAGTTTTCGGGTTTTTGAACCATGGTTTGAAAAATGGCAGCCAATACATAAATAACATCTGGACAGATTGGTCTGGATGTATTAATAAGAATAATAAAATAAAATAAAAACATTCAGATGGGAAACTCAGCACACTCATCCACTCAAGAGTGAATTGAGCTTTTCACGCCTCTCATTACAGTCTGCAGCACTGCTGCTCCTACTGATGAATAAAGAAGGGGCAGACGACCTTATCAAGCATAAAGATCTATTCCCCAGAATTTGGCCGGTTGGTTGGTCCGGTATTTCCGATCCACACGCTTAATTGTATCCATGTCCTCCTCTGATATCTCAAAGTCGAAAACTTGGAAGTTCTCCCGCAATCTCTCCGTCAACGATGTTTTTGGAATGACCAGAGTCTTCCTTTGAATGCCCCACCGGAGGATGACCTGAGCTACAGTCTTCTTGTATTTCTCGGCCAAGCCCTAATTTCATAAAACAACATAAACCAAATAAAGCAATCAGGAAGAATCCTACAGACATGCTATTCATCACTTCATTAGAAGCGAAGGTTGGGTAGCTTACCTTGAGAACCGGATCATCCAAACATGAGACTGTTCCGAACCATTCGGTGTTGGCAGTAGCACCACCTAGAGGAGTATGAGCAGTAACACAGATACCATGCTTTTGGCAGAATTTCACTAGAGAATCGCGTTGGAAGTAGGGATGTGTTTCAATCTGATTGACCGCAGGCTTGATTTTAGAGTAAGCTAAGCAGTCCCTAGTCAGAAAGATGTCATAGTTGCTGCAAATAAAAAAAATTAAAGAAAAAAAGTGTTAAGCAGAGCAGTTACAGTTGTAAACAAATCCTCATATGCAGTCATTAAATACTGTTATTATAGGGTGATAGGGAACTTATAAGCTAATGTCATCATTCTACATCATAGCATGTAAACTCATGATGCAATGTGGTGTGGGTCAGGCTCCATGGCTCAGTGGTAGACAGACTCTGTTTCAACACTGAGACCAGGGATCGAGTTCCCATGTAGTGTGGGTGGGTGTGTGAGTGTGTGGGTTGTGCGTGTAATAAAATAATAATAATAAAAAAATAAAAACTCATGATGTGATGTGGTTATTAAAGCAATGTGAATCCAGCATGTGAATTGCTACAATAGACAGTGAACATATTACATGAGAACAAGCGAATATAGAAGGATAACTAATTGAAATTAAAATGTCTTCGCTACTTACAAGTACTTAAATAAGAACCTTAAAAAAATGTAGTACTCTTGGCCTCCTAGAGCAACCCTTTCTACCCAAAAGATGCATCCTAGAATCCTTGTGGAATCTTTAACCATGATTATCTGACTCTTAGGTTGATGACAAATCAACCTAATCTATCCAGAATAAAGGTACCAAGTAACAAAAACTAAATCTACCAGCATTTGGCTAACTTGTAATGGCCTAAAAATATGACGTGCAGATCCAGAAAAGCAGCCCAAAATCATCAGAGAACAAGCTAAATAAACAATTATAGTCTCCCAAAAATAGCAATTGCTGTCCCAGAAATTCAGCCTCACAAATCAGCAACAAACAGTCCAAAAATTCAACACTCCGTGAGCTTTCAGCCTCCATCAAACTCAGCCAGAGGTCTCGACTCTTCTAGTAACTGAGTTAACTCCTGTGTCTTTCCCATACCAAAGAATTGGAGAGTCATATGAGTAACTTTGACTGACCAGGGTTAACTTGGCCTTGATTGGCAGGGAGAATGTGACTTGGTTGAGATTTATTTTCTTTCACAATTCTAGCCCTTTGTTGTTTTTCCTTGTTTACATTACAGAACTCCTATTTCAAGGATTTCCTCTCCCATAAAGACGACTAAAGACCATGTGTTGACATGGACAGATGAAGGTGCCTCACCCCTTCTCCAGCATCAAGACCCTCAGCCTGGATTATAGGAGTAGATACCACTTGAGGTACCAATTTTTTTCACTTTTCAAATCTTGTAACTTTGAGACATTAATTTCATGGTTTTCTAGCCATCCATGGGATACAAAAGTCCCAAAATCCAGCTAGCGATGACTCTAATTCTTTTTATACGCCTACAATTTCTGGTGATGCAGGACATGTGATTTAACTACTTGAATGCAGGAGATTATTAATAGATTAACCATAATAAATCAAATTTAATAACATGCTATCCAACCATGATCTAAAGAGTACCAAAGAGGGAATAAAATTCATATTTATGATACAATCACAATCCGACATGAGTATGAATCATATAAACATGAAAACCCAAGGCCCAATGAGAGATTGGAACCCCCGCATAAGCATAGGCCCGTTCTAAATCATTGGGCAGATTTAGCACACTTCTAAGGAGGAAATTTGGGGATTTAGTAATTAGGGTTGGGAAATTTCAGGATTTGGTTATTAGGGTTTGTAGGGAAATACGGTTTTGAGGGATATAGTTTGGTTTAAGGTTTTAGGCTTAGCGCTAAGGGTTTTAAAGGGGAAAATGAATAAGAATCAAGAGGAAAAGAGAGATGGGAGGGGCTGGTCGTATGGCACACCCATAAAGACATTTGGGTTGATCCATACGATCGTACGGCTTGAATGGGGTTAAGCTTAGGTGGGCTTAAGATTTGATGGGAATGGGTTTTTGGGGAAAGCAAAAGGGAAAAGAATAGATGAGAGAAATAAAGAGGGTTTGAGAGAAATAGAGAGAGAAAGTGAAGAAGATACCTTGGTTGTAGAGAATAAGGGAAGAAAAGAAGACAATGGGGTTCACACCCTTGGATACACACCAAAATTGTCACTTTTTATAAGAGATTTCCACATATCACAAATGGAAGAGAGAATTCTTATTTTTCTTCTTAAAAAAATAAATAAATAAATAAATAAAAACTTCATGCATAAAAAAACCCCCAAGGGCTAGACATCCAAGCCCAAATAAGCTTTGGACCCAAATTACGAAAATGCCCTTTCCGTTCTTTTTTATTCCCACCATATCCCAAACATCACAAAACATCAAATAAATATTCCAAATATGAAATAAATTTAAAAAACACCTAATCTAAGCTGAAAATTAAAAAAATAAAATCCGATGATGTCCGGTGACGGCGATGGCCCACGATCAATTGTCTGATCAAGCTGTCCATGCAATCCAACGGTCCAATCATCATATCGTCGTGATCTAATAGACTAAATCTTCCAACAAAGCAACCCACATGCATCTTCCTAGTGTAGGGTCTTCAAAGATGCATGATCATGCATGTGGGGTCATCAAGGCCTCAGTGCGGCCCACCCGGGCCCATATAAAAGTCATCAAGCCAAAGTGAAGGCTAGGCTAACCTCCTCCTCTAGTACACTCTAAATGGTCGGATGTCCTCATCAACTCTCTCTGACTGAGAAGATTTCGCTTCTAGTGAAATAAAACTGCAATGCCACTCCAGAAGGTCTAGGTCAAGTCGATGAAGATTTGCATCTGTAATCCATGCGCAATCTGAAATTGATCTATGTTTCCAGTTCACTAAATATTTTTGAAAGCCCCCATATCGAATGGAAACCACCCAGTCGTCCAAAATATCATTTATCTCCTCTCTGCTCGTAGGTATGGATGGTAAAGGTGGAGGCTGAGAAGTGGGGTTGGGTAAGGTCCATGGGTCATGGAACAAGTCAGTTGTTTCATCATCTGAGTCAGGAGAGGGGTCCTAGAAAGCCACAAGATCCTCCACATTGAATGTAGCACTAATACCCATACTAGGTGGAAGATCTACCAAGTACAAAGTACGCATTAGGACCTGAACGTTTGAAAATCTTATATAGTCCAACATTGTGGGCTTACAATTTTTTTTCAGGTTTCCCGTGAAAACTGTTTAGGCCTTGGCCTTATCATCACTTTTTCTTTGAACCTACGGTGAGAGTCAACAATTACTTACATTAATCCGTTTTCTAATCTTCGTATGCAAGTCATGAATGTGGCATGCAAATGCTTCTGCAGACCCTGATGGCATATGGGAGACTGACGTGAGAATAAGGTCTATACATTTTCTAGGCTTATAATCAGACATGACTTCAAAGGGACTCATGCCTATTGACCTATTGGCTGAACTGGTATATGAAAACTCAGCTACAAGTAATACTGCATCTCAAATCCTGGTATGGTCACCCATAAGACATTTTAACAGGTTCCCTAAACTCCTATTGACTACTTTTGTTTGACCATCAATCTGAGGATGATATGCCGATGAAAATTGTAATCTCATGCGCACTATGTGCCAAAGTGTCTTCCAAAAATAACTCTTAAACCTAATATCCCTGTCAGACACGATAGTTTTCGGCAAACCAAGTAGACGAACCACCTCCACAAAGAAAAGCTTCTCGATGTTGGAGGCATCGGACGATTTAAAGCATGGTAGAAAATGGGCCATTTTAGAAAAATGGGCCACTATCACGAAAATGGAATCGTGCTTCTTGATTGTCTTAGGAAGCCCAAGCACAAAGTCCATATTAAGGTCTTGCTATGGAGCGTGTAGCACTGGCAATGTTGTATATAAACTCGTGTTTTGCTTCTTCTACTTTGCTAGCTGACATGTTCAACATTGCCCTATAATTTTAGCTACATTTCGCTTTAGACTTGGCCAATAAAACATGACCTCTACAAGAGCAATAGTCTTGTCATGACCAAAATGACTAGCTACTCCACCAGCGTGAAGCTCCCAAACAAGGAAATCCCGTAGGGATGTGTGGGGAACACAGAGTTTGTCTCTTTTGAATAAAAGCCTATCGATCAAAACAAACCCACTATCATTCCTTTGACCATCCAAAAGTGATGTATATACCTTCCCTAAGTCTAGATACACAAGATATTTGTCCTTCAAACTCTCGAATCCAATGACTTCAATGCTCATAGATTGAAGTAATGTCACTCTATAGCTAAGGGCATTAGCAGGTTTGTTCTTGACCCTGGCCTTGTATTTCAAAACAAACGAGTACTCTTGAAGAAACTCAACCCACTTGGCATGCCTTAGGATTAATTTCTTTTGGAAGTTAAGATAACGCAAGGCCTCATGGTCTGAGAATAAGATGAACTCTTGTAATAGTAAATAATATCACCAATGACACAAGGACTGGATTACCGTGTAGAATTCCTTGTCATAAGTACAGTATCGTTGCTTTGCTTCATTCAACTTTTCACTAAAGGAAGCAATAGGGTATCCCTCTTGGCTAAATACTCCACCTATACCTACTCCAGAGGTGTCACAAGCAACCTCGAAGACTTTAGAGAAGTCAGGAAGGTGCATAACAAGAGCTTCGACCATCTTTCCCTTGATCTCTTTAAACGCTTTTGATGCAGCGCTAGTCCATTTGAACTCACCTTTCTTTATGCAATATATGATGGGGGCCATAATGGAACTAAAGCCTCTAACGAACCGCTTATAGAAAGTAGCTAAGCCGTGAAAGCTACACATCTCATGAATATTCCACGGTTCCGGCCAACTCACAATGACTTTGATTTTCTCGGAATCCACAGACATGCCTTCTGATGAAACTATGAAATCTAAGAAGATAACTATCTGACATGAACAAACACTTCTTGAGGTTTGCATATAACATCTCTTCCCTAAGGATCCCACAAATTTGCCTCAAATAGTGGAGGTGTAGTTCTCTTAAGGTACTATAAATGAGGATATTGTCAAAGTCCACCATTAAGAACTTCCATATAAAGGGCCTCAACACTTGGGTCGTCACATGGATAAACGTACTCGGAACATTAGTCAAACCAAAAGGCATGACCAACCACTCGTAGAGCCCATCCTTCGTTTTGTAGGCCATTTTCCATTCATCCCCTAGGCGAATGTATCTGGTGATACCTACCCTTGAGGTCTATCTTTGAGAAGATCGTAGCACTCGCCATCATGTCAAACATGTTATCAAGTCAGTATGGAAAACCGACATTTGACCGTGATTTTGTTGATGGCCCAACTGTCCACACACATGCGCCAAGTGTCATCTTTCTTAGGCGTGAGCAGTGTTCGAAATATCGGTATCGAATTATGTATCGCATCCATGGAATACAAATATGTATAGGTTATCGCACGGGATATATCATTTGTATTGGGTAATTTATCCCACATTTTGGGAAACATGGGGAAACAATAAGAAGATGGTAGAATTTTTCAATGAAACTTTAGGGATTGTTAAAAAAGACCTTAATACATGCTTTTAAATCATAACAACTTAAAAAAGAAGTGCACATAATAGGTTTCTTTGTATAGTGTCCTAAGCTATTAATTGTCTGACTGAACTAATGCAACTATATTCAAATGGAATGCATAATATTTAGAGTGTACATGATGATCATTCCATCAAACAAATACTTCGAAATTTGTGTAAACTGATAGTTGGTTGAAGGGAAATTTCAAAAAAAAAAATTATTTTAATCTTTTTTATTAACTATTAATTGAAAATTATTTTTATTTTTCAAAAATTGATAAGGATTTAACAAATCAGTAGATCAATGCTCATACATGATTTCATGCTTGGAATGCAACATTGCAAGCAATTTGGGAGAAATTGGGGAAATTTTGAAATTTCCCCAAATTGTACCGCCTACACTCAAATTTCGAAATTAGGGTGTCGTGATGATCATTTTATCCAAATACTCCTAAATACTTCAAAATTAGTCTCAACTGACAGTTGGTTGAAGGAAATTTTTGGAAAAAAACAAAAAAAAAACATGAAGAACATGAAGAACCAATAAATATCGAAATCAAAGCTCCAACTCCATATTTTTCATGCAAAACACAAAGAACTAGTGGATTTGTAACCACTTGCAACTGATTTAACATAATTTCAAAAAGAAAAAAAGGATTGGAAATTGAAAATGCTCACCGGATCAAACATGTGGAATATATCGACACTACCTACGCGTTTCATATCGCACAGGTGGGATACAAGATATATTGTGGGATATATTGGCCGATATCATCGATATTTAAAACAATGGGCGTGAGAAGCGTTGGCACAGCCATTGTTGTCAAATGTGATCGCATATGCACATATTGTGGATCAAATCGCATAAGCCATAATGGCATATGTGATCTGGAAAGTATGCCATGGCATACTTGAATATGCAACTAATATGTGATAGCATATGTGAGTATGCAATCGCATATTTCCCAATAGTCAATTTATTTTTTATTTTCTTTTTCAGTTTGGTGCACTTTTGTCAATAAATAGGCACTCACATCCCCTCCATTTTCACTATTCTTTACTCCAAAGCTCTAAATTTCTCACTCGTTTGCTCTTACACCTCTTTCTCTCTTACTCTAAACCCTTTACAACTATTTCAAGTATGCTTGCTTTTTATATTTTGTAAGTTGTGCTTGTTTTTTGTAAATTAAGTTGTAAGTTGTAACTTATGAGTAGTTTCAAGTTATCCATTTATCAATAAAATTTCTATGTTCGAAGTTTTTAATAATTAATTCTCTCTTAATGTAGTTTGTTGATTGTTTTGTTAAAATTTATGTAAACATAATATAAGTATATATAACTTATTGAAACACTCAAACTACAATGAAATAAGTAAATTAACCAAATCCAATCATGTGTACTAATTAGGCAAGTTTTTCCTATTTTTTTCAATTTTTTCCTTTTTTAAAAAAAAAATTATTTAAAAAAAAAAATGCAAACAACAGATGTTGTTCGCATGCAATCGCATATGCGATTTGACAACATTGGGCACATCACACAAACTCAAACTCTCCTAAATGAAACCCTTTCTAAAGAGCCCATCTACATGCTTCTTCAACTTTGCATGCTCTGTAGAGTTCATTCGATAATGTGGAAGGTTTAGTAGGGTCGATCCAGGGCCAAGATCAATGGCATGTTGAGTGTCCCTCATGGGTGGAAGGTCATCCGGTAAATCCTTTAAAAAAATATCACTAAACTCCTCTATTACTAGACTCGCCTCGACTGACAACTCTACTATAACCTCGGGTGTAGCCTCTCTAGCCACTAGAGTTGTACACGAACTGAGTTAGCTTGACTCGACTCGACTCGAAAAAGATCGATTTGACTCAATTTGAAACTTAGTTCAAGCTGAATCGAGCTGATTTTTTGAGCTCGTTCGAGCTTGCCCGAGCTCAACTCAACTCGGATTGAACCGCAACTCAAATCGAACTCGGATCGAACTAGTTCGATGACTTGGTTATTTGGCTATTGATGTTGCTCACCAAGTGTTCGATGAAATGACTCAACGAAGTGTCGGCTGGTGGCGAGGAAGGTATGGATACGAAACAAATACCCTTATATCTTGATTTTTATGTTGTCTATTGGGTGTTTGATGAAATACCTTTGAACCGATCATGTTGCTTTACATTCCGTGAGAAATTAAAGGTGCGCTCCATGTGTTTGAGAAAATGCCACAGAGGCTTAATCTTGGCTCGAGCTCTGCTCGAACTGGCCTGAGCTGCTGACCAAATTGAGCTGAGCTGGCCAATCAGGCTCGAGGACTAAGCCGAACCAAGTTCGAGCTGGGGTCAGCTAGTGGCCGAACCGAATCGAGTTGTGTCAAGCTCAACTCGGTTCGACTCGTGTTCAACTATCACGCCTCAAACTCAGAAACCGAGCTCAAAAAATTCCCGATCGCCAAATCCGGCGCTAACAACCTCCGTAGTACCCCATTCTCCGCTCTAGGCACCCATTTACTAGGTTCCGATCCTGTGATCCTACAAAGAGGATTTTCAACATCAATTTGATTCGTAATAAGCATAACCATAAGCATAACCCACGAACAATAACCAGAAGAACACCATCACAAAATCCACTATGATCAAAAACTTTAAGGTACAATGCGTATGAAGGAAAATACAAGATAATAATAACGGAAACTCTTGAAACTCGACTACACGCTCCTGCTACGACTAAGCTACAACTGCGCATGGCGTCACCTGCACGCATCAATCGTGCATAAGCATATAGGAAGCTTAGAGGGCGGTGTAAGTATGTGCACAATATGAGCGTACTCAGAATGCAATATCAAAGTAATGCGGAATCATACTGATGAGTCCATGAATGCAATTAGCCGTACCAAAGCTATGCGACGCAAGGCATGAATGTTATCGGCCACATCAAGGCCATACGATGCAAGGAGTGAATATGTCGGCCATACCAAGGCCATGCGATACGAGATGCAACTAAAGCATACCAGTCCTCATCATATCAATGCAACTCATCACTAGAGCATCAAATATCAGTACAGTTCTCACGTTGGACAATCATCGAGGTCTAGTACACTCTACGTCAGCTTGTCGCCCCTATCCGAGCCCACAACTAGGTAAGTAAGAGAGACCTCACTATCTGTCTGCCAATATCGAGCCCGGCTCGTCAATAGCAGACTCATTCCTCAAACTGGCCAAACTCAACCTAGATATTGCCCCCTCACTCAGGCGAGTAAGGTCATATCCTTTTCCAACCGACCACGACACAGTGGGAAACGCCATGTATCCACTCAGTCTCGACGTTGGAGTCATCCTATGGTACCATCAGGTTTAGAAATTTTCACCTAAGGATATCTATGGCGCCCCAATGCTAGTAACAGTATTTTCGGTGTCTGATCATGCCATCCACAATATATCTGTGGAGGCCACAACACTGATGTCACTAGGGCGTACAGTAATCATGCCATACAAATACGAAGTGCATAAATCGCACTATCAATCATGCAACAATCCTGCGCGTACCGCCCACTCATGTGGGACAACTCCACCTATCAGGGAGCACATAAACAATCTGCTCGAAGGCATATGCTGTGATCAGTCACTCCTCATATCAAGCATACATATGATGCGTATGATCATGAATCATAGAACTATACTAAGCATGTTATATAGTGATGGACTCTATTTATAACGAAGATGGATCTAGATGGCCTACACACAACAGTATGAGCCTAACAATGGGCCCTAGGTGGAGTTACAATGTGGACATTTAACCATCATTGCTCCTACAATGTAGACGTCAAACCATCGTTGCTCCCAAGGCATGGCCCACCATAAACATCATTACATACATCATGGTGGAATCACACATCGCAATGGACCTCATATACATCACATTCGGCCTCACACAAAGGCCTCACATACATCTCATTAGGCCTCACTCATGGTCCTTATATACATCACATTGGACCTCAACCCATGGGTCTCAAATACATCAAGTGGGCCGCATCAACGGGCCGCACCAATGGGCCTCATATACATAAAATGGACCGCATCAACGGGCCGCACCAATGGGCCTCATATACATCAAATGGGCCGCACCAATGGGCCAATATACATCAAATGGGCCGCATTCTATGGGTTGCACCAATGGGCCAATATACATCAGGTGGGCCGCATCATATGGGCCGCACTTATGGGCCAATATACATCAAATGGGCCGCACCAATGGACCAATATACATCAAATGGGCTGCATTATATGGGCCACACCAATGGGCCAATATACATTAGGTGGGCCGCATCATATGGGCCGCACCTATGGGCCAATATACATCAAATGGGCTGCATTATATGGGCCGCACCAACGGGCCAATATACATCAAATGGGCCGCATTATATAGGCCGCACCAATGGGCCAATATACATCAAATGGGCCGCATTATATACACCATTCATCTATCTTTAGAGATCATTTTAGTGCATTAACCAAAAAAAATGGTTCACATTGGAGGATCATCTGGACCATACCACAAATAACAGTGGAGATAATGATCAAAAGATCATTTGGGCCACATCGCAAATAGCAGCGGAGAAAGTGATTTTCACTATTAAAAATTCACAAGGCCACCATAACGTTTATCCATTCAATCTGTTCATAAGGTCACAAAGACCTGAACCAAGAGGAAAAACAAATATCATGTTGATCCAAAACTTTTGTGACCCAGGAAGGGTTTCAATGGTATACGTTCAATCCCCTACTGCTTTTGTTGTGTGGACCACTTGATAGTTAGATCTGTCTTCTTTTTTTTTCAATCTCAAGCCTTATGACAAGCTCACCAAATGAATGGACGATTTGGATGTAACATGTACATCATGGGTGGGGTCCACGTACGTGGCCCACCAGAGATTTGAATCTGCTTCATTTTTTGTCTCAAGCCTTAAGATGACCTTACCAAATGGATGGACGGTTTGGATGGAACACATCCATCAGAGGGACCCACAGAACTCACTGTCTTCAATCCAGCAACTATTCAGCTGGTGGATGGACAGTCTGTATGGAACACATCCATCAGA
Source organism: Magnolia kwangsiensis (assembly GCA_037074715.1). NCBI lineage: Eukaryota > Viridiplantae > Streptophyta > Magnoliopsida > Magnoliales > Magnoliaceae > Magnolia > Magnolia kwangsiensis. The sequence continues at coordinate 146,659,075 of CM073572.1, forward strand.
GGGCCCCACAGAACTTGCTGCGTCAGTACAGCTGCAATATAGCTAGTGTCAGCGCACACCAGCCAATCCGTTTCCAAACAAGGTTAGTCCCACCATCAAATATTATATATAATATATTATATTGATATAATATTTACATTATTTTATTATTATCATTATTTTATTTTTATTTTTTTTTGAGAGGACAGCAACGCCCAGGCCCTGGACAGCCTAGATGTTGCATCATGGTGGCCCTATACGGCACCATCCAGCAATGGACGGTGCTGATGAATAGCACATAAATCAGGTGTGGGCCCTACGGCCATGCTGATGTCACTACATCAACCATATGGCTGATGTTAGTACTTCAGCTACGTCAGCCAATCAGCTTCCTCATCAGGTGGGTCCCACGTAGGGCCCACCATATTATATAATATTTTATATATATATATATATATATATATATATATATATATATATATATATATATATATATATATTATTTTTGCACTGGACGCTGGACGGACGGCCTGGGGATAACACATGGATCACGGTGGCCCCATGTCCAGTTGGCCACACGTTTGGATCAAGTTGATTCTTATGCTTCCCTTCATCTGGGGCCCACAAAAGGTAGCAACAAAGTGGCCTTACGATCGGACGGTCAAGATCATCTTGCATCAGGGTGGGCCACAGGCATCACAAAGAGAGAGAGAGAGAGAGAGAGAGAGAGAGAGAGAGAGAGAAATGTGAAGGGGACCCTGCCACTATTGGGCCCTCCCTTGTACAATGCATACATCAAGTGGGTCCCACAACAAGTGGGCCCTTGAAACAAAATCAACGGTGGATCACCCACCTATCGGCCTTCTTCTTTAGCTCCTTGAACTCCTAGGCTCCTTGACTTTGATCTTGATAGAGGATGATGAAGATTAGATGACTAAGATGAGGGATTAGGGTAGGAAAGTGAGCCACACTTGGGTTGCTTAGGAAGCTTGGATGTGGGATTCTCTTGGGTTGCTTGGGAGTGAAGAGAGATAATGAGAGAGAGAGAGAGAGGTGATGGGATGAAAAGAGATGGAGTGATGGGTAATGTGTGGAGTGATGGAGTTGTAAGAATGGGATGGGTGGAGAGAGAAAAAGAGAGAGTTGACTTTGGGAATGGGAAAGGGATGGGTTACTTGTACTTGTGATAGGGTAGGTACTTGACTTTGATTAATTGATTGATTGATGGGATAGGTTGTAGAGATTCTCTCAGAATTCGCACGCGCGGTGTTTTCCTCAAAATGAACATGGGCCCACATCTTCTAGCCTGGGTATCGTATCAGCACGTGACACGCGGCGTTAGAACCGCAGTGATGGCGCGGTCACTAGGGTACAAGTTTCAAGTCAAGCCGACTTAAAATCACTGGATGCGACTTAGGGTCGCACGCAAATGTCGATTACAGGTTGAGGGTTGCTGGAATTCAATATGAAGGAATGCGAGAGTCTACAGAACGGTACAGACTAGGGTACGGGCCCTACAAACTCTACTACCCACAAGGGCACACATCATCGAATCCGCCTTAAGTCTCCCGCTCAAACTCTTTGGCGTTTAATATGTGGAGAGACTTGGGCTGCGATTTTCTCACATCCTTCTGTCCACTCTTTTTAATGTCCTCCTTAACTTCAAGGGTGCTCTTAGGCAAAAGGAGATTTAACTTTATCTTCTTGCCATCATGCATGAAGGAACAAACATTCAAATGACTGAATATTGCTACATCATGATAAAAAAGTTAAGGCCTGCCCAAGATGATGTGGCCTACATCCATAGGCAAAACATCACATCACAACTGGTCTTTATAAGATGCGAACTGGATGAGAATAAGACAATGCCAGAAGATTGGCATAAATGATGCATCAACCCATGAAACTCTATTAAGAGAGGTGGTGGGTAGGAAGTATGTATTGATTTGGAGGGGTGGACTTACTCCTCATCGTTGTATAGGTCTTCTTGGCTTTGGAAATCAGTAGCATCAATAAGGAGTAAGGTGTTGTAAGGGGATGATTTTTCACTAGGTAATGGATCGAAGATTAGGGTTTGAGATGAGATATGGGTGGGGGAGCATAAATTGGGTGAGGTTTTCCCTACATTAGTGATGTTGTTAATGGGGAGGAGTCATATTGGTTGCGAGTTGTTTTACCTTATAATAGGGCTAGGAGGTTATTTGGTCACACAGTGTAGAAGGAACTTAGGTGACAAAGAATTCAAGGAGCTGGTTAATTTACTAAATCTACTTTCCAAGGAGAGGCCATTGTGATTAGAATTGGACTCAATTGTGTGGTTGAAAGAGACGTAGGGAAAACTTCCTGTTAAATCTTTTTTCAAGATGCTTGGTAGAGAGGGGACTAGTGCTGGGGTCAGTTCATCTACTTTCGTTTGGCGTTGTGGCGTGCCTCCAAAGGTGGCCGTTTTAGCATGGCTGGTGGGATGTAACAAGGTGCTTACAGTTACTAATCTTCACAAAAGGAAGATGATCCTACCAAATGTATGTGTAATGTGTTTCCAAGACGAGGAAACGGTGGATCATTTAGTCATTCATTATGCATTTGCACAGCAACTGTGGGACAACTTTTTCAATCAGTTTGGAGTAATGTGAGTGTGGTCAAACTCTATTGGTAAATTCACAAGGCATGGACTAGGAGTTCTAAGTAAGTTGGGGTCAAAAGTTTGCTGCCTAAGTATTCTTACGGGATTTGGTTCCTATGGGTAGAAAGGAATAACTAGTGTCTTCGGAATCGGGCGGGGTGAGTTGTGGAGGTATTCATCAGAGGAAAGTTGTTTAGTGTGAAATATTGCATATTTTTCCCTATTTATTCCTTAGTTTTATGAACATGATAGTGCTTGATCAATTTATTTTCACTTGTTTTCTCTTATGAGGTGATTTCGAGAGCTTTGGAGAAAATGACGCTAAAAGCAGTGAATTAATGCTCAAAGGATTACCAAAGTAAGGCTTGGAGATTTGGAGGTCAAGAACAAAGAAATTACATGCTAAAGATCCAAGAAAAACAAGTGCGAAGGAGGAAGAAAAAATTGGAAAATTTTCAAGACCAAAAGCAGAAAACAGACTGTTTGGCTCGACTTTCGGTCCAATTGAAGGTGCACAAAACAATCTAACGAGGAACAATGAATTTTAGAGCTAATTTGGTTCAATCGAATTCTATTTCGGTGCGACCAAATACAGGTTCAGTGCAATTGAAGGAAGGCTCGGTCCAACCGAAGGTGAACAAAGAGTTCAGGCACAAAAAGAGTTAATTCGGTGCAACCAAAAGATAATTCGGTCCGACCTAAGTTCCAAGTTTGATGCGACCAAAGTCAGCGGCTGCAGCCAAAGCGTAAGCCAACAACGTAAATCGAGGCAATTTCAGAGTCAGTCCAAACAAAGCTTATAAATAGGGGTCTTTTAGGAGCTTCTAAACACGAATTAGGGTAGGAGTAGAGCAAGGTATTGAAGAACTTCATGGAGTCTTCCATCTTCTTCAATCCATCCGTTCTAGTCAGTTTTTCATGTTTTGTTTTAAGAGTTTAGTTTTAATCATGTCTTTGGTTGGCTAATCTCTTAGCTAGAGCTAATAGGTGAAGCTTGTAGTTTATTTTAATGTTGTTTTTACTTTGATTCAAGTTGTTTGATCTTCATTTTGGATATTTCATAGTTTATGGTTTAATTAAAGAAGTATTTTTTAATTTACTTTGATCTATCCTCAACTCCAGGCACGGTGGATGCTTGGGAACTTCATGAATGCTTTCTCTTCTATTATGTAATTGTTTGATCTGTAGAATTCTCTAATCTACCATTGACTAAGGGCATGATAGATGCTTTGAACTCTCTACAATCAATTCAACTAGACGGTTATACGTGGAACTGAGGCTATGAATGTTCAGATTTATGATGGGATATTTGTGATGTTTTAATTGCTGAATCTTCCAACTAGATAGATTAGGACTTTGATTCTAGTTGAAGTGTTGATTGAATAGTAGGAATGCATTAAGATGACTATAAGTGGATCCTTGGCGTTCTAGTTTCCTTTACCTTGATAGTTTTAACTAACAACAACATCTCTTTCAATTACAACTTTTAGTTAATGATTTTAAACCTAAATACTTCAGAAAGTCACGCATTTAGTCCATGTGGGTCTACCTCGGTCTCACCGAGATTATTACTAGTTCGCAATAGTGCACTTAGGACACAAGCGAACAAAAGTTGCACGTGAAAAAATGGTCAATCGCATTGAAGGCTATTGAACATTTTCTTGATAGTTAGATTTGAGCTATAATCTTTTTTTTGTGCTTGCTCTTGTAAATTTGTATAGTCTGGCTACAACCTTCATTAATAAAATGTTTCTTGATGTTTCAAAAAAGAAAAACAAAATTTAAATACAACTAGTTTTTTTTTTTTAACAATGACGAGATTTCATTGAAAAAGGCCAAAGCCAAGATGTACAAATATACAAAAATACAACTGCAACAATAAAAACACCCCTCAAAGGACATGAAGAGGAGACTCCGAAATCTATGCTTCCTCCAACTCTTTCACATTAAGAATTGCCCGTCTAAAGACTTGCACTGCTCCACTTATTTTGTTTCTAAAGACTCGCTCATTTCTTTCCCACCATAGAGCCCATTGACTCGCTAGCAAGCTTAATCGCCACATCCTTTTCCCCTCCTTCCCTATCCCCTCACTATGCCAAGCAAAGATAAATTCCTCTATCTTATTTGGAAACACCCATAGCACCTCGAAAAGCTGAAGAAAATGATCCCAAACCTCCCTGGCAAATACATAGTAAATGTACAAATGATCCACAAATTCCGAATCTTTGAAATACATCAAGAAAATGTTTGGGAGGATCATCTTTCTCTTACATAGATTGTCTATTATTAACATAACACTTTATTCCTCTTTACTAGCCATCCAAAAGCCACCACCTTCAAAGGAGCACCATTATGCCAAAGTGATATAGAGTGGGTCGCAGACAGTTTCATGGCAAAGATGGACCAGAGAAGGCCCGATTGGAGAAAAAAATGATCTGGACCGTCATAACCTTAAAACAGTCGTATCTCACAAATCAGGACGAGTTTTTCAACATATCAGATATGATTTTGGGGTAGGAGAAGCTACTTTAGCCAACCAACCCCGCTACACCAGGTTGCCAAGCCGAATTTGCGAGATTCTATCAGATCGACGGTCAAAAGTCCCTTTTATTTTTGTTTTTACTATAAATGGTAAGTTTTAGTTCGAGTATAACTTTTGATCCTTGTGTTGTAGGAGTCGTGCCCAACATGAAAAGGTCTTAGAAAAATTAAGAGAATAACGTGGTTAGGCCAAATTGGACACTTACTATTTTTGGCCAAAAACCATGAGTCTAGTAGGAATGGAGGCAGTCTATAAATAGTAAGTTTACTATTTATAGAAAATCACGTTTTTTAGGGTGTTTGAGTTGGAATTTGAGTCTAAAACTCTGTCCTAGGTTCGAGCTCATTATTTAAAGGATTGTAATTTCTTTTTTATCATAAATAAATTTATTTCGAATTTATTACAAAATTATTTCTACTTTATCCCTCATAGATTTAAAGAAGCTATGTGAGGAGTCCAAAGAGCTCTGTAGATTCGAAGTAGATATCTCTTGAGGAAGACGGTGATTGACCTCATCACGTCCCTCTTGAGTCACAAAGGAAGACTATTGACAATACCCCATATTTTTCCTCACTCGCACTAAAAAACTGATAAAATGACCCAACTTAGAATGAACCTGACTTGGCCTTTAACCACCTTATGGAATTTGCCTCGTTACCACTAAAGAAAACTTTGTTAACATCCCAAGCAATAGAACCAACTATTTGATCTCTCCATCTATCAGATTTATTCTAAAGATAAGGGACCCATATTACCTCCTCACCCCTTACTAAGTAACAATTACTCACTTTCTCCCCCTCTTCCCTAGCTAACCTAGCTAATAATGGAAACCTCTCACCCAGCCTCACATCTCCCACCCACTTATGATCCCAAAATTTGATTCTCTTGCCATCCTCTAAATGAAATCATATTCCCTCCTACACTCTCTTTTAGGGACGCTACCAATTTCCATAAGTAAAAAGATATATACAAAGATGATGCCTTAGTCCACCACCCCCATTCCTCTACCCTATATTTTCTCGATATAACCTCCCTCCATCTAGCCTCTCCCTCCGACCCAAACCTCCAAACCCATTTCCCCAACAGTGTTAGATTCATCCCTTCTAACTTTAAAATTCCCGCTCCTTGAACCATTAGTTTGAAAACTTCATCCCATTTCATAAGATGGAACTTATGTTTCTCTCCAGACCCTTCCTAAAAAAAATCCCTTCTTCGTCTCTCCAAGGTGTTTATAATAGATTTTGGACATTTGAAGAGAGACATAAAGAGACCAAGAGATTTGACATAGATGTTTTTATGATAACCATTCTCCCACCCATTGATAAGTACCTAGACTTCCACTTTGACATTCTTTCTTTCACTTCTTGCTATAAATTTGTCACACATGTGCTTGGTCGGTCTCCCTTACATAACGGTAAACCCAAGTACGTTGTCGGAAAAGAAGTTTCCCTACAACCAAATACCTCCGCAAAGGCCCGTACTTTTTCTTTGGAAATGCCTACCCCTAAAATCTCACTTTTGGATATATTGACTTTCAAACTAGAAACCACCTCAAAAATTACTATAATCGAGCAAAGATTTTCCACAAAATACAACTAGTTTCCTATGGGATACGGGTAAAAAGGGTCAATTTTCTCAACAATAACGATGCTAATAGACTCTGTAGGGGAATCTGCGATGAATTTATAAACGAGAGGGGAGGCACTTGCAATAATCCAAACAAGAGGGGACATGTTTACATTTGTCAGAAACAAGAGGGGAGGTGTTTACAATTGTCTTTCAAAAATTAAAAAAAAAAAAATTGCAACGTACAAAAACTTAGAAAGCTTTCAAAATCCAATAAGAAAAAATAGAAATCGCATAAAAAAAAATAATAATAAATAACATTTTTATCAGCAAAAAGCAAAAAAAATAAAAATAATAATAATAATGAAAATGAAAATCCAAAAAAATAAATATCTTTCAAAAATCAAAGCAAAAAACGAGATTGAGTTGCCCAAAGAGATGCATGAGTTCGAGGTCTCTCCATATGACTTGACATAAAACGTCTAAGTAAGGGGTAGTGAAGAAGCTGATGGATGGGAAAACAAAGATCCAAGCTAGAGGATCATCCAAGGAAGTTTGAAGAAAAACGCCAATGTTGTCCAGACGACCAAAGAGAATAACCAAGAAAATTCATATTTCCAAGTCTCGACCAAAGAGAATAACCAAGAAAATTCATATTGCCAAGTCTTGAACCTTCAAGTGGGGCAGTCAATGGGCCAAAAGAGGTAACAAAGGCACCATAGAGATTGATGAATGTGCAACTCTTTAGCTATGAAAGCCTAGGTGTGAGCCGCACAATCTCTCTAAATAGTTTTGTGGACCCTAAAGGTGACCCCTAGAGGTAGTCCAATTGATCAGTGGAGAAATATGGTCCATACAATTGGGTTCTTTTTCCATAGCATCAGTTATTTAGTCAATTACTTGCTGGAAAGATGCCCCTTTGTGGTTAGCATGCACAAGTTGAGCTAACGTGCACTGTGGGACCTGATCATGTACACATGTGAGTATGTCAGTAATCATGTGTCAGTGGATTCCCCACTACAAGCAGCCAATTACTTAAGCATCAACTTGCATGCATGTCAATGCTTCATGCACAGCAATTTGCCTAGAAACTGACCCTCCATAACCCTAATTCACACGCTTGACCTTGGGGCATGCATGCAATAGCTGGGTCAGGGACCAATACTTGGTGGGACCTTGTTGGCATGTGAGTGGTGTCAATGTGGACCTCTATCATCATCAGTTCCAAGAGCTCGGATAAAAGAGACAGGTTGATGTCTGGTGCATGACTCTAAATATCAGTATCCGCCCACAATTACCAATACAATATGGGTGATAGTTACAGCCCCATATCAGCAGTGTTTGAAATATAGGTATCGTGTTATGTATCGCACCCTTGGGATACAGATACGTATCTGTTACCGCATGGGATATATCAATTGTATCGTATAATGTATCCGCTGTTGTTGGAAACATGAGGAAACATTGGGGAAATTGGTCGAATTTTTCAATAAAACTTCAGTGATTGTTAAAAAAGACATCAATACACACTTATAAATCAAAACATTACAACAAACAAGTTCACATAATAGGTTTTCTTTGTATGGGGTCCTAATCTATGCGTTGTCTAACTAAATTGATGCAAGTATATTCAAAGTCTATTCATATATTTTATAAATGTAAGAAGACGTGTGGTAACACAAGCACTACATTCAAAAGCTAAAAAAGAATCACTAGATCCGGTTAAATACATGTTCGATTTTATGTTTGGACACAATGATTACAACCGATTTGCAAGAAATTGGAAATTTTGAATTTTTTTTTTCAATTTTCGACAACTCAGCCCATCTCCTCCAAATCTCGAAATCGAAGCTCCCAACCCATGATTTTTCATGCAAAACATGAAAGTCATTGATAGGGACATCACGTGTACGCACACCGCCCCTTACACACGTACATATGAAAGAAGGCCCCATCGTCTATTTGACTTGATGACGACGTCCAGGGAAAGCTTCCTAGTTAGAAGACGAAATTTTGATTCACAAGAGTGGGCCCTATAGTTATAAAAAGCCCATCATGGGATCTCATGATTGTAGCCCACTAGTCAGATTAAGTTCATACTTTAAGTTTTGCTTATTTATATTATTTAGAACATCATGAACGCTTTCGATTTCTTTAATTGGTTTTTATTTTAGTTTACTTCATCGCCAAGTAATAGGTTGCGCACATGGCGCGAGTTTTGAGGTATAGGATTTTCCCTATAAATAGGCACCCCTTATAGTTCTTTTAATTCATTGAAGTTTAATAAAAATTCTTATAAGTTTTTTCTACTCTCCGAGTTTCTGAGTAGTAGAAAATTTCAAGTAGGTGCGAAGCCCTCCCTTTTCGAAGGGCTAACTACTGTGATACGAAACCACATCTATCCCCATCCATCCCTACCCTCTTCCATCCATATATCTCACCTTCTTCCATCCATATTTCTCTTTTCCTACAAGCATTCCATCTGCAAATCCATCAATAGTTGCAGCCGTTTTCTCTCTGCAGCAAATTTCCAAAATCTAGCCCTGCAGGAGGGCTGAAACTTCGGCGGGGCGCCACCCACAAACCGTGCATCGGATCGAGCTGAGATTTGGGGGTTTTGGAGGCCATCTCTGGCCGACCATGGCCAAGGTAGCCTTTTTCTGAATAGTGGGCCCCACACACATGGGGCCGTGATCACACGCACATGTCTTGGCCATTGTTGCTGTCCGCGCGCGAGAACTGTCTTCCGGTTCAGGTTTTCTTCTTATTTTACTCTCTCATACCAATTTTTCATAAACCCTAACCCTAGATTGCATTATCCTTAATTTATTTGTCCCTTTTCTCACCCTAGAGTTCCTTGAATTGAAATTCGTGAATCCTTTAGATTAGGGACTGTTTACTGTGCTTTTTTGGATGATTTCTATTTCCCTTTGAGCATCGTTTGGTCCATAATTTTACTAATCCAATACTAGCCTATGTAGGCCTGGACCCGTGCAGATTCCCCTTAATTGAATGTTTGGACTTTTGTGTAGGACATGGAATTTTTATGTAATTGTTTCTGAACTAACGTGATCTTAAGCCTGAAATCTCACACATCATATTTAAATTTCATGTCCTGCATCAATCATGGATTTATAATAATTTGACACTCATTTAACATGATTTACAGCAAAAAAAAAAAAATGATCGAAAATCGAAAATGCTCACTGGATCGAACATGTGGGATATATCCCACTACTTGCGTGTTTAGTATCGCACAAGGGGGATATAAGATATATCGTGGGATATATCAGTCAATGTCGTCAATACATAACACACTGCATATCAGCACGTATTGGGCAAAATGAGTCCATATTACCCCATATCATGTATCGTGGTGGGCCAATACCAATACGATATGGTTGTATTGTGAGAGGCATTTGAAACCATGGTCCGGTGGGCAGCCAATTGTAAATCTTTTGCCAATCCACCATTTAAAGCCAAGCACAAGTTGCTGGGAGAAAAGCTAAGATGGCAATGATGTCTTATATAATTTTTCCTACTTTTTATTTATTTATGAGTATTTGAAAGAAAACTTGACTTGGCTCCCCAAGTCTCTCCTAGTTGCTTCAAGTTAGCTTACTTATTCAAGCAGACAAATGAATCCATGGCCTATGGTGTTGAATAAGATCCAAGCTTGTGACAAACATATCAATAAGAAATTATTTCTTGGAGACTACATATAGGGTGGGCTCAAGATGGGAAGCATAATTCAAGCTTCCAAATGTGATGAACTGATTATGGAATCTAATGAAACATAAGCAATAACCCATTTTGAGTCTTCCATGACTATAGAAAGAAGCACTTTCACATGCCATGAACTAAACTTCCAAGCATGTAACATAAAATTCATTGAATTTCATTCCTATAAATAAACTACAAATGAGAGAATACTTCATGTTGTCATTGATAGCATATTATGGCCTTAGTTCTACCTGATCCCGATGCTGCGAACCAAACCCATGGAAACCAGATCTTCCATTGAGTGCCAAGTAGTTTCCAGTGATATGGTTGTGTCTATGTCCAGCACCCCATGTTCATCCAGAGCACTATCAGTTGCACCCACACCTGGAAAAGAAAAAAGAGAGAATATCAACTGTCCAATAACAACTCTCAATGCAGAATATCAACTGTCCAATTACAACTCTTACACATTGAGCCTACCTAACCTTGAATTGAAACAAGTTTCACAAAAGTAAATTGATGAACTAACACAGAAACTTAAACGTGTAAACCATAAATGCTAACATATAGAAGTGGAACAAAACACACAATCCCATAAAACAGTAAAGGTTGACAAACATGGAAGTAAATGAAAGCAGGGATGCACCAGTATGCTTTGTAGCAATAGGAAAGTGAACGAGGTATAGATCCAGATACTCTAATTTGAGATTCTTCAGACTGTCCTTACAAGCCTCAACAACATGCCCATGATCTGAATTCCAAAGCTGCAATCAGAATGTATGAAACATCAATCATTCATTCATATAGAAATAAAACGGTAGATGAAGTTTCAGAGGGACATAGTCTGGCCTTGGTGGTGATGAAAAGATCCTCCCTTTTGATGAGGCCAGTTTGAAATGCTTCTGCAAGAGCTTCACCAACTTCTTCTTCATTCTTGTAATCAGCTGCAAATGACATTATTGTGAAGCCAGGTGTCATGCATTAAATTTTCATTAAGATAGTATAGGTTAAATTGCTTTAGAAGGAAGATGGAGGTTAAAAGAAGAATAGGAGAAGAAGAAGAAGAAGAGAGATCAGATCTAAGATAGAATCTGCGCCTTTGCAAACACCACATTAAAGGAAATTAGGGTTATTCCCAATATGCAAGGATGACTTTCTCCACCCTAACAGCTCACTTTCTTTTCTTTTCATTCAAGACATCGATGCCGTGTGACATCTTCAAAAAGACTTGTAAATATCTCCATTCTAAACTTAGCATGCAAATCAAAATCAACTGGAGAACTCTACTTCAATCCCTATTTTAGCTCCTTTTATTCAAAATTTATTAAAGATACACTAGGACACATATCTCCAAAAATAAATTTCCTCCAACAACTCAAGGACACGTAAGATTCCAAAACAACTATTTGTTTAAAATCATTACACCTTGAATATAATATATGTGTGTGTGTTCCTTGAGTATTTATATTCCTTGAGGCCAAGTTCCCTCTTCATTCCGAACAGCTAACTTCCCTGTTTGGAACTTAGTTTGTAGATGTGGGACCCATTGTGGGTCTATCAAAGCGATTGATCTGAATACCCCATCATGGATGGACCATTCCCAAAACATCCTCTCAACTGGTCAACTCTAACCTTTCCATTGTTGGCATGCAAATACATGGTTGAAAAGAAATGCACAAAAAAACCATATTCAATTGAGGAAAGGCCAAAGAATCAATGGCTAGGATCTTCCAAGTTGGAAGATTTTGGGCAAATGGTCCATCCACAATAGGGGCCATCAGATCAAGGCTTGGATAGACCAACCATGGGCCCAACCACAAACAAAATTTTGAACAGGGAAGTTCCCTGTTTGGACCAAATAGGGAACTCAGCTTCTTCTTTTATCTCCCTCTTCTTCTTTTTCTTTCTTCTCCTTTTTTACCTTTTTCTACACCACTAACTAAAACAACCAAAGAATCCTGTTACTGTAAAAAGCTGAAACTATTACTGGCTCAGCCAACACGCATGGGCTTTTATACCATCTACATATATCTGCATACATATGAGGCCCATAACAAAACCGATACCCTCTATATATCCATGAAAAGAAGTTTTTGAGTGTATCATGTATAAAGACCTTAAAAGGAGGTGATAAAACCTTTTTTTAAAAAAACCTACAAACTCTCATCCAAAACATTCAATGTAAAAAAATCCGTAACATAACTCTAAGAAATGCATAATCATTTCAAAATTGCTCCCAAAAATATCTCTGAAGCATATGACAAGTCTCTATCTCGGCAATTTCCCAGCTCGAGAATTTCTCAAGAGATTTTTCGATTGTGTTTTTCCTTGGAATGTTATCAGGTAAATATTTCTGAAAATATAACTAAAAAATATTTAATATAAATTAATAAATAATTTTAAAATTTTAAATACATTTGTATGTAATGATTGTTTAAATTTTAATGAAGATTTCATGATAATTTTACCATAAATTTGTGGAAAACTAAAAACTGCAGATATTTTGAAAATATAGCGATTTTTTTTAGCAAAGAGGTTGGGAGATTTTTAAATCTTGGTGATGTTTCTCACTATACTATGAAGTTATCTCCTTGTTTCATAATGCTTTAATAAAAGATCAACAAATTCTTGATGCAATCCCTAAAATATTACATATAGAAACAACCATAGAATGGCTCTAAGAGATTGATATGTATTTTTGAATCATTTCCACAAATGCCACCGTGAAGTTATCACCCTGTTTCAAGATGCTATTAATAAAAGATCAACAAATTCTTGTCGGGACCTTCATAAATGAATGCATTCACTCGAAAGAGGTGCGATGAATCCAAGCTTAGCATTCAACGTTGATACAGAAAAAGCCTGTTACCATGTGAAAGGGAATCGTGTGGATTCTATGTAGGGAATGCATTTCTAAGGACTCTTTTCCTCTCTCAAGCAGAACACTGTCGAAGTCTTTTTAATTCAAAAGGTATTTGTCAAAGGATCCAATATCCTACAGTTATGCGAAGTGTGAAGTGAAGCAGCAACATGTTCAGCTGTGGGAGTGAGTAGGTGTCTGCATCTAAATGTTAGCAGGTATAAACTGCTGGGAAGCAGGAGTGGAAGCCCAAGCCCGGAGTGCAATTGGATGCAAGAGGGGAGTGGCACCTGGTTGGAAGGATCAAGAAACTAAGTATATCCTTGTTCTTATTCACAACCGTGGTGTAAGGACCTAACACTATATCTCTCAAAGTGCACAAGAATGTTTCGAATTTGTTTTATAGCTCCCACATCAACCTCTCATCTCCAAATTGTTGATGACAACCTTTTCTGCCTGCACCTCAGAATTGCAAGCTTTCAGTCGTAGTATTCCTGACATGTTTGAGGCAATCTTTGTTTAAAGCAAGCATTTGGGAATTGCGACTTTGGCGCCATAGATCCATTTAACATTTCTTGATTGTACACTACTAGGTGGCCCCTTGTTTATCTCTGTATCCCCCTTGAGGCAGACCTCCAATTGATTTTGGCATGGGATCCAGTCAATAAAACAATGTTTGACTTCTTGTAAACATAGTTGTCATCACATCACTCCTAAAATCCTCTTACCAATGTTCTAGTCAATGTAATCTTCAACAATATATATATAGTCAATGTTGTCAGAATCGTTATTGAATCACATATCATAACAGGGGTCGAATCATATCGAATCGCAAATCATGTTGTGAACTGCAAGATTTTTTTTTCTGATTTCTTTTTTTTTTTTTTTTTTTTTTAAAAAGAAGTAAAAAAATACAAATAAACCAGAAAGACTTAAAAACCCATCAATAATCCATTTCCAATCAATATACCCCATGGAAAGTAATCGCATATCATGATATTATCAATTGAGAACATGCATAAAGTACACATATCATGTGTAAAATGGTAAAAGGTTTTCAAGAAGAAGAAAAAATGATGTATAGGGAAGGCCCTTTTCATGTTTTATAAGAAAAAAGATAAAAGGAATGATGAAAAATGAATAAAATTAAAATTTTTGATTTTTTTATTATAATTTTGGCCCATTTATGCTATTCTACAATTATTGTATGATTCGATACGATAATCATATGATTTGAATACGAATCGTATGATTATTTAAGATTTGTAATTTGGGTGTACGATTTCAATCATACACCCATACAATACAATATGAATCGTATTGAATCGCTGGTTTGGACAACATTGCTTCTAGTGAATTATGTGTAGTTTCTCAAAATTGCTGGTGTTATGGTAAAGACAATCGACCAGCTTGCTAGACAATTGGTAGAATTTGATCTCAAAGAAACTTCTTGTGGCAAGGGAAATGATACCAAAAGCATTTGATAAAATGGGAAGATGATGTAGCACAATTGGAGGAATTAACTTAATTGATAAGGATCCTTACCTCTCATAGAGATCAAATCCTCCAATTTGTTGTCAAGAAATTGATATTTGGCCCAAAATATGGATTGGGGATGTAAATTCCATTAGCATTCTAATTAATTTAATTAAAATAGAAGGATGAAATCCTCCAATTAACAAATGGGGGCTCGAAAACATGAAAAATCTCCCTTCCAACATCATTAACTAAAGGAAATTCATAACATCTACTTAAGTCATCAAATCACGTCATAGGTTCATGCATATGACCTTAGTGGCCTTTATGTAGCTCTCAAACCAATCTTATTGTCACCTAGAAACAGATGAATATTAACATCCTATTGGCCCACATATTACTTACCAAAATATTCCATCTATTCTTCTTCTTCTTTTTTGTAATAAAAGAAAAGGAAACAAATCCTAATCAAAGAAGAAAATCTAGGGAACACAAAACATACTAAAAATTGTACTTATGACAACCAAATGGCCCTAGTGGCCATACATTTTGTACACTACCCCAAATACAATTGAAACTCAATGTATAATAGTAGGGGTGCAACTTCAGTGAGTTGGCTCAGGTCGACCCTCGAGATCAAGTACGATTAACCTGTGGCCCAACCCAACCCGACATACCATATCCTCAGCCCTAACCCATCTTCGGTTGGGTCTGGTTGGGCCACGTCGGGCCACAAATTTAGTATCTTATACTATATTAGTATTTCAGGATCTGATACTATACAATATATATACAATAATATAATAATTTATACTATACAAGTAATATAGGATTGTCATGCCTCTTTTACGAAGATTGTCAATGGTGGACCATCCATTCTTACATTGCCTGTTTGTTGGTCCTATTTGGGCAGATATGATCAGTCGGTTCCAGTTGATGTGGGTCCACCCCAATGTCGGTGGACCACCTACTTTATGCTTGGCATAGGGTGAGTCTTGGGAATTCGAAGACTCACATTTGGAGAATGGCTTTGCTTGGTATTTGGCGGGCCATTTGGGAAGAAAGAAACAATCGTTGTTTCAATAATGTTAGTAAGCCTGCGGTTGGTATTTCGATTTAGGCAAGAGGGTTGATCATAGAATGGGCCGAGGCTATCTCATTCTTAAAGGGATGTAATCTAGATTTCCTTGGTTAATCTGGGCCGCCTTCTCGACGTCCCCTTGTATTGTTGTTTTTTTTAATGTTTTGTTTAATAAAAATTCCAGTTATGTTTCAATATATAAATATATATATATAAGTATTTTAAATAGCGGTAGTGTGTTGCGTAGCGTTCAACCCTCGGTAGCATGTAGCGAAATAGCATAGCGTGTAGCATAAGCTACACAATACTTATATTTTTTATTTTAAAAAAACAAAAATATTATAAATAGTAAGAAAAAAGCATATATATATATATATATATATATATATATATATATATATATATATATATATATATATATATATATATATATCACATTCTTCAAAATAAAAATCCCACAGTTAAGAGCATCAAGTACAATACAAATGTCGCATTCCTCAGTGGGCTTCATGTGGGCCATACCATAGAAAACAATGGATAGCCATAGAGATATTGAAAAAGAAATAAAAAATATGATAACGAACAAAAAATGCAAAGAAACCGGCATTTTAAAAAGGTTAAAATGGAAAAAAAAAAAAAAAAAACTCAAAATAACAAGTTATTTTCATTGTACATCGAAAGAAACTCACCAAGGGGAACAAGCATACCTATTGTTGTCTCAAGATGAGATTCAATTAATGAAAACTCTAAAATTTGAAGCTCCATAGCCGACCGGAACCGGAATTGGGGAAATCTGATTTCTCCTTCATTTCTACTCCAATGATCATGAAACTGCACCAAATGGACCTCCTTATAGTCTCCAACAATTGGCCAAAGAAGCCCCTTCGATGGGCTTTTGGATCGCAAGATTGAAGAGGGGGAGAGGAAGTTGCGTTTGGCGTAGGTTTCCAAGGGGTTTCGAATACCCTAATCAACTGTTTTTTTTTTTTTTAAGTAACTTAAGTGGTTGTGGTGTGGGTTCACCACTGTTTATAACAAATAAACAACAAAAACAAAAAATACTACCTGTGCTACACGCTATGGGGGTCGTAGTGTAGCATACGCTATAGGGGATTTACACTATTTGGCACGCTATGGCAACGCTACGCTACAAGCGCTACTAAAAACATTGATATATATAGGGAAATGGTACTATAAGGTCAACCTCATGGGAACTTCCCATAAGGTCAAGCTGTGTGGGCCCCACCATGATGTGTTTCGAACATCAACACCATGCATTTGACAATTCCCTTTAGGTTATGGGATATCCCAAAAATCAGCCATATATGGAACTCAGGTGGGCCATACCATCTAAAACCATGAGAAGACATGCCTAAAATATATAGAAGTACTTGGTGGGGCCCACGTGAGTTTTGGATGCGACTAAAACTTGGTCTAACCCCTCATTCAAGTTGGACACATACAATGGATGGTTTGGATTTGTGAACCACATCTTGGTGGGCCCAATAAATGATAATGAATCTTTTAATGGGAGGGTAACCCCTATAACTGTTGTATGTGGTGTGGCCCAACCAAGTTATAGATTGACTTGATTTTTAAGCCTGTGGCCCGCCATGGAATGGTGCATCTGACTGATGGGGTAGATGTTCAACACACATCACGGTGGGGCCCACACAACTCAACCTCATGGGAAGTTCCCATGAGGTCGACCTCATAGTACCATTTCCCGTGTGTGTGTGTGTGTGTGTGTGTGTGTGTGACCTCAACCCAGCCCACCCAAAATTTCGGGTTGAGCCATTTGGGTTGAGTCGAGCCCAGCCTATGTGGCACTGATCGTGTATAGAGCAAAAGATCAAGAACGGTTGGTCTTATGGGTGCCACAGTCCAACCGGTTATCAATCAGGCCATCTGATTGGATCTACGAGCGCCATATTCCAATTCAACTGTTGATCTGGTCCATAACCTCCATTAGGACCATTGAAAGGGTTCTGATCTTCCATCATCTCAACTTGAGCCCTTGAAGTGGTCTAAATGTTCAATCTGAAAAGTTGCATGGACCTGATCTTCAATTTGAACAGTAGGATGGGCAAGATCTTTAACCAAACAATATCGGGTTCCAATCTAGACCTTGATTAAAAAATCAGATGGCTATTATGCATCCCATTGGCTTGGAGGGAATTCACCCTTGAGAGCCAGTGTTGACCCTCAATCCAGATTCACCTTTGCGACATTCTTCCTCCACCTTTGGGAGTTGGTAATGAAGCCTCCCTTGTCCGTCTCATGCAATCTATGGTATATCATGCTCTCTTCCTATTGCATCCTCTTGTAATTGTACTCTATGGAGTCATTGTCGCTATCATGACTTGTTGCATTATTTGTCATGTTCCTTATATTTTTGCCAACGCATTTATGTCCTTGATGGCAATGTCTACCCATATAGCCATGTAATCAGCTGGGTCTTCCACTAGGCCATGGCAAGAGGTTCTGATTGCCCTTTCCCTATAGTGCATCATCCTCTCTTGGTTTTAGGATATCTTCCTACCATTGTGCAGAAATGCATGCATGTTGGTGACACCACTGAGCAATACTTCATGATCATAGAACCAAGCATTACCAAGAAGAATATGGCAAGCTATCATAGGAACGTCACACCAAACAGCTTTCGTGTGCTACAGTCCCATTGAGCAGTTGACCAAATAACAGTTGTATAACAAAACATATTCATTGTTAACCCATGCAATCTAGTAAGTTTGGGTGCTTCTCCACCTTAATATAATTTTGAAGCTATGTTCATACTACTCCCTCCAGATATGATCATCTTGACGTTCTTGTGTACGAAAGATAATGGTTTTGTAACCAATGTTCTTGTTTTTCCTCCTTAATAGCAATCAGGTTTTGTCATGCAATCAACAATTTTCCTTCAGGACTGTTCAGTTGGTAGCCTTCCATCTCTGTCATGATTGTGAAAATCAATTATGATATTGCCATATTGGCCACCCCCATTAAAGTGATACGGGGGTAAATCTGTCTGCTTTAAAAGATAAAAGGGATGTATCACCCACCGATATGGAGCGATACAGGCATAAACGGCCAATACAGCACCCCCCTCCCTCCCTCCCTCCCTCCCTCTCTTGCTTTTTTCCTTCATTGCAACCATGGAGGAAGCTTAAAAGTTCATTTGATGCTAGATTTAGGCTTATTTTGGGGAACATAACACAATATTTGAGAGATATTTGATGAATTGGAGTTGAATGAAAGATTATGAGAAAAATTAGAAGAAATGGGGAAATTATCACTTTTTCCATTTATTCATCTTCTTTTTGTTGTATTTTTTTTATTTTTTATTTTTTATTTTACCCATGCACTCACACCCCCCACACACCGAACTGTATTTCAATATAATTGGCATAATATATCATAGTATGCTTCATATGTGTTTGATTAGAGCCCATTTGGTTGACTTTCATCAAGTCAAGCCAGCAAACAGCATTCTTATCACAAAGTATGCCATTGAATACATGTTAAAAATATTCATAAGAAATGATAGATTACGGTGTTTTACATTATTTTTCTTCCTATTTTCTTGGCAATTTTCCAAAAAAAATTGGGCAGAGACAAATTTCAGCTTGTCCAATAAAGTTCTGATATTGTATCGTCTTTGGGCCTGCCTGTTAAGCTGAACAATACCATTATTCAAAATCTTGAACTTGTAGGTTCAACATCCTACTCATTTCTTCTTCTACCATATCTTCTTTTCCATATGTCGCATCTTCGTGTAACTCGCAGAATCGTACATTCTTTGCAGTGCAAGCTAAAATAGAATTACCCTTTTGAAGCAGGCGTTATTCCTTCTACCCTAGTTCTTCACAATACAATTGCTTTACTCATCATGTGATCTTCTTTGCAGCGCAAGATAAAACAGAATTACCCTTTTGAAGCAGGCGTTATTCCTTCTGCCCTAGTTCTTCACAGTTGCTTTACTCATCGTTTGACCTCCTCTTCATGCGGACCATTGGTTTTCACACACCATTAACTCTCTAAACCCCACAAGGCTCTTGCAAATAGCTGCAGGACTGATTTCTTGTGTTTGCCTCAATAAGACCAAATATGGTTTTATGCTGTTTTGCTTAGTTTTATCCATTGGCCATACAGAGGATATTTCTTTTACCTCAAATCATGGAAAAAGACTGTCAATACAGAATGTATTGGATGATGAGCATCAATTATTTGGCTGGACAATTCAAGAAAACACATCATGCATTGTGTGTATCAGCCCGAGTTTTTCTTCTTTTATTTTTAATCTATAATTGAATGTATACATTCATATCTAACAAGGAAGTTAGCATTTACAGTTTTCATACTACTCATTCTCAAGTTGTGATCCTTTCTGAAAATTTTTATTGGCCAAAATCTTTATTGCATTGCTGCAATTGCCAATATGCTCTCTTGTATGATGAATGGATCAAAGGACTCTATGTTTGATCTCTATAGCATAGAATCATGCCATTGCCACTTTCCAATAGCTCAGACTGCAGTACATAATTCTCAAGGAGCATTATCCCATGAGACCAAATCCGATCATAGCTTCTAACTTTCTATCATTAATAAGTTTTTTCAAGCCATCAGCATTACAAGCCAATTCAATCACATGCTTTCCCAATGAAGAAGCTTCAACAATTGAATTAAAATTAACAAGGTTGTGCTTGATATATCTAGATTTTCATCCATAATTATCAACATAATCATCTTATCCTTTGTAGTGGCAAGTTTGGAGTTAGATTTTAAATGGTATATTTGGCTAGAAGTTTTATGATTGGCTTCCCACCAAACATCAACCTTCCTCTTTTACCCAAGCTCTTGGAACTTGCCATGGCAAAGGATCACATTAAAGAAACACATGTATAAAGTATAAACATGACTCCATCCAGTATTAACTCCCAACCCAACTATTACACGTGCAACCCCACCAAAGGGAATGAAAGAAAACTACAGTCATGGAGAGATTGTTCCCAAGTAAACAGCAAAGAACGAAGCACCTCCGCACATGAAAGGTAATGGTCAAGTAGTTGGTTGCACAATAAAGCAGGGAACATGTTAATGCCTGATGTTACTTAAATAGTATATGCAATGCATACAGGCACAGGTTGTTTTCCCTTGATATTAACACCTCCATTTTATCTTAAAATCATCTTCCTTGTAACAGGATATCTCCAAGTTCTTTAGTTTAGTTTGGTTTGCAAGGGTCACCCAACTGCGTCATGATGCTGCGATGAGTCATTTGGATGCTTGGGAAGTTTCACTTACAGACTTCAAAGATTGAAATATGTATCAGAAGGCAGAAAGAAAGGATTATTGAAAGGGGGGAAAGAGAAGAAGGTACCAGCGCAGTCGAAATGACGATATCCGATTTGAATGGCGTTGAGGATGAGATCCCTTATGGATTTTCCTTCCATTCTCCACACTCCCAGCCCCGTCACTGGCATCTTGTACCCGCTGCTCAGTGCGATCTCCATCCTCTCCCTCCCTCTCTCCCCCTCCCTCGCACTTGTATTCGTTGTTGTTTCTCTCTATCTCCTCTCTTTGTATTCGTTGTTATGGAAAGAAACAAAGGATAATTGTAAACAACTCCTCTCTACTTTCTGGTAATTTAATATACCTACCCATGTTTTGGCTTTTTGCAAGTACCCCTAACCTGTTTGCGAAATTCGTTGCAGACTTTCCCAAGCCTGTTAGCACCATCGTCTTTGATCAATTGACCAATATCTCGTACGCACTGTAAACGCGAGGAGACATCTTTGTGCGCATATATCATCCAACCCAATCAGCATGATCAGTCCACGGTGGAAATGGGGCAAGCCAAGATAGGCTTATTCAAGCTGCTGCAGTTCAATCAAACACAAGGCCACATATGTTAATCAACAATGTATATTTGATTAAATGTGCCGTTGAAATAATGTTGGGCGTACCAGAGACATATTTAACTCAAATTCAATTAAACACTTACAACTCAAGGCACCAAATTAACCATAAGATTAAACTTGTAAAGGTTCACTACATAAAAACAGGTGAAAAATAATGAAAAGATTCAAACTGCATTTGCTGTCAAATACAATTTTAGTTATTCAACGGCAAATGCCGTTGAATTTTAAAATTGACTATTAAAAAATTTATTAAAAAAATTAGGTAAGAGAGCTACCCTAAGGCCCTATCTGAGAGCATGGATTTGAAACCCCCTAGATTCAAAACCCCCTAGATTCAAGATCTTGTGTTTGGCACCCTAGATTCAGAATCCCCTATAATCCAAAAGTAGTTATGCATAGTATATTTACAGGGTTTGAATTTAAATTACTAAATTAACTTCAATATCTCTAATTAATGTAAGTATGTAATGTTTGACACAATGGTTATAATAAGCCGTTGAAATATATACTTTGCTCGAAAATAATGAAATTCAAAGGCTCGAATAGCCTACAAGCACCAGATCACATTCCAGTGTTTAACCAAGGATTTTTAACCATTGATTTATATGGACAATATTGGGACGGCACATATCATTGTATTAAAGTAATTACAGTGATACAATTGATAATCTAATTGTTTTGAGATATCATTAGTGGGACATATGCCCTATAGATTAATAGCCTATTGAAACATATGTTACACATGCAACTCTTGAAAGGATTTAGATGTAATCCAAGCTTTCACCTTGGATTTGAAGCCCCATTTACTTTATGGTGCCAAAACAAACACGGGATTTCTAATCTCCCCCCCCCCCCCCCCCCCCCCCCCCCCCCAAAGCTACCCACCAAAAACCCATCTCTCTCTCTCTCTCTCTCAATAAGCCCTAGTCCTAGTTTGTTAGCTCTTTTGTACTATGGATTAGTGGTACAAAAAGTACTGGCCAATCTTTTTTTTATTATTACTAGTAAGTAAATATAAGCATATATTTATCTTTTTTTATTTTAAATTTTTACATTGTTGATTGTTAATCATGTTAGATGAGTTGAATATCACACATATAATCTCGTAGATTAATTTTTTATTTTGTTGTAAAATTCCTTGAGCACATATGGCAAGCGTGGTGTATTGATAATTTTATGGCGTGGGTATAAAACACGTACATCAATGTGACTTCTGTGGATTTTTAGTCGAGCAATCCTTAACTCATATTTGTGGGTATAGACGGTTAAAATAGGACAATTGGATATTTTTATTTTAAACCATCCAATGAATGTTCACAATCTTATGGTTAGATGATAAATCAAGTGTTACTTCTGGTTTATGATTCATCTAAACCCACAAACATTAAGTTAATCTGATTTGATGAAATTACCTATATATTATAAAATGAATAGTGCGCAAAGGCACCCCTTTCATTCTTTCTTTCTTTCCAACAAGATGCACTTATTTCACATGGGCCACACTAATGATTTCAGCGGTTGGATTTTTAGAGTCTCCCCCAAAATGACTAGGGGAACGAACAAAGTCTAGCTATGTGGGCTAGTGCAATGTGCGAATGCTATCCAAACTTCGTGGCTATGTGTGGGGCCCACCGTGGTGTATGTGCCACCAAAACCATTTATCAAGTGCACTCCACTGGATGAAGGGATGCACTCCATTGAACTTGTCCATTGGCACATGACACTTGCATAATATGTGATAATGATGATTGTGACTAGACAATCCCAATCATCTGATTGGCTGATTTTTGTGATTTTTGTCCTATGGTACTATAGTATGCTTGATTGGACTACAGTAAGAATTTGATCATCTGATTCCAAATGAATGATTAACAAAAACTGGAGTGAAAATGAGCAATGGTCCAATTTTGTTGGGAAAAAATCACAAAAGTCAGATAATTGGGATTGTCCAATCACCATGAATTTAGGCATTACCTGTTGGCATGATGGCCTACCAGATGATTGGGATTGTCCAATCTCCAAAACTTACTTATCTCAAATAAATTACTTATCTATTGTCGTAAGTAGAAAAGGTAATTTTTGTGGTATATTGTTTGAGGTTTAAGGTTAAAGGATATAGAGTTACAGTTTAGGATTAAAGGATAAAGGGTTTAAGTATAGTATTTGAGGTTTAGGGTTTAGTGGGTATAGTTTGGAGTTTTGGGCTTAAAGTTTAGTGTTTTGGATTTATGGTTTGAATTTAAAGAAGATTTGAGGTAAGGTTTAGAGTTTAGGATTAGAGATTAAGGATTAGGGTTTAAGTTTAAGGGTAGGTTTAAAATTTAGGATTTTAGGTTTAGGGTTTAGGGTTTAGGATTTAAAGTTTGAGATTTAGGGAGGGTTTAGGATAAAACTCAGAGTATAGGATTAGGGATTAGTATTTAGGATTTAAGGTGTAGGTTTTAAACATTATATTTTACTAATATATTTATATTTGAAATGGTGATATACGAAGTAATCAACTAATAATACATATGCACACATATAGAAAAATGATCTCTCTCTCTCTCTCTCTCTCTCTCTCTCTCTCTCAAAGCTCCAACCACTACCTATTCCCTCTCCCAAACCGTCACACTCCATTGAAGAATCTCCCTGCTCCCTCCCTTTCGTCGCACCATCATGGATGTCGTCTCATAGGAAGGTGACGCGGCCATCAATATTTCTCACGCACCATCAAGTATCTCTCTCCCATTCTCTCTCTATCTCTCAAGTGCAAAGATTGGAGAGTTAGAGCTTCCACTTTTGGGAGTTTTAGGGCCACAGATTTAAGGCTTTTATGGTTACAATTTTGGAGGTTTTAGGGCCACAAAAATAGGGTTTTTATGGTTATGATTTTGAGGATTTTAAGAATTTTGTTTTGTGGATTTTAGGACAATGGAGTATATGAATTTTAGGGCTTTTGGTGTAGTAAATTTGAGGGCCATGATTTTGTGGATTGTAGGTTCATGTAGTTTGAAAATTTTAGGGATTTTTATTGTTAAATGGTGAGATTATTCCATTGTTATTGAAGAAAGTATTTAAGAGCTATAATGGTAATTATTATACTTGAGAGCTGTGATTGTGTGGTGACCCATTTCCTTTGATTGTAAAATGATGAGAGAGTTCAATTTCATATGAAGAGATGATTTTGAGGCTAGAATGGAAATTACTGCATGTGCTATGGATTACATTTCCAACTGAGTGCCTGTTTCGTTTTTCAATTGCAATGGTAAATGACTATAACCATATAACTATTATTTACTCTTGTAATTGTTGCATGCTTCCATTGCAATCAAAGAGAGGATTTAAGGGTTGAAGTAAAAATTATAAATGTACTATGAAGTTCTGTAGCCCAAGATAATTATTTATGTACTTTGAGGGCTGAAATCCAATTATTATGTGGAAGATATAAGGGGCAAATCTATACTCATGTGGATGGTGATGACCTCTCACATTTTAGTAGCCCAAGGTTTAAAAAAAAAAAAAAAATCATTTATTTTTTTAGAGAAATATATACAATCAGGCATTTGTTTCTTGTTTCTTTTTTCATATGGATTTATGAATGATTTATATATGCTTAATTGTTGGTTCTGTTATTATTGTTAGGTGATACAAATCATTATAATATGTGTGCAGAAGGAGAGAATTCTAGTGTGAATGGAGAAAATACTACTACCACAAGTGAATGGATTTCAGAAGTTGAAGAATCCCGAAAGCCTACTGGAGGAAAAGTAATATTTTTTTTTTCATTGAAAAAAGCCTACAAATTCTACAATGATTATGCAATATATGCAGGGTTTATTGTTTGGAGTTGCTCTTGTAAGTATTTGAATGATGGTCAGGTGAACAGTGAAGTCATCTCTAAGAAAAAGCAGAAGGTGATTTGGAAAAGATTTGTATGTGCAAAGTAGGAAAAAACAGATGAGAAGACGGAAGAAAAGTGATCAAGTAAAAAGGAGATTATGTGAAACAAGAGCAGGGTGTCCTATTCTAGAGCATGAATAACAAGGTATAAAAATCATTCATTAATTCTATTTATGTAGAATCATTTCATGTTAATATCTTCACATATAAACTGCTAAAAAAATCCACACATTTGATGATGTCTTTTGTTCTCCAAGTTGTAACGAACAAGTTGCTTGAAGATGTCGATGATAAGTGTGTTTCCTTGCATCATTCAGGTGAATGATGAATGCTTCAAACTCATTGCTTAATCAAAGATCCCTCTATTTCATTTCTCCTTTCTTTGTTTTTTCCTTTCCCTGCTACAAGTCTGCTCTTGTTTTTTTCCCCTGTTGCAAGTCTGTTCTTTAAACAGGTCATTCACCAATGACAGTTATCTAACTGGATGTCAGTTTTGCAGGTCGAAAAGTATCTAACTGGAGAATGCCTGCAAAGGAGTAAAAATAAAAAATAAATTGTGCACAAGGCCGGATGAAGCTTTAATGCGAGCTTATATATATATATATATATATATATATATATATATATATATATATATATATATATATATATATATATATATATATATATATATATATATATATATATACCCGGTCTCTTGTGCCCAAGGCCGCATGTAGCTTTAATGTGAGCTTATATATACACTATTAGATTCCAC
Organism: Magnolia kwangsiensis; assembly: GCA_037074715.1. Taxonomy (NCBI): domain Eukaryota; kingdom Viridiplantae; phylum Streptophyta; class Magnoliopsida; order Magnoliales; family Magnoliaceae; genus Magnolia; species Magnolia kwangsiensis. The sequence continues at coordinate 146,685,485 of CM073572.1, forward strand.
TCATGGATATGATTCATCGTTCGTGAGAATGAGAGAGTCTGCAAAACAATGACTCGTGCTAAGATTTTCGCAATCTTATGAAATTGCATGGATTCACTCGTGCTCACGGGGGCACCATGTTCGTACTTATGTAGCTAGTGGACAATGCTTCGTGGGCTGATCATGATGTATGTATTTTATCCATTTCGTTCATCTATTTTTTCATATCTTTTTGGAGCATGAGCCCAAGAATGAGTTAGATCCAAATCTCAAATGGACCACACCATAGGAAAGTAACTGTGATTGAACACCATCATTAAAATACACAAGGCAGATCCAAGGCTTTGGGCCCCACCATGATGTATGTGTTGTATCAACACCATCCATTCATTTAGAGAGATCATTTTAGAGCATGGTCTAAAGAACGAGGCAGATCCAAGGCTACGGTGGATACCATCACAGAAAACAGTGATGAGAGTGACGCCCACCGTTGAAACCTTCCGAAGGTCCACCATGATGTTTATTTGAGATCCCACCTATTCATGTGTTAAAACAGACATGAAAGAAGGGAAAACACAAATATTAACTTGATCAAAAACTTTTGTGGCCTTTAGAACTTTTTAATGGTCGGCGTCACTCTTCCCACTGTTTTTTGTGGTGGGGTCCTTTCAAGCTTTGTATCTGATTTATTTTTTGAATCATGTCCTAATATGATCTCTCCAAATGGATGAACAGTGTAGACACAAAACATACATTATGGTGTGGCCCACATAACTTGGTGACGTCACTTTAGTGGGAGTCTCGCCACTCAGCCAGTCGCTAGCTAATCCGCGTCCTTGTGTGCAAAGGACGCGGATTTCCTGCAAAAGGCTTTCAAGTTCCTGAGGAAGGATGCTGAGTGGGGTCCACTGAGATGTTTGTGAAAAATCCACTCCAGTAATTCGCTTTGAGAGATAATTTTAGGTTATAGGACAAAAAAGTATATGTATCCAAAACTTAATTGGGTCACACAAAAGGAAATAGTGAGGATTTAGTGTGAATCGTTGAAACATTCTTGGGGCCATAAAATTTGTGTTTCAAGCAAATTTTTTTTTTTTTTTTTGATATGTTCACTTCATCCGAGTGTTAATGACCTTATAAATGGTTTGGATGGCATGTAAACTTCAAGGTGGGGCCCAGGAAGGTTTCAACAGTAGGAATTTCTTTTTCCAAATTCCCCATGTGTGACTTGAGTTTTGAATTCACCTCATTTTTTATCGAATTTATTCAAATAAGTTTTCAAAACGGATGGACGTGGTGGATTTCTCACAAACATCTCCATGGCTCCACCCAATATCCTTAACGCAGGAATTTCTTGCAAAAGCCTTTGCAGGTAATCCGCGTACTTGTGCGAAGGGGTGCGGATTAGATACTATCCAAATCGCTAATGAAGTGACATCACCAAGCTTTGTGGACCCTACCCTGATGCTTGTGTTGTATCCATACTATACATCCATTTGGAGAGATTGGATGGAAAGTAAATGTTATAGGGCCTTACGAATGTTTTAACGGTGAGAATCATGCCCACCGTTAAAAGTTTCTTGAGGATTACAAGTTTTGGATGAAATAGATATTTTTATTTTCTCACTGCCTAAGTATGCGTGATCTAACGAACAAGTTGTGACAAATAAACATTACAGTGGGCTTAATAAGTTTTCAATGACTGGTGTTTAATCACAATTGTTTTCCTTTAGCGAAGTTTATTTGAGATTTGGATACACTTTGTCACTGGGCTCATAATTTAAAACGATTGGAAAAATTAGATGGATGGCATGGATTAAACACACATTATGATCAACCCAACGAGCACCATCCAATAGCTTCCTAGCTATGTACAACATGCAATTCCTGTGAGATTGCAAAAATCTTGTCGAGCTAGTCATTATTTTGCAGACTCTTTCATTCTTACGGATGCTGAATCCCCGCCATGAGTGGAATCTAATAGCTCATATACTTTAAATTATAAATAGAGAATGAGGTTATTTTTAGGTTAATATTTTTTAGCTTGAGTTTAGGAACTTGTATCCCTTTCTCAGGTTGTTAGTTTGTACTAGCAGGACTAACCATGGCTCACCATTGAAAACTGGGTGGATGTGCTTGTGGTGGAGCCCATCTGATTGATGGGTTGGGCCATCTGAAAGGTGTCATGATACAAGAGAATCTTGTAATTTCTTGATTTGATGAATGCTGGTATTCTTATCTGGTAATATTTTGATTTTGAGCTATTGGGTCTGTTTTACTAAGATCGATCATGTGATCCAATCTGAGTAATGGTTACTTGAGTATTATAAATAAGCTAGTTTTTGCATTTGACACACTAGATTGGGAAATGGGCATTCTTTGCCCACTAGTTAAAATGTCAGGATGTGGGTTTGGAGTGCTCATCTAGTGCACGTCCTACTTATGGACGATCAACATCCAATATGAAAAATTGATAGATGGGAAGGTCCATTTGGTGTGACTTTCATGCATGGGGCATCCATGGACAAGAACCGCAGTATGAATCCACTACAGCTGCTACATGTTAGGTATGGAGTTGATCAGGTATCAACTTGTCAATATGAAGAAGATTTCGCAATCTGATGGAGTTGAAAACTTCTTGGATCCACAGAAGTTTTGAATCAGGCGGATATGCTTGTTTTCCATTCATACTAGTGGGAATCATAGGGATGTGGCTTGTGTCCTACCCCCGCCTGTCTCTAGCCATGAACGGGCAGCTCTGTGGGCAGGCCCATCGTGATGCATCTGTTTATCCATGCCGTCCATCCCTTCTCTTAGTTCATTTAAAGATATGTGCTAAAAAATGAAGTAGATCTAACACTCAAATGGACCATACCATAGGCTAGTTGTCACATAAAAATTACTGTAGGCCAGGAAGTTTCAATGGTGGGTGTTTTCATTCCAACTGTTTCACCTGCATTAGTTTCGAATTTGAGTATTATTTTAGCTCACCTCCTAAAATGAGCTTGGCAATGGATGGACAAAGTGAAAGGCATATGGATGTTGTGGTGGCCCCACAAAGCTTTTGCTCACTGGGGATCTTTGTAACAGATTCGCATCCCAATAGGAGTCAATGTATGGAATCCAATGACTATGACTTAACCTGCAAGTCTCAAGAGAGAGTTTAACTGACATGGGAGTCTAGTGTGTAAGCAGCTGGAAATTATAGATACGACATACAATAACTCAAATTGAACAGACTAATTTGTATACATAACAGACTATCACAAAGTCAGTCTCAAGATTGCAATGCTTGAAATTTCCTTGACGATTAATTTTAGATACCTATTTGTAGAAATCGTAACTCAAATTGAATGGACTAAATTCTATAATGGAATATCACAAAGAAGAGACGATGGCCATTTCATACAATCAACCCTCTTAAATTACAAATGTCTTTTACTTCTTTATAGTTACATTGACGTCAACATCGTTTGTTGTAATTTGTAAACTACTTAAACGACTCTATAAATCTTTAGAATTTCGAACCATTTCAAGTTCTTGTTTTGTCATTTGTAATTCCTTCTTAACAATCTCTAACCCTCTCTTCAATAAATCATATTCTTTAGCCTCCAGCTCTCTCACTAATTTTTGAAGGTTTCTTTTATCTACATGACTCGATGTATTTCTTGTTTGGTTTTCATTAAATTCATCACACCAACAAAAATATTCAATTCTCTTATGCCCTATAAAGATATTAACTTACACATTCAATATGTAAGATAAAATTAATAGAATTAATTTAATATTTATGAATTATTAAGGCTTAAAAATCAACAACTTCATGGGACATTTATAGACCATCTCACTAGATTTTTTTTATTTTTTATTTTTTATTTTTATTTTTTTGTCTTCAAGTTTATGATCAAACACATCCCTTGATTGCACTTGTAATTTATTTTGGTAATTTGACTGCGGTCCATACTCTGTCCATTCAATAAAACATTTAGTATAGATAAAAACATCATTACATTAAACAATAACAGTAAAATAAGATTTTGAAAAAAGAAGAAGAAGAAGAAGAAATCCCAATATAAGGCCATTGGAATGTCTGGCATTTGAGGGTGGTGCGCAAAGGAGTTCAAAACCCAAAATCTTGTAAATTAGGGTTGAGTTTGGACGATTAAATGAATTCTTTTATAACTTTTGAAATTGGAGATTTACAATGGAAGTATGTAACAAGAGTTTTTTCCTACTGTACTCCTCACTTTTGAGCCACGTACTTATTAAGCCCCTCAAAACTTACCTTCCAAGACTACTCCCCCGCTGTATTAGATTTACTGGACCAAAATGCCCCTACTTTATAGCTATGGTTACCTATGGCTACGGATTATAATTGTAGCCATTGAAATTGACCATGAAGTGAATGAAATTGACCACGAAAGGAATGAAATTGACCGCAAAATGAATGAAACTGACCGCGAAGTGAATGAAATTGACCACGAAGTGAATGAAATCAATGAAATTCACTGCGAACTAATTGAAATTGATCGTGAAGTGAATGAAATTCACCACAAAGTGAATGAAATTGACTGCGAAGTGAATGAAATTCACTACAAATTGAATGAAATTGATCGCGAAGTGAATGAAATTCACCACAAATTGAATGAAATTGACCGCAAAGTGAATGAAATTGACCATGAAGTGAATAAAATTCACCGCGAACTGATTGAAATTGATTGTTAAGTGATTGAAATTCACCGCGAGGTGAATGAAGTGAATGAAATTCATCGTAAACTGATTGAAATTGACCACGAAGTGAATGAAATGGATTTTCGACCATCGACCTGATGGAATCTTGGAAAATAACTAGGGTGGCTAGCTAAAGTAGCTTCTCCTACCCCAAAATCATATATGGTACATCAAGTAACTCATTCTGGTTTGGGAGATATGCTCGTTAAATGAATAAAGAAAAAAAATGAATAAAAAGAGAGAAAATACTTATATATACATATTTACATAAAACTGTATTAGAGAAAAATGTAGGGGGAAACAATTTATCCTTTAAAAAAAAAAAAATCTGGACAGACTACTATGGCACTATCGCCAGATCGGCAGTAATACTGTTGCATAAAACATGAAGCAGATTGGTTGGTGCAAGTTTGTGGGTCTTATCCTGAGGTATGTGTTATATCTAAACCGACCATCCATTTAGCGAGCTCGTATTAAGGCTTGAGATGAAAAATAAGATAGATCTAACTATCAAGTGGACCACTCTGTAAAAAGCAGTGGGGGATTGAACGTCTACCATTGAAACCCTTTTAGAGGTCAGGAAAGTTTTGGATCAATATGAAATTTGTTTTTCCTTTTCATCCAGGTCTTTATGACATTATGAATAGACTAGATGGAAAATAAACATTATGGTGGACCCTACGATATTGTTAATGGTGAAAATCAATATCCTGCTGCTATTTATGGCGTGATTTAGTTGATTTTAGGATATGATTTTTTTTTAAAAAAAATAATGCTCTAAAATGATCTCGAAATATGGATGAATGTTGTGGATATAATAAATACATAATTGTAGGGCCATGTAACTTTGATCTCTTTTGAACTGTTTGTACAAGCCAGAGTTCGAGGAGTGTTAGCGCTCATCTTCGCGCACTAGCTAATCCGCTTCCGAAGGGAATTGTAACATCTCGAAAAAATCCGTACAAAGACCCGAATAGCACCTCAGGCAGAAATCGCTCAGGACCAAATCGCTTAAAAATGAGACAAGAAATAACTAAGTGTTAAACTAGATTACCAGTGAAATTACCTCTAATTACTTTAAATACGATCTGCAAGACTCAAAACTTGTAAAATCGTTAACGCTATATTACCTTAAAACTTAGGATCAATCTCTAAACCTAGTTGCTCTTGGGAGCACACTGAAACTCCGTATCAGACCTGAACCGCGGGTCAAAAATCTGATAACTATGGAACTATATGATTAGGACCACCTTACTGGGCTTAACAACCATCTTAGAAATCAAGTCCTAACAGTATCCAGAAACGCATAACTTGAGCCTGGAGCGAAGTGTGTGAGAAACACGAATATCTTTAGAAAATGAACTGAAAGTGAATTGAGTCGGTTCGCTTACATGCTAAGTATAAGGATTCAGACCTTCAGAATTTGACCCAATTACACCCTTGGATCTGAAAAAATTTTCAACACATGTTAGTGTACTTGTGGCCCTGATCGAGGACCGGTGAACGTCAAACTGAAATTGGTCCACCACGGTTGATCTGTAAATTCGATCGGACTGAAAACTTAGCTTGACCTAGATCCAATGTTAGGGAGCTTAAATCCAACCACATGCAGAAAATGGGTATCTAAAAGTGCTCTATTGAGCCGAAACAGATGAGTTTTGGCTATATCCTAAGTATACCATGGCCCTGGGCCATTGAGCTCACGTTTGAGCCTATATAAGGGTCTTAAACCCTTTCTCACTCTCCCTTCAAATACAATTTTCAAACCCTAGAGAGAGAAGAGAGAGAAAAGAGAAGGAAAGAGAGAGTGTGTGGGAGATTGTTCTCGGGACTCAATCTCGCTGTTCCACTTGCTTATCCACCATTCCTGTATTGCTATTCGGGCGATTCCGATCCCACTCTTAGGTAAGAAAACTTAACCCTAATTTGTTTTAAGGTTTCAGATAGTGTAAGTGATGAAATAACTAACCCAATTCATATTATATGTTGTCATTCTACCGTTGACAAAGACTTAGTGTCTAAACTAAATTCATTACGCATTTACCGACGAAAGGTGCGGACTATAAACGTTTAGGTTATGGTTTTTAAGGCTTTCAATGCTGGCTAATGATTTATAACTGACGTGGATGCCATTTCATATGCTAAATGCGATGCTTGTTTCGCTTTACAGATATATATGAACTCTGTTGAGTATAGTGTATTCCATGTATTTGTCGAAATGATTGAATGCGTGTAGAATTTGGATTCATGTTTAACATGATTATCCATCGTGGATATAGGATTGTTGTATATGCGACAACTCCTTGGCAAAAGGATTTGCCCTAATACATGTTATGGCTAACATACGTCATGTATGTTGTAATGTGTAGTCTAAGTGTTTGTAGAAATGTTTGAATGAGTATGGAATTTGTATTCGTGCTTGCCATGATTATCCGTCATGGATACGTGGTGGTTGCGTGTGTGACAACTCCCTGGTGAAAGGAATTGCCCTAATACATGATGTGGTCGACATACGTCATGTATGTCGAAGTGTGTAGTCTAAGTATTTGTAAAAATGTCTGTATGAGTAAGTATTTGGTAAATTATACTTTATATGGGTGTTGAGATAAGATTCTCAACTACCTTAACTGTGTGTATAAATCCCTCCATGAAACTTACACTATATTGTTCGTTTTACGTATGAAGTGCATATGTGTGAAATCATGTTTATGTTATGTTTCATGAAATGCACAAATGGTTGATATTGCTTGAAGTATTAGTTTAATGTTGAGGTGCCTATTTATATATGATTCCTTATTATGTTGAAGTGTGGTTGGGATTATGATATAGTCGAGGAAATCAGTAACAGATTCTAATCAGGTGGCTGAGGTGGTCTCGCCACATAGGACGTGTTCAATGAATCCGATCTGTACTTGGGTTGTCCACAGTAGTTAGGCCACACACAGTGCTTACACACTTCATGTCGATCAACTCGATGTGCGCTCGTACCAATCGAGTTCATCAAGTAACCCGATTGACCCAATGTATGTTCACCATGTATGGACGCTACTGCTTGAACCTAAGGTACCAAACTCACCTATGGAAACCCCGTTAACCTTGGTACCGTGATCCGCTAAGACTCATGAGCCAGACATGGTGGTTTGGGACATCGTGGTCAAGCTGTTGGCCTACGCCGGGGTGACGAGCCCACCCGTAGTGACCAATGAGCAATCCAAGCTCGTGAGCCGAATACGGTAGTATGGGACGCTGTATTTGAGCTGTCGGCTTATGACTAGGTGATGAACCATTCATAGTGACCTCGAACATACTCTGAGTCTGTGCTAAAGTGACGAGCCTTTCTGTAGCAAGTAGAGTATAAGCTTGGCGTGCATTGAGGTGACGAGCCCTTACAGTGACCTGGAATCGCAACATCATATGAGATTTGCTAGGACTGACGACCCTAGAATGGATCATTGTTTGAAAAATGATATAAGGGAGGTACCTTAGTTTTTCAATCTTGTTGTATGAAAAGGACTAATAAGAACTTGGTAATCACGCTCATGCACAACATTGCATGTGCCTTTGGCATTGAAGTTGAGCATTAAAGAAGTGATTGCATGCCGTGACCGTGAGATGTAGTTCACAGAGGGAGTGCAGACGAGGGCATACATCATTAATATATATCATCCTTGCATTAACCAGAGTACTTAGGAATGCTTGATTGTATTGCTTTATCATTACTGCTTGATTGAATTGATAACATGTTAAACTTTACCTTATAGCTCCACTGAGTTGATCACTCACTCACACGTTATGGGACGGTGTTTTAAACACTAACCAGACCCTGTCTTAGCTGCAGGTGATAGCGATGCCTACGAAGCGGATCCCGACTTTGAGAACGACGAGGAGGCATTCTCCTACATGCAGTTGTTAGACGGGTATATGTAGATCGTTCTGATCGATGAGGCTGTAGGGTTTAGATACTATAGCTGGACCACCACATTTTAACATTTTGTATCTTGAACGATTCATTTAATTGTGTAACCTGGAACATGATTATACTCTCGAGATGTACCACCTCTTACATACTTTATACATATTTATTACAGTCTTCTGCTGGCGTAATTTAAATATGTCTCTGGAGTATGATATGTTGTTTTAGTCTAATCTCACTCATGTTTAAAGTACTAATACCGACAACATTTAACTCATCATTATCTATGTTGCATAAGTGATGCGTTGGAACTCGGGAATTGGGCTCTTATTTGACCTCCGATTTTCAGGGCGTTATAAGTTGGTATTAAAGCATGATTTGGATTAAACTGGACCTGGGTTATGGTCACACGACGTACGCTGACGTAAATTCGACATATGAGGGTGCGAGAAAATATAGAAACAGACGTAGGATTCCCAACTTTGCCAAATGGTGAAATTGATAGAGATCGATCGTAGAAATTGGACCCGTAGGCCTTAATGATCACATGGAATGATCCCAACACCTTTTAAGATTATCACTCGATGGGTTTAGATGAAGATTTAACCAATCCCACGCTAGAACAACCCGTGATACGTGAATGTATGCAAGATTGAACCCGAAATGACTCAAATGGAGTCGGGGGCCTAAAACGGCCTAAATCGGAGGGATAAAAGTGGACCCCGCACAGATACGGCATCCCGAGGTGGGGATGACATCTCCCCTGGGGTGAGCCCTCACCGGAATCACCAGGGACCGACAATGGCATCGCCGGTTCGGTGAGGCCTCATCGTCCAGTCAGACCGGGCCTATCGGGCCTGCACTGGTTGGTCAGGCCGATGCTGGTAAGGCGTTGTGTGGCCCACCAAATCAAGTGAAACTGTTTCTAATCAGTCCATTTGCTTCCCCTCTTCATTTCCCACCCCTCCAAGATTTCCTTTCTCTAAAAAAACCCCAAATTTCCCCTCTCAAATCACCCCTCCATCTCTAGATTCGGACGACTAGTCATACGTATAGTCGTCTTTTAGTTGCTTTGTTGTTTATTTTCTTGTTACTATGTATAACCTTGATAGGCTTAGGAATGTGGTAGTATAGTTTGTAGGTTTTAGTGTGTGGAACCTTGCATAGACTAGCTCACATGCATTTCCTATCATGATCCATGTAATGTTGCATCTCATGTATTATGACAAATTTTAGTGAATGAAATGTATGAAGCTTCTTTAAATTTGATATGCGAATAACTTGCGAATGCGTGGTTGATGTTATGCTAAATCTCACGGGTTGCACCCTATGTTGCATATAGGGAATGCCACCTAAGAGCACGTGGAGCACGACACGTCTCACCCCTGGTGACTCGTTTGACGGGAAACCTCCCATCAGCGATAGCCATATGGACCCTAGTTTGGGCCCGTCCCACGAGACTATGCCGGATTCTCAATCGGCCATTGGCCCCAATAATGGGCTGACACCTGCTACAACACCTTTTTTTTTTACACATGCACACACACCCCCACACACTCACGCCGTGGGTACTCGAACCCTTGACCCGGTGTTAAAACTCCAAGGAGTCTACCACCCGAGTAAGAGTAAGGACCCACCTGCATAGTCTCATGGGACGGGCCCAACACCACCCATGGCACCATCTGCGAATGCTGACACCTGCTACAACACCTACGACACCTGTGGCACCATTTGTTGCACCACCCGTGGCACTATCTGTGGCACCACCTGTTCCTGAGCAGAACAGTGCATCTCTTTTGATGTCACACGTGCCTTAGTTGGCTCCTCCTTCTGATAGGTTCAAGCAGATAATGTTGTTGATGCAGCAGAGCAGCTGCAGCTGCTACTGCAGCAGTAGTAGCAGCAACAACAGCTCTTGGCCACCCTTAGGGGAATCTTTGCCCAAGGCATGGGTGTGACTCCACTTGCACCTTTTGTACACCCTGTTGGAAATGCGGGTGCTAGTGGCCTCTTCGAGCGATTCCAGTGCTTGCGGCCTCCTACCTTTGCGGGTACTCACAGACCTGAGGAGGCCGAGTATTGGCTTGATCGCATCTCCATGATGCTAAAACCGCTGCACTGCATAGAGCCTGAGCAAGTGGAGTTGGTCACCTTTAGGTTTGAGAAGGAGGCCTGCCTCTGGTGGGACAGTATCCTGCGGACTGTTGTGGTTGAGTATGTATGGATGTGGGCCGTGTTTGAGACCCACTTCCACTAGAAGTACTATCCCCTCACCTATTGACACGAGAAAGAGAATGAGTTTCTTCGCCTCCGTTAGGGAGGGATGTCGGTGACAGAATATGAGAACCGATTCACGGAGCTAGGCAGGTATGCTCCATTGATACTGGGAGATCAGCCGATGCAGATGCGGCAATTTTCTGAGGGTTACGACCCGAGATCCGCTCGAAGATGTGCTGCACAAACATATCTACCTATGCTAAATTAGTGGGCATGTCTCTGCGAGCTGAGCAAGATGGGGACAGGCTGTCCTGTACATGGGTGCCTATGACTCCTAGGCTTCGACCTGATCTATCGAGCAGACCGTTCCTCGGTAAGAGACCGCGTGCAGATTTACCTCTTAGGCTTATGGCTTCACCGGCCCCGATGAGGTGACTAGACGTTTAATGTACCTAATGTAAGAACCCAGGACACATAAAGCTAAATTTCTTCACCAGGATGAGGGACAATGGGTTTTCGCCACCTCGGAGGATCAACTGCCAGCTTCCTCAGGTCATACTAACTCCACCTCTGCGGTCAGCACCAACCCATCTATCCTTTCGGCCACCTGCACCTCGATTCAGGCTACCTCAGAGACCTATGACACCGCAGCCGAATCGTTCACAGCAGGCTAGGGTGCACTCACTGGCAGCTGAGGCATCTGAGAGATCAGACGCTGCATCGATGGCTTTTGAAGTCACGACACATATTCAAGGTACTCCCGTCTTCTTATTGGTGGACACTGGGTCCATTATTTCGATCATCTTATGCACTGCAATCAAGCGACTAGTGTTGAATACTGCTCCTACGAAGGAAGTGAGACTCACTACCATTATAGGGACCTTTTCAGATGTTACTCGAATTTGTGAGGCTTGCTCAGTAGATTTGGGTAGCAGGACGGTGATCGTTGACCTGATTGTCACCCCACTATGGCATTTCGACATTGTTCTCGAAATGGATTGGCTCACTGAGATGAGGGCAGAGATAGATTGTAAGGCCAGAGTCGTGACAGCCTACGGACCTGAGGGCACGGTCTTTACTTTTTCAGTTCATGTCAGTTGGCCCTGTCGAGTTAGTTGTTACACTGCCTTGTTAGAACGTGTTGAGAACCTGACGTTAGAGGGCACGCCTGTAATTCCGAATTTCACGGACGTATTCAGGATGATTCCTGAATTACCCCCTCGGCGCGAGATCGATTTTATTATTGATCTTGTGCCTGGTGTGACACCCATTTCATTGCCAACATACTGCATGCCTCCATGTGAGATGGAGGAACTGAGAAGACAGATTGATGGTTTGTTTGAGGTAGGTTTCATACGACCGAGTGTGTCCCCTTGGGGAGCGCCTGTGTTGTTTGTGAAGGAAAAAGACGGTTCATTGCGATTATGTATTGATTATTACAGGTTGAACCAAGTGACGGTGAAGAAAAAGTATCTTTTGCCTAGGATAGATGATCTGTTCGATCAGTTGAAAGGGGCACAATATTTGTCAAAGATCGATCTGCAGTTAGGGTATCACCAGTTACGCGTCATGGATGAGGACATACAGATAACTTTCAGGACCAATTTTGGACACTATGAGTTTCTCGTGGTGTCGTTCGGCCTTACGAACACACCGGCCGTGTTCATAGACCTGATGAACAAGGTGTTTCGGCTGTTTCTGTTCCGGTTCGTCTTCATGTTTATTGATGACATTTTGATATACTCTAAGAGTCGAGAAGAGCACGAGGAACACCTACGAGCAGTCTTGGATACTCTGAAGAAGGACCAGCTGTTCGCACAGTACAAGAAGTGCGACTTCTGGAAAGAGAAAGTTAAGTTCCTGGGACATGTGGTATCCAAGGAAGGGATAACAGTTGACCTATCTAAGGTAACCATGGTTCAGGACTGGGAGCAGCCCGGTTTGGTTATTGAAGTGAGGAGATTTCTTAGTCTGGCAGGGTACTACTATCGATTTATCAGGGACTTCTCCAAGATTGTCAGACCGTTATCTCAGTTGACACGGAAGGATCTGAAGTTCGCCTGAAAGGAGAAGACAGAAGCAGCTTTTCAGGAGCTGAAGGACAAGTTGACGTTTGCCCTTATGCTAGTATTGCTAGAGCAAGGGGTCAAGTATACTATATACACCGACGTGTCTTATGTCGGTTGGGGTTGTGTCCTTATGCAGAATGATAGGGTGATTGCTTATGCCTCGATATAGTTGAAGAAACACGAGAAAAATTACCCTACACACGACCTAGAGTTAGCGGCTGTCATCTTTGCACTGAAGCTCTGGAGACATTACCTCTATGGAGAGGAGTTCGAGTTCTTTTGTGACCACAAGAGCCTTAGATACATATTCAAGCAGCGAGACCTGAATATGAGATAGCGGCAATAGATGGAAACCTTGAAGGACTTCAAGTTCGAGTTTCCTCCCATTCGGGCAAGGCTAACCTTGTGGCTGATGCGTTGAGCCGCAAGAAGACCATAGAGTTTGTGGCTCCACTGATGATGTTAGAATGGGGTATGGTAGAGTTCGTGCGAGACTTCGAGCAGCTCACTATGTAGGAGCCGTTGGAGAGCATCGCGCATGTTCATGTGCAACCACTTATTGATGATAGGATCATTGAGGCCCAGAAGGACAATGGATAATTGGCTGAGCTTTGAGAGCAGGCTAGCAACAATGAGGACGCCGAGTGGAGAGTTGGTACGGATGGAGGCCTACGTTACTGTGACTGTCTATGCGTCCCAGACACTCATAACTTGAGACGAAAAGTTCTCGAGGCAGCCCATAGTTCGAAGCTTGCGATGCATCCTAATAGCATAAAGATGCATCGAGACATGAAGAGATCGTACTGGTGGGACAACATGAAGGTCCACATAGCAGATTATGTGTCTCGTTGTCTCACGTGCCAACAAGTCAAGGTAGAGCATCGCCAACCTCCTGGACTACTTCAGCCCATGCCCATAATGGAATGGAAGTGAGATTTCATCTCTATGGACTTTATCTTAGGGCTACCGAAGACGAGGAAGGGTTATGACTCTATTTGGGTGATTGTGGACCAGTTCACAAAATTGGCTCACTTCCTCCCGATTAAAGTCTCGAACTCTGAAGACGAGTTGGCCAGATTGTACATCAAAGAGATTGTACATCTGCATAGAGTTCCCTTGGAGATTGTGTCAGAATGAGACACGCGATTCACATCCATCTTCTGGACTCGCATCTAGGAAGCGATGGGGGCTAAACTGAAGTTTGGTACCGCGTTCCACCCACAGACTGACGGGCAGATGGAACAGGTAAATTAGGTGTTGGAAGATATACTGCGAGCTTATGTGCTTGATTTCAAGGACAGTTAGGATGATCTGTCTTCCCTATGCTGAGTTTGCATAGAACAGCAGTTTTCAGGTGAGTATTAACATGGCTCCCTATAAGGCCTTGTATGGGCGCCCTTGTCGAGCACCGTATTGCTGGGCAGAGGTTGGTGAGAGGAGTTTGATTGGCCCAGAGTTAGTACAGGCAACCTCAGAGAAGATAGACATTATCAGACGTTGACTTCTGACAGCGCAGAGCAGACAGAAGAGCTACGTTGATACGAGGCGGTGGTAGCTAGAGTTCGAGTTCGGGGACCACGTGTTTCTGAATGTTTCCCCAATGAAGGGCTTTCTTTGGTTTGGCAAGAAGGGGATGCTTACACCGAGATTTATTGGCCTATTCTAGATACTTGATCGAGTGGGTGTAGTGGCATACCGCCTTGCTCTGCCCACTCCATTAGCAGGCGTTCACAACGTATTTCATGCATCTATGCTGAAGAAATATGTTCCCGATCCTTCCAACATTATCAGATGGGAGCAGGTACAGTTGAGTGAGGACGCTACTTATTACTGTGACCGACGTGTATCCTAGACAGGAAGGAGCGGGTACTGCGTAGCAAGGTTATCCCACTTATGAAAGTGTTGTGGACGCAACATGTAAGACCGTATCCTAATTCGTACTGTTTCGTCACTTCCCGCGATCCTTCTCATCAAATTCCGGTGACCTGCGACCTGTAATCGACTTTGCGCACGACCGTAAGCCATATCCTATAAAATTGAGTCGGCCTGATCCGAGACTTGTATCATTGCGACCGCACCCTCGCCACGGTTCCAACGCCGTAACTCACGCACCGATCTGATACCCAGACGTGGAGATGTGGACCCACGTTCAGTTCGAGAAAAAACACCGCGCGTTGTAAATCTCAAGAGAATCTCTACAATATGTCAAATCAATCCCATCAATTACCTCTCATGTCAAGTACAAAACACTCATGCTTTCTTTCTCCACAAGTCAAGCAAACCCAAAGTCAACCAATCCATCACCTCACCCATCACTCACCTCACATCTATCACTCACATCTATCCCAAAAACCTTAATCCTAGCCATCCATTCCCCATCTCCACCATTAAAGTGAAGCTTAAGGAGATAGGCGTTCCAACGGACTGAGAAGAACAAATGGTGGGTGCTCATTAGGATAGATTTTCTCATGTTTTGATGATGGGCCAAGTGAGGCCTACCGATTGATAGTGTGGATCTCACTTTGGACCCTTGATGTGGCCGATGGACCACCTTGATCCTCATGATCATTCCATGATGGGGCCATTCTCCATGGACCCCATCATGATGTTTATTTTTCTTGAATGCATAGGGTCATCTAGACCTTACATTTGGTGGAGAAAGGATCTCCACCGTCGATTTTTGGTTTGATGGGCCCACATGCAATGAGACCCACTTGATGTATGATTGTATGCATGGATCGGAGGGCCCATAGTGTCGGGGTCCCTCCATCATACGTGTCCCGTCTCTCTCTCTTTATCTCTCTTTTTTTCTTTTTATGTGATGATATGTCCATATGGCCCACCCGAATGGACCCCACCATAAATCATGTATTTGATCCAAATGATTTGTAAGTGGGGCCCACTTGCATATATGTTGTTCCATACCACCCAACTAGGTGGTGGCCCACCTAAGCAGGGCCCACCTTAATGGTATTTGCCTTGCCCAGAACCATCCAGCGTCTGGACGTGGGTTGGGAAAAAAACACAAATATTGGCTTGATTCTCAAGCCTTGGAGAATGGCTCACTCGTGTAGGCCCCACCTTGATATATGTGTTCAATCCAAGCCATCTATCCCCTTTTCTACTTCATTTTAGGCGTTGAGCCAAAAAATGAGACCTATCCAATTATCTGGCGGGCCGTGACATTGAGAATGCTAGTATTTTTCGCTAAAACTTGGGAAAATGATTACTGGGGTCCACGAGAAGCTTGGACCCACCTGAAACTTGTTTTGGACCCCTAATTTTGTGGGACAGATGTAATGGACGGGGTAGATCTTGTTAATGTGGGTCCCACCTAAGAAAATAAAAATAAAATATATACATTGCATGCCTTTGTTTCCTTGACGTCCAGGGAGTCTGGACGACCAACATACAAAAAAAAAGGATGCGCCCATTAGCTCCAGTTGTGGACCTTATTATGATGTATGTTCTACATCTATGCCGTTCATTTAATGGGTCCCCTTGAATGATACGTTGGATCCACAAATCAGCCATAAAAAGTCCTCAGATGGCCCACACCATTAGCATTCATGCGATGGTATGCCAAATCACATGGAGTCAAATGCTGGGGTCCACATGCAGCTTAGACCCACCTGAAACTCGGTTTGGACCATTACATTGGTGGGACACACACAATGAATGGGTTGGATTTTTCTAGGCGGACCCCACCTATCAAAAACCACCATATTATTGGTTTTCAACAAAAAAAGAAAAGAAAAGAAAAGGAAGCAGAGGCGGGCGGCCGTGTAGGTAGGAAACCACGGCTCCAGCCATGGGCCCCACCTTGATGTTTATTTGTCATCTAATCCGTTCATATTGTGGGCCCTCAGGAAAGTGGGACACCCTCCAAAAATCAGTCTCATCCAAGACTCAGGTGGCCCACACCATTTGAAATAGTGTAATTGAATGTCTACCCTTGAAAACCTTTTTGGGGCCCACAGAAGTTTCAGATCAAGGTGAAATTTGTTTTTCCTATTCATTCAGGTCCTAGAGACCTTGTCAATGTGTTGGATGGAAAATAAACGTTATGATGGGCCCCACATGGGACCCACAGTGACGTATGGGTTTCATTTCCACCGTCCAGGCGGACGGTGGAGCCCACAATAATGTATGTGTTTTATTCATACCGTCCACAGGCAGTGGACGGTTGGACCCACTAGCGTGTATGTGTGTGTACACACACACACACACACACATATATATAATACACCATGTATATATTATATCTAATATACTTGATGGTGGGCCTTCATGTGGACCCCACCATGATGCTTGCGTTGCATCCAATCGGTTCAGCCATTTTAAAAGCCCATTTTTTTATGGCATGAGTTCAAGTGGACCCCACCATTTAGGGTAATGGTCAAGGACGCCCACCGTTCAAAAATCTCTAAGGGCCGTTGTAGCTTCCTAACAAGTAAATATTTATTTTCCCACTTCATCTACCACTATGGTAGTTTATGAATAGGTTGGATGAGAAACATATGTAATAGTGGGCCTTAGGAATTTTAATCACCACTTTTATTTGGTATGACCCATTTGATATACTTAAGGCCCCTGTGAGTATGCCCATTTAATATATGGCTCACCTTGATGTATTGGTGGCCTATTGTTGAGGCCCACCTTCATATTTATGAGGCCCATTGTGATGTATTAGGGTCCATGGGTCAAGGCCCATTGTGATGTATTAGGGCCCATGGGTTAAGGCCCACTGTGATGTATTAGGGCCCATGGGTTAAGGCTCATTGTGATGTATTCAAGACCATTGTTGAGGCCCACCTTGATGTATATGGGGCCGTTGTCGAGGCCAACCTTGATATGAATGTAAGGCCTATGTAAGAGGCCCATCTTGATATATTTGTGGTCGTCTTTTGAGGCCCACCTTGGTATATATATGAGGCCCAAGTGATTAGGCCCAACTTGATGTATTTGTGACCCATTGCTGAGGCCCACCTTGATATATATGAGGCCCAAGTTATGAGGCCCGTTTGACGTATTGGAGGCCCATGGGTCAAGGCCCAATGGGATGTACCTGAGGCCCATTGAATGTGATTCCATCGTGGTGTATGTGTTGACCTTTATGGTAAGTCGTGCCTTGGGAACAATGTTGGTTTGACGTCCGCATTGTAAGAATAATGTTGGTTAAATGTCCGCATTATGACTCTCCCTAGGGCCCATTGATAGGCCCATACTTGTTATGTGTAGGACGTCTAGGCCCATCTTCGTTGTGAGAGTAGTTCATCACCTTATAACATGCTTAGTGTAACTCCATGATTTATGCCCATATGCATCATATGTATGCCTGATATGAGGATTGTTTGATCATAGCATATGCCATTGGGCAGACTATTTACGAGACTCCTTATGAGACGGAGTGCCCACATTATCGTGCCGTACGTGCAGGATTGCTGCATGATTGGACAGTGTGACTCATGCATTCCGCATATATGTGACTTGATCAATGTACGCCCTAGTGACATCAGGGTCGTGGCCTCCACAGGCACATCGTGGATGGCTAGATGGGACACCGAAAATAATTGGTTCTAGCATTGTGGGCACTTAGGATGTCCTTGGGTGAAAATCTCAGAACCTCCTTGGTACCAGGAGTTGCTTCAACGTTTAGACCGAGTGAAATATGAGCGTTGGTGCCTATACCATGAGGCCATGTCTCCCACTGTGTCGTGGTCGGTTGGAAGGGGGTATGGCCTTATCCGCTCGAGTGAGGGGGCTATAAGCTAGGCTGAGTATGACCAGATCGTAAATGGGTCCGCTATCGACGAGCCGGGTAGGTATTGACAGACTACTGGCTAGGCGGATAGTGAGGTCTCTTCCACTCGCAGGGCTGTGCAGTTAGGGAGGAGGCAGTCGGTGTGGAGTGTAATAGACCCCGGTGATTTCCTAGAGAGGAACCGTACTGATATGTGGACTTGATATGAGGACTGACATAATATTATGACACCCCGTCACTATTGTACATGTGGGCGGGCGCACGTGGGTGGACGCTGATGTGGGTGGGTGTGATGTGGGAGGGGCTGAGGCCTGGGCGAGCTACCAGCGGTTGGCAGGCTACTGTGCTGACAGGCTACTGAGTAGGGGTTGCATACTCATTCATTCACTATCACCTCGGGTTGGCGGTGCGTAACTATTTGTTATGTGTACCTTCGCAATGGCCAAGATTTCGGTTGGGGCACGCGACTAACCTGAGATCAGGAGTCTACCTCATTGTGTTTGACTATCCAAAGTTTGACTATCCAAATTTAAGTATGAGACTGGTTTGAATAGAATTCTCTTGTGATGGACCCCGTAGCCTGCGATACTACGTACTATCACCCGACTTCACTCCAGTTTGGTCATTTCATTCGCATCGCATATTACATTTCATCCATGGCATATGACATTTGGATTGCTACGTTTCTGTACTTATATGGCTTATAAGGACTTGATAGGACCTGCATATTGCATCACATCTGCAGTATATAATATATGGCTCATTATGATATGCATTGCGTACTCTGATATTATGTGACTTATGAATTTACTAGTATATTTCTGCTTACTCTGATATCGTATGATCCATGACCTGGTCATTTTTTTCCTGCTTATCTCAGTGATGTATGGACTCTGTTGTATACTCGGCACTTACCTTACACACACTTACACCACCCTCTAAGCTTTTGTAAGCTTATGCACGATAGATGCGTGCAGGTGGCGTTAGGTTGGAGCAGCGTTGAGCTTGGAGCGTGTAATGATTTTCAGGAGCTCTGATT
Source organism: Magnolia kwangsiensis (assembly GCA_037074715.1). Lineage (NCBI taxonomy): Eukaryota > Viridiplantae > Streptophyta > Magnoliopsida > Magnoliales > Magnoliaceae > Magnolia > Magnolia kwangsiensis. Next base: position 146,705,197 of record CM073572.1, read on the forward strand.
TTGATATATGTATTTTCCTTTCAGCATTGTATTCAAGTGATTATATTAGTGGATATGTGATGAAGATGTTGCCTTTATGATTTGGGTAAACTTGTGGTTATGCTTATTACAAGACAAATGTACGTTGAAAAATCCTCCTTGTAGGATCCCAAGATCGAAATCTGGTGTATGCTGCACTGGGAGCCGAGAATGGGGTACTACGGAGGTTGTCGGCATCGGATTCGGCGATCGGGATTCCTGTGAATATGATTTCCGGGTTTAGGGCGTGACACACCATACTAAAGAAGAGGCTACTTGGGACACAGAAACTGGGGTCCGTAAGAACTACCCTCAGATTCTCGAGGAGTACGAAAATGTACTAATTTTGAGGATATTTTTTTAAGGGGGGTAGATTGTAACATCTCAGAAAAATCCATACAAAGACCTAAGTACCACCTCAGGTAGAAATCACTCAGGACCAAATCGCTTAGAAATTAGACGAGAATTAACTAAGTGCTAAACTAGATTACTAGTGAAATTAAGTCCAATCACTTTAAATATGATTTACAAGACCCAAAACTTATAGAATCGTTAACGTTATATTATCCTAAAACCTAGGATCAATCTCTAAACCCAGTTGCTCTCAGGAGCACATTGAAACTCTGAATCAGACCTGGACCACGCATCGAAAGTCTGATAACTACGGAACTATACGATTAGGACCGCCTTACTGGGCTTGACAACCATCTCGGAAATCAAGCCGTAACAGTATCCAGAAATGTATAACTTGAGCCCGGAGCGAAGTATATGAGAAATGCGAATATCTTTAGAAAATGAACTGAAACTTAAGGGAATTGAGTCGGTTTGCTTGTAGGCCAAGTATAAGGATTCAGATCGTCAGAATCTGACCCAATTACACCCTCGGATCAGAAAATTTTTTCAACACATGTCAGTGTACTTGTGACCCTGATAGAGTACCGGTGACTGTCAAACTGAAACTAGTCCGCCACGGTCGATTTGTAAATCCGATCAGATTGAAAACTTAGCTTGACCTAGATCCAATGTCAGGGAGCTTAAGTTCGACTGCATGCAGAAAAGAGATATCCAGAAGTGCTTCATTGAGTCGAAACAGATGGGTTTTGACTATAATCTAAGTATACCACGACCCTGGGGCCATTGAGCTCACGTTTGAGCCTATATAAGGGTCTTAAACCCTCTCTCTCCCTTCACATACAAATTTGCAAACCCTAGAGAGAGAAGAGAGAGAAAAGAGAAGCAAATAGAGAGAAAGAGAGAGAGAGTGTGTGGGAGATTGTTCTCGGGACTCAATCTCGCCGTTCCACTTGCTTATCCACCATTCCTGTATTGTTATTCGGGCGATTTCGATCCCACTCTTAGGTAAGAAAACCTAACCCTAATTTGTTTTAAGGTTTCAGATAGTGTAAGTGATGAAATAACTAACCCAATTCATATTATAGGTTGTCATTCTACCGTTGACAAAGACTTAGTGTCTAAACTAAATTCATTACGCATTTACCGGCGAAAGGTGCGGACTATAAACGTTTAGGTTATGGTTTTTAAGGCTTTCAATGCCAGTTAATGATTTATAACTGACGTGGATGCCATTTCATATGCTAAATGCGATGCTTGTTTCGCTTTACAGATATATATGAACTCTGTTGAGTATAGTGTATTCCATGTATTTGTCAAAATGATTGAATGTGTGTAGAATTTGGATTCATGTTTGACATGATTATCCATCATGGATATAGGATTGTTGTATATGCGACAACTCCTTGGCAAAAGGATTTTCCCTAATACATGTTATGGCTAACATACGTCATGTATGTTGTAATGTGTAGTCTAAGTGTTTGTAGAAATGTTTGAATGAGTATGGAATTTGTATTCGTGCTTGCCATGATTATCCGTCGTGGATACGTGGTGGTTGCGTGTGTGACAACTCCCTGGTGAAAGGAATTGCCCTAATACATGATGTGGTTGACATACGTCATGTATGTCGAAGTGTGTAGTCTAAGTATTTGTAAAAATGTCTGTATGAGTAAGTATTTGGTAAATTATACTTTATATGGGTGTTGAGATAAGATTCTCAACTACCTTAACTGTGTGTATAAATCCCTCCATGAAACTTACACTATATTGTTCGTTTTACGTATGAAGTGCATATATGTGAAATCATGTTTATGTTATGTTTCATGAAATGCACAAATGGTTGATATTGCTTGAAGTATTAGTTTAATGTTGAGGTGCCTATTTATATATGATTCCTTATTATGTTGAAGTGTGGTTGGGATTATGATATAGTCCAGGCAATCAGTAACAGATTCTAATCAGGTGGCTAAGGTGGTCTCGCCACATAGGACGTGTTCGATGAATTCGATCTGTACTTGGGTTGTCCACAGTAGTTAGGCCACACACAGTGCTTACACACTTCATGTCGATCAACTCGATGTGCGCTCGTACCAATCGAGCTCATCAAGTAACTCGATTCACCATGTATGGACGCTACTTCTTGAACCTAAGGTACCAAACTCATCAATGTAAATCTCGTTAACCTTGGTACCTTGATCCGCTAAGACTCATGAGCCAGACATGGTGGTATGGGACACCGTATTCGAGTTGTCGGCCTACGCTGGGGTAACGAGCCCACCCGTAGTGACCAGTGAGCATCCCAAGCTTGTGAGCCGAATACGGTGGTCTGGGACGTTGTATTTGAGCTGTCAGCCTATGACTAGGTGACGAGCCATTCGTAGTGACCTCGAACATACTCTGAGTCTGCGCTGAGGTAACGTGCCTTTCCGTTGCAACTAGAGTATAAGCTAGGCGTGCATCGAGGTGACGAGCCCTTACAGCGACCTGGAACTGCAACATCGTATGAGATTTGCTAGGACTGATGACCCTAGAATGGATTATTGTTTGAAAAATGATATAAGAGAGGTACCTTAGTTTTCTAATCTTGCTGTATGAAAAGGACTAATAAGAACTTGGTAATCACGCTCATGCACCGCATTGTATGTGCCTTTAACATTGGAGTTGAGCACTGAAGAAGTGATTGCATGCCGCGACTGTGAGATGAAGTTCGCCGAGGGAGTGCAGGCGAGGGCATACATCATTAATACATATCATCCTTGCATTAACAAAAGTACTTATGAATACTTGATTGAATTGATAACATGTTAAACTTTTCCTTATAGCTCCACTGAGTTGATCACTCACTCCCACGTTATGGGACTGTTTTAAACACCAACCAGACCTTGTCGTAGTTGCAGGTGATAGTGATGCCTATGAGGCGGAGCTCGACTTCGAGAATGACGAGGAGACGTTCTCCTATATGCTGTTGTCAGGCAGGTTTATGTAGATCGTTCTGATCGATGAGGCTGTAGGGTTTAGATACTATAGTTGGACCACCACATTTTGACATTTTGTATCTTGAACGATTCATGTAATTGTGTAACCTGGAACATGATTATACTCTGGAGACGTACCACCTCTTACATACTTTATACATATTTATTACAGTCTTCCGTTGACGTAATTTAAATTTGTCTCTGGAGTATGATATGCTGCTTTAGTCTAATCTCACTCATGTTTAAAGTAATAATACTGACAACATTTAACTTATCATTTTCTATGTTGCATAAGTGATGTGTTGGAACTTGGGAATTGGGCTCCTGCTCGACCCTCGATTTTCAGGGCATTACAGGAATGGAGGGTATTTTGGTTTGGTGAAAAGTCTCCCATATAACAGGGAATTATTTTGGTAACGTAAGTTTGCGCAAGTTTAATAAGGTACGTGGCTCAATAGTGAGATGTAAAATAGGAAAAAACTCGTGTAACAATTATAAGAGATATTATAGTAAAAATCTAACACTCCGGTTCCCGAAACCTGAGTACACTACTTTTTTCTTAATGCACGCACACACACCCCACACACTCACGTCGTAGTGGAATTTCACCATGTATGGGTACTCAAACCCTCGACCAGGTGTTGAAACTCCTAAGAGTCTACCATTGGAACAAGAGTAAGGACCCGAGTACATTACTTGTTTTCTAAAAACCTGAGTGTTTGTAACGCCCGTGAAAAATCCATACTTGGGCTCGAGTACCAACTCGACCCGAAATTGCGTAGAATTCATTCCTTTGGAAAATTTGACTAGGTTAGCTAGTGCAACGTTAGAATAGCTGGGAAATGGTCCCTGATCACTTTAAATACGTTCTACAAGGCCCGAAGCGAGTGGAACTAAGGGTGCTATAATGCTCTAAAGCCTCGGACCAAACTCTAAGCCGGTTTGTTCTCTGGACCACTTTGAATCTTTGTATTGGATCTAGACCGCACGTTGAAAGTCCGATACCTCCTATCTTAGACCGTTAGGACCGTCTAGCTGGGCTTGACACTCATTCCAAAAATCAAGTCAAACCGATTATCACAGGCTATTTCATTGAGCCCGGACCGAAGAGAGTGTGAATAGGGACATAGTTGGAATTTCAAATTCAAATCTGGCACACAAATTTGACGCATCAGTATTAAGCATTCTGACCGTCAGAATACAGCCAAATTACACCCTTGGATCAGGAAAAATATCTATTATATATCACGAGACTTATAGGCCTGATCTTGGTGCGGTGACCGTTAAACTGAAACTGGGCCGCCACGTGCGATCTGGGAACCCAACCGGTCTGAAAACTGGATGTATGCTAGATCTAGTATGCATGAGCTTAAGTCCGACCGCATTTGGCCAGGGGACCTCCAGAAATGCCCTTTTGGACCGAAACGGCCCCGATTTGGTTAGGCACCAAGTAAACATTGTTCCCAAGCCTATTTTGGGAATGTTTTAGGCTATAAAAGGGGTTGAAACCCTCACTCCTCTCTCCCATCCGAATTTGAGAGAAGCCCTAGCTTGGGAGAGAGAAAAAGAGTGAGAGATTGTGAGAGAGTGGGAGAGTTCTTCCCGCCACTTGTGCTACGTGTTGCACTTGCTTAAGCAACACTCCTCTACCGCTTTCCCCGGCGATTCCACCGCAATCCTAGGTAAGTAAAAACCCTAAATAGTTGGTGATTTGAGTTTTTCTTGTTTCCATAGCGATGTAGCTTATGGATCTTATGTATTAGGCTCCTTACTCGCCGTAGACGAAGCATATACACTCCGCTTCAATTCCCGAGTCTACAAGACACTAGGTGAGGATTTTAGACGCTTTGATTGACGGTTCCCAATACTTTCAATGTCGTTTAATAGTAGATTCTTGACGGCATCGCCGTTTGACATGTACAAAATGCTCTCCGTTTCCCGTTTCGTAAGCTAACGAAGAATATGAGATTTAGGGCATTTTAGTCATTTGTAGGAAGTACTGTTTGCATTCATATTTTGCTGATGTGATTGACATGGTTTGTTGTCGCATTAGGAAGTTAGGAATGCGTGCATAATTAGTTTGGCGAAGAGATTCGCCTAGTTGCACACTTTGGGTCGACATGCTATATGTAGACCTAAGTGTGTAGTGCATGTGTTTGTATAAATGCTTGTATTAGTATGTATTGAATTAAATGATGTTATTTGATACTTTGTGATTGATTTTTCAATTATTATGCCGACCTAAATGATTTTCTACATGTTGACAAAATGCATGATTTCATTACATGCATGGAATGTATGTGCTTGAGGATTTGCTTAAGTTGAATATGCATGGGAAGTATGCCTTGAAGATTTGCTTAAGTTGAAAGTTATAACATGTGCTAACATGCTCACATGATGTATTTCAATTCCAATACCTTGTATAGTAATTCCATAGATGTGTGGGACTTGACTTAGTCCAGGCAGTCGGTAACCGAGCGATTTCGTGGCTGACTGGTCATAGCCACGAACGACGCGTCGATGAATGTGATTCGTGTTGAGAGTTGGCGGCAGTGGTTAGGCCACGTGAAGTGTTTTACGCACTTCATGTCGTTCAATTCGATATGCGATCGCGCTAGTCGAGCCCGTCAAGTAACCCGACTGGCCGATGTTTGTTCACCTTGTATGTAACATAACTGCTTGAACCTAGGGTACTGAACTTACCATTGTAAACCCTATTAACCGTGGTACCTTGATCCACGAAGACTCATGAGCCGGGCATGGTGGTATGGGACACCGTGGTCGAGCTGTCGGCCTACGCTGGGGCCACAAACCTCCCCGTAGTGACCAGTGAGCACCTAGACTCGTGAGCAGATTATGGTGGTATGGGACACTATATTCTAGCTGTCGGCCTACACTGATCAGGCGACGAGCCCTTTGTAGTGACCGCGAGCGTATTCTGAGTTCACGGGAGGCGACGACCCTTCCGTGCAGTAGAGTACAGTAGGCCTGTATTGATAAGGTGATGGGGGAGCGGTGCAACGAGTGCGAGCAACAGCCCTGGCAGCCCTTGCAGTGACCTACGAAATGTACATCGTATGAGATTACTAGGAGTGACGACCCTAGACAGGATCCGTGTTGGGATTGATACAAGGGAGGTACCTTAGTTTCCCAATCCTGCTGTTTGAATGGACTAATAACAACTTGGTAATCATATCACCATAGCATTGCATGTGCCTGGAAGATGTGGAGCACTCTAGGGAGTGTGGCATGCCGCGGTCGTAAGATGTTGCCGTATGAGGGTGATCGTCGGTGAGGGCATACATCACGTCATATCATCTTGCATTAACAACAGTATTAGGACTTGTCTGATTTACTGCTTTACTATTATCGCGTGACTGAATTGTGAACATGCTAATCTTTGCTCTATGATTCCACTGAGTTGATCACTCATTCCCACGTTACGGGATGGTGTTTGCAACACCCACCAGACCCTGTTGTAGTTGCAGGTGACGATGAGATCCAGGAAGTGGAGCTAGATGATGACGAGGACCAGGATGAGTTCTCGTATATGCAGTATCATGACGGCTTCCCGTAGGTGACCTGGATCGAGGGGACATCAGTGGGACTTTTCTTTTTGAACATTATTCTTTTGTTATGTACATGTATATGAGACTCAGAGATGTAGTCATACTTTGGAGACAGTTGAGATTACTTTGTTTTTCCATACAGTGATATATATCTTGTTTAGTCTTCCGCTTGCTTTTATCACTGGATCTGAAGTATGAATTGCAGTTTTGGTATACTTTTACTCATGTGAATGCTTTAAATCAGACAACATTGAATCATAACCATTTTTGTTGCATAAGTGACGGTCTGGAACTCGGGAGTTGAGTTTATACACGACCCCCGATTTTCAGGGTGTTACAGTGTTAACCTTTAAATATAGCCTAAATTTCACGTACATTTTTTTTCTTTTCTTTATCAGAGTCAGTAATTTAGCAGAATAGAAACAAATCAAGTATAAGAGGGAAGTCCAAATATACATGCCCAATTATTCCAGTAGCTGCTTGAAAACTTATACAAACCAATATCCTAAGTATTTACAATTACATGAAAATATAAATTAAACATAAATGATATTTACAATCTAGGACTGCAAGATCATCTAGCTCATACTCCATATGAACACCAATATGTGCATTAACTACATCTCCTACACACTGAATATGGTTTGTACGCGGTTTGACCTAAAATTTTAATCCTAGTAAATCCCACTGATCTAAATGTCTTGATCAGGCAGAAGATCAAGATTTACCAAGATTAGAAAGTGATACCAGTGAATCACTGTTGTTCTGCGCAAGTAGGGGATCAATGTATCGGACTTAAACCTATTATAATCATCTATTCATGAACACTGTAAATAGAAAATTGTATTGTACTATTAGATAATGGGGAAGTTATCGAAAAATAAAAAGAAAGATATAATATTATTAGTTGTCACTTGAATGAACTTATAACCCACATAAATACCATGGAAAAATTATGACGTAGTTAGAATTGAAACATATCCCTGGTTTAAAAGGTACTAAAAAGAGTCCTAAATTTTTATGGAACCTTATACATTAGACACTTGGTTGGCCTTGAGACTTAAGAGTTGAAGTAGATTTAGATGTATATTGTTAAGAATACAAGTTGTGATTTCGCATTAGGATATATGATAGATAAGTACACAATTTGGACGATTTTATTACTTGTAATAGTGTTATTTGGGATGAGTATTATCAAGTCTCGAGGACGAGATTTTCTTTAAGGGGGGTAGACTGTAACACCCCGTACTTTTAATACTTTGGAGATACCATGAACACTTAGTATATACAAGTGTAGGATGTCAAATTAGTCTAGTTTATCTATTCGCCTACACTTAAACCTTATAGTCTTTGTACTCTTCAATTGTAAATTGAGCTATTCGGCCATTAGATTGATGAGATGGGCTGCTAATCTTCACCTTAATAACCCTAGAGGCCAAGGAACATTATAAACCCTTTCGACTTATAGTTCTAATGAGACCCAATCATTAACTTGTGAAATTAAACCTTTAGACCGTTAATCATTACGGTAAATTAGTCTGACCGTTGAATTATCTAGGGTCAATGGATAAGATCCTAAAACCCCTTTTAGAGGGCCATTCAAAAACTAAAATCATTTAAATATTATATCGATTGTTAAAGTATGATTGATAACCTTGGATATCACTTGAAGGTTTTTAATTAGTGGATACACACTTAACCTTAAAATCAACCATTAGATTGAAATTAAACAGCTCCAAGAACCATTAAAACCATTTGATGTGGAATATGGAAGGTCCTAACCATAAATTATTTTAAAATTTGAGGCCCAATCTACTAGATTCACCATTTATTGGGCCTATAACACTCAAGTTCAGAGCCCACTACTAGATCATCTTTATCCTGGCTTCTGTAACTAGATCTGTAAGGCCTGTATCCTAGCCCGTACTGTTCCGTATGCCTTCGTGGTCCTCCAGGTCGAATTTCGTCAATCCGCGATCTATTATCGGTGTTTGCACGTGATCCTAAGTCGTGTCTCGTATATTAGAATTGGATAGACCTGAGACTTGTATCATTGCGACCGCGCTGTCGCCGCGGTTCCAACGCTGCGTCTCGAGCACCAAGGCGATTCCCGGGGCAGGAGATATGGGCCCGCATTCAGTTCAAGAAAAACACTGCGCATTGCAATCTTAAGAGAATCTATCCCATCAATCCCATCAATCAAAGTACACATCACACTCTATCACTCAACCATCCCAAGTATAACCACCCCTCCCCTAAAGTCAACTCTTTCTTACACAAGTACACATCACACCCATATCTCTCTCTCTCTTACACCTTTCTCTCTCATCCCTCTCATTCTGCAAGCAAGCATCCCACGTCCAAGCAAGCTTCCATGGGAGAGCTTGTGTGGCCCACCTTCCTACCACCCAATCCAACCCTTAGATCATCATCTCAACCGTTGAAATTGTCCCCTTGGAGCACTAGATTGCATAGGCGAAAGGAGTTGATCTAGAGGTGGGTGCTTCTCTCTCTCTCCTTTTCTTTTATTTTGTATGTGAAGATGTGATTGTGTGGCCCACTTAATGAGTGGTGAGATGTGCAAACCATTCATTAAATGGACCTCACTTTGATGTGTGTATTACCCACATCATCCAACCATTTTGGGTGGCCCGCCTAGACAACATGTCCATAGGTGGGGCCCACCTTAAATGTATGTTTTAAGCAAGTATCCAGCATCCAAGGATGCTGGACGTTGCAACTTGAAGTGTGAGCTGACAGTGGGTGTACTGATGTCCAAAAAGAAGGGGTTTTGGGTGGGCTGCTTATGCAGGCCCCACCTTGATATATGTTTCTAATCTAAGCCGTCCATTCTGTTCCCTAGCTCATTTTAGACATTGAGCTGAAAAAAATGAAGCCAATCCAGTTCTCTGGTAGGTCACACCATCAAAAATCATGTGAAGACATGCTAAAACATATAAAAGTACTTGTTGGGGCCCACTTGAAATTTTTATGCATCTGAAACTTGGACTAACCCCTCCACCACGTGGGACACACATAACAGATGGACTGGATCATCTTGTTGTGGGCCCCATATATGAAAAAAAAATCAGCACTGACACTGTTGGCGCCAGCCTCTGACGCTGCAGCAAGCAGCGTCTCTGCTGACGCTAGAAGGAGGTGGGCCCCACCACAGGCCCCACCATGATGTGTGTCGAACATCAGCCCCATGCATTTGACGGGTCCCGTTTAAAAATGGGTCACCTTTAAAAATCAACCTTATATGATACTCAAGTGGCCCATGTCATAGGAAACAGTGGGATTGAGCATCTACCATTGAAACCCGTTTTGGGTCATAGAAGTTGTGGATCGACATGAAATTTGTTTTTCTTCTTTAATTCAGGTCCTTGTAATCCTATGAACAGATTAGATGGAAAATCAACGTTGTGGTGGGCCCCACGTGGGACCCACCTACCGTGAAATGACTTAACTTATGTACCTCGCACCAACTATGTAGCTGCTGCATTGACGTGAACTCTGTGGGTCCCACCTACCTGCTGTGATGGCGTCAGCAGGGGACTGATCACGAGGTGGTGTTATATCCAAACTTTCCAGGAATGGCATGTGGACCCCACCTTGATGTTTGAGCAGCCACACCATCCGTCCCTCTGTTTGGGAAATGGACCCCACTATCATGATGTATGTGCTTATATCACATTGACCATATGTTTGGACGTGGGCCCATCCCACACGTGTGACACGTGTGGGAGTGGGACCCACTTGAAATAGTCTGTCCAGCATCCAGGGTCTGGATGCTGGCTCCTTCAATATATATATATATATATATATATATATAAAATACTAAATAATGTAATATTATACTATGTATGCTAGTGGAGGGCCCCATGTGGTACCCACCTGCTGGATGGGTTGGATGGTATACCTCACACTTGCTAACGCTGCTGTAGTGACGTTACCAGTTCTGTGGACCCCATCGTTATATGTTTGTTTCATCTTTGCCATCCACCTGTTGTGTGGGGCGATCATGATGTATATGATTTACAGCCATACCATCCATCTCTGTGGACCCCACTTTGGCATGTATGTGCTCTAGATCGATGCCGTCCATCAGTGTTTCTTCAACGCCATCCATATAATTTGCAACCAGATACATGGGTGATGTACTGACGTTAACAAGTTTCTGTGGGGCACACATATGAGAGTGGTGAGGGGCCCACGCTGATGTATGTATTATATGTCCACGCCACCATCTACTGGGCCACAACATGATTTGTGTGTTACTTCCTAGACGTCCATCGGCCCGGACGTCAGAAGCTCAGTGAGCCCCATCACAAGATATATGTTATATTCAAGCCGTCCACCCATCTGGTATGTGTGGGATGGGACCCACCTTGAAGTACGTGCCTTACATCCTAGTCGTTCATCTGTTTGGGGATAGTGGGACCCCCTGCTATGTGTGTGTGTTGTGTGGCGCACACTTTGATGTATGTGTGTGTTCACCACACTGTCCATTTGTGTGGTCCGCCGTGATGCATGTATTGTATAACTATGATGGCCCATTGGTGCAGCCTGTGGATACGACCCACTTAATAATATATATGAGGCCCGTTGTTGAGGCCCACCTTGATATATATAAGGCCCATTTAAGGAGGCCTATCTTGATGTAGTTATAACCATCTGTTGAGGCCCATCTTGTTATATATGAGGCCCATGTGTTACAACTCATTTGATGTATTTGAAGCCCATGGGCCGAGGCCAGTGGGATGTACATAAGGCCCATTACAATGTGTGATTCCACCATAGTTTGTGTAATGGTATTTATGGCGGGCCATATCTTGAAAAAAATGATGGTTTGACGTCCATATTATAAGTTTAATGTTAGTTAAATGTTCGCATTGTCACTCTTCTTAGGGCCCATTGATAGGCCCAACTTGTTGTGTATGAGGCCCATGTGTAGGGCCCACCTGTGATGTGTATTAGCCCATGTGTAGGGTCCACCCATTGTGTATTAAGGCCCATGGGATGTGGCCCATTACGATATGTTCGGGGCCCATGGAATATGGTCCATTATAATGTACATGCGGCCCGTATATGGGGACCATTATGATGTTACATATGGCCTTGTGTGAGGACTAATGTGATGCATGTGAGGCTTATGTGATAAGGCCCACTTTGATATACTTGTGGCCCATTAGTGCGGCCTATTGATGCGACTCACTTGATGTGTATGAGGCCCATTAGTGCGGCCCATTGATGCAGCCCACCTGTTGTATATGAGGCCCATGAGCGAGGCCCAACGTGATATATTCGGGGCCCATGTGACGCGGCCCATAGTGATGTGTATGTAACCCTTGTATGAGGCCCATGATATTGTATATTAGACCCTTATGTGAGGTCATGGGCCCACTATATGTTTGGCCCTATGTAGGTCACTCCTTGGGAATAATGTTAGTTAGATGTCCACATTGATGGGTGATGATGGTTAAATGTCCATATTGTGACCTTCCCTTAGGCCCTTTGTTAGAAAAATTATCGATTCCGATTGACGTAACCAATTTACCGATTTTGATTATCGATCGATTCCGATCGTCATGACCAATTATCGATTTCGATTGATGTAACCAATTTGATTCTGATTATCGATCGATTCTGATTCTTGAGGTCGATTGTCGAGGCCCAATGTGATATATATGCGGCTCGTATTTGAAGCTCATTGTGATGTGCATTCAACCCATGTTGAGGACCAATGTGATGATATGCGGTGCGTATTTGAGGAGCTTTGTGATGTGCATTCAGCCCATATTTAAGGCCCATTGTGATGTATTTAAGGCCTATGGGCAAGGGCCATTTGATGTATTCGTGGCCTATGGGCAAGGCCCATTGTGATATGTATTAAGCCCATGATGCATGGCTGATTTAATGCATGCGAGGCCCAGATACGTGGCCCATTTGATACATATGAGACCCATGTATAGGGCCTACATGTCATGTAATTGAGGCCCATGAGCAGGGCCCACCTGCTGTCTATATGTGGCCTTGAGCAAGGCCCATTGTGTTGTATATTAGGTCTTTGTGTGGGGCCATAGGCCCATTATATGTTTGGCTCTATGTGGGCCATTCCCTGGGGGCAATGTTGGTTAAATGTCCACATTGTCGAGGCCGATCATGGATACTGATTATGAGTATGTGACAACATAGCATCATGATACATGCCCATACACATCATTTACATGTTTGTTATGAGATGCGATTGACCATTGCATATGTCATTAGGCAGGACGGTATGAGACTCCCTGATAGGTGAAGGTTATCTCATATGAGTGCACGACATACGCAGGATTGATGCATGACTAGATTGTATGACTTATGCATCTTGCATTATGTTGTTATTACTGTACACCCTAGCGACATCAAGGCTGTAGCCTCCACAAGCATGTCGTGGATGGCCAGACGGGATACCAAAATTTTTTTCTAGCATCGGACTACCATAAATGGCCCTGGGTGAAAATTTCTAAACCCTCTTGGTACCAAAGGATGCCCCAACGTCGAGACCGAGTGAATACATGAGCACCCGAGTGCCGAATACCAGGAGGTCACGTCTCTCACTATGTCGTGGTTGGTTGGGAGGGGGTGTGGCCTTACCCACTCGAGGATAGGAGGCATAGCTAGGTTGAGTTTGACCAGCTTATGAATAAGTCTGTTATTGACGTGCCGGATAGGTAGTGAAAGACTATTGGCTAGGCAGATAGTGAGGTTTCTTACGCTCACTTGAACTGTGCTACTGGGAGAGGGGCAGTGTCATTTGGAGTGTACTAAACCTCGGTGATGATCCCAGCGATGAACTGTATCGATATGTGGACTTATGGAGTAGGAGTTGCATACTCATTCATTCATTCATTCACTATCCACTCGGGCTGGTGGTGCGCAACTAATTGTTACGTGTACCTTCGTAATGGCCAAGATTTCGGTTGGGGTGCGCGACTAACCTGAGATCAGGAGTTTACCACATCGAGTCTGACACCACATCGAGTCTGACTATCCAAATTTAAGTATGAGACTGGTTTGGATAGAAGTCCCTTGTGATGGACCCCATACCCTGCGATACTATGTACTATCATCCCGACTTCACACTCCCGCATCGTCATTCCATTCGTATCGCATGTTGCATTACATCCGTGACATATGGTATGACTAATACCATTTGTGTTACTTATTAGGAATGTATATTACATTGCATCCTCTGCATATGATATTTGGCTCTCTATGATTCCTCATTTGCATAGTTACTTTCTATTGCGATTCTAATATTGTATGACTCATGCACTTGTTTGTATTTTCGCTTACTCTGTTATCGTGTTATTTATGACTTTGTCAGTATTTCTGTTTACTCTGATAATTCATGATCTTATCAGCATTTCTACTTATTCAGACATTGTACGGTTTATGGATTACCAGTATTTCTGGTATTGTATGATTTTAGCATTGTATTGAATACTTGGCACTTACCTTATGCACACACTTACACCACCCTCTAAGCTTTCTATAAGCTTATGCACGATAGATGCGTGCAGGTGATGTTAGGTTGCAGCAGTATTGAGCTTGAAGTGTGCAGTGGTCTTCTGGAGCTTGATTTTCTATTTATGTATTTCTCTTTCAGTATTGTACTCAAATGATTATATTAGTGGATATGTGATGACGATGTTGCCTTTGTGAATTCGGTAATCTTATGGTTATGCTTATTACGAGTTAAATTTACATTGAAAAAGAATCCTCCTTATAGGATCCCAGGATCGGAATCTGGCATATGAATGCTAAGAGCCGAGAATGGAGTATTATAGAGGCTGTCGGCACTGGATTCGACGATTGGAATTCCTGTGAATCCGATTTCTGGATTTGGGGTGTGACAAGATCTACCATTGAAATTCACTTAGATAGGACCTAGAAACTTTCATAATCGTTGATGTTCAGGTTTGGAGTGATCCGACCAGTGGATTAATGGGAATCCAAAATTAAAATAAAATCACTTAGTGTGGCCCACCTGAGCTTTGAATATATCTGATCTTTGGTTAGAGGGCCTAAGTGGGATTTCGAAAGTGAATGGATGGATTGGATTTGGAAAATACATCACTATGGATCCCACACATCGTGCATGTGTACGCCAACGGGCATGCACCTGCGACCACGAGACCCGAATAAGTCGGGTTTGATCGTGCTGACCCGATAACACACGAAAAAGGAGAGATTTTTCTCTCTTTTCCAACTCAAGTGGGATTCGAATGGAGGTCGTTCATGGGTGTCAACTGTAGCCCACCATCTGACCCGTCAGGGTAATTCGAACAATCCATCTGATTTAGAAAAAGGGTCTGACCAAACCCCTGGTATCTTCCATTGTTTCCATGCATGTGTGCATGCACGAATGTGGGAGAAACCATGCATGTGTGTGGTACATTTCGAAAACGAAAACTTTCTGCTGTTAACTAGTTGGAAATTCGCATGCAGGAGGACTCTTATAATTCTAGCCATCCAATGTTAGGAAATCCCACCCATAAGTTTAAAGTTCGAGCCATTTTAGGGTTTCCGCGACTACAGAAACAGTGGAAAGAATCTCCGCTGTTCATTTGCTAGCATAATTTCAACCCTCGATTTGCTTCTAGAAGCCTTCCAATCAATCCTCGACACCCATTCTAGGGCAACCAACAAGGCCATCTCCCACCAATTGTAATTCTCACGAAAAGCACGAGTTATAAAACCGCGGCTGAAAATATCGTAATCCGTCAAGATATCATTCATCATTGTCCAAAAGGTCTATGCCACAATGATCAGTGAACCAATGTAGACCATCCAGTTGTCTCAAAATGAAAGATGGCCCACTCGATCAATATCCATCATGATCAGTGGATCATCTTCCTCAAGAGAATGGAAAAACCCATCTTCACAGTATGAGCCTCATTGACAAATCAGATTTGTCCATCCTGTGGACCACGAAATCTGAGGCCCAACTATAACCCCGAATCTCAGCCATACAAACAGTCGCTAAAGAGATCAACAATAATCTCTCCTTGTTAATAGAGAATCATGGACGAAGCCTGTAATTAATTAGTTGATTAGGAGTCGATCTTTCAAGGTATTTAGGAGAGACTATATAAACTCTTTTAGGGCATTCTTTTCCTAAAATAGAAAGTTATAAAGAGAGGAAGGGGCGCCTTACGAGGTTGAGTTTGAATCCTGATTCACTGTTGAGTTAAGGACCGAGTCTAGGGTTGGGTTTGGCCTAGATGTTGTTGGAATCCCATCCAGAAAGAGAGGAAAGAGAAGAGAAAGAGAGAGAAGATAGAAGGAGAAAGAGAAGATAGAGAAGAGAGGAAAGAGGCGATGTTGCTGCTTTGTCTTGACTCAAACCGAGTTCAGTGACTCATTATTGAGTCGTTATCCCAATTGGGTCGACTCGTTGTGTCTTTGGCACTGATCAGATTTTTCAAACCGAGTAGAGAAGAAAGAGAAAGGAAAGGAAGCAGAAGGAGGGAGAGTGTAATGCCCTGAAAATCGGCACCCGAGTACAAAGACTCCGATCCCGAGTTCCTAAGTATTAATCTAATGAGAATGCACGTGTGTCCTCATTCAGATTCAAATTCATTTCACACTTAGCAGATCTAAAGCGAGGTAGAGATAATAATAGATTAAGAAATATAGGGCTAAGAGTTAAAAGTACAGTTTCAATTGTGATGATCACCTAAAATGGGATTATACAAACTACAATCCACAATATACATACCCAAGATGGTTAAAGTGTAAAGCCTTAAGTTTACACCCGATTCTCCAAAACATAATGGCGTTGACACAACCCGATATGAACCTACCTGTCTGAGTCATCGATAGAACCTGCACTAATAATATGTCTGGTTGGTGTTTTCAAACACCGTCCCATGTGGGAGTGAGTAGCTAACTTAGTGGTTCCATTAGTTATAAATTACACATGCTATCTACACAATCAGTGCAGTTAGTGATAAATAAGAAATTAAATAATTCCTAAATACTCTTGTTAAATGTGTATATAAAGATATGACATGATGCATGCCCATTCCAAACAACACTCCCTCACACGCAACTTTGACTACCTGTTTTGCAAATGACAACACTTCTTCATCACGCGACAACCACGCCTGTTCGCCACATTCTAAGCTATGTAATGCGGTGAATGATCATGTTAGTTGAGTAATTATTAAGTTTAATTCATTCAGCATATTGGCTAACTAGGATACTGACTTTATATTACGAGTCCTTATTTGGATCACGTGGCTCGTTGCCACACGTAGTGGCTCCTTACCAGTGTCTCTTGATCCAAATTTAAGTATCATTTGTTTATATCATAAATCGATAATTCCAAAGATACGGTATAATACCTAAACGTATGAGGATCAACCCGGTATAGATCATCACCCAAACCAAGTATGATCACTCAGTTCTGAGGTGCGGGCTTATCACATAGAATAAAAAAATATAAAGGAAAGGGCTTGTCACTCAATTTCATTCGCGCCCGAGTCATTCGAACAGTACTCTAGCATGCAACCATCAGCCGAGTAATTTGACGGGGGCCATTCGAATAATGATATATCACCTTCATTAGTGCTCACTGGTCACTATGAGGAGGCTCGTCACCCCAGCATAGGCTGACAGCTCAAACACAGTGTCCCATACCACCATACTTAGCTCATGAGCCTTAGTTGCTCATTGGTCACTACGAGGAGGCTCATCACCTAGTGTAGGTCGATAGCTCGCACATGGTGTCCTATACCACTATGCCCAATTCATGAGTCATAGTGGGATCATATAACACTAGCGGTTATAAATAGACACATCCATTGAGAACGAGGTCTCCTAGATTCCATTTAGTCGTGTCATACATTGTGAACATACATGGTCAATCGGCTAGTGGGCTAATTTGATTAACCTGAGAGAACCACAACACAACTGGCATTGGGTGCAAGTAGCCCGTGTAGTCCGGCTATCGTCAGTCATCCGTATTCAACCTGGGTCGATCGAATAAGCCTAAGGTGGCTGCCCTAACTTGGGCCACCCCTTGGTTTGAGTGATTTACCGATTGACCCAACATTGTAAATAACTTAAGCATTACTACAAACTTAGCAATTCATCATGTCGTCAACATAGATTTAATGACACAACCACATAGACATTTCATCGAACATGTAAGCATACATAGAATAATACGTTCACTAAGGTATTAAATCAAACATGTGAGCGCATAAAGTAATACAATCACTTAAGTATTAAATTGTAACGCCCCGTGAAAAATCCATACTTGGGCTCGAGTACCAACTCGACCCGAAATTGCGTAGAATTAATTCCTATGAAAATTAAGCATAAGTTAGCTAGCGCAACGCTGGAGTAGCTGGGAAATAGTCCCTGATCACTTTAAATATGTTCTACAAGACCCAAATCGAGTAGAACTAACGACTCTATAATACTCTATAACCTCGGACCAAACTCTAAGCTGGTTTGTTCTCTGGACCGCTTTGAATCTTTGTATTGGATCTAGACCGCGCGTCGAAAGTTCGATACCTCCTATCTTAGACCGTTAGAACCGCCTAGCTGGACTTGACAATCATTTCGAAAATCAAGTCAAATCGATAATCACAGGCTATTTCATTGAGCCCGGACCGAAGAGAGTGCGAATAGGGACAGAATTGAAATTTTAAATTCAAATCTGGCACACGACTTGACGTGTCAGTATTAAGCATTCTGACCGTCAGAATTCAGCCAGATTACACCCTCGGATCAGGAAAAATTTCTATTTTATATCATGAGACTTTCAGCCCTGATCTATGTGCGGTGACCGCTGAACTGAAACTGGTCCGCCACGTGCGATCTGCGAACCCTGCCGGACTGAAAACTTAATACGTGCTAGATCTGGTATGCATGAGCTTAAGTCCGATCGCATTCGGCCAGGGGACCACCAGAAAGCATCTTTTCGACCGAAACAGCCCCGAATTGGATATGCACTAAGTAAACTTCGTTCCCGAGCCTATTTCGGGCATTTTTAAGCTTATAAAAGGGGTTGAAACCCTCACTCCTCTCTCCCATCCGAAATTGCAAGAAACCCTAGATTGGGAGAGAGAAAAGGTGAGAGTTTGAGAGAGAGTGTAGAAGGGATTTTTCCAGCCTTCGTGCAACCTGTTGCTAGTGCCTAAGCAACCCTTCCTGATCACCAAGCCGGTGATTCTTCCATGTTTTCAGGTATAAAATAACCCTAGAAGTTGCTGATTTGAGGTTTGCTTGGATTCGTAGCATGCTAGCTAACGTAACTCGTAAAACAGGTTCTCTTATCACCGTAGACAAAGCGTATACGCTCCGTTCGAAACTATACGTCTATAAGAGACTAGGTGAGGATTTTAGACACTTTGATTGACGGTTTCCAACGCTTTCAATGTCGTTTAATAGTAGATTATCGACGGCATCGCCGTTTGACATGTACAACATGCTATCCGTTTCCTGTTTCGTAAATCAACGAAGAATATGAGATTTAGGGCATTTTAGTCATTTGTAGGAAGTACTGATTACATTCATATTTTGCTGATGTGATTGACATGGTTTGTTGTCGCATTAGAAAGTTAGGAATACGTGCATAATTAGTTCGGCGAAGAGATTCGCCAAATTGTGCACTTCGGGTCGACATACTATATGTAGACTTAAGTGTGTAGTGTATGTGTTTGTATAAATGTTTGTATTAGTATGTATTGAATTAAATGATGTTATGAATTAGTTTGAGATTGATTTCTCAATTAATATGCTGACCTAAATGATTTCCTACATGTTGACTAAGTACATGATTCCATACTATGCATGAAATGTATGTGCTTAAAGATTTGCTTAAGTTGAATGTTATAACATGTGTTAACATGCTCACATGATCGTATTTCAATTCCAATACTTTTACATAAATTGCTTATGTAATTCTAAATTGTTTGGGACTAGACTTAGTCCAGGCAGTCGGTAACCGAGCGAATTCGTGGCTGGCTGGTCTTGGCCACGAAAGACGTGTCGATGAACACGAGTCGTGTTTGGAGTTGGCGACAGTAGTTAGGCCACGCGAAGTGTTTTACGCACTTCATGTCGTTCGACTTGAGATGCGATCGCGCTAGTCGAGCACGTCAAGTAACCCGACTGGCTGATGTATGTTCATCCTGAATGAGTCATAACTACTTGAACCTAGGGTATTGAACTTACCATTGTAAACCCTGTTAACCATGGTACCTTGATCCACGAAGACTCATGAGCCGGGCATGGTGGTATGGAACACCGTGGTCGAGCTGTCGGCCTACGCTGGGGCCACAAACCTCCCCGTAGTGACCAGTGAGCACCTAGACTCGTGAGCAGATTATGGTGGTATGGGACACTATATTCTAGCTGTCGGCCTACACTGATCAGGCGACGAGTCCTTTGTAGTGACCGCGAGCGTATTCTGAGTTCACGGGAGGCGACGACCCTTCCGTTGCAGTAGAGTACGGTAGGCCTGTATTGATAAGGTGATGGGGGAGCGGTGCAACGAGTGCGAGCAACAGCCCTGACAGCCCTTGCAGCGACCTACGAAATATATATCGTATGAGATTACTAGGAGTGACGACCCTAGACAGGATCTGTGTTGGGATCGATACAAGGAAAGTACCTTAGTTTCCCAATCCTGCTGTTTGAATGGACTAATAACAACTTGGAAATCATATCACCATAGCATTGCATGTGCCTAGAAGATGTGGAGCACTCTAGGGAGTGTGGCATGCCGCGGTCGTAAGATGTTGCCGTATGAGGGAGATCGTCGGTGAGGGCATACATCACGTCATGTCATCTTGCATTAACAACAGTATTAGGATTGTCTGATTTACTGCTTTACTATTATCGCATGATTGAATTGTGAATATGCTAATCCTTGCTCTATGATTCCAATGAGTTGATCACTCACTCCCACATTACGGGATGGTGTTTGCAACACCCACCAGACCCTGTTGTAGATGCAGGTGAGGCTGAGATCCAGGAGGTGGAGCCAGACATCGACGAGGACCAGGACGAGTTCTCGTACATGCAGTATCACGATGGCTTCGCGTAGGCGACCTGGATCGATGGGATTTCAGTGGGACTATTTTGAACATTTAATTTTGTTCATGTATATGTATATGAGACTCAGAGATGTATTCATACTTTAGAGACAGATGAGATTTACTTTGTTTTTCCATACAGTGATATATATATTGTTTAGTCTTCCGCTTGCTTTTATCACTGGATCTGGAGTATGAATTACAGTTTTAGTATACTTTTACTCATGTGAATGCTTTAAATCAGACAACATTGAATCATAATCATTTTTATTGCATAAGTGACGGTCTGAAACTTGGGAGTTGAGTTTATACACGACCCTCGATTTTCAGGGTGTTACATAAATCAAGCACATGAGCATAAAAAAAGTAATAGATTCTACCATTCAAGTATTTCATCTAACATGTGGGCATTCATATTCAACAAATAGCATATATTATCGAAAAATTAAAACATTTACATATTACCATGTACAACTTCATCTACAAGTATCTGCTTATTAGCTGAGACCCTCAAGAGTCGATAAATAATAACCTAGAGATAATGGTCTGCACCTTGTTACGTTTTACCCAATTCACGGTGTTCATAAGGTTTGGGCATTGAAAAAAGATTGTTGAGAACCTAAGTGAGTATACAAGCTTATAAGAATTGGAAGGAATCAAATACAAGACCTAAACCTATAAACATAACTCAATACTTACCTTTAATCATCACTGAATTGACACCCATGAAGAACAACGTTGCTATAGAGGAGCTGAGAGGGTGAATGTACACAAACCCTCATACTTCCAAGCTCTCCCTCTCTCTTTCTCCTCTTTCTCTTCTCCCTTTCTCCCATTTTCTCTTATTGAAATTCGTATGGGAGGAGGGGGTGCCCAAATGAAGCCCTTATATAGTGCCAGATTTGGTGTAAATGGCCCCAAGGATTAGGTTTTTACTCTACTAGGCATATGAAAAGGTTTTTCTAACCTCTAAGGCCCAATATGGGGTGTACATATTGATATACACTGTAGGATAGGTAGCCCTAATGACGATCTACGTATGGATATGATCGGCCCACCATTTGGATGCATTGATCGACAAATATGATTAGAAGTATGTTCAACAGTCACCGATGATCGATCGGGATCGTGGCTATATAGATATTGGGGGGGGGGGGGGGGGGGAATATCCTTATTCTACATGTGAAGTTTGGTCATAAACTGACGGTTCAAAATTCTCAACTTTGCGTGAGAGTGGACGACCCAATTCACTTAAGTTTCAGCTTCTTCCTTTATGGTATTTGCACTTCTCATGCACTCGTCCCTCGGCTTAAGTTGAGTGGTTTTGGACACTACCCAGGTTCGACTCCCACGATGGACGTTAAACCTATTAAGACGAACATTATTCAATAGTTTTAGAACTAATAACCCAGTAATGAGAGATTTAGAGCTCGTTTGGATAATCAAGGAATTTCTGGAATGAATTATAACCCACTAATGAGCAATTAGAGCTCGTTTGGATAATCAAGACATTTTTGGAATGAATTATGTAGCATGATTTCTTATGCACGATGATTAGGATTTGGATTAAATATGTTTATAGTGTGGTCTATTTGTAATTAGTAAAAATGGTGATTCAATCTTAATAACCCTAAACAGTCAATTTTTTAAACTATAGGAGTAACGAGATTGATTTGGTTTGTTAATTAAGATCTGACCCTTACTCGTCTCAGCTTTGGATAGATCTTTATTTAGTTACAGTTGTCTCGATTAGTCGGTGGTAGGTCAGATATATTTGGACCCTACATGAGCAAATCACATGGCTAAACTAGGTGTTTAAGTGATTAGCTGGATTCGTTGGCTTCCTACGATTGATTAATCAGATTGGTGTGGTTCTATATTGGTACCACTTGCATATAGGCTAACATCAAGTGTTAATGGTCAGTAAGTGATAAAATAAGTTAATCCTAATGAAAATTTTCAAGGGTTTTTTTGAAAATTCAAAATAACGAAAATTCAGGATGTTACAATAGAGGAAGAGAAGCGGGAGAAGGAGGTAATGGTCGACTCATTATTTACGGTGGAGCTGAGTCGAGTCAGTCTGAGTTTTGTTGAGCCAGGTTTGACTTGAGTTCAGGCCATGTCTGGCCCTAAGAAAGAGAAGGAGAGAAAGGAAATAAAAGAGAAGAAGACGAGAGAAATGAAGAAAGGAAGTGGCAGGGGGAGGAAGCAGTCGAACTGAGTAAAATCACCAAGTTTTCGGGCAAGTCGGGTTGAGTTTGGCTGAGTCCAGCAAGCTGCTCGACATTCTGACAAGCAGAAACAGAGAACACGAGAAAGGGAAGAAAGGAAGTAGAGCAAGGAGAAGAAAGAAGAAGAAAGAGAGGGTGAGATAGTTGTGGGATGCCGAGTTAAGTTGAGTTGACTTGGTTGGGCTTGAGGAGTCAAGCGTCTTATGCTATCTGTGTGGGGCTGATTTAGTTCAACATCCCATCATCCAGTTCTTCAGATTCGAGCCTCTAAGTTCAAAGCATGAATCAACTAGAGACTTTTTTCCCAAATCCCTTATTTAGAATGCTTTCTAATCAAGTGAGAAGAGTACCCACATCCGTAGGTGAGGATCACCCTTCAAGATTTTCTACATCATGGTAGTTATTTTAATTCATTTATTTTATTAATTGCCTAATTTAATATTCAGTGAAAATTAAGTATAAATGTTAGCTTTTATTTGTGTGATCCTTCGTAATTGATTACTGGTTGGATTTAAATTCATATATCTAAAAATGTTATGGATTACAAACATTTCTATTATAGTAAGATAAGTACCTTAAATGTGTAATTGCTATCAATGTTATCTGTAGCTTATTTTTCCACTTGAAGTTACTTAATTGTATTTTGGAGGTTCTCGAACTAGTGGCCATTTGTGTAATGGATTAACTAAAGCTATATTGTGGACTTACCATCTTGTGAGTCCTTGTTGCCTATGTAACATTTTAGGAATAATCTATAATACCTGTATCCTAGTTTGTACTGTTCCTTAGACTCCCGCGATCCTCCCTGTTGAATTTCAGTAACTCACGACTTGTAATCGACATTTGCGCATAACCCTAAGTCACATCCCGTATATCAGAGTCAGTGACCTGAGACTTGTACCTAGCGACCGTGCCGTCGCCGCGGTTCCAACGCCATGACTTGTGTGCCGATGCGATACCCAGGCTAGGAGTTGTGGGCCTGCGTTTATTTCAAGGAAAATGTCGCACGTTGTGAATTCTAAGAGAATCTTTACCATCCATCACATCAATCAATCAAAGTACAACCCATCACTCTATCCCATCCCTAAGTACACAAGTCATCCCCAAAGTCAACTCTCTCTCTCCACCTATCCCTTTCTTACTCTCACCCATCACTCACACCATCCCTTTCATCCCATCACATCCTCTCCTCTCTCATTTCTCTCTTCACTCCCAAGCAACCAAGAGTGTGGACGTCCAAGCTTTCCATGAGAAGAATCAGGCGTGGCCCACTCCTTACCCTAAGATCTCACATCCCAACCCTTCAATCTTCATCATGCTCCATTAAAGATTGAGCATAGGAGCCTAGGAGGCCAAGGGACCAAGAAGGAGTGATATAGGTGGGGTGATTTTAAGATATCCACTGTTGATTTTCATTTGAGGGCCTACTTATGATGGGACCCATTTTGATGTATGTGTTATAAATAAAGAAGGGCCCATTGTGGCGGGGTCCCTCCACTATGCCGTCTCTCTCTTTCTCTCTCTCTCCCTCTCTTTCATTTCTTTTAGTGATGATGTGGCCGTGTGGCCCACCCGGATGAACCCCACCATGAAGTATGTATTTTATCCATGCCGTCCACGAGTGGGCCCACCTAGCAGTTCGTTTGGACGGGCTGATTGGAGGAAAATACAAATATTAGCTGATCCAAAATCTTAGTGGGCCATGTGTATGTGGACCCCACCTGGTGCATGGTTGGAGTACCTTACACCAGTTATATAGCTGCTGTAATGACGATAGCAAGTTCTATGTGGACCCACCTTGATGATGGGTTTCATCCAGGTCATCCATCCGTTGGACGTCCAGGATGCCTGGATGAAGAAAAAACATAGATATCTGCTTGATTCAAAACTGTTGGGTGGGCCACACATGTGCCATCGTCATCGTCCATCGCCTAGATGATGGGACCCTCCCCCCCAAACATTAGTAAGTTTTGTGGGTCTGACTAGAGGTATGTGTTATATCCAACTGTCCATATGTGGGGCCCACCTTGCACGGGTCACACGTGCAAGTGATGGGACTAACCATGATGTATGGGTCGTATCCCCATCATCCAAAGGCAGGGACGGTGGGGCTAGCTATGATGTATGTGTTTTATGCACACCATCCATCCTAGGACGGTGGTGTGTGGGCCACCACGCTGTATGTGTTGTATCCACGTCATCCAGTCTAGCTGGATGTGGACCCCATCTACGTGTCCCACCATGATTTATGTATTATATCCCCATCGTCTAGCAAGAGATGGTGGGATCCACCATTATGTATGTGTTTTGTACACACCGTGCAGCTGGGACGGTGTTGACCCACCCGATGTGTGTATTTTAATCCACACCGTTCATCCATTTTATGGATCGTGTGGCTAACCCATGGGATCCACCATGATGTATGCTTTGATCCACACCGTCTGATCAAGAGGCCCACGTTGCTGCTGCCCTAATAATTGGGACCCACCTGTTGCATCTATGTGGCCCACCATGATGTGTTGTTATGTGCACACTACCCATCCATTTCTTTGGGCAATGGGCTGCCTTATAAGGCCCATGTGATGTATTTGTAGCCTATTTGGTGAGGCTCATTATATGTGTTTGCAGCCCATTTGATGAGGCCCGATGCGATGTATATTGGCCCACATGAGTGAGGCCCAGTGTGATGTATATGAGACCCATGAGTGAGGCCCGATGTAATGTATGAGAGGCCCATGGATCTAGCCCATTGTGATGTATTTGAGGCCCGTAGGACGTTGCCTATTGTGATGCATTCAAGGCCCATGGGACATGGCCCAATGCGATGTATGTGACGCTCGTGTGTGAGGCCCAAATCGATGTACATGAGGACTGATGTGATGTGTGATTCCACAATGATGTATGTAATAATGTTTCTGATGGACCATGCCTTGGGATCAATGATGGTTTGATGTCCACATTG
Source organism: Magnolia kwangsiensis (assembly GCA_037074715.1). Taxonomy (NCBI): domain Eukaryota; kingdom Viridiplantae; phylum Streptophyta; class Magnoliopsida; order Magnoliales; family Magnoliaceae; genus Magnolia; species Magnolia kwangsiensis. The sequence continues at coordinate 146,731,408 of CM073572.1, forward strand.
TAAGAGCAATGATGGTTAAATATCCACATTGTAACTATCCCTAAGGCCCATTGTTAGGCCCATTTTCACCTCCCCTTAGTGGGCTAACTCAAACCGTTGGGCCCCCATGATCGTTAGGCCCATTCTTAATATGAGTAGGACGTCTAGGACCATCCTTGATATGAGAAGAGTACATCATCATCATATAACATGCTTAGTATAGCTTCACGATCCATGTTTATGCACATCATATGTATGCTTGATATGAGGAGTGATTGATCATATCACATGCCATTGGACGGATTATTATGGGACTCCCTGATAGGAGGTGTTGCCCACATGAGTGCGCGGTACGCACAAGATTGCTGCATGACTGGATAGTATGACTCATGCATGTCGTATTTCATGATATGACCACTATAGCCCTAGTGACATCAGGGCCGTGACCTCCACAGGCATGTCATGGATGGCCAGATGAGACATTAAAAATATTTAGTTCTAGCATACGGGCATCATATATGTCCCTGGGTGAAAATTCTTAAACTCCTAAGGCTAGGGGATGCTCCAACATCTAGACCGAGTGGGTATACATGAGCGTATAAGATTCTTATACTAGTAGGCCTCGTCTCCCACTATGTCGTGGTCGGTTGGAAGGGGGTGTGACCTTACCCGCCTAAGTGAGGGGGCAATATCTAGGCTAAGTTTGACCAGCTTGAGGAATGGGTCCACTATTGATGAGCCGGGTCCAATATTGGCAGGTGGATAGTGAGGTCTCTTTCACTTACCTAGTTGTGTGTTCGGATAGGGGCGACAAGCTAGCGTAGAGTATACTAAATCCCGGTGATGATCCCAAAGATGTACGGTACTGATATGTGGACTTATTAAGTAGGAGTTGTATACTCAGTATTTTACTCATTCATTCATTATCCACTCAGCTGGTGGTATGTAACTAATTTGTTATGTGTACCTTTGCAATGACTAGGATTTCGGTTGGGGCCCGCGATCAACCTGAGATCAGGAGTTTACCACATTGAGTCTAGCTATTCAAATTTAGGTATGAGACTGGTTTATATAAAAGTCCCTTGTGATAGACCCCATAGCTTGTAATACTATGTACTATCATCCTGACTTCACATTCTAGTTTGGTCATTTTATTCACATCGCATATTTCATTGCATCCTTAGCATAGAGCATCTAGTTTATTATGCTTCTGTTTTGCATAGCCTGAATAAGGTTGATGGTATTGTGGACTCGCCATGATCTGCATATTGTATTACGTCTACTACATATTGCTTTTGGGTTGCTATGTTTTTGCATTTATATGGCCTAGATGAGGTTGATGGTATTCGTGGCTCTTCAAAATTGCATATTGTATTGCATCCTCGATATCTGATATTTAGCTTACTATTACTCTACATTGCATAGCTGATCTGCATTGCATACTCTGATATTGAATGATTAGTAGCCTTGCCAGTATTCTGCTTATGTTGATATTTGTGTGCTTGACACTTATATTGGCATACACTTACACCACCCTTTAAGCTTTCTATAAGCCTATGCACGATACATGTGTGCAGGTGGCGTTAGGTCACAAGAGTGTTGAGCTTGGAGCGTGTAGTTGTCTTCTGGAGCTTTGATTATCGATATATATATTTTTCCTTTAGCACTGTATTCAACTATTTATATTAGTGGATATGTGATAATGATGTTACCTTTGTGATTTGGGCAAACTTGTGGTCATGCTTCTTAAGAGATAAATGTACATTAAAAAATTCTCCTTGTAGGATCCTAGGATCAGAATCTAGTGTATGGGCGCTCGGAGCTGAGAATGGGATACTATGGAGGCTGTTGGCATTGGATTCAGTGACCAAGAATTCTGTGAGCCCGGTTTCTGAGTTTGAGGTGTGACGTAATCTCCTTTTTATTGCATCCTTGGGATGGACTATTTTCCCCTTACAGTTTGGATGGAATATTTGCCTCTGTGGCTTTATGGACCATTTTTGTACAACCTTATGATGGTAACTTTCACTTGTTGGACAGTGATTGGTCAATAGTTAAGGAAGTTACCTTTAAACATCCTACTCATTAGTCTCATGAGCCGATGATGGTGATATGGGACACTATGCCTGATCTGTCGGCCTATGCTGGGTGATGAGCCCCCTCATAGTGACCTTTGAGCTTTCTTAAAATGACTATTTGAAATTGGGTTAATCATGCATTTCATGGCATGTGGACTTTAGCGGGTGACTGATGTAAGATACGAAATGTTAGGCCCGTATCGTAGTCCGTACTGTTATGTCGACTCCCGCGATCCTTCCCGACAAATTCCAACAACCTGTGACCTATAGTCGACGTTTATACGTGACCTTAAGTCGTATCCTGTAGATTCGAGTTGGCTTAATTCGAGACTTGTACCATTGCGACTGCACCGTCGCCGCGGTTCTAACACCGCGTCTTACATACCGATCCGATACCCTGGAAGGGAGATATGGATCCGCGTTCAATTAGAGATAAACACTACGTATTTACAATTCTAAGAGAATCTCTACAACATGTCCCATCAATCAATCACTCAATCAATCAATCAATCACCTCATGTCAAGTACAAGAGCAACCCATGCTTTCTTTCTCAACAAGTCAAGCAATCTATCCCAAAAGTCAACAAATCACTCACCTCACCCATCACTCACCTCACATCCATCACTCGCCTCACACCCATCATCTCTCTTACAATCACCCCTTCTCGCTCTCTCTTTCTCAACACCTTTTCCAAGCAACAAAAATTCTAAGCAAAAGTGGTGGACGTCCAAGCCATCCCTAGTGAGAAAAGTGCATGTGTGTGGCCCACTTTCTACCCCAAAATCCTTCATCTTAACCCTTCATTTCTCATAACCGTCCATCAAAGTGAAGCACAAGGAGCTCGACGTTCCATCGGACTAAGAAGATCGAACGGTGGGTGCTTTATAGGCTACCTTTCATGTTTTGATGATGGGCCAAGTGAGGCATACCGATTGATGGTATGGATCCACTTTGGACCTTAAATGTGGCTGATGACCAACTATGATTTACATGATCATTCCATGTAGGGCCAACCTCCATGGACCCCATCATGATGTTTACTTTCTAAGTTTGAAAGAGGTCATCTAGACCTTTTATTTTAGTGGAGAAGGGATCTCCACCGTTAATTTGATTTGGTGGGCCCACATGTATTGGGACCCACTTGATGTATGATTGAATGCATGAAAAGGGAGGGCCCATAGTGTCAGGGTCCCTCCATCATATGTGTCCCTTTCTTACTCTCTCTTTCCCTATCTCTTTCATTTTATTGTGTGTGATGATGTGGCCGTGTGGCCCACCCGGATGGACCCCACTATGAAGCATGTATTTTATCCAAGCCATCTATAGGTGGGGCCACCTTAATTATGTTGTAGGAAAACTGTCCAGTGTCCAAGGACGCTGGACGTGGATGCACCCTGAAGTGTGAGCTGACGGTGTGGTGTCTGTCCAGCAATAAAAAAAATAATACATGTCAGTTTGATTCAAACCTTTCGGTGGACCACTCATACAAGCCCCACCTTGATGTATCAATCCAATCTATGCCATCCATTCCATTCCTTATCTCATTTTACGAGTTAGGCCTAAAAATGAAGCCAATCTGATTTTTTGGTGGGCTATAACATAGGAAACATTGGTTTTTACCATTAAAACCCACTTTAATGTTTCTACACATTGAAAGACATTAAATATTGGGCTTCTTTGGTCCGTATCGGGCCATGGAATCCAATAGGTGAAGTGAATCCACTTGTTACGGGCCCCAGCTAAGAAAAACCATTGTAAAACCAAAAAAAAAATCATGCAGCGCCTGCTGTGTGACGGGTGAGAGAGGCAGGGACCCTGGGTCCCAGCCATGGGCCCCATCGTGCTGTGTGTGAACATCTACACCGTGCATTTGGTAGGCCCCCTTTGGGCAGTGGGCCACCCCAAAAATCAGCCGTATGTGGAGGTCAGGTGGCCCACGTCATAAGAAACAGTAGGGATTGAGCGTTTGCCATTGAAACCCTTTTGGGTTGTCAGAGAAGTTTTGGATCATTATGAAATTTGTTTTTCCCCTTTATCCAGGTCTGTGTGACTATATCAACAGATTGGATGACAGATAAACGTTATGGTGGGCCCCACGTGGGACCCACTGAAGTAAGTTTTTTAACCACACCATCCCCATGTATGACGGCTGGTGTACCTCACTCCAACTGCATAACTGCTGCTGTGGTGGCATCACCAAGTTACATGGGTCCCACCTGTTTCATCCAGGCCATCCACCTATGGGATCCACCATGATGCATGCGTTGCATCCAGACCATCCAACCATTTTGAAAGCTCATTTTATGGCATGAGCTAAAGAATGAGTTAGATCAATGGTTCAAGCGGACCCCCACCATTGCATTAATGGGGACAGTGACATTCACCGTTCAAAACTTCTTAAGGGCTACGGTAGTTCCGATCAAGCTGATGTTTTTGCTTTTACTTCATCTATCTCCATGTTAACTTATGAATAGGTCGGATCCCAAAAAAATAAATAACGGTGGGCCCTGTAGGATTTTTAATGGTAGAAATCATTATCACCACTGTTATTTGGAGTGCGGCCCAGTTGATCTTTTGATATGATTCATTCATATATATATATTGATGTACTTGTGGCCGTCCGTTGAGACCCACTTTGATATATATATATATATATATATATATATATATATATATATATATATATATATATATATATATATATATATATATATATATATATATACACACACACACACACACACACACACACACATATATATATATACATATATATACATATATATATAAGGCCCATTTGAGGAGGCCCATCTTGATGTATTTGTGGCCCGTTGTTGAGGCCCACCTTGATATATATGAGGCCCATGTTATGAAGCCCATTTAATGTATTTGAGGCCCATGGGTCGAGGCCCAATGGGGTGTACACAAGTCCATTGTAATGTATGACTCCACCATGGTTTATGTGATGATGTTTATGGCAGGCTATGCCTTGGGATCAATGATGATTTGAAGCTCACATTGTAAGTACAATGTTTGTTAAATGTCCGCATTGTAACTCTCCCTAGGGCCCATTGATAGGCCCATACTTGTTGTGTGTAGGCCGTCTAGGCCCATCTTTGTTGTGAGGAGAGTTAATCACTTTATGACATGCTTAGTATAACTTCATGATTTATATCCATACGCATCATATGTGTGCTTGATATGAGTAATGACTGATCATAACATATGCCATTAGGCAGATTATTTATGGGACTCATTGATAGGAGTTACCCACATAGCGCGTGGTATGCATAGGATTGTTGCATGATTGGATAGTGTGATTTATGCATCTCGTATTTGTGTGTCATGATCATTATACGCCCTAGCAACATCAAGATCGTGGCTCCACAGTCACATCGTGGATGGCCGTATCAGATACTGAAAATACTTAGTTCTATCACTGTAGGCACTTAGGATGTCCTTGGGTGAAAGTCCCAAAACTTTTTTGGTACCAGGAGATGCTTCAACGTCTAAACCGAGTGGATACACAGATACACGAGCATAGGAGTGCCGAATACTAGTAGGCCGCATCTCCCACTGTGTCGTAGTCGGTTGGAAGGGGGTGTACCCTTATCCACCTGAGTGAGGGAGTTATAAGCTAGGCTAAGTTTGACCAGCTCGCAAATGAGTCGGCTATCGACGAGCCAGGTAGGTATTGGCCGACTACTGTTAGGCGGATAGTGTGGTCTCTTCCACTTACTAAGTTGTACGGCTAGGGAGGCGATAGTCAGTGTAAAGTGTATTAGACCCCGGTGATATCCTAGAGAGAACTGTACTGACATGTGTACTTGATGAGGACTGGCATGCTTGCTTTGCATATCACATATGAAATTTAGCTACATAGGCCTTGCATCGCATGGTCTTGATATGACCGATAATATTTATGCCTTACATCGCATAGCCTTGATACAGTATATAACATTCATGGATTTACCGCATATTCCGCATTACTCTGATACTGTATACTTGGCACTTGCCTTACGCACACACTTATACCACCCTTTAAGCTTTTGTAAGCTTATGCACAATTGTTGTGTGCATGTGTCGTTGGATCATACCAGTGCTAAGGCAGGGGTGCGTATCGGATTAATTTAAAGCTTTTTGATCATCTTGTATTTTTCTTTCCGTATTGTACTCGAAATTTTTAATATAGCGGATATGTGGTGATGTTGTTTTGTGACTTGGTTATGCTTGTGGTTATGCTCCATTACTAAAGAAAAATTCATACTGAAAATCCTCCTTGTAGGATCCCAGGATCAAAATTTGGCATATGAGTGCCGGGAGCCGAGAATAAGGCACTACGGAGACTGTCGGCACCGGATTTAGTGATAAAAAATTTTGTGAGCCTGTTTTCCGAGTTTGGGGTATGACACGAAATTTCTTGGGTCACTATGGGATGTACCATAGAGTATTTTACTAGGTGATTCTATTATCAGGTGCATCCGAACCATTATGGGTTGTCCTTGTTACATAGACTTTTTCGGGTGCCTAATCCTCCTTAGGGCGTGCATTTGAGTATTTTTTCAGGAGACTACTTCACCTTTGGTGTCCTTATTACATTGTATTTTTTGGATGGTTAGTTCTCCTTAGGGCATACATTTGTGTGTTTTTTCGGGTGACTAGTTCTCCTTAGGCAACCTTTTTGTTAGTTAAATGTGCATCCCTAGGTTTATGAGCATGTGCATGCATTCATGCATTTAAACAAGAATATCATTATGAAATTTATTTAACATTTGTGCATCTAATGAACTCTATCTTATTATTATGATGATCATTATAAAATATTCAGTTTAAACTGTTCTAACAATTATGCTTAATTATCATGGTGTTTAATAAATCTTAGGGGTTATGTCTCACTAGGATAGTCATTGACGCTATCAAACCATATTTGGTGTACAGGAGACGTAGCTGATGGCATGGTGGTGTTCATGTGGAGTATAAGGAGTTAGATGATTTTATGGTCCTAGATTGTAGATATCATTCATGTTTAATTTGTATTTTCGTGTAATTGTAAATACTTGGGATATTGGTTTGTATAAGCTTTCAGGCAGCTACTAGAATAATTGGGCATGTATATTTAGACTTTTCTCTTATACTTGATTTGTTTCTATTCCATTAAATTGCTAACTGTGATAAAGAAAAGAAAAAAAGTACATTAAATTTGGGCTATCTTTAAAGGTTAACACTCAGATTTTTGAAAAATGAGTACTTTCCCAGGTTTCGGGAACCGGGGTGTTACAAAAAACCTCTAAAATCCCCAAACCACATGGCCCTAAAATATGTAAAAAATGAAAATTCCAAATTCCCCAATCTTCATGGCCTTCAAAAACACAACACCAGAAGCCCTAAATTCCCTAAAGTATATGGCCCTAAAATCCATAAAAACAAACACCCCAAATTACCCAATCTCCATAACCCTCAAATACACAACACCAGAAGCCCTTAAATCCCTATACTACGTGAGCTTACAATTCTGGATAACCAAAACCCTAAAATCCCCAATTACATGGCACTGACTTCCCCCACAAATTCCCATTCATGTATTTGAGAGAGAGAGAGAGAGAGAGAGAGAGAGAGAGAGAGAGAGAGAGAGAGAGAGAGAGAGAGAGAGCTGCTATGTTGGTGGAGAGTGAGCGTTTTGGAGATGATCTTCACCGCCTTGAGATTTAAGGAGAACAAGAGAGGAGGGGAGCGCCCCTTTCGTGAAAGCAATGAGGAGAATGAGAAAGAGAGTGAGAGAGAGAGAAGAGAAGGGCGTGAGATGAGGAGAAATTCTCTCTCTTTCCTTATGCGTGCGACCTTAGGAAACTCTCCCTCATGAAAAGGCTCAAGTGAGCCCTCGCCTTTGGCCTCCATTCTAATATCAACCATTGATTACAATCTAACGAATGCTATTAAAGTGAGCACGTAAATAGCGTGCGCGACGTCAGGCATGATCGCTCTAATTCCCTGATTTAAATGTGCATACTCGTTCTATATTGTATCATTCTATTTTTCTTTGGTTACGTTTCTTACATTTATTTTCAATGTTAAATATCCCCACTTTGTGTGAATATTTAACATGAAAATCAAATGCAAGATCAACGTATCTTGAAAGACATGGAGATATGCTTTCAGAATTTTGACATGGGTATTTAAATTATAACATGAAAGTATTATAATCTATGCAGTCTTGAATGAGTGACTGATTTAGTCAGTTAGGTGATACCTAAATATTTCTTTCTATGAGCTCCAAATTATAACTCATCATACCTAGTACTCTACTGTAAGACATTACAGTGCATGACAGATCCCAATAGGATAAGTTGCAAGTTGGTATCCAAAATCCAAAAATTAAAATGCAAGGGATGTGAACCTCAGTTATACTTTCCAAGATTTTCAATTCCTTTATTTTTCACAATCTGTATCTCTCAGTTCATAGATGATGTCTTCGACATCCGTAGTTCTAAGTAAAGAGTGGATATTGAAACCTAGGGTATCAGTGGATTACCTAAAAGGTGTATTATTATTCATTACCTACTTTAATCAAAATCTTCATCACTTGGGAGTGATGACCATTATTATTGTCCTCATGTCAAATGCCATAATATGACAGGAGGGAGGAAGAAACTTGTTGAAATTTTGAAACATTTAATCTATGATGGTATTGAACCTTCTTATATGACATGGATCTATCATGGCAAAGAGTGGGCCAAAAGTCGAGAAATCATTGTGCCTAGTTCATCTGATAGGAATCGTAATGACGATGCTTTCCCAAGAATGGCTGATATGGTGAATGACGCACTCGGACGGTTTGACAATGATGAACATGCTAATGCTATAAGCATGGATGAATGCTATGATGGAAATGATGTTCGAATTTTGGATGATTCGGCAAAGGATATTGAATACAAAAATATGATGGACAATACAATAAAACCCTTATATCCATCTTGTTGAGAAGAGGATATAAAATTATCAATTACAATTGAGTTGTTAAGCATAAAGGCTAGACATCAATGGTTACACGAGTTTCGATGAGTTGTTGTAAATGATACTACTAAGTGAAAAGACTTTACAAGAAAGCACCTACAATGTGAAAAAGATGATCAACTTTTTTGTGAATCGTGTGTTAACTTACTCATGCATATTATAATGATTGCATACTGTACTTGAGAGATTATGAACATAATGATAGTTATGCTAAGTGTGGTGAAAGCAAATGGAAATCAATAAATGAAAGAAAGCTGAGGAGAAAATGTATACTGCAAAAGGTGCTAAGATATTTTTTACTAACAACTTGGTTGAAATGAATGTACAATGTACCGTAGATTGCAGATAAAATGAAATGGCATGCAAGTGCGAGTCAATACAGAAGCACAACAATCATACGCCATCTAATGGATTCTACTTGTTGGAAAGGAGTGGATTATAAATGGGTAGACTTTTATGTGGAGGCATGTAATGTTCGGTTAGGGCTTGTAATAGATGGATTTAATCCTTTTGGTAATAAAAACTATTCATACAATTGTTAGCTTGTTATGACTATTTCATATAATTTACCCCTGTCTTTATGTAAACGGAAGGAGTTTTTAATTTTAACACTATTAATTCCTAGGAAAAATGGTCAATGACATGACATTGACATCTACTTACAACTAATAATTGCAGAGTTGAATGATTTGTGGTCCCCCGGAACCGAAACATATGAATCTACCTAGAAGAGGATGTTTACTATGAAAGCAATCTTTTTATGGGCTATTTATGATTTTTTTAGCGTACAAACATCTGCTAGGATCTAGGACCACAGAAAAGTATGATTGTATTATGTGTAGTGAAGGGATAGAGTCAATGTGATTAAAATAAATAGGGAAGTTTGCATACATGGGGCACAAAAAATACTTAATAGATCTAAAGAGTCATTTCAGAATCCAGAAATCACAATTTAAAGGGAAGGAAGAGAATGAAAAGTTGAGTCATCATCTGAGTGGTGTTGAATTATTATCCATGTTAGAAACTATTTAGACTAATTTTGAAAAGGTGATATGCAAGAAAAGGGAGAGGTCTGCAAATGATGAGACTATATAGTCAAAGAAGTCGATCTTCTTTAACTTATCGTATTAGAAGGTGTGTAAGTTGATTTTCTACTTGTTGTATATGATCTTACTTAGGACCTATATGTTTTTTTACAATCCTCTAACAACTATATATCATATCAATCTTATAAGATCTACCCATTTCTCACAATTTAGATGTGATGCACGTTGAAAAAAAGTGAAAGAAAACCTCTTTTCAACTGTCATGAACAAAAAAATAAGACTCAGGATGGTTGTAAAGCTCACTTGGATTTAAAAGAAATGAAGATAAAGAAATAGTTGTGGTCGAAGATTGTTAATGGCACTAAGGTTACCCAAAGCTCATTATAAATTGTATATGCATAGAACGAATTAATCTATAAAACATAGTATAATTTGAAAGTTCCTGTCGAATATAATTTAAACTGGAAATATAATGTGAGCTTATAAGATCTTCAACTGAAAAACCTAAAGTCACACGATTATTACATCCTAATGCAATGACTAACAACGGTATTGCTAATGCATACTTTTAAGACAAATCAACAGAAGCCATTACATGACTCTATTCAACAACTTTTGATATTTTTCAATATCTTATGCTCAAAGGGTATTGACTGTACCATGCTACAAACGTTGAAAGGCCACATTATGAAAACAATCAATATTTTTGAAAAGTACTTCTCGCTTTTTTTGTTTACATGATACACATACTTGTGCACTTGGTGGAGGAGGTGCTTATGCACAATCCCATTCCATATCGGTAGATGTATCCTTTTGAGAGGTAATTCAATAAAATGCTTCAAAATTTCATAAATCATTTTAAACACAATCTAATTGTTATGACTTTTATCAGGATGGTAAAGAGTTATAAATGGTATATAGTTAATCAAACATTTTCAGAGGGTTCTATCGTCGAACATTATCTTAAAGAAGAAGCAATGATGTATTTCATGCATGACATGCCAAATGGTTTACGCAGATTAGGAAGTCATCAACGAGGATATGGAGTGTTCATGGATGATGATGGTTAACTTTTATACCATAATGATAAAAATGGAAAGTCCTACATTCTTACTGCAGTGCAATACTAGCAAGTGCGCAAATGGGTACTCCGACAATCTGCTTCGAATTTCGAGTGGGAGAAATATGTTATCATCTAATCTTTTTCATTTATATTAAATTTATACATGCACTTAATTCTATAAAGCACATTCACATTATAATTTACAAAAGTATGAAGAATATGTTCAAATCTTGTGCTTCAAAGCCACACATCAAGGGTTTATAATTGAAAAGCCACTTCACTATCGGAGAAGCTTATGGATTAAGTTCCATGGGTTAGACAACAATTGGAAGATGAATCCAGTACTTCGATTACAAAGCGGCTTGTCGATGCCCATACTATTAATGTCATTTCATACAATGCTTATGCAGTTGATGGATATGTTTTCTATAAGTCAGAATATGAAAAGAACTCATCGACATAAAACTCTAGGATCTTTGTAAGGCTATAACTAGTATCGAGTAGAGATGGGCACGGGATGAGTTGACTCAGCAAACTTGACTCATTCGATTTGTTTAGACCCGACATGACCCGAATCGAGTGGGTGAGTCAATCCAAACTACTTGACTTCGCCCAATTTGAACTCAAACCAAGTTAAGTCTGAGACACCCATTAACTCGACTCGACCTAAAATCTGACTCGGTTCTGACTTGACTTGATTCGAAACTCGACTTGACTTGGGTTCAGGTATTATATATAAAAAAAATGGAAAAAATAATAATCTAACCTACCTACTCATCACACCCCCATGGCCCACACTCGACTTGAGTCACTGACGTATCTCCCTACCTCCTCCCCTTCCGAGCCTAACAACCACCCACCACCACCAGGCCACCCTCTTCCTCTCTCTCCACTCCCTCCCTCATCTCTCGCATGGTTGCAAGGCCTGATTGTCCATTTGTCTCGACTCAATAGTTACCACATCTAGCCCACTCATTTCAACTCAAGTAGCAACTCGTTCGCACCCACCAGGCTAACTATCTAATCAATGTAAATTTTAATTTTCTATAGTTCTATTTTCATGATTTTCATTTATTCATTTCTAATTTGGGATTTTTTGTGAAATTGGAGTCGGGTTGGGTTGAATGTCCAAATTGGAATGGGTCGAGTGCGTCTAGGGTAGGTGTGGTGTGTCTGGGCTGGCTCGGGTATGACTGATTTGGGTGTGGTGCATCCGGGTTGGCTTAGATGTAGCTAAGCAGGGTGTGGTGCATCCGAGCTATCTTGGGTGCAGCCGAGCTGGGTGTAGTGCGTTCAGGCTGGCTCGAGCTAAGCCATTTCTAAACCCTAAACTCAAATTCTCAACCCTAAACCTAAACCCTAAAACCTAAACCCAAACCCTAAACCCTAAACCCTAAACCTAATCCATAAATAGCTAAACCTATTCCATAAATGGTTAAACCTAATCTTTAAATCATAAACCTAAACCCTAAACCCTAAACCCTAAATCCAAACCCTAAACCTAAGACCTAATCCGTAAACCTAATCCCTAAACCCTAAACCCAAACCCTAAATGCCTAAACCTAAATCCTTATTCCCATAATCCCTTATTGCTTAGCTTATTATTGTTTATTAGATAGTTAACCTAATGCCATTTATTTTTGTAGATTAGATAATTAGTGGTTTATTTTTTTGAATTATGGATTACATTACTTATTACTTAGCTTATTATTATGTATTAGACAATTAGATTAATGTGGTTTATTTTTATGAACTAGATAATTAGTTGCTCATTTGAGGATTTCTATGTGACCATGCATAGATATAGTATGTTTTCGGTGTAATAGAAATCATTCAAATTATTCCATTTTGGACAGTTCAAGGTTAGATAGATAGTATGCTTTCATATAACCTATTTAAATTCCCATGCTTGTTCTACATTCCATCTCTCAATTTCTCTATGAATATGTTTCTTCTTATTTATTTCTCATGTTAAATATCTTCACATTGCTTAGATATTTGGCATGAGAATGAAATGAAGGATTAACTTATCAGGAGAGATATGGGGGAGATGTTGCCGGAATTTCAGCGTGGACGTTTAAATGAGAATATGAAAGTATTATAATTTATCTAACCTTGGATGAGTGACTAATTTAAGGTTTGGTATATACTTTTAAGGCATTATAACGCTAGTTTGATTTAATATCTTTCAATTAGTAGATGACTAGTAAGAAAATTCTCAATACCCTTAGTGGCTTGTTAGTCATTTCGCCGATGATCTTAGATGAAGGATTATGTTTATAAGATGAAGAGGTGCCCATTGAGATTAGTACATCCATTATTCAGTAAAAAGGAAAAAAAGATTGGCAGTGTGGAAATTTTTTGAAGAAGTAACCCTAAAGAACGACACTAGGAAGATACAATGCAGTTCTGCAAGACTTAATATGTTAAACAAGTAGACAAATCAACCACAACTCTGAAGAAACATCTACTGAAGTATCATAAAATGTAAGAAGTCAGACCTCAAGCCCACATACACTTTTATTTACCCAATCTTTGGTGGATCTGTTGCAAGATACCTCGCCCGCTTATAAATATAACAATGACCATGTGAATGAGTTGATAATCAGATTTATTATTACAAATGAAAAACTATTTTACATGGTAGAGAGTCCATCTTTTTTTGAATCAGGTAGAGGCCTTAACCCTAGATACGAGAAGGTCTCTCGTACAATAATAAAGAGTGTGCATGGAGATGTATGCAAGCGAGAATGTTAAGTTGAAAGGATAGTTTCCATTGGTTTCCCAAATCAGCTAGACATTAGATTTTTGGATGACATCTAATCAATAAAAGAGGTATATGTTTGTACACACCTCACCCCAGGCTGATAATCTGATTGAGTTTGAATTGATAGATGGTTAACCAAACCCCAATCCTAAACCTCAACCCTAGAATCTTAAACCTTAGGAACACCAATCTTAAACCCTAAACTCAACCCATTCAATCCAATGAACCCAGTCAGCCTAACTATAAACTGTAAGAACCTAAAACCCTAGAGCCTTGAGTTAGCTCGGCGAATCAACTCGTTGGGTCATCTCACCCAGTCAATATATCCAATCCAATAACCCAGTTAACTCACATAGTTAAGTCTAAAACCTAGCACAAACCCAATCCCAAAACCAAGTCCAATCGAAAAAATATGCAAAAGCTCAAAGTAGCAACTCTCACAGCAGAGCCTCTACACACTTGGAGGAGGTCGCCTGCTAAAGTAGGGAGTGGAACCCCATCTTTGGGGTGGTGTCTCTCAAGTATGTGGAATCTTCCTTCTTCAGACCCTAAGTGTGAGGTTGAGGTGTATTTATTTCGATGTCCATCTCAATGCCCAAAATTACACTTTTACCACCTCATCCAACCCATGAGATGATGTCATGTGGCAATCTCTAATCCTAATCCTTCAACCACATTTTACCCTTAGGATCACCAGGAATTACAAGAAAACTAAGTTTGAATGCTATAAATAACCCCCTCCCCTTTTCATTTCAAGTATCCAAGACATCAAGAAGGGACTTATCCACTCCAATTTTAAAGCCTCTTCATCCCTTAGGGCTTTAACCACCTAGCCATCCCTCCACCTATGAGAGTTAGAGTGAGAGCGAGAGAGTCCAACCCTAGTCTAGCCTAGCCTAGTCAAAGCTCAAGCCTCCTAAGCCACCTAAGTTGAAATTCGAGCCACTCGATCTAGTCTTGCGACACTACCATTCATCCAACCATTCAAGCTTCAATTAGTTTCATTAAACAAGATCATTAGCATCGTACAACACTCATTCCATTCTTAACCCTTTTACTCTACATATACATCTGCATTATAGTGCATTTCATCATTTTCTCGTTTCTGATTAAAAGACATGCTCTGAGGTTTTTACCAATATAATAGGAGTAGGTGCACTAGAAACCTTAGTCAGATAGCTATCATTTTATCATAAGCATCAATACGACATTCAAACATCCCATCACATTTCTACATAATGTGCACCCTTCACTCGATCGTTTCAAACGTATGCTCTGCAACTTGCCGATATGATCAAATTCTGGCCATCAAAAATTTGGACCGATTAATCACCATTGGCATTGCATCGCATTACATTCTCTGTGTGTGAAAACTAATTCTATTCTTTAGAAATTAGTCAGAGCTTGTGAAGTAAAGACGATACATCCATATGGGACAGAGTGGGTGCCTAACACCTTCCCCTCCATAACTGCAATCCCTTACTCATAATCTCTAAAATATAGACCTATGAGTCATCTTAGGCTTAAGGATCTTCAAGTTCACAATCCTAAGTGTTTCTACAGGGTCTAACCAATCATAGGATTGTAATAATTGGTTAGTGGTTACTTTGGTCAAATATAATATCCTTTTACCCCCAAAGGAAAGTACTTGAGTGAGGAAACTAGTGAAAAAGAGAGTCGATATCCCATCCTCTCGAGAAATCCCCCATTCAACATCTATAGAATGGCGACTCCACTAAGGAAGAACTATCTACATTAGTTGTCACTTGAATTGAAAAATAAGATTTTACGAATTTCGAAAGAATTCCAGTTGTTACACATTTGCATTTGTATCTACATCTACATCAACATTCATTCTAAAAACTAGAAAGAACAAAAAAAAGCACCTCTGCGAGTCAGGCATCCTCTAAAAAGGCTCCCTTACTGTAGCATAATCTGCACCAGATCACAAGTATCAATGGATAACCATGAGGAAGATGTTCAACCCTTCCATGCTCTTAGTCTCACAGAAGCTCAGCCTGCATAGCTATAACAAGCAGAAGTTACGCCAATGGCCTACATCCAGGAATTGGCATAAGGCGTAAAAGCAATGCAAGACATGTTTCGATAATTCATGCAAGCGCAAGCCAACATAGCCAACAACCAAGTTGGTCCAGCTCAACAACAATAATAATTAGCTCACAGGCCCCTTCCAGCCTCCAGTTCAAATCAAGCACAACTGTTAGACTCCACGCATGACCATCGACGCTAGCCAGCACAGCCTTTGACCATGGGGCACTTCTTTCAATACCCTCCCGCAAGAAGCTAATGTCAGTGCCACAAATTATCAATTCCAAAATAGCCTCACAGTCAGGGCTTTCAATCAATTTCCAGCACATCTCACAGCCGGGATTTCCAATCAGTTTTAAACTGATCCTGCAAACAGGATTCCCAATCAATTTCAGGACAACTTCGTAGTTGATGCTTCCAACCAATTTCCAGCTCAGTTTCAAACTGATCCTGCAAATGGGGTCTCTAGTCAATTTTCAGCTCAATTTCAAATCGATCTTACAAATCGAGTATCTGGTCAATTTTCAACTTAGTTTTAAATCGATCCTGCAAACAAGTCTCTGGTTAATTTCTAGCTCAGTTTTAAACAAATCTTGCAAGTGGGGTCTCCAGTCAATTTCTAGTTAAATTTTAAATCGATCCTGCAAATAGAATCTCTAGTCAATTTCTAGAATAATTTTAAACTGATCATGCAAACATTATTGATAGAACCCATACATCACTGTCCAATTATCAGATTTAGTCTAATTGAGCATTAGAACTGCTTCATTGTTGGGCTTTGTACCTTAAAATGAAATGAAAAAAATGGATGTACGGTGTGGATAAAACCCATACATTATGTTAGCCCCTCATAGTCCTTGTCCGTTCCTAACTTGGTACAGGTGGGTTTAGTACCCAATCCTGTTGTTTTCTAATAACTCCACGACAATTTGTCATCATCTACCGACACACATAGAGCTGTACATGAACCGAGTTAGCTTGGTTAACTCGCTTGACTCGACTTGAAAAAGTTTGATTTGACTTGGTTTGGAACTTAGTTTGAGCCAAGTCGAGCTGATTTTTGGAGCTCGAAAAAATTTCAAGCGGAGTTTGAGCTTGTCGGAGCTCGAATCGACTCGTATTGAACCTCAACTCGAATTGAACTTGAATCGAATCATTTCAGTGACTCAGTTATTTTGATTTTAACGTTGCTCACCAAGTGTTCGATGAAATGACTCAACAAAGTGTTGTTTCGGGTGCATATATTCTCCAAGGGATTGGCTAGTGACGAGGAAGGTATGGATACAAAACAAATCATTATAAAAAAAAAAAAAAAAAAACTTTACATAATAAAATTACTTTCCTACCTTGAGTTTGATGTTGCCTATCAGGTATTCGATGCAATACTTATAAACTGTCACTGTTGTTTTGCATACCATGAGAAATTGAAGGTGTATTCATGTATTTGAGAAAATATCACACATGCTTGAATTCGGCTTAAATTGAATTTAGCTATTGACTGAACCAAGCCAAGCTGGCTAGTCATGCTTGAGGACCCAGCCAAACTTAGCCAAACTAAGTTCAAGCTGGGGTCAGCTACTGGCAGAGCTGGGCCGAGCTTTACTCGGTTAGACTCGTGTACAGCTATAGGCACACGGCAAGTTATTGATATATTCTATTTTTTACCAGTAAAAGATAATATTGAGCTTTTCTAAGCCCACACGTGTGTAAAAGTTCATGTAGTATCCATCACAAGTGCTCAGATGGCTGACAAATACAATATCCAAACCATCAATCAGGTAAGTCTTATATTGCAGATGTTCTCCCCCAAAATTAAATCTAGTTCCTTGAGCAGGTGGGCCACTATATTAAAAGTAGTTGGACCGGTAAGAAAAGTCTAGCTATGTTCACATTTACATTCGTTTCGTAAGCCACCTCTCACCTAACCTGACTGTCGGACCGATCTGATTAATAGCAAGAGCATCTGCACACCCGTATCCTTCTGACAAAAGATCCAATTATGAAACCAATGGGTTGTGATGGCACATGTGTGGCGTATAGATGACCTGCCTTCCTCATAAATGCCTTTGGGCTCAAGCAAAGCTCGTATATGTTTATACCCATCGAAAGTTGGGAGCGGATTAGGTAAGACCCCGTACTCACCCAATATGGTGCGGTCCTTATTGTGGGTCCCACATTGACATATGTATTTTGTATCCATCCAGTTCATTTGTTTTTCCAAATAATTTTACATCATTATCCAAAAAAATGAAGAGGATCTTATTATCATGAAGACCATATCATAGAAAAGAGTGTTGATTGAACTCGTATCATTTAAAACTCATTAGGGAGCACCCTAATGTTTCCTTGTTTATTTGCCATCCAATCGGTTGATAAGGTCACGTAAGCGTAGATGAACTGAAAATAACAAATATCCGCATGATCCCAAACTTTTATGGTTTATTACGGTACGGTCCACTTGATAATTGGACCAACTTCATTTTTTGGATAATAGTACATATATTCATCTAGGTGGGGTCCGGGGTCTGACCTAATCGGTTCCCTCCAAAGTTGAGTAGCTTGCTACACCCACGCACCGTCTCTCCGCGAGCACTTTCACTGTAGCCAACGTGTCAAACTGGCAACTGCCTGGGACATATGAGCCGTGCGTACGGTGACTCCTCTGTGACCATGATCATGTGCAAAAATCAGAGTGGTTAGCTCATCAGGCTTGCCACTCTTACACGGAGTGAAAAGAAAAATTGCCAAAGGGGATGTGTGGGGCCACCTCATGCACCACTAGCATGTCCCACACGCTTGCTAGGTTGGTACGTGTGCAGCGTATAAAGGTAAGGCGTGAGGAGGGGAAACCGATCGGCTACTCCCCCGGCCACCAGCCAATGGCTGATGGTCGGTTCTCTGTGGGCCCCACCATGATGTATGGGTTTCATCCATGCCGTCCATCTATGTTTTCAGATCATTTTATATTATGAGACAAAAAACAATGTATATCCTGATCTCAAGTGGACCATATTACCTGAAACAGTGTTGAATGAGCGTAAACCATTAAAAATTTCTTGGGGGCTATAAAAGTTTTGGATAAGCTGATTTTTGTTTTTTGCCCTTCATCTGGGCCTGTATGACCTAATTAACAGATTGAATGTAAAATAAACAGTACAATGGGCCTTATGAGGATTTTAATGGTGGATATACAATTACTATTTTTTTTTTCCTTCGGTGTGGTCTACTTGAGGTTTATATATCTCTCATTTTATACATCAAGCCCTAAAATGATCTGTAAAAATGGATGAACGGGATGGATGAAACACATACACCATGGTGGGGCCACAGAGCACCGACCATCAGCCATTGGGCGGTAGCAGGGGAGCAGCCAATCCGTTTCCGTGAGGAAGGGCGCGTGTCCGGGTCTTGCAGGACACGGATTGGGTACTACCTGCTCGTCCCTAGCTCCGAATTGGCAGTTTTGTGAGCAGGCTTACTGTAATGTATCTGTACATCTAAACCGTCTATCCCTTTTTTAAGATTATTTTAAGGCATCAAAAAAAAAAATTAGAAAGATCCAACGATCAAATAGACCACACCATAGATGACTCTTGCATTTAATGCATCTATTGTACATTTTAATGCAACCAATTTTATTATTTGGTGTGGTCCACTTGAACGTTGGATCGCCTCATTTTTGTTTGGATGCCTTAAAATAATATAAGAAAAAAATTGACGATTTAAATGTACAGATACATCACGGTCGGCCCGCCGTCACAGACCTGCCCGTTCGGAGCTGAGGACGGGCGGGGGTAGTACGCAATCCGCGTCCGGTCTTGCGGTCCGGTCTTGCAGTTGCAGGCCTCACTCGCCTGCTACCAATACATAAAAGACCAGCTAACTTTTGTAAACGCGCGTGGTGCATTTGTCACGTTTGCCATGCAAGCAATAGGTACGAATGTGCCATAACTGAGATCAATTATCCCTCACGTGCCACGATTGATTTTAAACTACCAACCTTGTGCCACGTGTGCTAATAACGATGTGTACATACGCTGCTTGTGGGAACGGATTGGCTACTCCCCCTACACCAGCCATCGGCTGGTGGTCGGTGCGCCGTGGGGCTCACCATGATGTATGTATGTCATTCATGCCGTCCATATATTTTTATATATCATTTTATTAAACGAAAAAAAAAAAAAAGTATCTCTCAATCTCAAGTATATCATGTTGTAGGGAAAAATATTGAATGAATTTTGATCATTAAAAACGTTTTGAGGCATAAAAATTCTGTATCAAGATGATATTTATTGTTTTCCTTTATCCAGGTCTTTATGACCAAATCAAACGATTGGATGTCAAATAAACAGTACAGTAATTTTTAGAAAGATTTTAATTGTGAATATACATTTATTATTTTTATCTTATGGTGTGGCTCACTTAAAATTTAGTCCTTATCATTTTTTGTATAAACATTAAAATGATCTGTAAAAATGGATGAACAGAATGAATGAAACACATACATCATAGTGGGGCCCACAGAGCACCTACCGCCAGCCACCGGCTGGTGTCAGGGGGAGTAGCCAATCCGTTCCCCTGCATGTGCCACAACTCCCAATAACAGCATGTACACGTGTCTCATGAATTGGCCTACGATCTTCTGCTCGCCACCGGCGGGAAAATTATGTTTTCCTGCATCAGCACTGATCTGGCACAATTAAATCGCAATAAGCAGATTTTCTTTCCTACACGTGGCAAGAAGTGGTGACGCAGGAAAGGCATGATAAGTTTTCCTCGTTCAATAATTACCTTCAATTCATGGGAGTTTCTTCTTAATCAACGATAAAAATAATTTTTTAAAGAATTAATTTATTAAATAAATCCTATAAAAATGAGTTTAACTCATTTAAATAATTCTAAATAAATCTAAAAAATGTAATTAAAATTTTTAATTAAATTAGAAAAATATGTAAATTTCCAACCCCCACCCCCCGTCAATCCGTTGTTGATTTGTCAAGTCAATGGGTTGATACAGTAAAAAAAGCATCTAGAAATTTAAATTAGAAATAATGTGATTTTTAACTTGTCGACCCATTCTGTTCACCTGTCCAATGATATTTTTACATGTCGAACATACTTGTGAACAATATTTCGACCTGTCTAAACTTGTAGAAATCAACCAACAAGTAATATAAAATTTCTAATGGAATTTCGACTTGTTGACCATAAAGGTTGATCGGATGAACTATACAAAGCGTAGTTGATCCTTCTTGACTTCTTTTCTTAAGTCTATCTTAGCCACAAACGAATTTGTAACCCATTCTACATCAGTCTCCTTCACTTCAAAAGAACTTGTCCTCAAGTAATTCTCCTGATTCGACTCATGATACTCATACAAGTCCACTACGTTGAATGTGCGTGAGATCTCCATATCTTTAGAAAGATCAATAATATAAGTATTGTCATTGATCTTATGGAGAATAACACTAGTCCAATCTTCTTGTTTCGGTCGGAAATTTTTCTTTGCGCGGATGAACCATCACGTTGTCGCTCACATTAAATACCTTTAAATTATGATGCGTGTCAGTCTTTTCCTTATACTTGTCATTGGATGCTTTTAACTAGGCCTGAACATAAGCGTGTACACTTATGATTCAGTCTGTCATATGTTCTGCAACAATGCTTATGCTTGAGAGTTTGGGTAGAGAAACCAAATCAAGAGTATGTCAAGGCACTCGTCCGTATACAATTTTAAATTGGACTTGACGGTGGAATGGTTCAAAATGTTATTTAACGCAATTCTACCTGAGCCAATACCAAATCCCATTGTTTGGGTTTATCTCCTGAGATGCATCATTTAAGGTTTCCAACTGTATGATTCACTACCTCGGTTTGTTATCAGTTTGCAGATGATATACACTACTGAACTGTAGTTTAGTATCAAATCATCGTCACAAAGTCCTCCAAAAGTGACTGAGTAAGTTAGTGTCATAATTTGAGGTGATGGATTTTATGACCCCATGTAGCCGAACAACTTCTCAGAAAAAAGATTTGCAACATGCGTAGTGTTAAGAGTTTTCTTGCATGGTAAGAAACGGGTCATCTTGGAAAATCTATCAACAACGATAAACACTGAGTCCGCACCAAGATGTGTCCATGGGAGTCTTAGCACATAGTTCATAGATAAATCCTCACAAGGGCAATCAGGGATAGGTAATGGAGTGTATAGGCCAGTTTTCTATGACTGTCCCCTGGATGCCTGACATGTATGACCCACTGTATTGCCTTTCTTATATCTCGTTTCAACTATGGTTAATAATAACGTTCTTCTAGGAGAACTATTGTCTTGTCTTGCCCCTGATTTTTGCTGAGGCCACCTTCATGTAGCTCTTGCATGATGCGGTCTCATAATGAACTTTGTGGAATACATAATTGATTTCCCTTAAAAAGAAATCTATCCTGAATATGAACGTCGCTGGATCGACATTCTTTGCATCTCATCCACGCGCCCTTGTAGTTGTCATTGTCTGTATATAAGTCTTTGAGGCATTTGAATCGGACAACCTTATTGTTTATAGTGAGTAACAAGGTTGCACATCGGCTAAGTGCATCAACCACCTTATTTTGTTGCCCGGACTTATGCTTCAGTGCAAATGTGAATTTTTGTAAGAATGAAATCAACCTAGCATGCACACGATTCACGTTAGCTTGGCTATTTATGAATTTGAGAGCTTGATGGTCTGTGTAAAGAATGAACTCCCTCAGAATCAAGTAATGTCGCCAATATCACAATGCCTGGACCACTGCATACAATTCGAGCTCATACGTCGACCACTTTTTACGTATATCACCGAGCTTCTCATTGTAGAAGGCTACCGGTCTGTCCTCTTGTAACAAAACTCTCCTAATTCCAACATAGGAAGCATCGCATTTAACCTTAAACATTTATCGAAGTTGGGAAGTATGGAAATGAGGTTGTAGACAACTTGTGCTTAATTTCAGCGAAGCTCCTATCAGATTCATCAGTCTACTGAAATGGTCCATTATTTATACAATCTGTAATTAGTGACACAATGGTTTTGAAATTATTCATGAACCGACGATAGAATGTCGTCAACCTATGAAAAATTCACATTTCATGGATGTTTGTGGGAATTGGCCACTCTCTAATGGCTCTTATATTTTCATTGTCCACCTAGATGCCCATGGACATGATGATAAAGCCCAAAAACAATAGGCTAACGGTAAAAAAATTGCAATTTTTAAGATTGAGATACATCTTGTTCTCGATTAGTACTTAAGGACTTCTTTGAGATGTTCTATATGACTTACTTCATTCTACCTGTATATCAAAATGTCATCAAAGTAGACCACCATGAGCCATACTTGGTTCATCAACCTCATGAATGTACTAGGCGTGTTCAAAAGAACGGATGACATGACCAACCATTCATACAATTCCTCATTGGTCTTAAAAGCTATCTTCCACTCATCACTCAACCATTTTAGGATTTGATAGTAGCCGCTCCTCAAATCCAATTTAAAAAATCATTTTACACCCTCTAGCATATCCAACATATCATCTAGCTGGGGTATGGAAAACCTGTACTTTATGGTAATCTTCTTGATCATCTAGCTATCGACACACATGCACCAACTCTCATCTTTCGTAGGAGTTAATAAGGCCAGAACAACACATGGGCTCATGCTTTTTCAGATTAGACCTTTACGAATCAATTCCTCAACTTGTCTTTACAAGATATCGCACTCCTTCAGAATCATCTGATAGTGAGTATGATTGTGTAAGATGGACCTTTAGACAAGGTCAATATGATGTTGAATATCTTACATGGAAGATAGTCTATCGAAAAGGTCATCGGGTCAAATTTCTTTGAATTCATGTAACAAGGATTTTAGTTTCTCAGGAATGTTAATGTGCTTGATTTCTTTCCCTTTTACAATTAATGCATAAACTTTTCCCATCTCCTTAAATTTCTCCATGAAGTCGTGTATGATTAGCCATAGTGAAATTTTAACCTATCGAATAGATTTATCGATGGGTCGAATCATGCTGAATTTTGTCAAATTTTTCTTGGGCTTCTTTTAATCCATGTGTGCTAGGAATGTGTTGATGTCAAAATTTGGATCACCTTCCACCGAACCTTGAGTGCTCGGAGTGAACCTTGGTCCTCCGCAAAGCAACAAGCAAAGGAGACCCTGGCTCAAGCAAGGGACCCTCTGATGCCTAAGTCAAGCTAAGGAAACATGGTCTAAGTGGTGTAGAGTAGAGTGTGGGTGCAAGATCTTGCATACTTGTATCTGTAGAAATGATCCGTATTTATACCTAAGGGTTGCGATGAACGTGTTTGATAATCTTGACACGGTCATCACCACCATGCGAGGGCTATGCGTGCACGGTCGTCGGAAGTTATCCGGAGATTGTGCTATGAGCAGTACTCCAATCGTGCATTACTGCTTTTGCTGACTAGGTTCCCATCCGAGCCGACCTCATGGTTCAGAACTTACTTGATGTCCTTATGTCACGCCCCAAACTCGGAAACCGGGATCACAAAATTTCTGATCGACGAATCTGGCGCCGACAGCCTCCGTATAACCCCATTCTCGGCTCCCAGCTCCCATTTTCCAGGTTCCGATCCTGGGATACTACGAGGAGGATTTTCAAGGTCAGTTTGAATCGTGATAAGCATAACCAAAGGCATAACCCACAACAACAACAACCAAAAACTCCATTACATTTTCACTATGATAAAAAACTTTACAAGTACAATGAGCATAAAGGGAAATACAATGGTAAGGAATAAAAACTCCAAAAATGATCTGCAAGTGCTCCAGCCTCAGCGCTGTTGTGCCCTAACGTCACCTGCACGCAACGGTCGTGCATAAGCCTATAGAAAGCTTAGAGGGTGGTGAAAGTGTGTGCGCGAGGTAGTAATATGATCATGCAGTATCAGAGTAATGCGGAATATGCAGATGGATCTATGAAAATCATAAGCCATACCAAGGCTATGCGATGCAAAGCATGGAGGATGTCGGCCATACCAAGGTTATGCGATGCAAGATGCAAGTCAAGCATACAATCCTCATCTAAGTCCACATATCAATACAGCTCAACTCTTGGATATCACCAGGGTCTAGTACACTCTAAACCAGATCACCGCCACATCGCGCGCAATAAGGTAAGTGGAAGAGACCTCACTATCCATCTGCCAATATCAGGTACGACTCGTCGATAGCGGACCCATTCCTCGAGCTAGTCAAACTCAGCCTAGCATTGCCCCCTACACTTGGGTGGATAAGGCCGCACCCCCTTCCAACCGACCACGACACAGTGGAGAGCGTAGCCATCTGGTAATCGGCACTCGACTCTCATCTACCCACTCGGTCTAGATGTTAGAGAAACCTTTTGGTACCATAAGGGTTTAGGGACTTTCACCCAGGAATATCTATAGCACCCCATGTAGAACAAGATTTTCAGTATCCAATCCTGTTAACCACGATGCGTCTGTGGAAGCTACGACCCTGATGTCGCTAGGGCGTACAATAACCATGTCACACAATGCGAAATGCATGAATCACACTATCCAATCATGCAACAATTTCTGCGCGTATCATGCGCTCATGCAGGGCAACACCGCCTAATCGGGGTCCCATAAACAGTCTGTCCGAAGGCATATGCTATGATCAGTCAATTCTCATATCAAGTATGCATATGATGCGTATGATCATGAGTCATGAAACTATACTAAACATGTTATAATGAGATGAACTATCCTTACAATGCAGATGGGCCTGGACGGCCTATAGACAACAAATACGGTTCTAATAATGGGCCCTAAGGAGCATCGTAATGTAGACATCCAACCAACATTACACTCGTAATGTGGACGTCAAACCAATATTGCTCCCAAGGCGTGATTATTACATAATCCGTGTTGGGATCACACATTGCAATGGACCTTAGGTACATCCCATTGGGCCTTTAAATATATTAAATGGGTCACATCCCATGGGCCTTATATTCATCAAGTGGGCCACATAAATGGACCACACCAATGGGCCTTATGTGCATTGCAATGGGTCATAACCCGTGGGCCTTAGATTGCATCAAATGGGCCTAATATCATGGGTCTTATATGTAACAAATGGGCCACACCATTTGGGCCCCATATGTACGTCAAATGGGCCTCAACCCATAGGCCGTAGTACATCTCAATGGGCCTTAACCCATAGGCTCCTACTACGTCAAATGACCCCATGACATGGGCTTTACATCCACATCAAAGTGGGCCCCAATAGAATACCGCAGATAAATCAAGATGGGCCCCAAATGTTTCTAATGGTAGGCATTCAATCCCATTGATTTTATTTTTTTTACAGGGTGGTCCACCTGATAGATGGTAGGATATAACATATACATTACAGTGTGGCCAGTAGTACCTGCTGCCGTGACTGCAACAATTATAAGCTGGTGCGTGGGTAGCCCAACCAATCCAGGTCAGGCATGAGAGTCCCACGTGGGGCCCATCACACATAACTCAAGGTGGCCCACAAGGAACAAAAAATAAAAATGGAGGGATGGTTTAGATATAATGCATACCTCGTAATCAGCCCACCGCTCAGAGGTCTGGACGGTGTGGATTTGGGGCACATACATCATGTTGGAGTCCACTGCACTGTCCAGACATTCTGGACGGTGGGGCTGGAGTATACATGCATTGAAGTGGGCCCCATCAGCTGGACATATGTACGGTGGATAACACCCATATATATATGGTGGGTCCACAGAACCTGGTGACATTAAAGCAGCTGCAGGGCTGCTGTAAGACTCACCAACCGCACCACGTCTCTCAAGCAGGTGGGTCCCACTTTGAAACGAGGTATCTTTCACTCAGCCTACCATATGAGGTATGGAGCTGGGTCCCACAATTTGGACGGTCTAGGTTCTCTCGGGATCCACGTCAAGGACGCAGCCTCCTGCTGCTGGCCGTCCAACAAATGGACGACCCAGCTGAATTGGATGGACGGTGTGTATATAACACTCACCCCTTGATCAGCCCCACCGTTTTAGACGGTGTGGATTAAGACCTAAGCATCACGCAGGCTCCACCCGTCCAGATCACGGGACGGCGTGGGTATAAACATACCACAGTGGTGGGTCCCACACACGTGGCCCACCTTTCATTTATATACGAATATATATATATATATATATATATATATATATATTATAATATAATATATTATAATATCATATATCATATTATAATATAATATAATATATATATATATATAGCTTATAAGGAGTCACCGTCCAAACCCTGGATTTCTGGACGGTGCTGATTTCATGCGTTTCACATGGTGGGTCCACACGTGGGGTGGGTCCCAATTGGATACACCACTCACAATGGTGTGGTCCATCTTAGATGGATGGATGATGTGGATGGGTCCCATGGGCCCCACTGTCGGCCCACACTTCACTGTTAACCTCACCCACTGTCAGTCCACACATCACTGTTAACCTCTCCCACTGCCAGTGAGCTATGGGGCTGGGTGGGCCCACGTGGATCACACTTCACTGGTGGCCACCCCCCCTATGGACGGTTGGGATGGCATATAAATATCATGGTGTGTCCCACATAGATGGGGTCCACCGGTAGATGACATGGATGAAATATACCCATCATAAGTGGGCCATGATCATATAAAGAGAGAGAGAAAGAGAGAGAGAGAGAGAGAGAGAGAGAGAGAGAGTAGGACACGCTTGTGATGGAGGGACCCCGACACTATGGGCCCTCCCTTACAATGAATCATACATCAAGTGGGTCCCTTAATACATGGGTCCATAGAAATCGAAAATCAACGGTGGAGATCCTTTCCCCACCAACATGGACGGTCTAGATGACCTCCCTAATGCAATAAAATAAACATCATGATGGGGTCCATGGAGAATGGCTCCATCATGGAATGATCATGATGATCCTAGTGGGCCATCGACCACATCTTAGGGTCCCAAGTGAGATCCAAACCATTGATCGGTTGGCCTCACTTGGCCCATCTCACAAACATGAAAAACTAGTATTAACTAGCACCCACCGTCCGATCTTCTTTCTCCTATGGGTTCCTTAGCACCTTAGCTTCAACTTCAATGGATGAGATGAGGAATGGATGGCTAGGATGAGAGATGATGGGGTAGAAAAGTGGGCCACCTTGGAGTTTTGGGAAGCTTGGAGAACTCTCATACGTATGGGATTTTCTCTCCCTTGGAGATTTGAAAATGAGAAAGAGAGAAAGAGTTGTAAAGGGAGAGAGAGTGAGTGATGGATGGATGTGGTGATGGGTGTGTAAGACACCTTTGTTGACTTTGGTGGCCTTTTGTGTAAGAAAGGCATGGCCTGTGTAAGGATTTCTTGACTTTTGAAGCATTTTGTGTAAGAAAAGTATGGGCATAGAAGAACTTTTGGACTTTTGTGGTGGCTTGGGTATGGGTGAAAGGTGATGTGTACTTGACATGTACTTGACATGTGATAGATTGATGGATTGATTGATTGATGGGATTGATGTGACACATCGTAGAGATTCTCTTGGGTTTCGCAACGCACGGCTTTTTCCTCGCACCGAACGCTGGCCTACATCTCTTGACCAGGGTATCGCCTCGGCGCGCAAGTCGCGGCATCGGAACCGCAACGACGACGCGGTCGCTATGGTTGGGTTGAGTCGGCTCAGGTTGACGGCATACGAATCAGGGTCGCGTGTAAATATCGGTTAAGGGTCGAAGGTTGCCAAAATTCGACCGGTAAGACCGCGGAAGTCTACAAAACGGTACGGTCTAGGATACGGGTCTTACACCTTAGCCCATGGATAAGTGGATTATTGATACGCTAAGAAGAGAGGCTCGGATCAGAGGAACACTAAATGGGTAGGTGATGCTCTTCTGCATTCTGAGTTGACATAATCAGGTCGGATGTGCTATTGTAGCTCTGAGATCCATCTCATAGAATATGCGAGACTCATTCTAAGTCTCGGGTTGGTGTCATAACTCTGAAAGAGCCCACCGTGGGTCAGAGGCTTATCAATTCGAGGCCTTTCTCATTGGTGCCAAAGTTGATCTTGATGCAACCGAGTTTGGATTTACCCATAACAGAAGCCCCCTAATCTATATGTCCAATCTCGGACTTAGAGAGTAATAGAGTTGGGAAAGTGAATCGAGGCTTAAAGAAACAAACTGAGGCTTGGGGAGGCAAGCCATCGGTTTCCTTGTAATGATGGGGTTGAACAAAGCGTCATCTTGATAGGCTTCGAGACCCGTGCTCTGTACGGAGATAGCCGCTTCTGCCACTCTGGCCATTGCACATCGCACACGTGGCCAAGGATGTTGAGGCGTTTCTGCTGAGTGAATAAGGGGATGCCACGTGAATCTTAAAATGTGAAGAGACGTCAGTGCATTGAATGTTGACAGCACACAGGTCAGGTGTCACGCCCCAAACTCGGAAACCGGGCTCACAAAATTCCCGATCGCCGAATCCGGCGCCGACAGCCTCCGTAGAACCCCATTCTCGGCTCCTAGCTCCCATTCGCCAGGTTCCGATCCTGGGATGCTACGAAGAGGATTTTTAACATCAGTCTGATACGTAATAAGCATAACCAAAGGCATAACCCACAAACAACAACCAAGCACTCCATTACATTTCCACTATGATCAAAAATTTTACAAGTACAATGAGCATAAAGGGAAATACAATGGCAAATAACAAAAACTCCAAAATGATCAGCAACGTGCTCCTACCTCAGCGCTGCTGCAGTCCAACGTCACCTGCACGCAACGGTCGTGCATAAGCTTACAGAAAGCTTAGAGGGTGGTGAAAGTGTGTGCGCAAGGTAGTAATATGAACGCAATGTCAGAGTAATGCGGAATATGCAGATGGAACCAAAACGTCATGAGCCGTACCAAGGCTATGCAATGCAAGACATGAATGGTATCGGCCATTCCAAGGCCATGCAATGTACAATGCAACTCAAGCATACAGATACTCATCAATGTCCACACGTCAATACAGCTCAAAGTATGGAATATCACCGGGGTCTAGTACACTCTAAACCAGATTGCAGCCACATCGCGCGCAATAAGGTAAGGGGAAGAGACCTCACTATCCGTCTGCCAATATCGGGCGCGACTCGTCGATAGCGGACCCATTCCTCGAGCTGGTCAAACTCATCCTAGCATTGCCCCCTACACTCGGGCGGGTAAGGCCGCACCCCCTTCCAACCGACCACGACACAGTGGAGAGCACAGCCAACTGGTATTCGGCACTCAGTACTCATCTACCCACTCGGTCTAGACGTTAGAGCAACCTCTTGGTACCATAAGGGTTTAGGGACTTTCACCCAGGGATATCTATAGTACCCCATGTAGAACAAGATTTTCAGGATCCAATCCTGCCAACCACGATGCGTCTGTGGAGGCTACGGCCCTGATGTTGCTAGGGCGTACAATACCCATGTCACACAAGTGCGAAATGCATGATTCACGCTGTCCAGTCATGCAACAATCCATGCGCATATCGTGCGCTCATGTAGGGCAATACTGCCTAACCAGGAGCCCATAAACGACCTGCCCGAAGGCATATGCTATGATCAGTCAGTCCTCATATCAAGCACACATATGATGCATATGATCATGAGTCATGAAACTATACTAAACATGTTATAATGAAATGAACTATTTTACAATGCAGACGGACCTGGATGGCCTATACACGGCAAGTACGGCCGGTAATGGGCCCTAAGGAGAGTCGTAATGTGGACATCCAACTAACATTACACTCGCAATGTGGACGTCAAACCAACATTGCTCCCAAGGCACGATCTTTGTAAACATCAACACTTAGTCTGTAATGGATTTACACATTGCAATGGACCGTAGGTTGTCCCCATTGGACCTTATATATATATCAAATGGGCCATATCCTATGGGCTCTCATTCATCAGATGGGCCACATAAATGGGACATACCAATGGGTCTTATGTGCATTGAAATGGGTCAAAATCCGCGAGCCTTGGATCGTATCAAATGAGCTTAGTTATATGCGTCTAATATGTGACCAATGGGCCACAACAATTGGGTCCCACGTGCAGATCAAGTGGGCCTCAACCCATGGACCTGACATGAGTCAAATGGGCCCAAACCCCTTAAAATGGGCCTAACTCATGGGTCTCAATCAAATCCAATGGGCCTAATCCCATGGGCCCCTTTATATATATATATATATATATATATATATATATATATATATATATATATATATATATATATATATATATATATAAATCAAATGGGCCTAAAACCGTAGACCTTGCATAAATCAGATGGGCCTAAACCCATAGGCCTTATACAATTTAAATGGCCTTACCCATAGGCCTTTTTTTTTTTTTCAAGTCAAATGGGTTTGGACCCAAGGGCCTTGGAATATATCAAAAGGGCCCATTCCTATGGACTTGCAACACATCAAATGGGCCCAAAGGCCTACTAAAAGGTTTATTTTGAAGCCCAGCCAGGGGAGGGGGTGGTGTGGTTAATACATGTGCAAGGTGGGCTCCACCGTCTACTGGACGGTGGAGGGGAAACATGGAGAGAAAGCCACCGTCCACGGCCTGTGGACGGTGTGAATAAATGTATACATTACTGTGGGTTCCTCAGATGTGGCCCACTATGATTCATAAATGTCATCTGGGCCATTCATAAAGTCATTCGGGCCTGGATGAAGGGAAAACATAAATTTCAGCTTGATTCGAAACTTCAGTGGGCCCCAAGAAGATTTCAATGGTAGACATCCAATTCCACCATTTCAAGTGGTGTGGACCACCTGACTGTTGGATCAGTCTCATTTTTGGAGGGGGGCCCACCTCGTGAACGGGTTGGAATGCAAATAAACATTATGGTGGGGCCCACACGCAGGGCCGTGGGCCCCTGCTGGACGGCCGTCGGCCGCTGCACGGCTGCACGCAGCACCGTGCAGCGCTGCACGTTGTCAGGGAAGGGGGGTAGTTCCCTTGCAAAATCCTAAAAAAAATG
Source organism: Magnolia kwangsiensis (assembly GCA_037074715.1). NCBI lineage: Eukaryota > Viridiplantae > Streptophyta > Magnoliopsida > Magnoliales > Magnoliaceae > Magnolia > Magnolia kwangsiensis. The sequence continues at coordinate 146,763,474 of CM073572.1, forward strand.
AATTTTCTGAGGTTTTTCATGCGCGGGGCCCGCTGCACCAAAATCCGTCCCTGCCATTGCGATCAGTGGCCCGAAACAGACGAAATGAGTCCAGAGTTCGAATTTTTTTGATGCTTGGAAGTGGAATAAAATGAGAAATTAGCGTATGAATGGTGAGAGTACAATATTTGGCGTTATGGCCCATCAGGTGCTCCGTTCAATCCCATTTTCTGGCTCAACGCCTAAAATGAAATGGTGAAAGGGATGGATGGCTTGGATCAATTATAAACATCAGGGTGGGGCCTATGCAGGGAAAACACCCAATAGCTTCACCTTTTCCTTTCTTTCTTTTTCCTTTTTTTTTTTTTTTTTGTATACAGAGACGTCCAGCGTCCCAGACGCTGGACGGTGGGTCTCTTTAATGAATCGTGGTGGGCCTTTATGAAGTGGGCCACCACTTACGAATGAAGGGGGTACAACCTGCAAGGTGGGCCCCACTTGAAGGACTCTAGGATAAAATGAATACCTCGAGGTGGGGTCCATTCAAGTGGGCCACACAACCTTAAGAAAATAAAATAAAATACAAGAAATAAAAGAGAGAGAGAGAGACATGGAGAGTGGGACACGGCTTGTGATGGAGGGACCCCGTCATTATGGGCCCTCCCTTGCAATGAAACATACAATAAATGGATCCCTTTGATCATGGGACCATCAAAATTATAAATCAACGGTGGAGATCCATTCTCCACCGTTATGGACGGTCTAGATGACCTTTTTGCAATGAAATAACCATCATGATGGGGTCCATGGAGAATGGCCCCATCATGGAACGATCGTGATGATCCAAGTGGTCCATCGGCCACATTTAAGGGTCCCACGTGAGATCCACACCATGGATCGGTGGGCCTCACTTGGTCCACCATAAAATCAAGAAAATCTACCCTATAGAAGCACCCACCGTCCGATCTTCTCGCTCCTAGGGGTTCCTTGGCACCTTGTCTTCAACTTCAATGGGTAAGATGAAGAATGGAGGGTTGAGATGGGAGATTTTGGGGTAGGAAGGTGGGCCACTTGAAGCTTAGAGGGACTTGGGAAATTTCATACGTGGGAGCTCTTGGAATTTTTGTTGCTTGGACATTTTTTTTGGAATGAGAAAGAGAGAAAGAGAGAGAGTGATGTAAAGGGAGAGAGAGAGAGTGATGGATGGATGGGTGAGTGATGGTTGTGTAAGAAAAGTATGGGTTAGGAAGACTTTTGTGGCTTTTTGTGTAAGAAAGGTATGGGTTGAGAAGACTTTGTTGGCTTTTGTGTAAGAGAGGTATGGGTTTGGGAGACTTTTGTGGTTGCTTGGGAAAATGGGTGAGAGTGATGTGTACTTGACATGTGATGGGTTGATAGGTGATTGATTGATGGGATTGATGTGATTGATGTGACACATCGTTGAGATTCCCTTGGTTTTCGCAACGCGCGGCGTTTTCTCACACCGAACGTTGGCCCATATCTCTTGATCAGGGTATCGCCTTGGCGCGCGAGTCACGGTATCGGAACCGCAACGACGGCGCGGTCGCTATGGTATAGGTCTCGGGTTGAGTCGACTCGGGTTATCGGTACATGAATCCAGGTCGCGCGTCGATATTGTTTAAGGGTCGAAAGTTGCCGAAATTCGACCGGTACGACCGCGGGAGTGTACGGAAAGGTACGGACCAAGATACGGGTCTTACATCAGGGCAATACGAAGAGGCGCCGATGCATTGATTGCTGACTGCACATGGGTCGAAGTGACGTTTGGTTGTGCATATCGCGGATCGCCATGCATATGATTGGGCTCGGATCCGAGCCATTTCAGCTTTGGCAATAGTTGTCCGTCATGATTGCAAGCGGTGGGCTTGGGCTATAAAAATCCCGAGGTTCCTTTCATTTCATCTCTCTTGCACTCGAATACACTAGCTTTTTCTAATTCCTGCTCTCCTCCTTGAGACTTGCTGTCGGAAAAGAGTTTCACCAATCAGAAAAGGGATTTTTTTGGTTAGAAAGGATGATTATGTTCAGAGAAGCTTGCCGGAAAGGAGAATTTTCACCATAGTAAATCACCCATAACGCTGTGAGTCTTCTACCATTTTACTTTTTCTTCATAATGTCGAGCAATTTGGACCAAGTTCGTGAGGTCCAAAACGGATCGGAGCCCGAAAGCAGAGAATTCGGGTGAAGGGGCTCAGAAGGTACTCTCGAGGCTGTCCCACTGTACCCTTCGCCCAAGTAGAGTACCGGAACTAAGACCAGAGGCCGAGCTGAGGGGACGAACAAAGTACGTCGAGACCTTGCTAGGAGATTGCTGGCCGGGCCCTCGAGAGACCAAGCTGAAGCCGGGGTTCTAGGGGGCTCAGTCTTAGTTGAGTCACAGATGGCTCAACTTTACGCTGAGTTCTAGATCCCGGACTCAGTGCACATTAGGGCCCCTTCTGTCCTTAATGGACCTGGGACCCCTCTGATGGGGAAGTAGCAGTCTTCATCTACACACTTTAATGCAGACTCCAGTTTTCACTTCATCCTTTTTGTTCGCGTGCTGATGGCGCAACTGAGGATGGCTCCGGGTTAGCTCGTCCCCAACGCGTGGTGCATCCTGACATCTACCTTCATCATCTGGCACAAGTAGAGGAGCCAGAAGTTGACGCTGGATGAGTTCCTGGTAATGTATCAGCCCAAGCATGACAGGGCTGAGACATATTGGTACTACTTTTCAGACAAGGCTTAATATACTCCAGGCCTCATCGTCGGGCTTCCTTTTTCCAACAAGGATTGGTGGGGAAAATGGTTCTGGGCCTCAAGAGAATGGGAGGCTCCAGCATTAGAGATCGGACGCCTCTGGGTCCGAGTACCTACCAAGTTTGCCCTCCCAGGTAAATTTGTGTAGGCGTGAGCTTTGTTTTCTTCCTTGCTTATTCTTCATTCTAACCTCTGTTTATCTTGTTTGTAGATTATCTGAAGGGCTTGCCAGAATTGTCCTCCTCCCTCCGAGCTCAGATAGCCAGGGCTCGGCTACAGAAAGAGGAATGTATCTGGCATAGTTTGAGGACAACCTCGTGTCGTCTGGTTTTTACAAAGTCACGCCTTTCCCCATAGCCTTGGGTAATTTCCCCGCATCCTTGGGCAAATTTCATGACTTCATTGTCTTTTACTTATTTTTCTTGAGTAGATGAGGCTGACTCATCTTGTTGATCAGGAATGGCTGAGGTAGCAGGATCAAAGAGGAAGAGTGGGGAGCAGCATGCCCCTAGTTCAACATCATTCTGGCGTTGGTGCTAGAGACTCGAGTCAAGATAACGGCTCGGGAGAAGAAGACTCCAGTGGTTGTGCCCATCATGGCCAAGTCGTTAGTGGTAGAGGTGGCCGCGACATCGACACCAGCACCAGCGCCAGCATCAGCACTAGCGCTAACACCAACACCGACACCAGCCTCAGTCTCCGAGGCCATCCTTTCCCAGCCTCATGGGATTAGGAGGGAGGTAGTGGGAGAATCCGCGGTGCTGGACTTCTCTCACAACTCAGTCGCTAATGCTGAGAACCCCAATCTCGTGTTCATTGCTCCGAAGGTGAACACAATTTTGGCCCATGGAGTCGAAGCATTGGTCAGCGACTCCAATGCCCCCAAGGCCAAGGCTCAGGCCTCGGCTGCCAGTGGTGTCGGGGGTGTTGCGAGTCTGGTCCCATCTGCGGGACAAGAGCTGGTGATCGGCCACCAGATGTCACTGCTGAACAGCTGGGAGGCCAAGCACGCGCCCGAGTTGACTGTGGTCCGAACCATGACTCGACTGCCCGAGTCGGTCATAAATGACTTTGCATCGTGCTGTTACATGGTAAGTCTTTTGGTCTTGGTCATTTTACTTAGTCTCTTGGTTGTCGATCTGATGACTTAACCCTTGATTTCTCAGGTGTTGCCGACACTCGTCCAGATTAGAGAAAGGCTGAGGAGAATGACTTGGCTGGAAGGGGAGAAGATCGAGTTGGAAGAACGCCTGAAGGCCTCGACTGAAGAAGTTGAGAAGCTAAAGGTCCGGCTCGGAGAGGGTCATCTGAGGGAGCTGGGGCTCCAAGGGGAGATCAACGAGCTACAGGCTTGGGCTGACTCGACGGAGTCTGAATTGAAGGATTCAAGGGCGGACAATGCTCGGTTGGTTACCGAGATCAAGGCTACTGAAGGTCTCGCCAAGCAATGCTCCAAGCTGGAAGCCTTGACTGTTGAGGATCTTGCCAAGCAACGCTTGGAACTCGAGGCTTTGGCTGCTTCTCAGGCCGCAATGGCTGTGGAGGAATTCAAATCCTCTAAGGAGCGAAATGACGAGTTGGAGAAGATTTACAACTTTTCCCATAATGCTGGCTATAAAGCGTGCTTAGGTGAAGTCCGAGGTATTTATCTTGAGTTGGACTTCGATGTCTTGGCGATGGAGGATGCCGAGGATTCTCCAGAGGCAGAGGTGGACCCACCAGCAACTGCCGAGGCCAAGAAAGCTCCGAAGCTAAGCCCCTAGTTGACCTGACCTCGAGCCGATCCTTCTCATTTCTCCTCTTTTTGTAATGATAGGTTGTAATCGAACATTAGAAAAAAGTCTTTTGAATGTGTGTGTTTACCTTTATCTTATTGCTAGTTGAATGCTAGTAGAATTTGTTGAATGACGAGCTAACCTCTTATTTAAGGGGTCAGTTCATCAAAGGGTTCCATTTCTGCACTTGAGAAATGACCCCCCACGGCACGATTGTAGACCATTGTCGAATGACGAGCCGACCCCTTCTTTAAGAGATCAATTCGTTAAAGGAGTTCATCTCTGCACATGAGAGATGACCCTTTGCAGTGTAGTGAAGTAACCACATAATAAATTAAGTAGAATAGTAGAAGAACAGGTGATCTCTTATTAAGAGCTAAAGTGGCTAATAGATCCGATCCGTACAAGAAATAAAGCTTTCCACCTCAGGGATTATAGATCTTTAAATGCTTGACATTCCATGGGTGAGGCAATGGACGTCTTTCCAAGTCCTCTAGACAGTAGGACCCTGGTTTAGTTGAGCTGACCACTCGATAGGGTCCATCCCAGTTAGGCCCGAGGGTCCTTGCGCCAAGCTCCATAGTGTTTTAGAAGATGCGGCGAAGGACTAGATCTCCTCGTTGAAATTGCCTCATCCTGACCCTGGAGTTGTAGAACCGAGCCATTTGTTGGTGCCGAGCTGCGACTTGGAGCTTGACGGTGTCTCGCAATTCTTCAACTAGATCTAGGCTTGTCGCAATTTGGTCGACATTCTGCTCTCCTTGATAGCTCCTTACTTGCATAGTAGGGAGTCCTATCTCGACTGGGACGATGGCCTTCGAGCCGTAAGACAATGAAAAGGGGGTTTCCCCTGTGGATGACTGAGCGGTGGTCCTATTGGCCCAAAGAACGAACAAAAGCTCATCATCCTAGTTGCCCTTAGCTTTTTCTAACTTCGTCTTGAGATGATGCTTGATGACCTTGTTCACAGTTTTCACTTGTCCATTGGACTGCGAGTGATGAGGTGAAGAGTAAGTGTTGGTAATACCGGGCCCCCAGCACGTGCCTCGGAACCTGTCATTATCGAACTGTCTCCCATTGTCGGACACAATGGTGCACAAGATTCTGAACCGACAAATAATGTTCTTCCATACGAAGTCCGTCACCTTTTGATCGATAATTTTCACCACTGTTTTGGCCTCGGCCCACTTGGTAAAGTAGTCGACTAGTACAATTGTGAACTTGGTCTGCCCCTTTCTAGGAGGCGGAGGTCCGATGATGTCAATTTTCCACTGGGTGAACGACCACAACCCGTTCATGGGGGTCAGTTCTTCTGTGGCCTACCTCGACACGGAAATAAATCTTTGACACTTGTCGCACCTCTGGACAAAGTTCTTAGAATTTTCTCAGATCATCGGCCAGAAGTATTCTTGACGAAGAATCTTATGAGCCAAGACGCGACTCTCGGAATGATTTCCATCCTTCGTGGACTTCTCGGATCACATAATCCTCTTCGTCTGGTCAGAGACATCTGAGGTACGACTGAGAGTATCCTTTCTTGTACAGCATGTTGTCCAGAATCATGTACTGCGCTCCTCTAACCTTTAGACGTCCAGCCTCCAACCTATCTTGAGGGACTTCACTGGTGGTGAGGTACTTGATGATCGGATCCATCTAGTTCGGAGTTACTTGCACTGGATTGACCATCTCCTGGTCAGATTGGTCAACTAGGTCAATGCTCAAGCTATCCAAAAATTTCACAGGGACAGTCCTTAGGATCTTCACTCAATAGTTGAGGCCAACTTTGCGAGGGCATAGGCCCAAGAGTTTTCGGTTCTTGGGATCTGGTTGATGACGCAGTCTCTGAACTTCCCGTCAGCTTCCGGGCCTCGGCCAAATATGCTATCATCCTTGCCTCCTTGGCCTCGTACTCTATTGATATGTGGTTTATGACGAGCTGAGAGTCGCACCATACATCGATGAGCTGAACTCCCAGGCTAGCAGCTAGTCTGAGTCTAGCCAGTAGAGCTTCGTACTCTGCTTCATTGTTGGAGGCCTTGAAACCGAGCCTGATTGTGTACTGGATGGTGGTTGAGTCAGGTGCGACTAGGACAATCCTTGCCCCTGCTCATTTCGAGTTGGATGACCCGTCCATGAAAAGGGTCCATCTACTATCTCCCCCTTCTAACTCCGCGCCCTCGAGAAGAAGAAGAGATGGAGGAACCACAGGGGCAGTCTCCAAATTTATGTCCTCAATCTCACCACTCGGAGTGGTAAATTTGGATATGAAGTCGGCTATGGTTTGACCCTTGATCGCAGTCCTCGGTCGATGCTGAATGTCAAACTCTCTGAGTTCTATCGCCCACTTGGTCAGACGCTCGGATACCTCTGGCCTCTGGAGTACTTGTCGGAGGGGTGAATCCGTGACGACAATTATGGAATGCACCTGGAAGTATGGGTGCGGCCTCCAAGCAGAGATGAGTAGGCTCAGAGCTAGTTTCTCCACACTCGGGTACCTGGTCTTGGTTAGGACCATAACCTTATTGGTGTAGTGAACAGGGCGTTGATTGCCCTCCACCTCTCGAATGAGTGCCGAGCTAACAGCTAAGGCGAAAACCGCCAAGTAGAGAAATAGGGGCTCGCCCTCCTCGGGCTTGGATAACAAATGTGATGACCCTAGGTACTGCTTTAACTACTAAAAAGCTTGCTCACAGTTTAAGGTCCATTCCGCTTTCTTGTGACCTTCAATTGCTGGAAGAAGGGGAGACACTTGTTAGTGGATCTGGATATGAACTGTCCGAGCATGGTGACTCTTCCGGTGAGGCATTGGAACTCTTTCATCATCTAAGGTGACCTTATATCGAGCAGTGCCTTCATCTTGTTGGGGTTTTCCTCAATACCCCTCTGACTGACTTGAAATCCAAAGAACTTACTTGAGCCCACACCAAAGGTACACTTGGTAGGGTCTAGCTTCACATGGTACTCTCGCAGTATTGAGAATATTTCTCCGAGGTCTGCAATGTGGTCAGATGCTTTGACGCTCTTAATGAACTGACGAGCATGTCATCCACGTAGACCTCCATGGTGCATTCGATCTGATAAGTAAACATCTGGTTCACCGGCCTTTAATATGTAGCCCCAGTGTTCTTCAGGCCAAAGGGCATGACCCAGTAATAGTAGAGTCCTTTGTTCGTGACGAAGGGTGTCTTCTACCCATCTGGGGGGTGCATCGCGATTTGATTATACCCGAAGTATGCGTCCAGGAAAGTGAACAGCTTGTGCCCAGCCGTGCTATCGACCAGCTAGTCAATCTGAAGCAGGGGAAAGCTGTCCTTGGGGCAAGCTTTGTTCAAATTCGAGTAATACACACAAACTCGCCACTTCTCGTTGGACTTTTTTACACAGACCACCGACACTGAGAAGTTTTGACACCTCGTTAGCTATTGCCGCATACCTCTCGGGCTCGAATACTCTTCTCTTCTGCTTCATTGACTTGTGGTCTGGGTCCACATTCAGCTTGTGAACCATGATCTCTGGAGAGATGCCCGGCATACCTTCGTGCGACCATGCGAAGACGTTTTTGTGCTCTCGTATGAAGATCAGCATCTGAGCTCGTTGCTCGGAATTCAGCGACGACCTGAGCTGAACCGTTTTGCTTGGTTCGGCATCCTCGAGTGGGACAATCACTAGTTCTTCGGTGAGAGAATCCTCTGCAGGATCCCTGGGATCAAGCACGTTTATGGTGAGGGCCTGCTTTGCCAAGCCTTTTCTCACCGCTATTGAATAGTACCTGTGCGCCTCACGCTGGTCTGATCGAACATATCTGACCCCTTTGTTGGCAAGGAACTTCATCATCAGGTGATACGTAGATATGACAACCCTCATTATATTAAGAGACGACTGCCCCAAGATGATATTATGCATTGATGGTACATTTACCACCAGGAAGTCCACCAGCAAGAGTCACTCAATACTGCCCTTCTCTTGCTTTAACTGGGAGGAAAATAGCGCCCTTGGAGATAACCTTATATCCAAAAAATTCGTGCAATGAAGTCTTCATGGGTCAGAGTCACGACCTGTCTATCCCCATCTTATCTAATGCTTCAAAGTAAAGTATATCGGTCGAGCTTCTAGTGTCGACCAAAATACGGTAGACCTTATGATTGGCTATCGTCATCGCAATTGCTAAGGCATCGTCATGGGATGCTGAATGCCTTGTGTGCCATCCTCTGTAAACATAAGGATGCAAGGGCTTACTCTGAGCTCTTTCCTTTCTGCCAAGTGGATGTAATGCTCGGAGTCGGTGCTCCTGGAGTGGGCTTTATGAGCCCTGTTTGAATCTTCACCACCGGACCCGCCACCATAGATTGTTCATATCTTTGTGGCCTCATCCTCGACTTTACGTGGCTGGTCATCCTTCCGGGTCTACCTCCCTTCTTTCACATACTGGCGCAGATGACCCTTGCGGATGAGGGTCTCGATCTCCTCTTTTAAGTCGACACATTCACTGTGGCCGTCGTCATAATGGAAGCGACAATATTTACGTTTGTCCCACTGGTCGACATCTGTTTTGAGACAGCTTGGTCAATGCAGTAGCCTCTGATCTCGGATGTCTAGAAAGATCTACTCTGGAGATGTATTGAGAGGAGTGTATGAGCTAAAATTCCTCTTAGGCTTCCGGCTTGGCCTCTTGTCCCAAGAGGTGCTGTTGTCTGACCTCCTCTTGTCCGCGTGCTACGGTACTTCATACCTTCACCTCTTACCCTTAGACAAGGACTTGGAGGTCTAGTTTCTCTTGTATGAGTTGAAGAACTCATTAACATTAGTGTACTTTTACGCGCGGCTGATAAGCTCGCCAAGAGTTGAAGGTGGATTCTTCCCGATCGAGAACAGGAATCTGTCCTCCTTGAGCCCGCTGATCATTGTGGACAATGCCATCTTGTTTGAGTAGTCGTCCACCTACAGGGCTTCCTCATTGAAGCAGGAGATATAGTCTTTCAATGGCTCTTCGCTCTTCTGTTTAAGGGTCAGCAAGTGGGTCGATAGCTTTCGAATCTTCTTATTGATAATAAACTAAGTCAAGAACAACTTGTTGAGCTCGGTGAATGTGCTGATCGACCTCGGCCTAAGCTGTCGATACCAGTTCCTTGTGGCCCCAGTGAGGGTTATTGAGAAGGCTCAACACATCATTATGTCAGAGGTGGATTGAATTTGCATCTATGAATGGTAAGACTCCACGTTTTGTTGGGTCGCCTGACCCGAAATACTGAGCGATGGAGGGCATCCTGAATCTCGGAGGCATTTTTTCACTCATCACGTAGTTGGTGAAGGGAGGCTTAATTTCTTCCATCATCGCTTCCACCATAGTTGAAGTAGGGGTTTGTTGGTTCCTCTGCAGGGTCTTAATCTGATTTTGAAGCTCGCCAAGCTGAGCTTCCCACGGGTTCCGATTCTCTTCTATAGCCTCTTGAGAGACCTCGACCGCAGGTGTTCCACCCCTTCTCCTCCTCTCCAGTTTGTGGCGGTGGTTAGTCGGGGCTTACGTAGAGGTCGTAAAGATGTTGGTCGGCTCGGCATGCCACTTTGGTTCTGGGGACCAAGCAGACAAGTTCTGGGATGCTCTGGCACGAGAGCTTATGAGGGGTGGTTCTTCCTTGGCTACCGGGGCCATCTCTTCTGGGTTGAGAGGCTCTTGTCACTCTTTCATCCTGTTGATCTCATCCCTCAACATCTGTACTTCGTTTTGCAAGGCTCTGTATTTACCTCCTCGGCTTTGGGTCCGTTGAGATGGCCCGGTTGGAGCCGACTCGATATGCAGTAGTGAGGACGAGTGATGTTGCCCACTCAGCTTGGGCTCCGCAGTCGCTATTGGGAGTATTTTCTTCTCTCTTCTTGCCATTTCTGGTAAAACTTTCTAGTCCTTTTGGTATAAGTTTCCCATAGACGGCGCCAAAATGTTGATGTCAAAATCTGGATCACCCTTCACCGAGCCTTGAGTGCTCGGAGCAAACTTTGGTTCTGCGCAAAGTAACAAGCAAAGGAGACCTTAGCTCAAGCAGGTGACCCTCCGATGCCTAAGTCAGGCTAAGGAAACAGGGTCCAAGTGGTGTAGAGTAGAGTGTGGGTGTGAGATCTTACGTACCTGTATTTGTAAAAATGATCTGTATTTATACCTAAGGGTTGCGATGAACGTGTCCGATAATCTTGACAGGTCATCACCACCACGTGAGGGCTACGCGTGCGCGGTCATCGGCAGTTACCCAGAGATCGTGATATGAGCATTACTCCAATCGTGCATTACTGCTTTCGCTGACCAGGTTCCCATCCGAGCCGACCTCATGGTTTGGATCTTACTCTACGAACCGAGCCATGAATAAGTGGATTATTGATATGCTAAGTAGAGAGGCTTGGCTCGGAGGAACACTGGATGGGTAGGTGAAGCTCTCCTGCATTCCGAGTTAACATAATCGGGTCGGATGTACTGTTGTAGCTCAGAGATCTGGCTCGTAGAATATGCGATGACTCATTCTGAGTCTCAAGTCAGTGTCATAACTTTGCAAAAGCCCTCGGGTTGGACACTCACCTCAGGTTGGGGGCTTATTAATCCGAGGCCTTACTCATTGGTGCTAAAGTTGATCTTGATGCGGCTCGGTTCGAATTTACCCAAAACAGAATATACTTATCCACATCCTACATCAAAAGAATTTAGATTCCATGAGTTATCATGCATGTTTAAGAAATTCAAATGTATTGTCTTTACCTTCCCGTAACCCATATGTGTTACATATCTTGTTATTAATTTAGAAGGGTGTTGCATTTCTATATGTGCCAATTGGTCTAATATCTACTACCGCCGTGCATGCTTATTAGATAGAGTGTTCCAAAAACAGTGGACAATTATCAAAATAGTCCATAAATAAAAGCTTGGACAAACACCCATCGGTCCAATATATGTGCCAAAAGTTCCTAATGAGCAACAAAACTTTGTTGACAGCCAAACAGGCCCCAGATGATGACAATGATTATCATTTCGGGAATGAGCCGCCCAAACTTTCTTGGGTGGGCCCCACAATGACAGGTTTCTTAGGTGAGCCCTGCAATGATTAATAATGGTGCCCAGGAAATTCCACAGATTGTCTTCGATTGATAAAGTGGACAAATGGAAGCATTTGGTGAAAACAAGGCAACCTGCTTCTCTTTTGGTTTCCTTTGAATTTTTTTAAAGCAACGGTTGTAAAATACTCTAATAGTCTCCTTCTTGGCCTTACCCTCCGAGAATTGAAATTCTCCGTAATTCATGGGTTCCGTACAGAAGCAAAAAAAATACAGTTATTGACACAGAAAAGTCTCAGTGTAGCTTGGATACATCAGGGAACATACCTCAAATCGTAACCGCTCAGTGCTGTAGACTGGTCTTTCACTCCAAATCTGATCAATTAGATAACCCTAACCGGTGATTAGTGGACATTCTTTTTAGAATTTGGACAGTCTGCTGCTTCTCATTTTTATGGTCCATTCCTTTAGATGTTCACCGATTCACCAGTCAACATGATCATACTTTCATTGGGTCACACTACTGTTATTTTAGGTATATGCTACAGTATAAACTAAGGAGCCTCCAGGTCCCGTTCCATGACTCAGTGACCAGGGTTGAAGTGCTCATTTGATGTGGGTGGGTGTGTGAGCGAGTAGGGGGTGTGTGTAATTGAAAAAAGAAAAAAGATAAAAGAAAAGATAGAGCCTACAACCATGTTGGGAAGCGCTCTAACACCCTGTGGAAGATACTTCTTGCTCTCGGAAGCTAAGTGGGGCCAGATACCATGAGATAAAAAAAATGAGATGAATCTAAAACTCAAATGGACACCGTTGAAACATTTCTTGGGTTTGAGGAATTTCAACACGAGGTCTTGGGTTCGAGGCCCATAGGTGGTGAAATCTTACTAAGGAGTGTGTGGGTGTGTGTGGGTATGTGTCAAGCACGTGTATAAAAAAAATTAAAATAAAAATTAAATACGAACGTAGGGCCATGGAAGTTTTATATCTGGCTAAGTCTTTTCCTGTTTTCCGTTCATCCCATTGTGATGACTTTATGAACAGTTTGGATAGCAAATAAACATCAAGTTGAACCAGGGAGTATTTAATAGTAGGCATTTTCCCATACTTTTTCCACTGGTGTGGCCCACTTGAGTTTTGAGTTTTCGATCCACCTCATTTTTTGACTCATTTTCTAGCAAAATGGATAGACAAGGTG